>JAKOOJ010000002.1:111813253-113013253 GCA_022577455.1 Arizona elegans | reverse complement strand
TGGATAATAAATGGAAAATTAATACATATTGTTAATCCATGCTTGTCAATCCAGGACAATACCATGTTTGCACTATAAAAGAGTGCTTATTAAAAAAACCCAAAAAACTATACTCCATGTTCAGCAAATCACTAGTTCCCCATATATAGAAAAATACTAAATTTGGGATACAGGATTCAAAATCACATTCACATTTTTAAATTATTTTGCCCAAAACCATATTAACCATTTTTTTAGAGCAAAGCAGTGGGGTAAGCATTAGTGATATGGTTCAGGTCTCCTCATACCATTCCAATACAATAACATTGACACACATCCTTTTTAAACATTATCTGAGGTATCTAATAAATATGAAAAATATCTTCTCATCTTAAGTTCATAAAAATATACTTAATCTTCTTTCAGAATCTTAAACACTGATTTGTTAATATCAGGTATTCAAGAATTCAAAAATCTCTAAACGTTTCACACAGGTTGCCCAATGTAGTATTTTCTGTGATACTTTTTTTACTACTTATAAAGGATCTCAGGTCAACCTAGAGCAGAAAGAGGATACATGAAATGAAAATGTAAAAGGAACACTAAAACGGGGGGCATTCTGGAAGTGATCCTCTTTTTATAAAACTTGAAAATATTTAACTTCTAATTCATATCTTTTATATATTCTCTCCTTTTTCCTTACTTTCACTCTGTGTAGACTAACACCACCATGAACATAGTTGCTGGGGGGGAAAACTATTGGCAACCCTCACAATAGGATGTTGGCTGCATATTCTGTTTCATGTGCCAAAATAAAATGAAAGAATTATGAGGCACCATGATTTCTGTGGGTGGTATCAAGAGCAACATCTTTTGCTTCAGTGTGAGTGCCCGATGGGTTTCCATAAACAGAAGCACAGTTCTGAATTTTGGAAAGGAATTAGAATTATACTAGTGAACTTGTTGCTGAAATTTGCAATATTTGTCTTAGAAATATTGTAGAAATAATGTACATATTTCAACAGCTTGCTTGATTGCAATTACCAAATCATTTTTTACCTGATTATGATTGAATCCACATTAAATTTAAATTCTTCCTGTCATCCACACATTTATATGTAAGCATTGCCAACTTCTATCCACTTTCCAGCCTTATCAATATATAGGCGGTCCTCAATTTATGACTAAAATTGGAAGTGAAAAATTCTTTGTTAAACCGTTTGGTCATTAAGCAAGAAACAGTATGACTGTGACTTGTGACCTTCCCTGCTGGCTTCCTGATTGACTTTACTTCTAATAAACCAGCAGGAAGGTCACAATTGATGGATAACATGACCATGGCTTTCTGGGATAGTGTAATCACACGTCTAATGCTGTGTGTCCAGATTGCCATCGTGTGAGAATGGGAACACTGCAATAACCAGAACTTCAAGACACAGTTGTGAGTAACATACATTCAGAGTGATCGTAACTTTGGATGATCGTTGAATGAATGGTTGTACTCCCAAGGATAATCTGTAGTTGACATGGTACACTAATATAAACATCACACTCCAAACGTTGGAAAAATTTTAAACACATGTAACAAAACCAGCTATAACCAGGAAAGCACACATTATTGTAAAATGAAGACCCAAATTGTTGGGGGCAATATGATGACTCTGTAAACCACTTAGACTTAGAGAGTCCTGTAAAGCACTGTGGAGCGGTATATAAGTCTAAGTGCTATTGCTATTAGCCAATGTGCATTCCTGCTGGGGCTAATATATACCTGATGCACAATCTACCATGCTTAGAACTTGGATTTTACCAAATGCAAGTTGAGAAGAAGAGGAAGTACAGATGGCTCATACTGCATTTCTTTGCTCTCTCGTCAGAAATAGCTTACGTAATACTCATTTCACATAATTAGATGTTTATAGATTATAGAGATCTATCATAGATGTTAATAAGGATCTGAGAACATACAACATGAAGATATTTCATAGGCATTCTGTGTGTGTCTGTGTGTCTGTATGGGTATGCATGGGTTTAACAGTATCAATGTTTCACCTTAAAATTGTTTTCAAAATCTAAAGTTAATCTGATGTAACTATGTACATGATCCATAACTGAAAAAAAAAAAATTATCTCTGTGTTGTGGCCTGTCAGCGGCCTGTGCAGCTAGTAGCCGATTCCAGCAGCGAGGAGGCTGGTGTGGTGCTACGCTAGCAGCCTGTGCAGCTGGCACTTGAGTCAGGCAATGAGGAGACTGGAGAAGATGTGCCAGAGGTGGGGATTCAGCCAGGGCTTTCAGAACCTCCAGAAGCTCCCATAAATGAAGAGGAAGAAGAGGAGGAGCCTCTTCTCGATGCATGAGCGCGTAGAGCTGCCAAAAGGCGGGAGTGGCTCCTCAGGAGAAGGTCTCGAGAGTAAGGCTTGGGGCTAATTGGACACTCCCCTAGCCTATTTAAGGAAGGACGACGACTGAGGCAATTTGCAGGAAACAACTTCATTCACATTCCTTTGTGTCTTGATTCTAGAAACATTTTGATTTGGCTCTTGTTTTTCTCTTATCAGTTTTCCTGCAAATTGCTTCTGGGCATTCTGCCAACCACAGTAAGATTATGGTTATCCGAAATACTGTGCCTCAGAACTGAGTTATTATTCTTTGAATTCTTGTCGACTGTTAATGAAGTTAAATTAATAGCCCTTGTTCAGAAAAGGCTGATTTAAATTGTACTTGTGTTCAAACAACTACTAAGAAAGCTCATTAGTAGTCCTTAATTAGTAAACTAAGATTTGTACAGACTTTGTTTGTGCTGTGTTCTTTGGGGTCTGTAGTTGGGGCAGAACACTCTGAAAGATTTTGTAACATTCATGCAATTTAGCATGATAACTTGAATTCATTCCAGTTCCATTTAAATTCTTTAGTTCCATTTAAATTGTTTTAGCTGAGAGTACAATGTGATACTACCATTGATATGTGTTCACAGTAAATAAGCCAATTTACTGTGTTCAAGCATAGTTTCATATCCTTATGCCAATGTTTCAGTGAAAAGTGAGTATATTTCCCCAAGATCAATACTTTTATCTTCTCATGTCAATAAAATTTTCCCAGAAAGCTTATTTTGTTGAAAATAGAGACGTTTATTTGAATTGAAACGAGTTCACAGAGGAAATGGTGAAAATATCAAGGTCTGATTAGCAAAATGATTCTTAAGTATTGTATCCAAACCTCCAAATTTTTATAAGATTATGCCTGTATGCATTGTTTACTTAATTCCTCTAAGAATAATTACTGATAAATTGCAATGTGCTTTGTAAAAATATTCCTTTTGGGGATGACCTAGACTGGGCATTTAATGTGCCACTGCCCCTGCAACGAAGGGGATGTTATCTGCAACTATACTTCACTTGGTTTTCTACTTGTAAATCACCTGTTTTCCCATTGCTTCTTCCACTTCCTTTTATATAGTATCTTTCATTATAAAACATTTGTGCTTTTATTAATTATAGGAAGAGTTAAACACCCAATAGAAGCTTCTATCTCCACAATTGCTTTGGTTAGCAAAACTTATTTTCTCCGGATTTGGTACAATGATTAAAAAAAAATAGAGAAGAAAATAATATCAAAAAATAATGGATTCAAAATTGAAGAAAATTGTTCTAATCACTGCTGACAAAATGCAAAAGTTGGAGAGGAATTTGTAGGGAAAATTGCTGGAAAGTGTCAGTTAGAATCGTACAATGATCCAGGACAATAATTAAGTATATTTCAGTGTAGAAAATGGTCTGTTCATTGTTAATAGGCTTAGTATAGGCCAGACTCACCTGTCCCATGTCTCCAAAGGTCTTCTCCATCCCGTGAGATATCTGGCTCTGCTTTCCATCTCTTGGGAGTCCCCACAGGTCTTTGGCCTGTTTCCTACTTGGCCACTCAAGAACTTGCAGGAGAGGGCCTGCTCCTCAGCCAGCTCCAGGGCCTAGTAGCACCAACTAACCTTTTTGCAGCTTCTGAGAGAGGTGGCCAGCTGATTGATATGAGACTCAGCTTTCGTACAGAGGCAGCCTCATACTACTCTGAAAGCAGGTGTTATTCTCATGATCCTTTAAGGGACTGTTTTAATCACAGTTGTAACAGTGAATGAATCTGAGGTGCTGCAGTGGTCCTAACTTTGAAACTAGGACATAAATAGCTTTTGGAGAGAGTCTGTCGAAACTTTGAATGGTCACTAAGCGACTGATCATAAGTCAAGGACTACCTTTAATCCAGTTCTTAGAAACAGATGTTTGAAGGAATTTTCAAACAAAAGGACAATTACATAATTACAGTCTAATTATAGTCCAAATATTATGTTTCTGATACAGTGGAAAATCTTTTATATGAGATTAGTGCTTTGTAAGGCGAAAGTAGTGGCAATTGGCCATTCAAGCTCCAGAAGGAACATGAGCTTGCATAGCTAATATTGATGGATATTAATATCCATATTAATGCAAAAAATATATATCAAAAAGAACTCTACTTTTGTTTGATACATTACTCCAAAACTTTTGATTGTATTGGCCATTCAAAATTTAGGAAATCTCTGAAAGCATGGGTATATTCCAGTATTTTATTGTTCCAATAAGTGGTTTCTGAAATAGCCAATAGCAGATGAGGCGGATAAACAGAGTACTGGAAACAACAGGAACACATCTGCATACCGCAGGGAGAGACAGAACAACTTGGCAAACTTTTACTATAGGACCACAAGAGTGGGCCAAGATTTGATGGAATACAACATTAAGAGGTAAAAATGCAATACAAGCAATTTCCTCCAGTTTCACTTTTTTAGCAAATTTACACCCATTGATATTTTCATCGGCTATTGAAAAGTATTGCACGGACGAAAATAATGCCAATTCATGGCCAAGTAGACAGCAGCCTTCCTAATTTGAAGGTCACTTTGCGAGAGTGATAGCATGAAACTTCTGTTGCTATCAATCTATTTTTATTTACCTTATCAATACTTAAATCTTTGAAAAATCAGGCTAGTACTTTCAAAAAGTTCTGGGAGGGCAATATATGAAAGTGGAAAGGTGACATCCAGGGCCGGGTTCCCTTGTGGGCCGCTACTGGTTTGCTCGTGGGCACGCATGTACAGAAGCATCCAGGCAGGTGGGCGGAGCCTCCTCGAGCTGGTGTGAACTGGTAGCAACCCACCACACCACTGGTGACATCCCCTTACACTGTAGTGAGCCTTCATCTTGTATTATAAAGGTCATTTCAGAAACCTGACCTTCAGTTTTATTTTTTCCAGTTCAGCTCTTGAATTTTCCTTCGTAAAGCAAATTTATAAACATAAACAACTATTTTTATCAACCTCTTTCAGATTTGTTCCCTTTTCAGGTTTGTCTTTTATCCCCCCCCCCCCCAAATAAAATATGGTCGCTGTCTGCACCTTACATGTAAGGCTTCTGAACTGACAGCAAGAGATCGGCCGAGTAGGTAGTACCAAGCAGATCACTCCAGAAACGGGGATTTCAATTCAGGGCTAACTTTTTTTTTTTTTGCTAACTTTTGTTGCGGATTGTGTCGTCTGCGGAGGAGCATCTTCAGTTTCAGTTCAATGTTAAAAGTTTATCCCCTTCGCTTTGGTTTTGTTTCTTCTTCTCGAGTTAAGTTGCAAAAAGTCCACAGGCCTCGGACCAGAATCTTCCTTTGCCTCCTTGATGTGAGAATAAGTTGGCTGGAGGAACCCTATGGCGAGGCTGCTGCTTTTCCTTCCCGCCCTTGGGCTAAGCGTCCGTCCGTCGCAGCAGCCCTGGCCAAGGCCCAGGGAAGAGGTTCCTCCAGCCCCCGTAGAGCTTCCTGCTTTCCACAAGGTGCCGAAGAAGCCGCTTCTCTGCTGCAGGAACTGAGAGAGGTAGAAGAGAGGCTGGGAGGGAGGTGCTGCTGCTGCTGCTTTTACGGCCGCCGTCGCGCCAGGCCGGGGAGGCGAAAGAGCGAGACCCGGGCCACCCTCGGCGAAGACGCCTGGGAAGCCGGACGCAACCCCGACCTGCTCCCCTTGGGACGCGCGGAGAAGAAGAGCAAACGAGACAAGAGCCGGCGCTTCGCTTCCCTTCCCTCCCGTCCTCCTTTCCCGCCCAGGCCGGACTGGCGCCTGCCTTTTCCCTTCAGGGGGTGCCGCCGCCTCCTGGGACCCCTCACCCCGAGATGCGACCATGGACTGCAGGATCAAGTAAGCGCGGGGTAGGGGTGGGTGGGGGAAGTGTCAGTGGAAGCGGGGCGGCTGAAGGAGGAAAGGCGCTCGCCGGCCCGCCGCGGAGAGAGCGACGGGAGGCGTCAGGCTAGGCCTCAAAACCACCCCCAGCCCCACTTGGCATGTGCGCGGCTGCTGAGGCAGAGGCCGGCCGGGGACGGGAGCTGAGGTCAGCAGGAAAGAGGTGGAGGGAGCCCCATCCCCGCTTCTGCCGCGCGTCTGTCGGGGGCTGCAATCCGAAACCCGATCGGCGGGGAGAGATCCCTTGGCAAGCGCTTAGGTGGGATCCTCCGGCTCTGGCTGGGCTTGCTTTGTCCTTGGTAAAAACTAGCTTCTCGCCCAAAGCGACTCTCCTCCCCCTCCTTCCCTTCGCAGCATGAAATCCGACTGTCCTTTTTTGAATGGCCGACAGTAAAATACCTGCATTCCTCCCGTCTGCCTTTGCTTGGCTCTGCCTCTGCTGGGTTTACCTTGTTGACCAGTACTTGACACAATCAGGTAGAGTCAGCAAGATCTCCCTAGTAAAGCAGGGACAGCACATTTGTGCAGAATGAAGTCCAAATAAGAAACACAACAGGCCAAGGCAGGTGTTTTCGGATTTCTTGGCAACCTACAACCCACCTGAACAACTACTTTATCTCATTTCTGGTGCACAGTCTCAGCCTAGATATGAACACACCGCACACAGTGTGTACCTGGGTATCTTAATATGTCATTTCCCCCTTTCTCCAATTGATAGGATTTGAAGAATAAACAGTATAGTACTGTACTGTATTGTATGCCAGGTAACAATTTGATAGGAGCACCAAAATTCCCCTTCATTAACTGAAAAGATGGCATGTGTGGCAAGAGGGGGCAGGAGGATGTTGGCAAGGAAATTCCCATGACTGAGAGGAATGTGAGCAGAATGATGCCACACAATTAATGGAGATAAATATTTTCTGTTTTTAATAATTTCCACGGTGGGTTGGAAAATATACACCATTTGAATATCTATGCCATTTCCAAGGACTTATTTTTAAAGTGAAAAATGAATGAACTATTTTCTCATTTGGCGATTGCGGTTAAAATCTTGACCTTGCAAGCCTTGCTAAATTTTGCATTCTAAACTAGTTTTAATAGTTTTGCAAACTGACAATGATCTGTTCATGGTGAGCCAGCTGGAATAGACATAAAAGCCCTTGTTTCTATGAACTGGCTTACATATTGAACTGGTTTGATACTTTATGGTGCAAAGTAACACAATTTGAAAGGCCTGTTTGTGAAAGCCTAGAAGCAGTTATACAGAAAACAGAAATATTGACCTATGAGATGTTTATCTAGTTTTTAAAGAAGTTGTGGTTATAGTTGGAGAACCTGTTATCATAGAAGTTTTCTTTTCAGTCATTGTGGGTACTTCTGGAGTTAGCAAACTTAACTACACAAACCATTGCAGGAGAGAGCTCAGTTACAAATCCTATTACAGCTACAATCTTGTATACAGTTGCTAAGGAATAAGTTAGCCTCACAGAAGGACTAGTTTCTAATTGAGTAAGTATAGTATTTACATTGTGTAAAGAAGCATAACAACTAATCCAGAAATTGAAAATGGATTATTTTTAAGGGTAGAAGCCCCATGAATATAAATTTGGTAAAATGATAATAATTTCATGACTATTTTAATACATTGAATTTGTGTTCCACAACACATACATTTATGCTTCCTTAAACAACTATGGAGTTTAATTTTCTTGAATATAGCACATTCAGTTCTAGTTGCTGTTTAATATCTGCTACTTCTGGCCTTCTATTTACATATTTATTCATTCTTGTGGTCAAGTAGTTATGTAATCAATCAGAGGGTGACTTCTGAATTAGAGTTTGGGGGGATGCTCACATGTTCATCTGCGTGAAACACTAATATTTGCAAGCTCAAATAATTATTGAAGAGGAAATTACAGTTTGCTTATTGCTTCTCAGTTGTTGTTCTGTCTTAGATTACCCATTCCCATTCTAGCACTTTTTAGTATTTTGCGAATAAATTATTTGAGTTATTGGCTGGAAATTTTAAAAGTTTAATTCCAACACAACTGGGAAACATGATTCAGAGAAAACTAATATTAGCAAAATTCCATTAGAGTTGATTGTAAAACAAAAATACATGCTGGGCCATAATGTCAAAATGAGGATAATCTTTCCTTAAGCCATTAGGTGAGTGTTATTTAAACATTGGTGTGTACGGATTAAAAAGTCTTTATCAAATTCAATTGATTTCAATTATATATAATATTTTTGAGATCATAGTTTATATTCTACATGGCCAGTAAGAAATAAATAAACATTAGAAATGCAGTAGCAGTTACTTTGAAAACTTATGGAGGACTATAATATGTATAGGAGTTGGGAGGAATAATGTGTAAGGCATACATTGTATGACATTACATAGGACATACTGGAAGTGTTGCAAGAATCACAATGAAATTGCATGGTGAAAGGTAATCGATTTGCCCATTCACTAACTGTGAAATAATAGAATCCTTCATGTTATAGCTACAGAATTTGAAATAGATGTTGAAAGAACAACTGGCTAATGTATAGGATTATAAAAGATATAATATCAATAGTTTACATACATATGTACTTTGAGTGTATTTTCCTGTGGTCATTTATCACTATTTTATACTGTTTATTTTAATCCCTAATGAAGTAAGGGGAAACAGTTATTTTCCTAAAGATGTAAAAGAAATGTTATTTCTAACTTGCAGCAAGTTATAGCTTAACTCTTCACTTTCAGTGTCAATTCCCACTTCTGTTTATTCTGGCAGGATTCTCTTTGTCCTTCTCAGTCATTCAGTGCTGAGAGTTCAGTACTAGAGTTGGATTAACCATTACATAATCAAATGAATTTCAACAGTCAAACTTAAATAATATTTGTTGAGTTTGAATTGTAATGCAATTCTATATGTCTCAAGAACGGTTGGTAAATAATCATTGTGTATTCTAAGAGACAAGTAATTATGAGTCAATACTATTATGCAGTTTAATGTTATAACAAACATAGCATTCCTGTGATTAGATTATTTAAATGTTTGTGACCAATTCATGACTAGTCAGATATTTTGTTTTTACTTCCAGAGAAAATCCAGAGACTACCTTTGATTTGGTGATACAAATAAAATGCCAGGCTTCTGAAAATGAAGGTAATGCACATGCCTTTATATTCTGCATATAAATTAGTTGTGCAAAATGTAACAAGTTATATTTTTAATGTGGATAGACTAATTTAGTTAGGAAATGTGCTTAATTGCTTTTTATTATGGTTATTTTTAGGAATAGAACTATATAATTATAGCTTACTACATTACATATGTTTTATATACTATTATTAGCTGTAGCAACACCAATAATATTTAATTAGAGACATACAGTTTGCTTTGAGTTTGTGCTTTAACCTTTTTTCAATTTGCACATTATAATGGATTCCGTAAGTTGTGTTTTAGCAGTACATATAATTATGATGTTGAAGAAGGAACCCTCTTTGGCTATGTACACATAAGCATTTGTGCTGCTAGTTTAAATCATTTGGTTGCCATTACTGTGGATAACATAACAACATAGCAAGTGGATAATGGTCATGTTAGGAAGGAGAGATTCATGGATAGTAACAACATTATGTTTTGTCTACTTAGATCTGGTAATCCTGCTTAACTACAAAATAAAATAAATATTTTTCTCAGGATGTCTCCCCAAATAAGCTTTTGTATTGGTTTAATCTTTAATTTTTAAAATTGGATTTGGAAAGAATACCCAGTTTAGAAGCATTGTAGAGAATATGGATTAGCTAAATTCAAGTATTCATGATTTCTGCAGGTAGTCCCCAATTTATAACCATTTGTTCAGCATCTGTACAGGATTATGATGGTGTGGAATAAAGAAAGTTATGACCCCTTCCTGAAGTTATGGGTGTTGTAGCTCCTTCACTGTCATATGGTCAAAAATCTGAGTGCTTGGTAGTCTACCTGCCCTTGCAACCAGACGTAGAGTGTTGTAACTGCCCCCTTTCATCTATATGTCCTCCCATCTTAGCCACCCACCCACGTGTGCAAAGTTGTCTCAACCTTGGCAGCTTTTGGCCTGCTTTCTGCTCACTTCTTTCCACCCCATTATGTCTAGGTCCACTTTTGCATTGTTGTGCTGACAGGTGTGCTGAGCTGATGTGAGGCACAGCTTTCTGTCATGGTTTCTGTGCACCATTCTTTAAGCGGGTCTCATTCTCGCGATTGCACTATTTGGAGAAGCGGCCTTCCAAACCTTTGCAAGAACAATTGTATCTGATAGCTTTCTAGCCTTCCTAACATGATCCTTCTGAAGGCTAGATTGTTTCTGCTAACCCAAAATCTAGGCTGGGCATAATACAGGTTAGCAGGGGTGTCTGAGTACAGCGTGGTGAGGGTGACTGGAACTGGGCTAGGACTGCTTACCACCTTACAAGACAAGATGCAGGGCTGCCAAAAAGTCAGAGATGGGGAGGAAATGGGTAGGGGAGTTGGAGGTCTTACTGAGGTTTGGGGCTGGGAGGGATGAGGTATACAACAGTTTGGAATGAGTGGGCCCTTGGCTCATGATTGGTAACATTTGCTTAACAAATGGCAACAAGGATTGCCAGCTTTGTGGCAATCCCAATTGTGATCATAAGTCGAGGACTACTTTTAAAAGACAAATGGAAGAATAAGCATCACTTGTTAAAAGCATGGTATTCCAAATTTGTATCCTCTGGACCAATATAAATAGGAAAATCCTTGTACGGTGCAATTTCTATATCAATGCTTCCCAGGAGAAATTCCAGAACAGGTTTTAACACATTAGTCAAAAAACCATAACCCCCCCCCCCAAAAAAAAATCAATATAAAGTAAAAACCAGGCAAAACATTTAAAATATGTAAAAGGATTTTTTAAAATCTACCTCAGTAACAGAAAGGGTGGGGCATGCCCACTTTGACAATATATTATCAAGTTAGGACATATGATTCCATTTACTATGGAAAATTCTTCTAAACAATGGTTCCAAATGGAAAGTACAGTATATTAGAGCCAAATAATTTAATAAATCAGGGTGGGGTTTTTTTTCACCCAAAACATTTTTCTAGAATAAAATTGAAAATGTGCCATTAAAACAACGCTTCAAATAGGTTCCACAGACTTTCTTCAAAAATAAACATAATGATGAATACAAACTAGATCAGGACTGTAAAACTTGTGGCCCGTGGGTCCGTGGGCCAGTTGCGTCACAACCATGCCTACGCTGGGTTTAGCGAAGGGAAAAAGGTCATGATATGTCATGTGATGTTGCCCTGATGACACAAGTTTGACACCTCTGAACCATATCATTTCTTGGAAGTGGGTTCACATTACTAGAAAGACATAAAGAAAACCTGGAAGGTTGTGAGGAATATCTTGAGAGGCTAGAGGGAATAATAGAGAACATATTTATCAGCATTGTTTCTGGTAAATGTTTTTTGTGACCAGTCATGACAACCAATGATAGTCAATTTGTGACTGATCATCCTCTCTACCTATGGCTATCATTTTGAGAGAATCTTTATGAAATAACTTTCAAAATCCAAGTGGATTGACTGACATCCTCCCACCATACTTAGGGCTGCTGATCATTTAATTGGCTTCCTTTCATCAACATTAGACTGGAAACAAGTTCCATAGGTACTCAGGAACACACACACTCTCAGGAACACACAACCACAGATAATAATTTATTTTTAAAAAAGAGAATGAAGAGAATGAGATAAATCTGGTGACTTGCTATGTATCAAATGGAAATTTTAAATCTAGTGAAATTAAGGTTTTAAATACTTGTGCCTTTTTCTTTTGTTTATATAATGTAACAAGCTTGAAACTAACTACTCTTTTGGATTGGAACCTGTTATTTGTTTTGGAAGTGGACTAGTCTAGTTTCAGGCTCTTATCCTCTGACATTGCAAGACAAATTTGTGTGATTGGTGATTAAGCCATTCATGAAATTTTAGGCTGAGCAACACAGGAAACAATTCACAAAAAACAATTCTACTTATAAAGCTCTTATTGTCATATAGGGAATAAGTTATATCTGTGTGTGGTAATTATGGAATTGTACATTGTAAGGAAGGAACTTCAAAGATAAATTATTCCAAAAGTAAGATTTTGGTATTTGCCAAAGGCCCTAGAGCTGATACTTGGAAGTTAAATGAACAACCAATTAAATATTGGGGGTAGGGTTCACTTCTCTGGTGAGTGTAAGGTCCATTAGGATTATATTAAGCAAAATGCCCCAAAATTGACAATAGCTCTGCAATCTTTCTATTATTCCAAAGGGGCAAGATTTATACTGACTTTTTAAAAAAGTATTTGCAGCAAATGTTTATGCACAACTCTTACTTGATGTTCACATCCTTATAGCAGTTTTGCTCGATTAGGGAGAATACAGCCTAAATTTCTAAGGTTATTTTTCAAGGGTGTGAAGTGTGCCTAATGTGGTCCTTTGTCACGAAACTAGTATGATTAGAGTGGAAACCAGCATGTGGTTATGTATATTTTCATTCTGATAGAAATGCTTTTTTGTTTTGTTTTGCTGTAGGCTTAGGTCTCTCAATCCTGGCTGATAACTTAGAAAAGTTAATTGAAGTTAATTTATAAGAAGTTGCAGAGTGATGGTTTTTTACAGGACGTATTACTAACGATTTATACAGGACCTATTACTGACGCCTATAAGTAGGTGGCATCAAGCAACATATTAAGGATTTAAAAAGTCAATTAGATTTGTCAGTCCTTCCTAAGATTTTTTTAGTAGTTGTTTTCCCTTTTTTAGACCAGCAAAATATTTAAACCAAATATCTATCTCTAAATTTAGGAGAGTACTAACTGTAGATGTTTTAATGCACCTAACAGCTATCCTTGAAGGAAAGTTCAGAGAAATTCCTTATTTTTATGTGGTGAAGGAGCAGTTGAAATACAGCTTGTATATTGTTGCATTGCTCATTTTATTTATTTATTTTCACTCCGCCTTTATTATTTTTAAAGATAACTTAAGTGGTAAACTTATCCAACACACACCCCTACTCTTCTTTTCCCTACAACAATAATCCTGTAAGGTGGGTTGGGCCAAGAAAGAGTGACTGGCCCAAAGTCATAAAACACTTTTTGTTTTATATCCTCAATATTAACTAAATTCCTGGATCATTTGAATTTATTTTATATACTGTTGTTAGAGGACCTATACGATTCAGTCTCTTTGAATATAACTAAATTTTGTTTTGTTGTTTATAAAACCACTGTAATAAAAGTTACCGTTTATTTTTAACTTACTTCGTAAATTTAGTTTCTACCTTTTAGATGGAATTTTGGTCATTGACTGTAATAAAGGCCTGACTGATGAGTAATAGCGAGGGATTTGTCCTTTCTGCTCCATAAACTTCATTTAAAAATCTTATTAAACATTCAGACTGATGTTTCCTACTGTTTTGAAAGGCGCTAATGCTGTTTATTCCTGTAGCTGATTTTAGGCTCTTCTAGAATTTTATGTCTCTGTTGCCTTTTTAAAAATATTTCACTTATATTTATGAATCCAATATAACATGCACACATTCATCAGTTACCCAGCTTTAGCTTTAAATAGATTTTCATGCTAGGATAAGCGTTTGAATATATCATACTTAAAAATGTGACCCATTCATTGTCTGCGCCTGCACTCTTTTCTTCTTTATAAAAGAGATTTGTATTTTAAATGGGTGTTCTTTTTTTTTTTTTTTTTGTATCCCATCTGCTTGCTGTGCTTGATCTTGCTGTGAAGTAGAGGTTAGCATGTGACATCACAGTCATAAATGTTGCTGGGAAATACCAGGAACAGAGAATATTATCCTCTAAAAAGACTGAGCAACAAGAAAGACTGGAAGCAAAAATGATGCTCATATGGATAATACAACTTTAATATTTTTCTGGGATTTTCATTACTTTTTAAAAATAATTTTAGTATAAAATTTAAAAAAAAACTGTTGCCTTGTTATCATGAATCTACTTATGTTCTGATAGTAGATACTGAGAGGACCTTTGCATTAGTTAATGTACATTGACAGTATTTTGCAGATTGTTTTTTTGTTATGCATAGTATTTAGCTATTCTTATCCTTCTTATTGCATATGATTAATTGATCTGTTACTTTGGAGTGCTAACCTCAAGCAGAAGGCTTTCAAGTTCAAAGAATACATTTTGGAAATCATTTTCAATTTCAGTATAACTCAAATGTAGATAATCCAGATTGTGTTTTAAAAATAAATAAATCTGAATTTAATCTAAGATCTTTTTTGTCAAGTCCCTATGCCTATATGCAGTGGTACCCATGAGTGATCCCCCTTTCCCCCCAGTAATGTCACCCATGCAACATTAATATCTCCATGTAGCCTTTTTAGCTTTGTGACTCCCTTAGTTTTTAATATATTGTGTAGAAGTGTGTGTGTGTGAAATGTTTTAATAGTCTGTTATGAATGCTGCCAGTTATAGCTGATAGGCTTGGTGGAACATAACTTCTCCTGGCTGGATATATATGTGATTATTCTATTTATGGCTTGAGGAAGAGTGAGAGAGGTGATGTGAAAGATGTAATGGTTGTGTAGCAGGTAAGAGCTTGTAATAGAATTGATGAGACACAGGTTTATGTCCACTATCAGCTATGGGAGTTTGCTGAATAATTCTGGACTAGTATTACCAGTTCAACAATCTTATAGAGCTATTGTTATGAGAAGAGTCCCACAGCATGAGAAAGTAAAGATCTCCAAGTAAGCCACCCTCAACTCATGGAGGAAAGGTGGTGATATAAAATTATGAGTGTCATTGGTGTCAGACTTCTGGCAATTATTTAATAAATACATGTTATTACCATACTTCTGATTGGTAAATTTTTCCAAAGGAATAATAAAGTGGTGCTATTTCTCAAAAGAGCATTTCTCAAAAATTCGGTGAATCTTCATGACAGACCATGTGAAGTAGCAAGGTTGGGTTATGCTAATTATGATTATCCTTCTGCGCATGCCCAATTTGGCGCTCCGACGCTGAGTCTCAGCTTCTTGGGGGGTGATGCCTCGGCTTGGGGGGGCTCAGGGGGGTCATTTCGAACATCTATGACCCCCCGCCCGGGCGAAGCAACACCTAAGGAGCCCATTGGGAGCTTTGGCAGCTCCCCGGACCATCCCAGCGCTGAGGGGGATGACGTCAGGACGGCAGTGGGCGACGGCAGTCTGCGGCCTGCAGGGGAGCGGCACCGGCGGCGGTGATCGCGGGCGGTCACGGCGGCGGCGGCGGCAGCTCCTGGACGACATCGGCGTTGTGAGGCCCCTACGGAGGTTCCCCACGCCCCTGGATGCCTCGAGGTGGATCTTTGGAGGCAGGGGGCGGCTGGGGACGTCCGTGGGGGGGCCGATGGCGACGATGGCGGCGGGGACTGCGGAGGCTGCGGCGGTGGTTGTGATGGGGGCGCTTAAGGTTGGGGCGGCTCCCAAGGGCCTACAGACTTCCAAACAGACGGCCCAGGACTCTTCAGCAGTGGTTTTAGATCTGATTTTGGGGTGACTGGAGAGTATATGACCCTTGAGGGAAGGGTTACCTCCAGGGAGACCCTGAGACCCCCCCCCAGGGTGAGCTGGATGGGGGGGGCCAAATAGGGGAGCTTCACCTACTAGAATGGAAGGTTGAGGGTTACTGGGGCCGGAAAATGACTACAAACTTATGCGGTTTGAATCTCCCCCCCCTTCCTTCGGACTGAGTTTGGCCTTTTGGCGAATTACGACCATAGCTTCCCACTCATCTTGGCCTGCTGAACTACTCCTAATTTTTTCCCCACTTCCATCTGGCCTGTCTGGATTCCCTACCATGTAGAACTTCTCTGACGAACATTTACGAACTTAAACCTCCCTTGAGCTGGATATTGGATTCCCTGATGCTGCTAATCCCAGGAGGGATTCTGGTTCTATGGACATGAGGCCTGAGGAGGCGGAATATTGCTATCCTCACCCTGAGCTTTCTATCAAAGTCTCCATGGATTGGCCTGGTGAGAGACGGCCGCCCTGGAAACTTTCGGGGCTGAATGATATGTACCTCCTTAGCCACTGTCGTGAGAGGACAGTGGAGCTTGGCAGCCTGACCTTGGACTGGAATTTTCCCTACGCTTGTAACATCAGCGGTCCCCCACCCTTGGACTGTCTCCCCTGATGGCTATATGTATTCGGTGTCGGAACTCCTCGCCCTGCGAGACTCTCCCCTCTCGCAGGTTTGGCCCCCCACATTATCGAGGGCCTATCTCGATGACGGACTTTGGAGTCCAGAGAGATGGCATGGAGCAAGGAAGAATTTATGGGGCTTTTTAGGGAAATTTTTAAAGATTTTAAGGGGTTCTGGGGGGGGTTGTAATTATTCATTTAAAGATACCGGGAAGACGACTATGGCGGATGGGGGGGGAAATCCACCTGGGTCAGAGCCGTGCCCGGCACAGGGTAATGATCCGGGAGGCACCGGACGAGGGATTGGAAAAGGGATGGGGGGCGATATCTATGAGGGCTGTACCATCGGCACGGTGAATGGGAGGGGCAGATATGGCGGGAGCAGGGGACCACATCAGGTGTTGGGGGCTCGCACTTGCTGTTTGAGAGCAATTGCTTGCCCCGGTCCCCAAGGCTCCGCTCGGATACTAGGTGGCTTAGATATTCAGGAGCTGGGCCTTCGGCTGATGCTGTGCAATGCCAGGTCCGTGGTCAATAAGGCCCCCCTCATTCACGATCTTATACAAGAGGGAGGAGCGGACCTGGCGGGTATTACGGAGACCTGGTTGGGCCCGGAGGGTGGCGTCCCTCTGGTGGAAATGTGCCCACCAGGCTTCAGAGCATTCCATCAGCCGAGGGCCCAGGGGAGGGGCGGGGGGGTGGCGGTTATTATTAACGAGGATCTGAGTCCGAGGGAGACCACTGTGCCTCAGATAGCCGGATGTGAGTCCCTCCTTGTGAGGTGGGGCCGTGGGGTTCAGATGGGCTTGTTGCTTACGTACCTGGCTCCCTGCCGCGTGGCAACAGCCCTACCTGAGCTACTCGACGTGATAGCCATGGTGGCGGTAGATACACCCAGGCTTTTAGTCATGGGTGATTTCAACTTGCCATCCGTCGGTGAAACGTCTGAGGTGGCTCAGGAGTTCATGGCTTCCATGACGGCCATGGACCTGACCCAGTTAGTTCATGGCCCTACTCACAGGGGAGGTCACACTCTGGATTTGATTTTTGTCTCTGGCCAGTGGTTGAGTGGTCTTGTTATAGGGGATATAGACGTGGAACCCTTGTCATGGACTGACCACTCACTCCTTCGCCTAGATCTTCGAACCGCGACCCCTCGCCGCAGGGAGGCGGACCCAATTAGATGGATCCGCCCCAGGCGCCTGATGGATCCTGATAGGTTCCAGACGGAGCTTGGGCCATTTCCTGAGGATCTAGCACATGACTCGGCCGAGGACCTGGTAGCCGCCTGGGATCGGGCGGCTGGTGGGGCCTTGGACCGAGTTGTGCCTTTGCGGCCTCTGACCCGATGCCGATCCCGTGCGGCTCCTTGGTTTACTGAGGAGCTGAGGGAAATGAAGCGCCGGAAAAGACGCCTGGAGAGCGGTTGGAGGGCCAGTCTCGCTGAATCTGATCGAACACTGGTAAGGTCGCATATTAAGGCCTACCTAGTGGCGATAAAGACGGCAAAGTCTAACTACTTTTCCGCCTCTATTGCGTCATCAGGGAATCGTCCGGCCGCCCTGTTTAGGGTGACCCGCGCCCTGCTCCACCTGGGAGTGCGGGAGGATCCCTTAGAAGGCAGGGCGGAGGATTTCGGACAATACCTGTATGACAAAATCGCTCAGATCCGGGGGGATCTGGACTCTGACTGGGTAGATCAGGGCAGGGTGACGAGGAACAGTCTTGAGAATGTTATCTGGGAGGAGTTTGATGCTGTGACTCCCGATGATGTGGACAGGATTTTGGGGAGACTTAGTGGGGCCACATGTTTACTGGACCCGTGTCCCTCCTGGTTGGTACTGGCTTCCCGGGAGGTTACACGAGGCTGGCTCCAGGGCGTCATTAATGCTTCTTTGAGTGAGGGTCACTTCCCCGCTGCCCTGAAAGAGGCGGTGGTGAGGCCTCTCCTCAAGAAGCCGTCCCTGGATCCAGCAATATTGGCCAACTATCGTCCTGTCTCCAACCTTCGCTTCATTGCGAAGGTTGTTGAGAGTGTGGTCGTGCAACAGTTTCCGCAATTCCTGGAGGAAACATCCTATCTAGATCCGTTCCAGTCGGGTTTCAGGTCTGGGCACAGCACGGAAACGGCATTGGTCGCGTTGGTGGATGATCTCTGGAGGGCTCGGGACAGGGGTTATTCCTCTGTTCTGGTCCTATTAGATCTCTCAGCGGCTTTTGATACCATCGACCATGGTATCATGCTGCACCGGCTGGAAGAGTTGGGGGTGGGAAGCACTGTGTTACGGTGGTTCTCCTCCTTTCTCTCCGACCGGTCGCAGTTTGTGTTGGCAGGGGGGCAGAGGTCGACCTCGAGGCCTCTCATCTGTGGAGTGCCGCAGGGATCGGTCCTCTCGCCCCTTCTGTTCAACATTTATGTGAAGCCGCTGGGCGAGATCATCCGTGGCTTTGGGGTGAGATACCACCAGTACGCTGATGACACCCAGCTGTACATCTCCACCCCAGGCCACCCCAACGATGCCCTTGAAGTGATGTCCCAGTGCCTGGAGGCTGTGCGGTTCTGGATGGGGAGGAACAGGCTCAAGCTCAACCCTTCCAAGACTGAGTGGCTGTGGCTCCCGGCATCCCGATATAGTCAGTTGACTCCATCGCTGACTATTGGGGGCGAGTCTCTGGTCGCCTCGGAGAGGGCGCGCAATCTGGGAGTCCTCCTGGATAGGCAGCTGTCCTTGGAGGAACATCTGACGGCTGTTACCAGGGGGACCTTTTATCAGGTTCGCCTGATTCGCCAGTTGCGGCCCTTTCTTGATCGGGATTCCTTGTGCACAGTCACTCATGCCCTCGTCACCTCTCGCCTTGACTACTGCAACGCTCTCTACATGGGGCTCCCCTTGAAGAGCACCCGGAGGCTCCAGCTGGTCCAGAATGCAGCAGCGCGGGTAGTGATGGGAGCAACATGGCGCTCCCATGTAACACCGCTCCTGCGCGAGCTGCACTGGCTCCCGGTGGTCTTCCGGGTGCGCTTCAAGGTGTTGGTTATCACCTTTAAAGCGCTCCATGGCATAGGGCCTAGCTATCTCCGAGACCGCCTGCTGCTACCAATGACCTCCCATCGACCCGTGCGCTCCCACAGAGAGGGCCTCCTCAGGGTGCCATCAGCCAAACAATGTAGGCTGGTGGCCCCCAGGGGGAGGGCCTTCTCTGTGGGGGCTCCCACTCTCTGGAATCAGTTGCCCCCGGAGATAAGGAGAATCCATGACCTCAATGCCTTCCGTCGTTCCCTGAAAACCCATCTTTTCCAGCAAGCCGGGTTGGCTTAGAAGAAATTTTTAAATTTTAAATTTTTTAATTAGTTTGTTATTCTTAACTTTCGGCCCAAATCTATATATATTTTTAAATGTTTTAATATTTGTATTCTATGTTTTTTATCTTGGCTGTACACCGCCCTGAGTCCTCAGGGAGAAGGGCGGTATATAAATTGGAAATTAAATTAAATTAAATTAAATTAAATAAGCAAAACCCATTTCTTTTGCAAGCAATATTAACAATATTCAGTTTGACTGGATCACCTGAAAATCTGGAGGCTGAATGAGAAAATTCTTGGCTTGTATGCTTAGCTTTTTGAAGGCTATGTTTATACATTGAATTCCAAATATAGAAATGATAGGAGAGGATGGACACAATTAAGGAAATTTTTTTGTATATTCTTTTGTTAGTTTAAATTTAGACATATATCTTTGTACTGCTATTGAACAAACAGGAAGCCTTATGTGATCATTTCAACCAAGCTTGCCTTAAATAGGCAAATTGTGGTGCACTTTTGTCATAACTCTAATGTATTTTGAACCTTACGTAAACCACGGCTCATTTACAGAAGCTGACTTTTTAAACTTGTACAAAGGAACTAAAGGAAGTTACCCCAACTTTTGGATTTATAATGAAGATATGACATGAATATTGCCAAGTTTAGAAATCTTGATAATCTGCTGGTTAGTGACTTGGAGCTTGATCATCCTACATCAATTTGCTGATTGATGTAGGATGGGGGAAAACTGCAATATATCTCTCCTAGTAATTGGTTCATTATCTTCTTAAGGCACAAGAAACATTTTTTTTTAGGCCTATAGACAAATTTATAATTGTGAGCTTAGTGTGGACGCCTGTCTAATTATAAAAAAGAACTTGTTCAAAAACAAGGCAGAACTTGAGATGCACCCTAAATGTAGAATAATATTTATTTGTATATAATGTGATCATCTTGATTTCCAAAAGTTGAACAAGTTTATCATTACAAAAGCACACATTTTGTACCTCATGTTCATCAACCAAACATACTGAATATGGACAATCTTTCTCAGCTATGATGACCAAACACACAATGTTATTGAACAAGTGATTCCAGCTTTCTTTTTTTCTTTCTGGGATTGCTTCCTTTCTCACAGACATTTCTCTTTGGCCATTAAATTCCTTCAGTGCCCTGATTTTAATCAATTCACTTTTATTACATGTAATTTTTAAGGCAATTGATTGGATAGAGGTAGCATGCAAAGCTGCCTGATATAAAATGAGAACAATGGTAGTAGCAGTAGGTAATGGTATATTGTGAAATATTTTTATAACCATAGCATCTGGAGATTATTTTTCTACTCCCATCTTTCTCTGCTCTGTCAGTTACTTGCACTCATTTCTCATTAATGTTTCAATTCCCTTTAAAAGATTTTCCAAAACCAACATCGTCATCTACAGAAGCCCTTAACTTATGTTTTTTTTTTAAATATTTATTCCTACAAAATCTTGTCTTATGTTTCTGTTCAGTTTTTCAAAACCCAAAATAAACAAGAGAGGCGATAGTGACCTGCATTCTTCTCCCAGTAGGCTGCGGAGTGGGTCAGGAGTGGGTTGTCCCAGATGGTCTGACCGGATACTGAGTCTAATTGAATTGGCCACGCCTCCTCACGTGTCCCCTGCTTCCAGTTTTTTAGACTCAGTGGATCTGACCAGACCTGTTCTGAGTCACCTCGTTCCTCACACCACTCTTCTTCAGCCTACAACCTTCGGATATCCCTGTTCTGAGCGTGCTGGACACTCCAGTCTCGGCTGGAAACGCCGCCGCCGCCGCGCCGCCGCCGCCGTGCCTCGCCGCATCACCGCAGCTGCTCCTCACCGCCACGGTCGCCTGGACGCGCCGCCGCAGCCGCACTTCATTGCTGCAACCGCGCCTCACCATTCCGCCGCCGCCTTGCCCTTCTACTGCCGCCGCCGCTCCGTCGCCGCCGCGGCCGCGGCCGCCTCTGCCACCGCCGCCTCTCAGCTGAGAGGTTTGCCGGTTTGGAACCATTCCAGCGGCTCCAGCATTACGTACCTCGTTCCTCCACCGAGCAGGTATTGAAAATCCCCTCTGAGGCGGCTAGCGATTTTCTCAGGGTTCGGAGGGAGGCCTTCTTCGCCCTGTTTTACCTCGCGCGGTCGCCATTTTAAGCGCGGCGACCGTTATCCCTGGCGCGGCGGCCATTTTGGCTCCTGTTCGACGGCGACCTCTCTGCTACAGCTTGAAACAGCGGCAATTTCTGGCCACAGGACTTCCATTTGACAGCTTTCTTGACCTTCCTGCGCTTCCGTTCCTCTTTGGCGGCAGGATTTGAAAAAAAAAAAAAATTAAATCTAGTAAGTTCATGATGGCGGATCAACCAAAGGATGGTTCTGTTGAATCTGGCCGAAAGGCGACTTCTAAATCTGTCTCCGGGAAGAAACCCCATCAGCCCTCCCAAGCTGAATTAAGGGACCTCCAGCGGCGCCATAAAGCCCTGGAGAGGCAGATATTACATGCAGAGAAAGACAGGACCATTCAAGAGATCCCTTCGGCTCAAGCCACTCCTGGCTCTCCTGATCAACCGGAGGAGGAGGACCTTGATCTCTCAAGAGCGCTGTCCCCTGAGGCATCTGATCACCCCTCTCTCGCTAATTCTCCCCCCGTTTCAGCACAGAAATCTAGAGATCCCTTTGCATGTTCTGCATCTGCTCAGGTTCCTCCTCCACCTTCTTCGGGTCAGAGATCTCAGGCCCTGGACCTGGGTAACTTGCCCGATTCTGTTCAACAACTAATTGCACGGGCAATTTCTCAGGGCATCTCTGAAGGCATCAAACAGCATCGCTCATCTTCCATCGCCTCTGAAGGTATTCGCTCTCACCGCTCCCGAGCCTCACCTTCTGCGAGCCTTACGGGCTCACCTGATCAATCGCCGGAACGCTCTCCTTCTCGATCTAAAGGGAGTGTTGATCTCTGCCTAGATGATGATATGCACAGAGAGACCGAGTTATCGGATGATGACAGCGCCCCCTCTGATGTTCCGGCCTTCACAGGCCTTTTTCCGCAAGGTCTCTTTCGATCTCTCCTCCACAAAGCCAAGGTCACATCTGGCTTTGTGGACCCGGTTCCAGACCCAGCTTCCGCTTCCACCTCCACTGCTGGTCAAGGAATCTTCTCGGAACCAATAACCGAGCAACTCTTTGTTCCGGCCCCCAAACTGTTCCTCGATGTGGTGAAAAAGCAGTGGGCCTCTCCTTCATCTCTGCCCACTCCCAGTGGCACAGATCGTCGGAACTATAACATGGATCCCTCGCTCGCCAGCATGCTACAGGTACCTTCTGTCGACGGTCCCGTCGTCGCCCTTTCTTCTCCTTCCCCTTATCTGTCTGGAGACTCCTCCGACGGCCTTAAGCCGGAGGACAAAAAGTTTGAATCCGCATTCAAAAAGACCCACCAGGCCTCGGCCTGGGCGATTCAGGCCGCTACCGCGGCTTCATTCTTTTCCCGCTCTTCATTGTTGTGGATTCAACAGTTACAATCCCGTATCCCGGCTCAAGAGGTTCGGGTCCATCAGGACCTCAATAAAATCATCGCTGCCTCCCAATTCGCTGCTGACGCCACGCTCAACGCAGCTAAATTTTCCTCCCGAGCGATGGCCTCCTCAGTCACTGCCAGGCGCCTAATGTGGCTGAGGCAATGGCCTGCTGATATTAGAGCCAAGTGGCGCCTCACCACTTCCCCATTCTCGGGGCCCTTGTTGTTTGGCGAGTCCCTCGAGCCACTCTTGATCGAGGACAAGGACAAGAAAAAAGTGCTCCCTTCGTCCACCAGGCGAGCAGACCGTAGAGCTACCCCTTATTACAGGAGACAACCTTCCCATTTCTCTCCCCAAGAGACCTCCTTTCAGCGCCCCTTCCCTCAAAGTTCCTTTCGTCCCCAGGACAGAGGTTCCTTTAGAGACAGGGCACGTAATTACGGGGCCCCAAAGCGCCTCAGCCGGGCTTCAGGCAACCGCCAGCCCAGACGCCAAAAATGACTCTCGGCTCTCCGCTCCCATCGGGGGCAGGCTGAGCCTCTTCCTAGACAGGTGGACTCTCATAACAACCGATCAGTGGGTTCTACACACCATAGGGGAGGGTCTCCCTCTAGAGTTCCGCTCCAGTCCCCCAGATCGCTTTGTTCCTTGCCCTGTCTCCAACTCCAGAGCAAAACGTCATCTGGTGGAATCTGCTATCCGTCATCTGCTAGAGATCAGGGCGGTGGAGGAGGTTCCTCCCGCCGAGTGGAGACAGGGATTCTACTCAATCCTCTTCGTTGTGCCAAAGCGCTCTGGGGGCTGGAGAGCGATCCTAGACTTGAAGACCCTCAACCACCACCTCGTCTATCGGAGGTTCAAAATGAGCACCCTCAGGACCATTCTAGAAGGGATTCGGCCCGGAGACTATCTAGCTTCCATCGACCTCTCCGAGGCGTATCTTCACATACCAATCTTACCATCTCACCGCCGCTTCCTCAGGTTCAGCTACGCGGGCCGTCATCTACAATATCGTGCCCTCCCTTTCGGCCTGGCGTCGGCCCCGCGGAGCTTTACCAAGGTCCTTGCGGCCTTAATTGCCCACTTACGGTCAGTCCCAATCCGTCTCCAGGCTTACCTGGACGACATTCTGGTCCAGGCTCCATCCCTGGCCCTAGCCAAATCCGACCTCAAACTGACTATCCGGGTACTACAGGCACACGGATTTCTCATAAACCTTCCAAAGAGTCAACTGCAACCCCAAACTCGTTTGACACACCTCGGGGCAATCATCGACACCAGACTGGGACAGGTCTTCCTGTCCCAGGACCGGCGGGACGACCTCAAATCGATGACTCTGAAACTACTCCGCAATCCAACGACAACGATACTCACCTTGTCGCAATTGCTCGGGAAGCTCGTGTCCTGCATAAATATCGTCCCCTGGGCTCGCCTCCATGCACGCAGTCTGCAGTGGTTCCTCCTCCCTCACCAACGGTCGAGGACGGCAACTTCTTCTCAGAGAATCAGGCTGTCCCCATCGGTTCGGCGGTCCCTCCAATGGTGGACCTCTCAGGCTCTGGACAAGGGATGCTTCTTCCTGGATGTTCAACGAGCTGTGATCACCACCGACGCCAGCCTTTACGGTTGGGGCGCACATCTGAATGCTCTTGTAGCTCAGGGCCGTTGGTCTCCCGAGGAGGCAGGTTCCAGCATCAACCTCCTGGAACTTCGCGCAATACGGCTAGCTCTACGCTCGTTTCATCGGGAGATAGAGGGTCGCCACATACTAATTCTAACCGACAACACTGCGGCAAAAGCGCATATAAACCGTCAAGGCGGAACCCGGTCCAGGACCCTCATGCGGGAGGCCCTTCAACTGGGCCGATGGGCGGAGTCCCATCTCATCTCAATACGGGCCGAGCACATTGCGGGGACGGACAACTTGCGAGCGGACTTTCTCAGCCGCATCACGGTGGATCCGTCGGAATGGCAACTACACCCCGACATCTTCAGGGACATCTGCCGTCGCTTCGGCTGCCCTCAGATAGATCTTTTTGCGACAACAACAAACGCACAGCTCCCCAGATTCTTCAGCCGTTTTCCGATGCCGGAAGCGGAGGACACGGACGCCCTCCGGTGTCCTTGGCCAAAAGGATTGCTCTACGCGTTTCCCCCCCTGGCTCTGATCCCCAAGGTGATTCGCAGAGTCGTGCTGGAGGAAGCGACCATCATCCTCATCGCCCCCTACTGGCCCCGGAGACCTTGGTTCTCCGATCTTCTCAATCTCTCAAGGGCTCGTCCATGGAGAATTCCACCGGAGAAGGCATCTCTCCGCCAAGGGAGCTTCCTACACCCGGACCCACGCTGGCTTCGTCTAACCGCCTGGTCCTTGAAGGGATCCTCCTAAGACAGGCACATTACTCGGGGGGGTCATCCAGGTCATGCAAGCTGACAGACGGCCTTCGACCATCAGGCTTTACAACATCACCTGGCAGGTATTTATTTCTTGGTGTTCATCTCGAGAGGTTAACCCTGTTTCAGCTTCTGTCCCTCAGGTCCTGGATTTCCTGCACGCTGGGCTCCACAAAGGCCTAGCTCTCAACACCCTCAAGCGACATGTCGCAGCGCTGTCGACGATTTTGTCCCCCAGGGATGGGGCCCCCCTTTCACATCATCCCTCCATTCACCGGTTCCTTAGAGGGGTACGTAACATTCGCCCGCCCGTGGTACACCGTTATCCTTCCTGGGACCTACCACGGGTTCTGAAGGCCCTTATCGAACCTCCTTTTGAGCCTTTGCGCTCAGCGAGTCTCAGGTTCCTTACCTTTAAGGTGGCCTTCCTGGTGGCCGTCACATCGGCCAGGCGCATCTCTGAGCTCGCGGCCCTCTCCACTCGGCCCGATCTCTGTGTCATCCACTCGGACAGAGTGGTCCTCAGATTAGACCCCTCCTTCGTTCCCAAAGTGAACTCCCGATTTCACAGAGAACAAGAGGTTATTCTACCTAATTTCTGTCCGAAGCCCTGCCATCCGTTAGAACGTAAGTGGCACACCCTAGATGTCCGCAGGGCTCTTAAGACTTATATCTCACGGACAGCAACCTTTAGACGTTCAGAGGCCCTATTCATTTCCTTCCAGCCTAATACCTTGGGATCCAAGGTGTCTTCCGCCACTATCGGTCGCTGGATACGGGCCTGCATTGCCAGGGCCTATGAGGTCCAGGCACTTCCCATTCCGAGGAACATCACAGCACATTCCACACGCAGTGCAGCTACCACCGCTGCTTGGGCCACGCAAGCTCCCCTTGACGAAATCTGCAGGGCCGCCACCTGGACCACTCCAGTACCATTTATTAAACACTACCGATTGGATGTCTTTGCCTCTGCGGACGCATCCTTCGGTAGGAGGGTCCTACAACAGGTTCACCTAGCCTCGGGGGCTTCTTCCTCGCAGGCTTCCCACCCGTAAGGCGACCTAGCTTGGGCATATCCCACTCCTGACCCACTCCGCAGCCTACTGGGAGAAGAGGCGTTGGACTTACCGTGAACGCCGTTTCTCCGGGGGCTGCGGAGTGGGTCAGCCCCTCCCTGCCTGCGTTTTTAGGGGTTCTTGGGATTTAATATGATTACTTGCCTGAGCTTATCTTGCAGATCCATCTTCGTCTCATAAACTGGAAGCAGGGGACACGTGAGGAGGCGTGGCCAATTCAATTAGACTCAGTATCCGGTCAGACCATCTGGGACAACCCACTCCTGACCCACTCCGCAGCCCCCGGAGAAACGGCGTTCACGGTAAGTCCAACGCCTCATTTCTTGGTGGGATGCTTGTTCAGTACTGTCACAGGTGGTGCTCTTAAGGTGCTATTATGCTCCCATTTTTAACAATAATATTTTTCCATTCAGAAGACCAGTTGAAAGCAGTCAGATGGAAAGTCACAGATGGTGTCATTATTGTAGTATGCTGGGATGACCATAAGTACAAGCATTCATCTAGTGCCATTGTAAGTTTGAAGAGTTACTGAACAAGTAGTTGTTAAAGGAGGATCACCTGTATTTGTACATATATTGAATTATGGAATCAAGAACCTGTATATTCGATTTGAGAATGATAAAGAATTAATAAATAAAGGTAATCTTTGACCTACGACCACAATTGAGTCCTGAATTATAATCATAAGTCATTGGCATCATTAAGTGAGTGCCATGTGATTTTCTGGCTTAGTGATTACAATCCTGGCTCTCCCTTTGTGATCGTAAGGTGGAGCACATTGTGCCTCGGGGTTGGACAGGTCTGACACCTCCCCAGCTTAAATGTGTCCTATGCCAGGCCTCCCAAGATGTCTGAGCCATCCCTTGCACATCTTTCTGCCGCACTGGGTTTCATATTCTTGGGCCTCATCCCCCACATCATGCTTTGCTCCACTTGCCTCTTCTGACATCACCTTACCAAAATAGTACCCAGCTGATACAACACATGGGCTTTCTGCAAGGGCCACTTTGCATCATTCTGGAGTTGGGTGCCAATTGCACAGGGTCACAATTTTCCAAATTCTGAAAGAATTCTGAGAATGGCAGCCGCTTCCAGAATCGTGTGAGGTAACCTCTGCAAAAGGCCTTGCAGCACATTGGCTGATTCTCTTTCTGAAAGAGATCACCTGATGCGCCATGCAGCCTTCCTAAACAAATTCATGCCATTATAGAAGCGGGCACTATTGAAGCAGCAATTCTTGAATCGCAAAAGCTGAAGTTGCTCTCAAAATGGCACCAGCTTCTGGGATGACACGAAGGGGCCTCTGAAAAAAAAACATGTGGCATATCGGCTGATTTTAGCATTTAGCACTAGTTGATTGTACCGTTTATTTCTAGCAGTTTTTTCTTTGTTTTGTGCACTTATTCTATACCTATTTCTGCACCTTGTAAGAAAGTTTACCTCATATACTATATATCTTGACTATAAGAATAAATTTATGTTTTACATGGGGGGAGGAGAAGTAAGTTGATTTTAATTTTTAGAGATTGTCCTATTAATTAAGCTATATGGTATATGGGAAGGACCTTGGGAGACTGGGCAAAGAGATGCTGCCAAGACAACAGTCAGATAAGAGACAGCATAGCCCACACAGCTAGAGGGTGGATGGGCAAGAGTTTCTAGTTTCTTAGGCTGTAAAGGAGATGAGGGGGAGAGGAGAATTGTACTTTCATATTTGCAAGATTCTGTCAATGAAGCTTCACACTAAAGCAGAATTGGTTTTGATTCTATGAAGCTGATAGAAACAGAAATATAAATGTTTTCATTGTTTGCTTTTAAAGAATTCTGAATTGGAGTAGGAATTTTTCAAAGTCTATTCATTTTATAATTTATACATGAAAGAATTTGTATCATATATAGATAGTCCTTATTAGGTAATTGTTTCAGCGATCATTCATTAAGGTCACAGACTTCAACTTGTTAACTTGTGGTTAGAACCTTTTAGGGAAGTGCTGTATTCTAGAGAAAAGCAAATTATGAAGAAATAGCTTGTTAAAGCAATCTTTCCGCTGGGGGGACGGGGGGAAACAAAACAAAACAAATAAAATGGTCAGATATATGATATTCTGAGAGAACTTTATCTGAATGAGATTGCAAGCAATCAGAGTCTTTGCAATCTCTCCTTCTCTGTCATGTGGTTTGCTTATGGTCATTTTTCTGGAACTAAATGCAGTTACTAGACAAGGACTATCTGTATTGTCATTGTTTTATTTTTCATTTTCTAGCCGAAAGGTGTCCCATTCATTACAAATGGGAAAATGCTAATTATGTAACGAGTGTGGAAGTTCTGGCCATCCCATGATTGCTGAATCATGACGCAGAGACTTCAGACAGAATGACTACTAGTAAGATATAATGTGTGGAGCTAACTTGGGGGTGACTAGGGCATGATTTACTGCAATCCTTCTGATCCAAATTCAAGTGCAGTTTGTGGATTAAGTAAAACCTGTGCAAATGCTGTCCTAAAGCTATAGTTGCTACCTCCTCTTAGAGCAAGAGCCACAAGTTTAAGAGAACCTCCAAATGGTGCACCAATTCTGTCTGGGTCAGTACAGAGGTAGTCCTGAAAAATCTTCAGATCGGGGAAGTCTTAGAGACCACAATCAGTCTAGTTGAAACTGAGACAAAGCCTGTTGTTCCCCTTCCAGTCCTGACAGATTTTAGACACTGGGAAAGAACTTCAGTGGCATCACTTGTTTGGTCCTGGATGAAGAGGTATAATTGGGTGTCATCAGCATAGTGATCCAATGCTGCCTGATGACCTCCACATGTGCCCTAATGTAAATGTTAAATAGGAGCAGGGAGAGAGCGGAGCCCTGAGGAATTTGGCAAAGCAATGTCCTTGAATTGGCTCTATCCCATATTACCAATGTCTTTATTTTCAACCAAACATATGCCCATTCATAGCAGTTAGTTTGCAGAGGCTTTATTTTTGATATTAAATAATATAAGAAGTAGCAGGCAGGATGCCTGTGCAAGTGCATATATGTCCCCAAAAAGTTCCAAACAAATTTGGAACATTACCTTCATGAGTTCCAGCAACCAGAACCCAAAGCAGTGGGTGACAGCGATATCAGGTTCTATTCAAAAGCCAAATGTGAGAAAATTGCTAGTTTGGGTTCAAACAGTTTCAGGAGCAAGAGAGTCAAGGTTTTTTGTGCAGTCCACAACAAAATTTTGCTGCTACCTATGGTATGTTAAGCAAAGTTCCTACCAGGAGGATCAATCAAAGAACACCCTTGCTAGGTGAAGAGCATGCAGAGTTATTTTATTATGCATCATGTATGGTGTGCCTGGGAATTGGATGTTGCTCCAGCAATTGATTATCCGCTTTACCAGTGCCCAAAATCACAGCTCAAAGACTCTGTCTACTTCCTGAAGACCAACAATTCAAATTCTTCCCTGATAATTGGGTGAATCATGCCTCTGTAGGACCTATACAAATAGAGTTTAATTAAGAGCAAATCCTACAGATTCCTAAAATTGCCTTCAGAGGACCGTTTCCCAAAACCTCCCTTAGCCAGGAGGGATTGGATTACCCTACACAGGGTGGCCAGTCAGCTGTCTGTGGATGTGATAAGTGTGTAAAATTAAGTTTTGCTGCACATATTGCCATAAGGTAATGCCTGAGAAGGATTCTTTTCAGTTGGGTTCATTCTTTGCTTTCTTCCAGTAGTGCTCTAAACTAGTGTTTCTTAAATGATCTGTGGTGAAGGATCAGTTTTTAAAATTTCCAATCTGTCATGGACTGTAATTTTGTAAAATATGATAAAGATGAATTATTAGAAAAAATGAAATTAGAAATCCCACTGACAAAATACAAGCCCAGGTTTTTTTACATTTAGCAAACGTAAAATTGCATTGATCATATGCTTGAATATTGTGGCAATGTAAGATTGCTATAAATATTTTAAACATTTTTGAATTTGTGGACTGGTAACAGTTCATGGGCTGTGCTGTTCCATGGACCACACTAAGTAGGACAGTTTTAGGCATCTCTTATGCTGCTTCATTTCCGGGGGTCCTGTAAAAACCAAAGACCTCTTTAGGATTCTTGTGCATAGAGAATCTATCTAGCCCTAATACAGTCCTAGGATAGAACCATTCACTCATTCCAATAGCAACTAAGGCTTCAGTGGAACTACGGAGTATATTTGTCAGCCCTTTGAGTTAGTCCAGACAAGAAGCATGAACCACAAGTACTAATACTACCTTTATTATAAAGATACAGTCAAAGGATCTTGCAAATCTGAAAGTGTCTCTCCCCTCCATTAATTTTGCTGTCCTGATAGCTAGGGAGGCTCCCTTTTGAGATGCTTTTTCTACACCACCACCCCTCCTATGGATTTAGATTTTGTTTACCAGACAAAATCTACACTGGGCTGTTTCTCCTGTCTTTTAAGGTCATTTCTACATAACCTTTACAATACCCAAGCTCTAAGAATAAACTATGTCTTTGAAAATCCACAGTGTCCATCAGGCACATGAGGCAGACCGATTTCCCCGCATGTTAGTGTAGCTTCAGAGAACTGTAAAGCCAAGAGGGTATAATCTGTATATGGGAAGAGACAGATGATAATGTCTCCTGACTTCCAATCATTTGCCAGTGTTCTGAGATAAAAAGCAGATTCAACATGTGTGTGAACCCCCCTCTCCCCAATGAGTTGGGTCAGAAGAAATCTGGGTTGGTTAGGTCCATTGTGGCTATGAACTCCTGGCAGCCTCTGACTCCACAGGCATATTAAAACCGTACCATAAACCTGGGGAACTTCATTGCCATCCCGTTCATGGACTCCAGCACCTCAAGAAGGCATGCTGCTGAAAGGCTGGTACATGGTCCGCTCAGATCCTACAGTCCGACCTCACAAAAAAGTCTTTAAGAACCAGCTATCTGCAGAGCAGTAGTTCTATTAGCTGTTCTGTTAGGGTGCCACAAATATAAGAATTGTTACAATGTAGGACCTGAGTTCATGATTGATGGCATACTTGAAACTTAGCTGGGTTCAGCTATCCCTGAACAGCACTTAGCTAAGTTTCAATAATGCAAACAAGGCCAGCCTTTTCATCTCCATTTTAAATCATGGATGAGAAAGACTATTACAGCCTAAATGTATAACATTTTGGAACTTATGGTTTTGGAGTCCCAACAGCTAGCCTTTGGGGCCAAGCAAAGGGAACTAAAAGGCAATATCAGTACCAAACATTAAGATTGGCATTCCTCTGGCTCCTTCCATATCTCCCTTTGCCCATATACAATAAATAAGTAAGAATCAGCATACAGTTAACCTAAGAGGAAGTGCTTTCTGCAAGAAAATTTTAAATAGAAATAAAAATAAGATCCTTTTTGGCCTCTTCCTTTTTCCTCTTCAAGTTGAATAGTAGAAATGAAATGCAATCTCATTTATGCAGTGATGAGTCTAATTTATCTCATTATACATGTCTAATGTAGGATAATTGCCTTAAATGTCACTGGTCTTAAAATTATTGATCAAACTAGATGGGTCAGCAGCCTAATCACCTCTTTGGACGTCTTTTGCATTTTCCCTTCCTTTGAAATACTTTTCAGAGCAATTGACATCTTCCATTCTATACAAAATCTGAAGAAAAAAAGTTTGGTTAAGCTAGGCCAAATCTTCATTAATATAGATTTTATTTGAAGCTAGAGTAAAAAGGTAAAGGTAAAGGTTCCCCTCAGTAGATATTTGTGTTTGGCTTAGTACATTTGCAAAAGTAGTCAACTATGTTTCAGTCAATAAGCTAAAGTTTAGAATGATATATAAACAAAGTCATTTTTCCACCAGGGAATGTCTCTCAGATTAGTTAACTTTTCGTTTTTCCGAAGACCATGCTATTTCTTCCTTAGCTCCTTTATCTTTCTACTCATTGAACAGACGGGTACACTGTTTTTCCCTTATGCTCCATTATGGTGTCTAAAACTCGAATGAATAATATAGGTGTAGGTCTTTTTGTTATGGAAATCCAGTGATGAATTTATTCTATAAAATAAAAGGTTTAGATTTTTTTCTTATAATTTCAGTACTTTTATACTAATATTTATTGAATTTCTGTTGAATTCACTTGATAATTCAATCCCCCACCCCAATGTAAGGCTTACTGCATGGAAAAATAATTTCCTTGTGGTTAAGTGTATCAGCCTTGGGAAATACTTTATCAGAAAGTGTGACCTTACTTTAGTATTACAGGAATGTCAATACTAACCTTGCCAGCAGGCATGCTATTACAAATGTCTAAGACAGCCATAAAGTTAATTTTTTAAATCTAAATATAACCTTATAATATGTGATATAAAATAATAAGAAACCGAGCACCAATAAGAAAAAAGACAAGTATTACTATAAATTGCCTTTCTCAACTGTTATTTGAATTTTAACATTAAAATATTTAACTTTTATTTTAGAAGGAAAAAAAATTGTTCTTAGATACTGATCTTATTCCAATTCAAAGTTGTTATTTATAGGCCAGAATATTACATGTGATTATTAATATTTATTTTATTAAAATGTGTAGAAAGATTTTCATTTGTTTACTGAGCAACTGGTAACCATATTTGGAAGAGAAAAAAAACTTTGAAAAAGAATGCGATAAGAGAAGCTGAAAGGGGAATTTCTTGTTTACATCAGACGGTATAGAAGTAACATGCATCTGTGTATTGGTTTTTTTTCTGAATTGCATTAGCTGGTCCTATTTGCAGCTGCAAAAGCTGGATTCCCAATATAAACTGATAGTCATGAAAAGTAAAGAACTGAATCAACAAGTAAAAGTTAACACTTAAGTGAGGAATCAAAGCCAAGGAATTTGGTAGATATTGGAATTGGTGCCCAAGGCCATGCTAAAAAGAATAACATGAGTGCAGCCAGAAAGTGAGAATGTAAAACAATACTTTCTCCCCAAGAAATCCAATTTGGATAAATACAGTCCTTTCTGGACTAGAACTTACTTAATTGCTTAGTGAGAAACTCTAATTTAGTATTCAGTGGCTTGCTTCTTGGGGCACAAGTTCTTGGTTTGTCCCACAGCAGCTTTCAGTAGCATGGTATTTTTTCATAAATTTCAGGAGCAGAGCCAGTGGATGTGAGCTCAGTCCCTTCATGCTTACTAAACTCGTGCCATGTAACTGGAAAAAGGTTGCTATTACAATACTCTCATGTTTTCTGAATACAGTATCAAATCATTGCAACAGAGCAATGTCTTCCACTGGATGATAGGGAGTAGTGGAGAACTGTGATGTATTTAGGGAAGGTGATTATTTTCAGTTGCAGCTCTGATATGGTGGAACATTCTTCTTAAGATTTGATTGCCATCCACATACTGGCCCTCAGAAACTTTTAAAACTTTTAAAAATAGAGGGATTTTTCTTTGAAGATCCTTTGGAAATTAAAGATCACTGTTAGGCTTACATTAAGTGCTTTTATTTTGCTTGTATTTTTATTGGCTTTTATGTTTTTATTCTGTTTCTGTGTTGTAAGCTACCAGATAATTTTTGTTGAATTTGGTGATATATAAATACAAAAATCAATTGGTCAATCAATAAAACGTAATATATGATAGTGCATATTGGGAGGAAAAAAAACACTTCCTATAGATAGAAAAATTTGCTAATCCTTCATTTCATGGAACAGTATTTCCATTGGTATGATTCTAGATGGTCTCATTATCAGTACATATCCTACAGTTTATTCCATTTTATCATTTCTTATTTCTGACCATCTTATTCCTTCACTCATCTGTATACTTGGTAAGCTATCAACTCATCAGTAGCATCAGCAACATTCAATACCCAGAATACCATTATAAACCTATGCAGCAATAATACATATTTGTAAGGTGTTCGCATAATTGCAAAGGATGCATAATTGCAAATTATGATAAAGTTGTAAACAACAGATTTCTCCTGGGAGGTAAATCATGTACAAAACTATGTCCTCTTTGAGTCAAATTCAAGTTCCAGTTGCTTCGTGGAAGTTATGCAGCTTTCTTTAGCAACAATAGGGAGATGAATTGCCACTGGTTTCTTCTGAAATTTTGTTCCCAAATTCCTGTGCTTTCTTTGTGGTCTCCCATACAGTTAATGCCTAGGTGAGATCTTGTTTATCTTTTAGAATTCAGTCAAGGTCAGCAAGATATTGTTATTTCTGTAGGCACAAAACAAGTATGTCTAGATCAGTGACGGTGAACGGTCTCATGGAAACATTGCATGCATGCCCTTGGTGCTGCACACCAGAAAAGGTGAACTTCCGGGTTCTAGCACGTACTCGTGCCCGGCGATCAGCTGGCCAGCATGCATGCACAGGCCAGTTTTCGGCACTGCCACGTGCGTGAAGGGACACACTCCAGAAAAGCCGAACTTCCGGGTTCTGGCATGTGCAACAATCAGCTTGCTGCCGGGTATGCGCACACCAGTTTTCGGCACTGCAGCATGCACGAAGAATAGCTGATCGTCTTGCGCGCATACGCACCAGAAAACAGGCAAGGCCGTGCATGCTGGGCGACATGGCTTCGCATGCCACTTTGGGCACGCGTGCCATAGGTTCACTATCTAGATAGTCATGCCTAATATTATTGTAAGACATATAAACACATTTAGTTTAGAATTTTCATTTACAGTATAATAAGATTGACTATATTGAACAAGTATGTATTTTAAGTCTGTGTTCTGTCCCCGTCCCCACACACACACAAGCAGCCAGCCGGGGGTTAAAGAAGTACTCGGCATACACAAGGTTCGTTATCAGGAACTTGGCAGCAATACGATAACCGTCTGCCAAGTGCTTTACTACAAGAAGAGGGAATGTTCCTCCACAGATAACACCAACTAATACAAACAGTTTTCAAAACAGTCCAGCTCAAACATGAAACCTTCAGCAGATCAGGCGTTGTACAAAGTGACTAGCCAGAAGTTAGCTTTGTCCGTCACAGAGTCTAAATGGCCACCACACTCTCTTATATAGCCTGTGGGGTGTGGTCCAGTGACTCAGCTTAATCCCTGGCATGCCTCCTCATCTGCTGCAAATGTTTATCTCGCCTTCGTTGGCGTGGATCCAGGAACGACTTATCCCCCTCATCGCTGTCATCGGAGACACCTGGCTCCTGGTCAATCTCCTCTCCCTCAGCAGACACCTGAGGCATTGCCAGAGAGGAGGGGCCTGGAGAGGGAGGCCTGGCCGGCTCCTCTCCTTCATGTTCGGAGCCTTCTTCCTCCGATAAGATGGGCTCGGGGATCGGAGCCACAACAGTCTGTAAGAATATTTGGAATGGTTGTGGCATATCATGAGATGCTTTCACAAAATGGTTACCATTATGGAAATGGAAAACCATAACACACTTATTTATAGGAGGGCAAAATGGGGCAGTTGCTGCCTGCACCAACCCACACCACCAGCTTACTTGTTATTAACTGAACAAGCTGTATTCCTTGTATTTAAGAAATGTAAGTATTTTGTTGACCATGTTTGGGTCAAATGAATGCATAATATAGAGCCAATGTGAAGAGCTGTTCTCCAACGCGCAGCTTGGAGAATCCAAAGCTTCGGGTTGTTCAGTAGTTGATAGCCTACACTGAGTGTGTTCCTTTAAGAGATTTATCTTCAGACACGCCCACTTGCTCAACCAAGTCCCAGTTTAGTTCACTCAGTTGAGCCTGTGACACTGTCTGAAAATTTCTCTGCTATCCTACTCAACTTGTTCCAGAAGCTTTGGATTCTTCAAGAATTTTTTCCACATTATTTCTTCAATTATCTTCTCTTCGTTAATTCTGCCTTCCTTTCTGCCGGGGGTGAGTCTGCCTGCTGCCTCAGGCAGGCTGTCAATGACTGTTAGTTCCCTCTGAGGCCCGGCCAATTAGCAGTTAATCAACGTCGCTAAATAGCCGCAGGCATGTGGGTAGGTTCCCCGGCCTGCCGGCAATACCGCCCTCGCCGTTTTGAGCTTAAGTTAAACTTGGCGGCTTGAGATTGACGCCCTGCTCTCAGTGGCGTCTCTCTCTCTCTTTCATCGTTTTTTGAGGTTATTTTAGCGTCGGGATCACTCCTGAGTGATCGCACGCTGAGCCGACGCAGTGACATCAAAGTGGCCTCCCCCCACAGTCGCCTTTATCGTCGGAGTGCCCTCGAGCGCCGGAGCACCCCTAAAACGTCCATAGATCGTCGGAGCGCTCTCCTGTCTCTGCCCAGCCTGGGAAGCGCTTCTGAGCCTTCAGCTGCATTCTCTGGGTCTCGACTGCCTTCTACGTTCCTCAGGGGCTTGTCGGCGGCGGCGCTAGGACAGTTTTAAAGTGCGCGCCATTTTTTAACCGCCTCAGCGCTGGGAGCTGCGATCAGGGGCAGCTCGCGCTTTTTTTGCATCAAACCTCCCTGGAAGATCAGACCTTCCCTTGCCTGGCTATCTTCAACTGCCCCTCAAGGAGGACTTATAGGAGGAACCGTCCAGCCTTTCTGTGGTTCCCTCTGCCTGCTGCCTTGCCTAGCGCTATTTCCCTTGCCTCAGGGGAAAGTGCTTACAACGGTTGTGGATTCTGCCCAGCAACCACTTCACGCATGTGCAGTTGACTCCTAGAGGCTAATCTTCTCCTCTGCTGGCATTGCTGTTTTAACTAGCTTGTCTCTGTGGAGCAATCGGCTAGTTTTCTCTACTCCTCACCAGCCCCCACACCCCTCTTCTCCTCTTGAACTTACCTGCTAGCCCTTGTTGGCTGTGGACATTCACCACTGTTAATCATCAGCTGTTCTCCTGTTAAAAAAAAAAATAAAAAAATCTATAAATATCTACATAACCAGAATTGTATTATACTTACTTGGAATTCATTCTTATCCTATTTAAAAAAACAAAGCAAAACAAAAAAACAAAAAACAAACAAAAAAAACAAACAAATAATAATAAAGGAGGACAACAAGAGATCCTAACATGGCGGAACGTGACCTCTTGTCAGAATTGGAGGACAACAACAGCTCTCCTGAGCGCCTTCGCGAACAGACCAAACAACGCAAAAAGTCCCGAAAACGCTCTTCGCATTCGTCTTCGTCTGCGGCTCCATTACCTAAAAAGACCAAACATTTGTCAGCTGCGGACAAGGACGCCTCCAGGAGGCACAAAGCTCTGGAGCGTCAGTTTGAGAAGGCGCGCAGCCAATCAACCCAGGCTGCATTCTCGCACTTACCAGCCCCACTCTCACCTGTGGCTGAAGCTACTGTCCAGCCCATCCACCAAGCTGCTCATCAACCTCTACAGCCATTGTATCAGCCGCGGGCCATGGAAGTTTTCCCTGAGGCGATCCCGACTCACGGAATCGAACCAGTGGACCTCTCGTGCAACTCCTCCCTTTCTCAGTGTCCTCAACCGGAGGCAACCTTTACTCCAACGGCTGCTGGATTGCGCGCCACGGAGTCGGCCCCTCCGCCTATTCAGTATAACATTCAGCAGATCATATCTGACACGGTTACCAGGACCCTGGCAGCAACTTCTCAGCAGGCTGCACCATATGGGGCTTGGACTCAGCCTAGATTCCCCCCTCCTCCACCTCTGGCCCGGGACTCACAACTGGTCGCTATCCAGTATCAGGCTATGACTCATGGGGCTGATCCTCATCCGGACTATGGTCAATGCGAGGAGTCGTCTTCGGAGGAGGGAGAGGCTGACCCCTCGGATATGGACTTATCGGATGATGCCGACATGCCACCCGAAAAGCCAGCCTTCTCTGGGCTCTTTAGACCCTCGCTATTCAAGTCGCTCCTGCACAAGGCCAAGTTGGTCACGAATATGGCAGATCCAACTCCTCAGGTTGATCAGCCCGGTACCTCTCAACATCACGAGGCCTTGTTTACGGCACCTAAGCTGGCAACGGACTCTATTCCGTGCCCACAGCTTTTTTCTTAGGTGGTCCAACGATCCTGGTCCACGCCTTCCTCTTTACCCGCCCCGTCGGGGCTAGACAAGAAGCTTTATTGTTCAGCGCCTAGTCTCCAGGACCTTCTTCAGTTGCCAACGGTAGACGCACCAGTGGCCAATCTGACGGCTTCCTCAGTAATTTCCAACGATGTCGCCGACGGTTTGCGCTCTGAGGATCGCAAAGCTGAGTTTACCTTCCGGCGTACACACAATGCAGCTGCCTGGGCGGTTAAGGCGGCCACCTCGGCTTCATTCTTCAGCCGCGCCTGCTTAATCTGGCTCCGCCAACTTCAGGAGCGCCTTCCCCCTGCGGACTCACGCCTCCGCCAGGATGTCAACAAACTGGTGGCGGTTACTGAATATACGGCGGACGCTTCGCTCAATGCCGCGAAGTTCGCTTCACGTGCCCTGGTGTCGTCCGTCACATCTCGCCGTTTATTATGGCTTAAGAATTGGAGAGCTGATGCCAAGTCTAGATGGCGCCTCGCCTCAACTCCGTATAAAGGTTCCCGTCTTTTTGGAGAAGCCTTAGATCCCATCCTTGTCGAGGACAAGGATAAACGGAAGGTAATGCCATCCTCTTATAGAAGGGCAGACCGGAAACCGTCATCCTACTCCACCAGGCAGCCCTTTCGGAATGACGCCGGGCCCTCGGGGTCCTTCTCTTCAAGGGCCTACTCTCAAGGATTCGACCGTTCCTTCGATAGACCCTCCTTCAGAGACCGTGGTCGAAAGGCCCCAGCACCCAAACGCCCATTTCGGGGTACAGGATCCCGCACCTTTAGGAGGGGGAAATGACTACATCCACCTTCCTATTGGCGGCCGTTTGGCTCATTTTCTTCCCCAGTGGGAGATCTTGACATCGGACGCCTGGGTGCTCCAGACAATTCAACTGGGCCTTACCCTGGAGTTCCGCTCCAGACCTCCCTCACACTTTGTCCAATGCCCTATCTCTCCCAACCTGGACAAGCGCCAGCTAATGGAGGCAGAAATCCATCACCTGCTTCAAATTCAAGCCATCGAACCAGTTCCCCACCATCATCGCGGGACCGGCTTCTATTCAATTTTCTTCCTGGTCCCCAAAGCGTCGGGGGGTCACAGGGGCATCCTAGACCTCAAGAGGCTGAACGAATTTATAGTATACCATCAATTCAAAATGGAGTCTCTCCGTTCGATTCTGGCTTCCATTCGACCAACGGACTGGATGACGTCTATCGATTTGAAAGAGGCATACCTCCATGTGCCCATACGACCGTCCCATCATCGTTACCTCCGCTTTGCCTACAACAACGGGCATTACCAATACAGAGCAATGCCCTTCGGCCTCTCCTCTGCCCCAAGAACCTTTACAAAGCTCCTGGCAGCAGTGGCGGCCCATCTACGTCAACATCCGGTTCGGCTCCACTGCTACTTGGACGATATCTTAGTGCTCTCCCCATCCCCGGCCCGGGCATCTCGAGACCTAGAAGTAGTGTGTTGCTGCCTTCGTTGTCATGGCTTCTCCCTCAACATTCCGAAGAGCCAATTGCAGCCCACTACTCGTATACTTCACCTCGGGACAATAATAGATTCAGTAAGGGGCCAGGTGTTCCTGTCAACGGATCGGTGTTCCAGTCTCCAGTCATTAACATCCCAGGTCCTTTCCTCCCGGAGGGTGACCTTGCTGCTCCTGTCCCGCCTGCTCGGCAAAATGATTTCCTGCCTATCGGTCGTTCCTTGGGCGAGGTTCCATTCCCGCAACCTCCAATGGTTCCTCCTCCCCTTTCAGAGAGCCAGGAGAAGCAACTCTTCCGCACGCGTATCCCTCCCACCGGCGGTCTCAAGGTCTCTCCTCTGGTGGTCCTCCCAGAGCCTGCATCAGGGCTGCTACTTCCAAAACCTACAGCGCCTGGTGGTGACAACGGATGCCAGCCTGTCGGGATGGGGAGGTCATCTTCTATCGCACGTTGCCCAGGGAACGTGGTCAACAGAGGAGAGTCGCAAAGGGATCAACTGGTTGGAGCTCTGTGTGATCCGCCTCTCCCTCCAACGATTCCAGCAGATTGTGTCGGGGCACCATGTCCTGATACGCACGGACAATGTAACAGCAAAGGCGCACGTGAACCGCCAAGGGGGGACCCGCTCGGGCCCACTGATGGAGGAAACTACCCTGCTTCTGATCTGGGCGGAGGCGCATGTCCTGTCCCTTGTAGCGGAGCACATCGCAGGGACCACGAACATCACAGCGGACTGGCTCAGCAGGCAACACCTGGACCACGCCGAGTGGCGCCTTCACCCGGATCTGTTCGCCGAGATCGTTCGCAGATTCGGCATGCCTCTAGTCGATCTATTTGCCAGCCGCGACAACACACACTTCCCCAGATTCTTCGCCAGGTACCAGTGCCCTCTGGCAGAGGGAATCGACGCCCTCGCCTCTCCCTGGCCCAGGGGTCTCCTCTATGCCTTTCCCCCTCTACCACTCCTTCCTTGTCTGATCCGCAGGATAATAGCAGACAGGGCCGACGTCGTTCTGGTCGCTCCCCACTGGCCTCAGAGGCCTTGGTTTGCGGATTTGATGGACCTGTCGGTGGCACGACCGTGGAGGATTCCAGGGGACAGAGTCGTCCTCAGCCAGGGGGTCATTCTGCACCCAGATCCGCAGTGGTTGCAGTTGACCGCCTGGCGCTTGAGAGGATCTTGCTAAGGAGAGTCAACGTGCCCAGCAATGCGATTCCCACGATTCAGGCGTCACGGCGGCCGTCAACATGCCGCATTTACAACGCAACTTGGATCTCTTTCTGTACCTGGTGTGCTAAATCTCACCTGGATCCAACGTCTGCTTCCGTTCCTGAAGTGTTGGGCTTCCTTCAGGAAGGCATGGACAAGCACCTTGCGCCTAACACTCTTCGTCGCCAGGTTGCCGCACTAAGCACGGTCCTTTCCGCTTCCGCAACGCTTCCTCTCTCGCAGGACCCTACGATTCGAGACTTTCTTCGAGGGGCGGCCAACCTGCGCCCACCTGTTATACATCGCTACCCGACCTGGGATTTGACTCTGGTCCTTCAGGCCCTTATGCATCCTCCATTTGAGCCTCTCGCCTCCATCAGCCTCCGTTTTCTGACCCTTAAGGTGGCGTTTCTGGTCGCGATCACTTCAGCTCGCCGAATATCTGAACTTGTGGCCCTATCGGTGAGAAGCGATCTCTGTGTCTTTCACACCAATCGCGTGGTACTGAGACTAGACCCCTCATTTCTGCCTAAAGTAAATTCCTCATTCCATCGAAGCCAGGAATTAATTCTACCGGACTTCTGCCCCGAACCTCGACATCCTCGAGAGGCAGACTGGCACCTGCTGGATGTCCGACGGGCTCTGCGCAGGTATATTAAACGAACTGAACATTTCCGGAGGTCTGAATCACTTTTCATTTCCTTCCTGCCCGCTTCCATGGGCCGGAAGGTTTCTTCCACGACAATTGGGAGATGGATTAAATCCTGCATCTCCAAGGCTTATTCGGCTCAGAACAGACCGGTTCCGCAGAGAATCCTTCCACACTCCACCAGGAGTGCCGCTACCACGGCCGCCTGGGCCACTAATGCCTCCATTTCTGACATCTGCAGGGCGGCTACCTGGTCATCCTTGAATCCTTTCATCAGGCACTACAAGGTGGACTCCTTTGCCTCGGCGGAGGCATCCTTTAGCCGCCGGGTGCTCCAAGCTGTATGCAACTCTTCAGACGACGTGCAGCAGCCAGCTTCCCTCCCTGTCTGAACTTGCTTGGGTAAATCCCGAAGCTTTGGATTCTCCAAGCTGTGCGTTGGAGAACGGACGTTGCTTACCTGAACGTCCCTTTTCGACGCGCAGCTGGAGAATCCAACCCACCCAGCTTGGCTGCTGAACATTTCTTCCTTACGCTCTACTGCTCCTTACTTCGTGAACAAAACTGGGACTTGGTTGAGCAAGTGGGCGTGTCTGAAGATAAATCTCTTAAAGGAACACACTCAGTGTAGGCTATCAACTACTGAACAACCCGAAGCTTTGGATTCTCCAGCTGCGCGTCGAGAAGGGACGTTCAAGTAAGCAACGTCCGATTTCATGAAGACCACGAACATTTTAAGTAGCCGCTGTATGGCAGAAATCAGTGAATTGAACTGAGATCAAAGTCTTTAGACCAGTTCAAGGCACAGGCAGCATTATATGCTATAAAGTCTCCCTTTCAATTAACAGCTTTCTGATATTTATAATGCACTCTGGGTTTTACTCTCATGCTTCTTTCCTTTATTTTAAAATTACAATAGTAAAAATGCTTAAGCTTTTATAACAGGAAAAATATGAATCTGAAGATATCCAACATAGATTAGCCTAATTTAATTTAATTTAATTTAATTTAATTTCCAATTTATATACCGCCCTTCTCCCTGAGGACTCAGGGCGGTGTACAGCCAAGATAAAAAACATAGAATACAAATATTAAAACATTTAAAAATATATATAAATTTTGGCCCGAAAGTTAAAAATCACAGACTAATTAAAAGAATTTAAAAATTTATTCTTAAGCCTACCCGGCTTGGTGAAAAAGATGGGTTTTCAGGGAACGACAGAAGGCATTGAGGTCATGGATTCTCCTTATCTCCGGGGGCAACTGATTCCAGAGGGTGGGAGCCCCCACAGAGAAGGCCCTCCCCCTGGGGGCCACCAGGCTACATTGTTTGGCTGATGGCACCCTGAGGAGGCCCTCTCTGTGGGAGCGCACGGGTCGATGGGAGGTCGTCGGTAGCAGCAGGCGGTCTCGCAGATAGCTAGGCCCTGTGCCATGGAGCGCTTTAAAGGTGATAACCAACACCTTGAAGCGCACCCGGAAGACCACCGGGAGCCAGTGCAGCTCGCGCAGGAGCGGTGTTACATGGGAGCGCCATGTTGCTCCCGTCACTACCCGCGCTGCTGCATTCTGGACCAGCTGGAGCCTCCGGGTGCTCTTCAAGGGGAGCCCCATGTAGAGAGCGTTGCAGTAGTCAAGATGAGAGGTGATGAGGGCATGAGTGACTGTGCACAAGGAATCCCGATTGAGAGAGGGACGCAACTGGCGAATCAGGCGAACCTGATAAAAGGTCCCCCTGGTAACAGCCGTCAGATGTTCCTCCAAAGACAGCTGCCTATCCAGGAGGACTCCCAGATTGTGAGCCCTTTCAGTGGGGGCCAAAGACTCTCCCCCAATAGTCAGTGATGGAGTCAACTGACTATATCGGGATGCCGGGAGCCACAGCCACTCAGTCTTGGAAGGGTTGAGCTTGAGCCTGTTCCTCCCCATCCAGATCCGCACAGCCTCCAGGCACTGGGACATCACTTCAAGGGCATCGTTGGGGTGGCCTGGGGTGGAGATGTACAGCTGGGTGTCATCAGCGTACTGGTGGTATCTTACCCCAAAACCACGGATGATTTCGCCCAGCGGCTTCACATAAATGTTGAACAGAAGGGGCGAGAGGACCGATCCCTGCGGCACTCCACAAATGAGAGGCCTCGAGGTCGACCTCTGCCCCCCTGCCAACACAAACTGCGACCGGTTGGAGAGAAAGGAGGAGAACCACCGCAACACAGTGCCTCCCACCCCCAACTCTTCCAGCCGGTGCAGCATGATACCATGGTCGATGGTATCAAAAGCCACTGAGAGATCTAATAGGACCAGAACAGAGGAATAACCCCTGTCCCGAGCCCTCCAGAGATCATCCACCAACGCGACCAATGCCGTTTCCGTGCTGTGCCCAGACCTGAAACCTGACTGGAACGGATCTAGATAGAATGTTTCCTCCAGGAATTGTGGAAACTATTGCGTGACCACACTCTCAACAACCTTCGCAATGAAGCGAAGGTTGGAGACAGGACGATAGTTAGCCAATATTGCCGGATCCAGGGATGGCTTCTTGAGGAGAGGCCTCACCACCGCCTCTTTCAGGGCAGCGGGGAAGTGACCCTCACTCAACGAAGCATTAATGACACCCTGGAGCCAGCCTCGTGTAACCTCCCGGGAAGCCAGTACCAACCAGGAGGGACACGGGTCCAGTAAACATGTGGCCACACTAAGTCTCCCCAAAATCCTGTCCACATCATTGGGAGTCACAGCATCAAACTCCTCCCAGATAACATTCTCAAGACTGTTCCTCGTCACCCTGCCCTGATCTACCCAGTCAGAGTCCAAATCCCCCTGGATCTGAGCGATTTTGTCATACAGGTATTGTCCGAAATCCTCCGCCCTGCCTTCTAAGGGATCCTCCCGCACTCCCAGATGGAGCAGGGCGCGGGTCACCCTAAACAGGGCGGCCGGACGATTCCCTGATGACGCAATAGAGGCGGAAAAGTAGTTAGACTTTGCCGTCTTTATCGCGATTAGGTAGGCCTTAATGTGCGACCTTACCAGTAATAACAGAATGGAAACCAAGACACTTCAAATTTATCTTATTATTGAATGCCATGTTCTAAATTGCTGAATCATATATCTTGCCAATATGATATCCCATATATCTAATAAAAAGCCATTTTTAATTGGATTATTCACAGGAGTAGGATGAATAATTTATTACACAGTGCATGTATTACATAATGCAAGTATTATACAGTCATTGATAATAGTGAGTAGCAAGTGGTATGTAAATAATTAGTAGCAAGTAAGTAATAAGTAGTAGTGAATGTATTATACACTAGGTAATTGGTAATTCTTTGGCATGTCCCAAGTTGTGAGTGATTTTGGCAAATACCTAATTGAATAAAGAACCATGAATCAATATAGTCCAGTGATTGTGTTGGATTAGAACTGGGGTGATTCAGATTCAAATACATCCTCAGCCATGGAAGGTGGTGAGCTTGGCCCAGTCATTTTATAATTCAGCATATCTCACAGAATTGCTATTGGAAAAAATGCAGTAGGAAAAGCTTTGAACTCCTGGAGTTCTTTTTCTTCCACATTATTGTTTTCTTTCTAACATTATTGTTATAAGTTGGAATCAATATGGAAATAGTTTACTCTTGATTTGTTAAAGAGGTTTTTTAAAATGGCTGATGGAATCTAAAAATGACATTTTTTCATAGCAGGTACATTGAGATCATATATTACCACTAATCTTGAATACATGTAGATTATAAGAGACAAATCATATAAAATTAAATGTGGATTATTCTGTAATGGCTCTAATAAATATCAGGAGATTGAAAGAGCTTTCTAGTTTTATCCCAATAAAGCTGAAACTGATTTAAATATTAATTCCATTGACAATTATTTTATTTTTAGAGAGGAGAGGCCTAATATGATAAAGATCCATGAACCTTTAAAATCCTATTCTTCAAAGTGCATGTGTTAGAGAAATTAAAAAGAGGTTGTTTGGAATGGGAGCAATTGAGTTATTGTAAATAACAAGACATTTACGACTGTTTTCTGGAATACGAGTGTGGCATTTTATTGAAGCATATTTTTGGATGTAATTATTAAAACATTTAATCAATCAGTTTGGTGTAATGGTAAGGCATCAGGTTAGGAACCAGGAGATAGTGAATTCTAGTCCTGCCTTAGGCATGAAGTGAGTTGGGTGACACTGCACCAGTTACACACTCTCAGCCCCACACATGTAGTGGGGAAGCACTTCTGAAAAATCTTGCCAAAAAAACCTGCATCGACTTGCTCAGGAATCAAAAGCTAGGTCAAACGAACAGTCAAACAAAATGCCGCCCTAAGAACAACATGTCAGAGATCCTGTTCATATATAATGTTAAATAGAAGCAGGTAAAGATTACCAATTTTTTTTAGCGATTTGGTCATGTCTGATCTATGCCACTGTACAGTAGTAAAAATCTCACAGATATTTGAAGATATTTTTCCTCCTTCATTTCGATGTGTTATGTTTTTAGAGTAGGTGTGGGCAGCTTATTGTCTCAAGGCTACATACATTTCTTGGCCTCGTTCTCAGCCTAATTTCAAAAGTAAGCAATAAGTGAGGAATTCAGATCTCTTACAAAAATGATCTGCCTCTTTCCATTAGCCTGCGGTGGAGGAAAAGATAATAAAAAGGGGTCTTTGAAAAGGAGAGAAAGATAGAAAATGAAGTGCCAGTAAGTTTGCAAGCCTTGGGTTCTAGCCCCAATTATTATTTAGTTCCTACCTGTTCCAGAATTTCCTACTGGCATATAGTGTGATCCTAACATATGCCTGTACTAATGTGACCTTTTCAACTAAAGAATGGATTCTTAGTTTGTTCCAGAACTAACAATATGACACAACAGTAACTGACCTTCCTAAGAATTCTGAACATTTAATTAAAAAATTGTATTATTTCATTGGGTCTTTCATGGCTGCTGATCAATTTTGCATTGTTTTAGTTTGATTAAAAATAAATTTTCTTTGCTTTTTTGCTGCAATTTTATTGTCCTGTATTTTTAATAATACATAATATTCCTGATTTGGGAAACAGATGATCTACAAATATTTTAAATCCTGAAACAAAGTTAACTGCAAACAGCAAAGTAGGACAAATCATGGCAACCCTAACCCCACAGTGACATCACGCAGAAGCCTCTTTTTTTAAGTGTCTATGTTGTGAGATAAGACTTAGATAGTGATGTCCATATTCTTTTGGATGCTATAAAAGCACTTATTTTCCAGGTAGGGGACTTGAGACTCCAGGCATGGGTTGACTCTTGTCCTATAACTCTATAGACTGAGTTTAAACTGAAGAGACGCCCTCTGCTGATGCTCTCAGTTTCAACTCAGTCTTGAGCTCAGTCAGACCTGTGAAGAAAAACTTTTGTGGTTTTTCTTCAATTTTTTAGGGAAGAGTTGAACCTTGGAGTTTTAGATTTCTTGTAAGCTTGCAGAGAATCAGCGGAGCAGTCTTAGAGAGCCTCGGTTCGAGCCATGGCTTCTGCAAGTGAAAGCTTTTCCGGCACTAAGTGCTCGGCTGTTAGGAGGCCGAATACACAAGACTCACTGACAGCGGGCGCCATTTTGAAAGAGCTGGAAGGGCTGTTAGCCTGAAAAAGCTTGGGAAATGTTTTCTTTGCTGGCTCGACGGCTGGGAGTGAAGCCAAAGAGCGGAAAGCCTGTGGCAGCCAGGAAGAGACACCAGAGGTAGCGCAAACGTGCAGGGAAGAGGCGACACGACTAGCCTGACTCCTTGCGGGGGCAGTGTTTGCCGGGCTGCAACTTGAGCACGAAAAGCTGAAGGACAGAGCAATGTCTCGGCATGCATCTATGGAGAGCTCTCAAGGCTGCCTGCCCAGAAGGGAGTGCAGACCTTGAGCAGCAAGGGCCACAAACAGTGGATTTCCCCTTGCTTGGCTGCCTGCCTTGTAAAGAGAACAGCCTCGGGGTAGTGGCCGGCTTCCAGGCATTTGGACAGTCGCAAGACTGCTGAACTTTCTGAAAAGCTAAAGTGCTTTCCACCCTCTAAGGCTCAGGAGAGGGCTGAGAAAAGATTGCAGAAGGCCTTAGAAAAACAGGTTGCTAAAGGGGTCTTAGAGGCAGAGAAAAGGCAACATCTCAGCCCCATAGGGGATAGAGAGATCATTGCTAATCCCTTTCCTCACCAGGCAATGGGGGCTGCTGAACTGGATCTAAGACAGATGTCTGAAGCAAGCCCTTCTACAGAGTTCAGTCCCATACATTCCCTTTCACCTCTGCCTTAGGGTAAGGAGGTGAACAGGAGTGGCAGGCCCCCACCTGAGGCGTCGTTCACTTGGACAGCGGCAGGGATCCGCCTGGCAGAGGATTCTGGTGGGGATATTTATTTATTTATTTATTTATTTATTTATTTATTTATTTATTTATTTATTTATTTAAATTTATTTTTATACTGCCCTTCTCCTGAAGGACTAAGGTCGGTGTACAGCCAAAGATAAAACAAGTACCCATATAAAATTTAAAAACAATTTAAAAACACATTAAATAATTTGGCCCCAATCTCATTAAAACAAAAAACAACCCATTAAAATTAATATTCAGGCCAACCCAGCTTGTTGGAACAATAACGTCTTGAGGGCATGGCGAAAGGTGCGTAAGTCAGGGATCATCCGTATGTCGGGGGGCAATTCATTCCAGAGGGCGAGTGCCCCCACAGAGAAGGCTCTCCCCCTGGGTGTCGCCAATCAACATTGTGTGACCGACGGTACCCTGAGGAGTCCCTCTCTGTGGGAGCGCACTGGCCGGTGGGAGGCTATTGGTAGCAGAAGGCGATCTCGTAAGTACCCAGGTCCTAAGCTCTAAAGATGGTAACCAACACCTTGAATCGCACCCGGAAGACCACCAGGAGCCAGTGCAGCTCGCACAGGAGTGGTGTTACATGGGAGCGCCTTGTCGCTCCCATAATCACCCGCGCGGCCGCATTCTGGACCAGTTGGAACCTCCGGGTGCTCTTCAAGGGGAGCCCCATGTAGAGAGCATTACAGTAGTCTAGACGGGAAGTGACGAGGGCATGAGTGACCGTGCGCAAGGAGTCCCGATCCAGAAAGGGACGCAACTGGTAAATCAGGCGAACCTGATAAAAAGCCCCCCTGGCCACAGCCATCACATGATCTTCTAGAGACAGCCGCGCATCCAGGAGGACATCCAAGTTACGAACCCTCTCTGAGGGGACTAAGATCTCACCCCCAATAGTCAGCGATGGCACCAGCTGGCTATACCGGGACGCCGGAAACCACAGCCACTCGGTCTTGGAGGGTTTGACTCTGAGCCTGTTTCTCCCCATCCAGATCTGCACGGCCTCCAGGCACTGGGACATCACATCAAGGGCATCATCGGGGTGGTCCGGGATGGAAATGTACAGCTGAGTATCATCAGCGTACTGATGGAACTTCACCCCAAAAGCACGGATGATCTCACCCAGCGGCTTCACATAAATATTGAACAGGAGGGGCGAGAGGACCGACCCTTGAGGCATCTCACAAACAAGGTCGACCTCTGCCCCCCTGCCAACACAGACTGCGTACGGTCAGAGAGGAAGGAGGAGAACCACCGCAACACGGTGCCCCCTACTCCTAACCCCTCCAACCAGCGCAGCATGATACCATGGCTGACGGTATCAAAAGCCACTGAGAGGTCTAATATCAACCACCAATGCGACCAATGCCGTTTCTGTGCTGTACCCAGGCCTGAAACCCAACTGGTACGGATCTAGATAAATAGTTTCATCCAGGTACTGGGGAAGTTATCGCGCCACCACATTCTCAACAACCTTTGCCACAAAGCGAAGGTTGGAGACTGGACGATACAGCCGGGTCCAGGGAAGGCTTCTTGAGGAGGGGTCTCACCACCGCCTCTTTCAAGGCGGAGGGAAATAAACCGTCACTCAAAGAAGCGTTAATAATCTCCTGGAGCCAGCCTCGTGTGACCGCCCAGGAGGCCAGCACCAACCAGGAGGGACACGGGTCCAATAAACATGTGGCAGCACTAAGCCTACCCAGAATCCTGTCCACATCCTCAGGAGTCACAGGGTCAAACTCCTCTCAGATATGCCACAGGTGGTCCAAAGATGGATCTCAGAAGCGGTGCAACGAGGATTTGAGGCGGGCATAGGCTATAACTGCCAGACAGGCACTATGATCCCAGAGGTATCATGCCAGGGGAGGTTCCAACCATATCGGGTGCGGGAGGCCCCTGAATCCTCGGCCTCTTCAGAGGACAGTGAGGACTCAGTCTCTATGGAAGAGGGACAGATTGACCAAGAGCTGTCAGATGAGGAGGGCCTGACACCCGACCAACTGGTCTTTAGAGGTCTGTTCAGGCCCCATTTATTCAAGGCCTTGCTATTCAAGTCTCAGAGTTCAACCCATTTGGGTGTGAACACTTCTGGAAATGACAATGTTAGTGGAGAACAAGACCCCACAAACCTGCTTTTTTCTGAACCAATGCTGGAAGCGGAGGCTATCCCAGCCCCCCGCTAATCATGGATGTCATTCAACGGCAGTGGGCGTTGCTGGGAGCTTACCCCATCCCCACGTCGTTTGACAAGAAGTTCTATAATATGGCACCGAACCTCACCGAACTTCTTCAGACCTCTGAGGTTGATGAGCCCATGGTGGCATCTTCTTTGGCTACCCTCACTGAGGCTGAGGATGTGTTAAGACTGGAAGAAAGGAAACTGGCACTAGCGCTACGTAAGGCGCACCAGGCGGCTGCCTGGGCCATTAAGACAGCCACGGTGGCTTCCTTTTTTACCAGAGCGTTGCTGCTATGCAACGAAACAAATGCAGGACAGGGTGATGGTCAATAATCTTAGAATGCAACAGGATTTTAATAAGGTGGTCACCGCCACAGAATTCATGGCAGATGGCATGCTTAACTACCAAGTTTGGAGCCAGGGCAATTGCTGCATCAGTCACGGCCAGACTTATGCTGTGGCTCAAGCATTGGCAGGCAGATACCAAGAAAAAGTGGCGGTTAGCGTCAGCTCCATTTAGGGGGGCAAAATTGTTTGGGGAGTCCCTAGATCCAGTGTTGGTGGAGTTGAGGGACAAAAGGTGAGTGTTTCCATCTCATGCTAGGCGGTTCGACCGCTGTCTCTCACCACCCTTTCAGAGGCCTTATTTTCATCCCTATTCAGGACAGAATTTTCAGAGGCCCCAAAGGAGCTTCACCTCTAGGCAATATTATCAGTCAGGACGGGTTCATAGTAAAAAATTGATCGCAGTCCCAGAACCAATGATCCTTTCGGGGGGCGGCAATCGTCCCTTTTGGATATCGCAATGACTCCAGAACAAGGACTCCCATTGGTGGCCAGCTAGGCCTTTTTGTGGACCAATGGGAGGAGACTTCTACGGACGTGTGGGTAAGGGAGACCATAAGATTTGGTTTCTCCATAGAATTTCTTGCAACACCTCCGAGGTTTTTTATTCCTTTTTCCCATATCAAGGGACGCCTCAAAGAGGAGGATCATGGAAGCCGCCATTCACCATCTATTGGAGATCAGGGTGGTAGAGGCAGTCCCAGATGAACAGATGGGACAAGGATGTTACTCCATCCTATTCATCATTCAGAAAGCCTCGGGGGGGGGTGTGGGTTGCGACCAATTCTAAATCTCAAGGGCCTAAACAGATATCTGAGCTATTGGAGGTTCAAGATGCATTCTCTCCAATCGATATTGGAGAATGTCAGAGAGGGAGACTTCTTGACCTCAATCGATCTTACAGAAGTCTACCTACATGTTCCAATGTCAACATCTCACAGACAGTACCTGAGATTTTGCTACAATGGCAAGCATCTACAGTACAAGGCCCTGCCGTTCGGACTAGCATCGGCTCCCAGAGTCTTCACCAAACTCTTGGCAGTGATAGGAGTATCTCTTAGGTCTAGACCAGTCCGGATACAATGCTATCTGGATGACATTTTAGTGTAATCGTCAAGGAATTTGCGGGTGATAGTGCAATGCCTACAGGATCATGGCTTCTCCATCAATGTGGAGAAGAGTCACCTCACCCCGGTCAATGGCCTTTTACATCTGGGGGCGGTGATCGACACCGTAGCATGTCAAGTGTTCCTGTCACCAGACCGTTTGGAGAGCATCTGGACTTTAACGAGACAGATGCGCTCTGCAAAATGAACTGTTGTAAGTCAAGGACTACCTGTAGTTACATAATACTTTTCTTGGACTTACAATGAAGAGCATAGGAGAAAGGGAGAGCCCTTGTGTGTTGCTTCAAAGCTTTAAAAAGTCTCATTAGGATTTTATAGAAAAATTATCCAGGTTGCTGTCTTGATTTGCTATTTGTATATCCATTTTAATTATTAAGACTTCAGCTGGTTTCTTTAGGTCCAGTGCAACATATTTTTTCTATGTCATTCTTATAGCCTGTCATTTTTAAATCAGTCTAAATCATGTCAGGTAACACAATCAGTAAATCGGTAGAGGCAGACACTCTTAAAATTAACTTTGGGGTCCATTGTTCAAAAATATCCTTCAGCATATGCAATTTTAAAATACTTGCTTCATTTGATATTAGTAAGGTGAGTTTGAGTGTTCTATTTTAATTGTAATCTTTAGTTCCTTCTACTTCTCTGTAATATCCAAATTTTTAAGCCTTACTTTATTTCCCATGAAAAGAATTCTTTATAATTAATTGCAGAATCTTATTTGTTGTATCTGGACCTTTAAACTACTTGCAACTTTCTAAAATCAAAGTTTTAATCACTCTTTCGCTGTTTACTCCAGATTTTTTAAAGTCCTTAAACTTGCATTTAAAATTTCTTTCACTAAGGATAGAAGAAAACTCACCCAATGCTGTAAATATAAAATATGACAATCCAAAAGTTCCTAAAGCTGAAAAACAGTTAAAAAACAATTTGTGAAAGTGATTACAAAAAGAAGTATGCAAACCCAGTGTCCTTTTTAAGGCACCGACTGCAATTTGAACAAGATGGCTATTGTCTCGTCTCCCAGAGCTTTAAACCTGCAGGAGACTGTTGACTTGTGGTCTCTTTGCAAGGAGCAACTTTCTGAAGCATTTGTGAGCGATCTCAAGTCTTGTCCATAGAGGAATAACGAAGTCTATTCACTGTCTTTCTTTCCTCCTTGCATTTTGCAGAGCCATTGCATAGCCTATCTTCCATTTTTTGCCCAGTTTGGTATTCATCTTTCCTGCAGGGAACTTCATGTGTCTGCTAAAATCTAACCTAAGTGTAATCAGGAGAGGGGTCTCTTTAGTTCCATAGAAACAAAGAAGCCCTGGGATCTCTTAATTTAAAGATTTTGAGTCTCTGATTTTTTCAAACTAGAGACAGTATGAACTGAGTTCCTTAAATCTTCTTGCCTCAAAAAAGCGCCAAAACTCTGCAGAACTTTAAGCTTGTTTCTCCATGTATGGCTGAAGTGCCTGGACAGCTTGTTCTAAATATCACAAAATATAGGCCTATCACTTGATAAAATGTTTACATTTTCTTTAATATCCCAAGCTAAAATTACAGCGGCACATTATTCTTCAATTTACAAAAACCTCATCATTTTTGATGATGCAATAGTGGAGTATATCCCATTCCAGTTTTTAAACATTTTAGTCATTATTTTGACTCATAAAAGCTTTAAGATTTTTTTAAAGGTGTCTTCCCTTAAAATTTAAAGTTAGAGAAAAACATTTTTCCCATGACATATAGTTTAAATTTTTTAGTGAGTACCTTTTAAAAGAACACCAATGCAAGTACTTGCATCCTGATAAAATCCATGTATTGAGTCTTAAAAAAATTAGTGCCATTATTGTTTAAGGCCTATATCTGTTAAAGTTTTCCCCTATCTTTCTGCTTAAACAATGGAAAGTTTTTCCGTATGTTCAAATAACATCTTCATCAGGTTCACAACAGGATACCTTAGTTAATTTTCAGTTGAGTGCCTGATAGGATTTTCTTTTTCTGGTTGGTTGGGTGAAAGTCTAGACACTGAGAGATGAGGCTTTACTAGGGCCTCACAATATAGTTATTGTGAATGTTAAGTAGAAGCAGCATCCTCTGATGTACAGATTCCCTGCCCAAACCAGAAGTACAAAGACATAGCTTTTGTTCCAAAGGAAAGGGGCTAATCTAAATGCTGCACAGTGTGAAAAACTTTTTATGCAAGAGGGGAGAAGAACTTGCCTTAGGGGTGAGAGGTCAGGAGTTTAACCTTTGACCGTAAAATAAGAGATCAGCAAAGAGTGGGATGAACAAGGCCAGGGAAAATCCTCTCCAAGTACTTTGGGTATTGTTTACTGAAAACGGGTCAAGGAAATGATTGTCAGGGTGGTTATGTGAATTCTCATGAGAGGCATGATTTCTATTGACTTTGAATTTCTTGTGACTTGTGAAGATTTCTTCTCTTCCTCTTTTAGTGTAAGGAAGAGCAGAGGAAATTTGGTCCCTTGGTCTTTAGTTTAAGTATAATTATTAATTATTTTGGTTTTACACCAGTTTTCCTCCTGAAGTAATGCCAACATCTCTTTGCGTTTCTATGGATTTTTGTGCTTTGTGCTAATTAACTATTCAGGCTAACTACATTTATTCCTAGGATTTTTTTCCCCATTGGTAGAAAATGGTATTACTCCTTGGGCTCTTTTTAGTTAACAAACTACATTATGAATGTTTTTCAGATAATTTATTTGGCAGACAGTGGGAAGATTGTCCTTAGTTAACACAGAGATCTTTGGGTGGTCATTGTTATTGTACAACACCAGGGAAGAGCTGTTCTCAGTTGTAATGTTAAGGAAATTAGACATTTTTCTCTCTGATTTTGTTTTGGCATTAAAAGTGCTCTGGAACTTAGTTCCAATCCAATTATATACGATAGAACTGAGTGTCAGTTAATAGACAGATATTGACATAGTCAGATTTACTGGTCTAAGCTAATCATTATTCTTTTTCTTCTTAAGTATATATAAATTAAATATACTGTATATGAAAGTTATTTCTGAAGTTGTTGGCTAGATGAATTGTGTGGTTTATTTTTTGTCTTCATCTATAATTTTTAATAGGAACCCACAAACTTATTTTAGATGAAAATGTAGCATATATTTCTGTACACATAACATATATTTACAAAAATATATGCTACAATTACATCTAAAATAGCATATTTTACCATATATTTTATAAAAATTATGCTAAGAGTTGTGTAATTCATTTAATCTTAGAATCTCAAATATGAACTATTTTTTTAGTAAATGATTTGAGCTTTTTCTCACTGCATGCATAAGATTTCTGTGTTCTGAGTTTGAATGAAATAATTAAGACATGGAATATCTGTTTTATCTGAAATAAAAGTAGATGAAGATGAACTTAGTTATGGAATTTATACATTGCTCCATTCTGTCACGATTCTGGGTGGCTCATGGAATGATTCATATGTCCCAATTCTTTTTTTCCTGACTTGCTAATTCTTTCAACCTTTTTAGGCAGTATTTTTTTAAACCAGAAAATAAATTGGATTTATTCTAAAATATAAATGGTATTTGAACAAAATTTGTTTTGATTTGCTTTTAATTAAAATTAACTATATTATTGCTATTAGACATTAATCAAGGATTTAAATAAATATTTCTCCTAGTCTGTCACACTACAATTACAATTCAGATGATTTGGGCATTATGTTATTTTGTTTTAGATATTGCAGAAATTAAGATATTAGGTGGTATTTTCAATTTTACTAAAACCACTGAAAATCATAACCATAAGTTGGAACCATTGAAAGCAGTAAATATGGGATGTGTGATATGTGCTGCTTTCCTGACATTCACCTCCTTCTGGCAGCCACTCTACCTTCTCACAATTTCAGGACTTTGACTAATAGCATAGATTGTATGTTGGGTTACTTGGATTGGGAAATGTGGCTATTTATACACTTGACATTTATTTACCTCCACAATCTGAAAACTCTGGGAAATATAAAATGTTCATAATATATCATTTTTAAAAATTCTGAAAACAGAAATAAAAATAGGATGACTGCTGACAGTTCCTTATAAGGGGCCAACATCACAATAAGAGCAATGTGCGTGTGGATCAGAACCGCAAGGGAGAAGGCCTACAATTTAGCCTAATAGCATATTTCCTTTAAAATATCTTTTTTAGCAGTTGGAGTAGCACTGATTATTTTTTCTGCAACAACCCTGTTAACCTGTTTTCTTTGCTTATCAGAAGTTTAGTGTTGCCTTTAAAGACTGGTATGCGAAGCACGTCAAAACATAGATTTTCAGCTATGTTGCCTGTCATAGATAAATCAATACTTAAATGTATGTGGAACAGCATTTAATTTTCCCCCCTTGTGCTCACATGGAAGGCCCTTGGGACAGATGGCCCCTCACTGTTGATGGTTCGACCCACAGCTTCAGAGGAGTGTGAAGAAAAGAAATTGCTTTCTTTGTCAAGGTGTTTTCAATTCAATTCTCACCCATTAGCCCTGTTTTGTTAAGTTTTGAATTACTCCATCAGGTGACTGATGAGTGTATTTCCCTCTCTTTGGCTATTGAAATAGGATGGTGTAAAATGGAAAAGGAAAATCAAAAATCAAGTTTTCAGTTATTGATTACTAAAATGTCTTTAATCTGTCCCCTAGCTTGATATATTTGAACTGTAAAATAATATTAAACGTAAATAGAATGCAAAAAATGAAAGCTTAATAGTAGACTTGTATATTTAAAGTAAAATACATATTTGAAACACATAAGAAGGAATCAGTGGACATTATTTTAAATGTTATTATGATTCTCTATTTTGATCGTGATTTTATATTTAAATTAGTAGATACCTCTTTGTACAAGTAAGAAACCCTAGATTCTCAAGTTAAATTCCTAGTGGGATCACAGGGCTGCAAAATAAAATCTGATACAGTTGGTAATGTCACAATCAGAGTGGTTTGAATTATGCTATCCTGGATACTCCCAGAATGGGAATTGATCTATCGGATCAGATTTGGGTTTTAGTGTCAGCTAAGTTCCCCTGTGTGTCCCTGCATTACCTGTTTTAAGAAACAGAGGGTTTCCATTTCCTTCATACAAAAAATGAAATAAAATAGTCATTATTGAAAAATATCTTTTAGAAAGGATTTTCATGTTAAAAAAGTCAGAAAAGAAAATTTCAGACAAAATACTTATTTTAGCAACAATGTTACAACAACAAAAATACAATGTTTTTAGCATTTCAGTTTCAGAACTATTTCAGTTTCAAAACTTCTAGGTAATTGATAAAATGTGTATTAAAATTCTATATATAAATACAATTTTCAACAGAGTTTTGAGGAGTAGTTTTGCAGCCATTCAACCCAGGACAAATTTAAATGACCTTTGATGTGCTATTGATGTGCTATTGTAAAAAGCTTGCAGGTAGTTTTTGACTTATGATCACAATAGAGCCAGGAATTCAGTTTGTAACTCATGGCGGTCGTTAAGTGAATGACATAGTTGTTAATTGAACCAGTTTTCACCAATTGACTTTTTTTTGCCAGAAACCAGAAGTAAACACTAGAAACTAGCAAAATAATAATAATAATAATAATTGCTGAAAATTATGGTAATATGACTCTGGAATACTGCAAAAGGCCAAAATACGAGCAGGTTGCCAAGTACCCAAATTCAATCATGTGACCAGAGGTAATATGTCTGTTGTGGGGGGGAGCATTGGATCTTTGAAAACAAGTCCTAAGTAGCTTTTGGGAGGTCGGTGGGAACTTTGAATAGTCACGATGCAACCAGTCATTAAGCAAGGACTACCTGTGTAAGATTTTAAATGATATATGATTCTGCAAAAGTCCATTCTGATTATTTCCTGTCTTATATTCAGGTTCATTTTTATGCTTTTCAACCCTTGTCATGGAGTTTAAGGTTAGGGTTCTGTCATATGTATCCTGTCCTGTATTGAAAGGGAGGTTTCTGGGTACTGTGCTGTGTAGATTCTTCCTTTTTTTGTGAATGTTCAGCTCCATAAACAGTAATTATTTGCCAAATAAGGGGATTTGACTTCCCAGCATTAAGGCTTTAAAGCACTGAAGCAGTTTGAAAGACAATATGTCTTTCCTTCCCACCTCACAAATATCAAGACAACATAACTTTGAAACAAGCACACATAGAATTACAATGAGTGTGTGTGTGTGTGTGTGTCTGTGAACTTTATTTCACACAAGTCAAATGAGAAATAATATGAAAAATGCATACCGTGTTTTCCCGAAAATAAGACATGTCCGGATAATAAGCCCAATTGGGCTTTTCAGTGCATACGATAATATAAGCCACCCCCACAAAATAAGCCGCCCCCACCAACTACTTACACACATGTGCAGCCGATCCTGCCATTTCCTCTGGTTGCTTGCCGCGCAACCAAAGTGAGTTGAGGCGAGGCTGGAAGGGGGGGGAAGGGGGGGACATGTCCTCCCCTGCCTGTTCTTCATGCCGGCTGAGCAGCCCAACACGTCCCACCCACTCCAGTGGCAACAGCAGCCTGGCTGCTTCCCTTCCCTTCCATCTCTCTATCGAGAGGGGTGGCAGGTGGGACGCGCGAGAAGCAAGACGGGTGGAGTGAGATGTGGTTCCCCTTGCCGTCTCTTCTCTCCCCCCCTCTTGCTGGGCATGGCAGGGCTCCTGCCGCTTGCTTAGCTACCCGTCCCCTTTAGGGATGCAATTTGGAGGTGGCAGGTGGGCAGATGAGAAGCGGGACACAGGTCTTAAATTTCAAGCTCTGTCGCTTTCCTCGCTATTGTGTCTAGGGAAACACGCTGTAAAAGATAACCTTATCATGAGTTTGAGAAGTTTGATTGAACTCACGAGAAGGTTTTCTTTTAGAGCGTGTTTCCCTGGACACAATGGTGAGGAACGTGACGGAGCTGGAAAGGTAGGATGTGCATCCCACTCTACCTGCCACCCCCAAATTGCATCCCTAAAGGGGTGGATGGCTAAGCGAGTCGCAGGAGCCCTGTCATGCCCAGTGAGGGGGGGAGAAGAGACAGCAAGGGGAGCCACGTCTCGCTCCATGCGTCTCGCTTCTTCCCCGTCCTACCTGCCACCCCTCTCGATAAAGAGACGGTGGGGAAGGGAAGCAGCTGTTGCCATTGGGGTGGGATGGGATGTGTTGGGCCACTTGGCTGGCGTGAAGAACAGGGAGGGGAGGCGACGGCAGCGACAGGACATCCAGTCCCACGCTCGCTGTCTCCTGTACCCCCAAAATAATAAGACCCCCCAATAATAAGGCCAAGCCCTTATGGGGGGGGGTTAAAAGAAAATAAGACCCTGTCGGTAAATGCATCGACAAAATGCCCTACATTATACATGAGAAAGCCTTAGCTTTCATTTTTCTAAATCAATACTGAGAATAATTTTTTAAGATTATAATCTTTACCCTTGAGAAAACTTTATAGCTACTCAGTCCCATGAACATCTGGAAGAAACTTCAAACATTAATTCTAGCAGATTATTTTCATTGGGGTTTAGAATCCTTAACTTACTGTGTGAATGACAAAATTTGGTGGGTTCTGTCCTTAATCAGTGCAGTCCATCAACATTCACAGAAGGAATATGTGGGGCAAGTAATGTTGTGTGCATGATAATATATATCTGGAATTGAATTGAGCATCATAGGGCATCATAGAGGAGCATCATAGAGCATCAATATATATATCTGGAATTGCATTGAGCATCAATTGAACATCATAGAGAAGCAGAATCACTTCCGTTTACTGGGTGGATTTTTTCTTCAACAACAGACCCTACCATCTCCTGCTTGATTATTTTAGGTATAGAAGTGTAGCTTCAGAAAATTAAAAGGAGAACTATCAAGAGGATTGAAATATAATTAAATAGCAGAGATAAGTAGGTAGGTTTGTACTATTTAACAAAGTAGTATTTTAAAGAATGGTCCATCAATGAAGATATTCAGTCCAGTTGCATGGCCGTGGCATCTCTAGGATAGATGGTTGGGATAGAAGAATGATCTTACTTCTATGTCCAAGATGATGCTAACAAACCTCTCTGGCATTTTCTGTTGCCAACCCATTCTCTTTTATCTGGTAAATACCAGAGTGCCAAAAACAGTGTATAGATGGATAAGTAAACAATCACAAATGGGTTTGTATGAGTCTCTTTTTCTTTTCTGTTAACCCTTTGTTTTATCCTATTCATCTTCAACAAGTAGGCTGACTCACCACCAGGGTGGATAAAAATCAATGATTTTTTTAAAAAAATAAAAAAAAATCAGATTTTTTTGATTTAAATTGGATTTTTTTGATTTAAATCGGATTTTTTTGATTTTTATCGAATTTATTTTAATAAAAAACTTTTGGGGTAAAAATCTATTGTAAGATAGTTTTCTATTTAAGATACATAAATAATTTATGTATCCATGAAATGGAGCTTAGTTATGTAGCATGAGGCTGTATATTCTGCAACACTGGGATTATCGGTGAGTCAACAGTGGGTCAAAGGAGTAGCAGAGATGACACTTGCTCTTTAAAAATTATGATTTAAATCGAGTTGATTTAAATCAAGCCTTTTTACTACTGATTTAAATCATGATTTAAATCGAGTTGATTTAAATCAAATCCACCCTGCTCACCACCATGTGTTGCATATGGGGAGGCACTTGACAATGTGGGGTATCTATACCTAGGCATATGAGGATGACAAGATGTGTGAGAGTCTGGGACTTGTGTGCAATTCCCATTGATTTCTTGTGTTGTATTGTAGCCAAGATTGCACCTTTTATCTCTCACAGCATTTGTCCTATGAAACACCTTTTGAGAGAAAGTTGTAAACGAGCCTAATTCACTCTTTTCAAAACAAACTCATGTAAAAGCTGCAGGATCAGCATTTTTACCTTTTTTTTTGTAATGTAGAAATAGTTTTTGCAATGAAATACCCAATAATTAATAGTTAAAGATTATTTGCCACAGTTCATTTCTTTTAATAGAACTGATGAGAATGCTCATAAATCAATATATTATGTAATAAAATATTTTATAGTGATACTTATTAGGTATGAGAATATTGCTTGCTTGTCTTAGGCATGATCTCATTTTGAAGAATCAAATTTCATTTTTCTGCTTTAAAGTATACATAACTATGAATATTATTTACTCTTGTTTCATATTTGCTGATGCTATTACATTATTTATTAGTTTTTATGTCCTCCAAATCTGTTCAACTTGTGGCTGCTTACAAATATAATTAAAACAGGATATAAAAAAGCAAAAATACAATGTGCAATCAAACAAATATATTACTTGTCCCCTAGGCATCACAACTCAAATGGCCTCTAGAAAAGTTTGGTTGTCAGTTTCTTGTGGAAAATAGTCAGGTAGGTCATCCCTCTAACCTGCAGGGGTGATGAAAAGAATGATGTTTGAGAGGCCCAATTGTTAGCTCAGTAGATGAGCAGGGGATCCTTTTCTCTAAATCCTTCATTTTATAGCTAGGCTAAATGCATGGCATGTTCAATTTCATCTTTGTGCTTTCTGTGCAATGAACTTTCACCCGATTAAGGTTTTTGTTTTATGGCATAACTAATGGAATTGCAGTGTAAAAGACTTTCCTTTTATGTTCCCAGGGAGCTGAAAATGGCTTTCAATCCGTGGAAATGCTCTAATACAACATGGGGCAAAAGAGATTCATGGTACAAGGTGGAAAAAATGATAGCTCAGATTTTTTTTTCCAACAGCAAAACAGATACACGGTAACAATATTTCAGAAGTTAGCATCTCTAGTCAAATTAGAAAAGTTAAAAGAGATAATATTTCATGGCTTTTGGTAGGGATGGGAAACTTACCTGACTGTACACACATTTTAGAACAAATAGAAACCTATATAAAGTGATTTCAATGATATTTTAAAAAATGTTACCGGGAGGAAGAGGTAAATTCTTGTGTGGTAGTATCAACCCCCTTGAAAATTTCTACCAAACTGCTCTCAGATTTTTTAAAAAACCTCCATTGCAGGGGTGGGTTCTTCTTACCTTTACTACCGGTTTGCAACAGGGCCGTGCGCACTTGTTTCACTGGTGCGTGCGCATACTGTTCTGCATATGCGCAGACGCATTTTCATGACGTCAGGGTCAGTGGGTGGAGCCTCCCGCCGGTTTTACTACCGGTGTGAACCGGGGGCAACCCACCACTGCTCCATTGGTACCAACAGTTTTTAAAGTAGTTTTAAAAGTATAAGCATAGGGTGAGAGGATGTGTGAGGAAATGTATGAAAGATGCTACTCAGAAAGTCTGCGAGGGGGTACATAAGATGTGCCATATAGCTAAGGAAAAATATGAGGGAGTGTGTGAAAGGTGCTGTGTGGGTTAAATTTGAGATAGGCTGTGTGAGTTGGGAATGTTGCAAGGGACTACGTGAGAAGCTCTGTTGGGGATGGTGTGAGGATTTGCAGTAATGAATGGGTGCACGAAAGGCACAGTACAAGTGGAAGAGGCTGTAGGAGGTGCATGGATGGGAGAAACTTACCACAATGACTTATGACCTTCCTTGCCAGCTTCTGCATTGGCTTTCTGGGGAAACCAGCAGGCAATCATATAATTGTAAATTATAAATGTCAATCATATGATTGTGTCGAGCTTAGCAACAGGTTGTAAATGTAAACAGGTTGCCAAACACCCAGTTCACAATCACACTACGGTAGCGGAACAAATGATTATAAGTAGAAGTCTACCTACATCCTTCTTACCATATCAGAAATATTTTAATTAAGAGATAAGCTTTTTTGTTTTGTTTTTTCAAACAGGATAGAGTTTTCTCATTTTTTTAAATTGAGGCTCTCTATTTCTTGAACAATGTAATCAGAATAACTTAACATCTCGTTGCTTCTGGGTCCAATGGTCAGGACTGGGTACTTCTCACAGCAATCGATTGATTGAGTCTGCTAAACTGAGAAGCACCGCCCCTCTGCCTTGCTTCCCAGCTTTCTGACTCAATCCGATTGAGAAAGTCACGTTAGAGCTGAGCTCCTGCAAAGGAAAAAAGTTTTTGGAGAATATCTTTCTGCATCCTTCCAGAGCAGTTTGGTGAGCATTCCAGCGAGAAGGGCTTTGCACCCAAATCCGCTGAAGACCAATTTGGTTTGTTTAGGGGCTGGAGGTTCCTAGCTGGTTGAGCCTGGCCCTCAACGCAGCGCAAAGGGTTAACCCTCGAAACCGCAGTAGGACGGAGTGGGGAAGACCCTGTCAGGTTCCCCTGTAGGAGTCCTTGCAGCCTTCCGATTGATTGCGAGCCTCTCCCTGATTAGGAGGATTTCGTTGCTGGAGAAGGTGAGGCGCTCTCAGGTGAGTCAGCAGCGCCGGAGGCTCCAGTTACAGCGGCAGTTTGGCGAGAGGCTTCTAACGCCACGGAAGGCTTCGGGAGCGTTTTGGGACTCCTTGGGTGGGCCAGTTCGGCTGGTCTTCTCCCTCTTTGGGCTACATCGCCCCACCTAAAGGTATTTACAAGGGATGTTTGGGCTCCTCGCTGGCCGCCATTTGCATTTCTGCTGGCGGCCATTTTGGATCAATCGCATGGCTGATAGAGGCCTAGTTTGCGATTTCATGACTCATTGTTATTGATGGCTGCCTTACCCTCCAGACAAGGCCAATTTACCAGGAGTTTTAACTGGATAATGGTGGCATTCTTTCTGGAAGGATTACAAAATCCAGATTAAATTCTAATAGCTGCCCTTTGTCTCCTAGCTCCGGGATGGCCTCTCAGCGTGCATCCAGGGCCACTAAGCAACGCCTTCAAGGCGAAGAGGCCCAGGGTTCATCTGCTGTCCCAGCTAAAAAGAGCAGGAAATCTCACCATTCTACCAGCTCTGCTAAGACCCCTCAGTCATCATCAGCCTTAGCTAAGGAGGACTTAAACTCCATAAGGCCATAGAGAAGGCCATTCAAAAAGCCACTAAGTTGGCTACTATACAGGAAAAGGCCTCTCCTGCTCCCTCTGCTGAATTGCATACTGCATCTCCTCTTCCCAGGGATGCTTCTCCATTGCCTCAAGCAATCACCCCTGCCTTATCCCCGGATGGGGCCCTACCATTAGTAGAAGGTCAAACTGCTGTAGATGCATCTTTGTTTGGGGAACAGGCCGCTGCCCCTCCCAATCCTATTCCTTCTGGAAGTGGGATTGTTTCAGAGCAACCGGGGATTTCTTCATAACCACCTTCTGTAAATCCAGAATATCTCATCACTCCTATTTTGGCCTCATACATCCAGGAGGCTATTCGAGAAGGTGTTAGACAGGAATTGCTCCAGAGAACCTCCTCTTGGGTTTCTGACCATGCTGGTTCTCAAATTGATGTTGAAGGTTCCATAGTTTCTGCTGAAGGTGGGCCCACCCACAGCAGGGAACACCTGTAATCGGGCCAGATCAGGGCCTCTTCTCCTTACCATTCTGAACAGGGTTCCCGGACCGGGGCGGATCTTGGGGACCAGGAGTTATCAGAGGATGAAGATTTGGCTCCTGATCAGCCTGCATTTGTGGGCCTTTTCAAACCACAGTTGTTTAGATCGCTCCTCCACAAGGCTAAGATCATTACGGGGTTGGGTATTTCTCGTCCATTAGAGGCTTCTCCTAAGGAAGGGCCTTCCTCTGCAGTCCCTCTCTTTGAGGAGCCGGCCATAGAGACAGAAGAAATCCCAGGGCCCAAGCTTTTCAGAGATGTTCTTCAACGTCAGTGGTCTGCCCCAGCTTCTGGTCCAAGTCCCAATGCAGTAGACAAACACATTTATAATTTGGCTCCTGAATTGACTTCTCTCTTGCAGATTCCTTCTGTAGACCAGTCGGTAGCGGAATTGTCTGCGACCTCCCATTTAACTGGGCCCCCTGAGGATAATCTCCATCAGGAGGACAGGCGATTAGAACATTCCTTGGTTAGATCACACCAGGCCATGACTTGGTCTATTAAATCTGCCATGGCCGCATCCTTTTTCAATAGGGCATCCATCCTTTGGTTACGGCAGCTACAAGCTAGACTCCCGATTTCAGATATCCGTGCCCAACAAGACATTAGCAAGGTCATCGTGGCCTTGGAATATTCTGCAGACGCGACACTTAATTCCTCTCGCTTCGCAGCCAAATCCATAGGATCTTCTGTGACGGCCCGTCGCTTGCTATGGCTTCGTCAGTGGCAGGCTGACTCTAAGTCAAAATGGCGCCTGGCCTCGTCCTCTTTCAGTGGGCCCAAGTTGTTTGGAGCGGCCCTGGACCCACTTCTGGTGGAGTCCAAGGATAAACGCTGTGTCCTCCCCAATTTGTCCCGTAGGTCTGAGTATCGTTCTCAGTTGTCCTTTCGTCCCTTTCGTAACTCGGAAGGGGGCTTCTCAGGTTCCCGGAGGCAAAGGACGTTTCCCTCTCTCCAATTCCGGACTCAGGATCGCCAGTTCTCCCCTCCTTCCCGGTGACATTCCAGACGCCCCTTTAGAGGAAGCCGGGGGCAGGGGTTCCGCAGGTTCCGCTGACGCCTTGGACAGCCTTCCCATTGGAGGTCGCCTGGCTGCCTTCTCCAGCCAATGGGAGGCTATCTCGTCTGATGCGTGGATCAGAGAGACTATCAGGTATGGTCTCTCTCTAGAATTCCTCTCCACCCCTCCAGACCGATTTCTTCGTTGCCCTCTCTCTCGGGTCAAAAACTCCCGACTCCTTTTGATTTCGGCTATTCGGCATCTCCTCGAAATTCGAGCTATCGAACCGGTTCCTCCGGAGCAGCACGGACTAGGCTTCTATTCACGCCTATTCATCATCCAGAAATCGTCAGGAGGTTGGAGAGCAATTCTCGATCTCAAATCTTTGAACCGCCGGATCTTATATCGGCGGTTCAAGATGCAATCCCTACAGACCATCCTAGAGGGTATCAGGATAGGGGATTTCCTTACCTCCATTGACCTGACGGAGGGGTATCTGCATGTTCCCATCCACCCCGCTTACCGTCGCTTTCTCAGATTCTGTCTCTCAGGCGACCATTACCAGTACAGGGCCCTCCCTTTCGGCCTGTCCTCAGCCCCCCGGGTATTCACGAAACTGATGTCCGCCCTGGCAGCCTACCTCAGGGCGATCCTCATACGAATGCAGTTTTATCTAGACGATCTTCTCATCCAGTCCTCCTCAGAGCAGCGGGCGCAACAGGACCTGTCCACCACCCTCCATGTTCAGAGGGTCCACGGCTTCTCAGTGAACCTAACCAAGAGCCATCTGGTGCCTTCTTCATGCATCCAGCACCTGGGGGCCGTTATAGACACGAAGGAAAGCAAGGTTTACCTTTCCCAGGATCGTCTATTCAGCCTGCGATCCCTGGTCAGGTCAGTAGCAAGGGAGCGGAGGTCTTCCCTGGCGACGTTATCCAAACTACTGGGAAAGATGGTGTCCTGCATCGGGATAGTTCCCTGGGCTCACCTCCACTGCAGACGTCTACAGTGGTTTCTCCTCCCCTACCAAAAGCAACAACTAGGGACCTCCAAACGAGAGGTCTTCCTTCCTCTGAATGTCCTCAGGTCCCTCAAGTGGTGGACATCCGAAGCCCTCTTCAAGGGATGGGAATTCAGGGATACCCAGTGTCTGGTCCTGAACACGGATGCCAGCCTTCACGGCTGGGGGGGGGGCTCATCTATCCTCATCCATGGCTCAGGGCCGTTGGACCAGTTCCGATCTGAAACACAACATAAATTGGTTAGAGCTCCGGGCTATCTACCTGGCCCTGCGAGTATTCAGCCACAAGGTTCAAGACAAACACATTCTGGTCAGGACCGACAATGTAGCAGCCAAAGCCCATGTAAATCGCCTGGGGGGGACCAGATCCCAGCCCCTCATGGAGGAGGCCGAGAGGTTGGGTGCCTGGGCAGAGACACATCTGAGGTCTCTTCGGGCCTTGCATATTTCGGGGGTGGCAAACTCCCAAGCGGACTGGCTCAGCCGTGCCACTGTGGATCCGGGGGAATGGTCCCTGGATCAGGACATGTTCACAGAGATCATGTCTCTCCTCGGGGTTCCAGTGGTGGACCTCTTTGCCACTCGCCACTATCGTCAGATGCGGAGATTCTTCTCCGGTTTCCAGATCCAGAAGCGGAAGGTGTGGACGCTCTTCATAGCGACTGGCTGACCGGACTTCTGTACGCCTTCCCACCTCTGCCCCTCATTGCCAAGGTGGTTCGGAAGATGCTACAAGAGAGGGCGGAGCTGCTGCTGATCGCGCCCCATTGGCCCCGTCGTCCTTGGTTCACGGACCTGAAGGCTCTATCCATCCGTCATCCATGGCGTCTCCCTCCAGACAGGCTGGTGCTTCGTCAAGGGTTGCTCCTTCATCCAGACGTCACCTGGCTACAACTAACCGCCTGGAGGTTGAGCGGAGCCTGCTGAGGGAACGGAGTCTGCCCGCTAATGTCATCACAACCATCCAGGCAGCTCGTCGACCTTCGACGACTCAAATTTATGACTCCACATGGCGGACCTTTTCTTCCTGGTGCCAGTGCAAGTCCATCGTCTCCACGGCAGCATCTACAGAACAAGTCCTGGTGTTCCTCCAGGAGCGTTTGGAGGCGGGTTTGGCTCCAAACACACTCCGCAGGCAAGTAGCTGCCCTTTCGTCTATTCTTTGCTGTGGGTCCAGGGGATCTCTCTCCAGTTACCCCCTCATTAGACAGTTTCTAAAGGGGGCATCTAACATCCGACCTGCACCCATTCATTGGTACCCTTCATGGGACCTGCCAAAGGTGCTGGACGCACTCACTAAAGCTCCCTTCGAGCCCTTCCGGGTGGTGGGGTTGCGTTTTCTGTCCTATAAGGTCTCATTTCTACTGGCCATCACTTCGGCCAGACGGGTGTCAGAACTAGCGGCTCTTTCTACCCGAGCTGACTTGTGCATCTTCTATCCGGACAGAGTGGTTCTCAGGTTAGACCTGACCTTTCTACCTAAGGTCAACTCACCCTTCCACCGTTGCCTGGAGATTATCCTCCTGGATTTCTGTCCCAATCCGTCCCATTCTCTAGAACGGATGTGGCACATGTCAGATGTCAGATGTGCTCTCCGCATTTATCTTAAGAGGACAGCTCCCTTTAGATAATCAGAATCCCTTCTGGTCTCCTTCCAACCTTCCTCCCTGGGCAGGAAAGTTTCCTCGTCCACCCTGGGTAGATGGATTAGGGCTACCATCGCCAGGGCATATGAGGCTCAGTCCCTTCCCGTCCCTCGGCGCATTATGGCCCACTCCACTCTGAGTGCGGCCACATCGGTGGCTTGGGCCACTCAGGCTTCACTAGAGGAAGTCTGTCGGGCAGCCGCCTGGGCCTCCCTTACTCCATTCATTAGACACTACCGCCTTGATTGGTTTGCCTCGGCTGACGCGGCCTTTGGCCGCAGGGTATTGCAGCAAGTGATTCAGGAACGGGCCTCCACTCCTCCGGTGGGTCCCTCCCTATAAGGCCTATGCTTTGGCATGTCCCAGTCCTGACCACTGGACCCAGAAGCAACGAGATTGGGCGTTGACTTACCTGAATGCTTCATCTGGTTACTCTGGGTCCAGTGGTCAGCCCCTCCCTGTTTTAGATCCTCGTCGGTTCGGCCCGCTTGTCGGTTGCCTTTTCTATCTGTTGCAGCTCTATGTGTCTGTCTGCTGTATCGTATTTCATCTGAAAGCTGGGAAGCAAGGCAGAGGGGCGGTGCTTCTCAGTTTAGCAGACTCAATCAATCGATTGCTGTGAGAAGTACCCAGTCCTGACCACTGGACCCAGAGCAACCAGATGAAGTGTTCAGGTAAGTCAACGCCCATTTTCCACTCTAGTAATAATACGTGAACATATATGTATACTTTTTTTAGCTAGGTAATTCTTTTAATAGGCTTCATATTAAATTATAAGAATCAAAATTTGGTTTGTTCTTTATACAAAAATGCCTTTTCTTAGTGATTTGCATGAAAGTATGCTATCAAGAATCTTCAAAACTAATATGGATATTTACATATTGTCTTTAATCTGATTCATTTTAAATGTCATACAGCAAATATTTTCTTCAAAATGATGATCTTTTTTATTAAACTTCTATGTTTTGAACTGTTCTTTCTTTTGATTATGATGGGTGCCTGGCAAATATTGCTTGCTTTCTCTTACTTTCCTGTGCTAGCATCTATTCAAGTTCTTAAGGCTTTTATCTATTTAGAGATAGGATTCTAAGATTCCTTCCTAATCTTGGATATATCTGATACTAATTCTCAAAGCCTCTAATATGTACCTTTCATATGAAATACATGAAATGGCAAGAACATTTTAATTTGAAATGCAGGAATGTTCAAAGCTAGAATAATTAATTCTTTTTAATGTATATGATTAATACTATCCTCTTCTTTTGTCTTTTTTGAAACTAGAAAGTAATACAGGTAATCCTTTGGTTGCAATGGCAACTTGGACTAGGATTTATATTGGTAAACAATGCCATAAAGCACAATGTCATGTGACCATTTTACTTAGTGACTGAAATCCTAGCAGTCCCAGTTGCTATCATAACCCCAGAACAGTGCAGATCATTAGTTGAGACCAGCAAATGAGAGCTATGGGCTATAAAACAGGGCCTATAGGTGGGCACTAGAGAGCGTGGCACTTGCCAAAACATGGGGCTTGAAGTGGTATTCCTTGACCTTCAACATTCTCAGCCTGTCCCCAAGTTTCTACTTTAGGCCCAGCATTAACCAGAGCGCTGCTTCAAGCATTGGCTGTGGGAAGCCCCAAAATGGCCAGCCTCAAGACCCAACTATACACATAGCTCAGTGCCACAGCAAACCCCATGTTGACTCAAGCCACATATTCTTTAGTGCCCATTCATAGCTCTCACCTGCCAGCCTGCTTCTCTGGGATTCCTGCTCTTCCCAGGTGAAGAACACACTGAGGGTAAGTTGGAGGTGGTGGTGATAGGGTGGTGGCAGATAGTGGTTATAAATGTAGGTGGGTATGAATTTTTATTATGTAATCACAGGGGCACTGCTAGAGCCAGAACTTTGAGAATTTTTTTTCAGTGCCTTCATAACTTTGAATGATTGCTGAATGAATGAACGGAACTTGAGAACTACCTATAAATTTTCTGATTATGAAGTAATCACAATAGCTAGCTGTCCTGTTCTTACATACAAAATGCTGTTGGTATAAGATGCTGTTGTACAAAATAAAAAGCAGTGCAAATTATATGAAAAGGTAAAGATTTCTCTGCCAGTCATGTCCAACTCTAGGGCATGGTGCTCATCTCCGTTTCTTGGCTGAAGGAGACAGCATTGTCCGAAGACAATTTCTGGGTCATATGGCCAGCATGGCTATAAGCAAAAGGTGCACAGAACAGCTCTTCTTTAGAAGAGCACTTGACGGCTGTGACCGGGAGGATTTTTCATCAGGTTCGCCTGATCCGCCAGTTGCGTCCCTTTCTAGACTGGGACACTCTACACACAGTCACTCATGTCCTCGTCACCTCTCGTCTGGACTATTGTAACACTCTCTACATGGGGCTCCCCTTGAGGTGCACTCGGAGGCTCCAACTGGCGCAGAGTGCGGCCGCATGGGTGGTTATGGAGCGACGTGGAGTTCCCATGTAACACCTCTCCTGCACGAGTTGCAGTGGCTCCCGGTGGTCTTCCGAGTGCGCTTCAAGGTTTTGGTTATCACCTTTAAAGCGCTCCATGGCTTAGGACCTGGTTATCTACGAGACCGCCTGCTACCACCAATAGCCTCCCACCGGCCAGTACGCTCCCATAGAGAGGGGCTCCTCTGGGTGCCGTTGGCCAAACAATGTCGACTGCCGGCCCCTAGGGGGAGAGCCTTCTCTGTGGGGGCACCTATGATCTGGAACGAGCTCCCCCGGAGATACGGAGGATCCTGGATCTGCGCACCTTCCGTTGCGCGCTTAAGACTTTTTTATTTCATCAAGCTGGCCTGGCCTAAATCTTCTCCCCTTTTTAAATGTAAATGTAAATTTGTTTTAAATTATGGGGTATTTTAAATTTGTTCAGCCAAATTATTTAATTCGTTTTTATTCTATTTTAAATTTTTGTATTTATGTGTTTTATCCTGTGGCTGTTCACCGCCCTGAGTCCTTCGGGAGTAGGGCGGTATAGTAATTTAATTAATTAATTAATTAATTAATTAATTAAATAACACTGTTAATCTTCCCACTGAAATGGTATCTATTAATCTACTTGCATTTGCATGCTTTCAAACTGCTAGGTGAGCAGGGGTTGGGGCAAGTAATGGCAGGTCACCACGTCGCGTGGAGCTCAGTCCCCCCCCCACGTCTCTCCACGCAGCCCCCCAGCGGCTCGCAGCCTGCATGGGCACGACAGGCAAGCATGGTGGTCTAGGATGGAGGCCATTTCCTGGAAAGGTGATGTGAGAAAGAGAGATGGGCCAGGCACTCACAATCAGAATTCCAGGTCCAAGGGCCGTGGTGAAAGCCCGCCACAGAGGCAGGGGCTCACACCATCCAAGAAAACACTTCTGGTGAGGGGCTTCGAGAGTTAAAGTCATGGCACCTTTGCAAGAACAGAGTTCCCCTTGTAGAAAGAAAAGTCTGGGTCTTTTGGCGAGAAGACAAATTCGACATGTTCCTCTGTGCGTGGTGGAGGCAGCCAAAGTTAAGACAGGGGAGGGCAGTCTGACCATGTTCTGTTCACAATGTACTTTATATGAAAAAAAAGAAAAAAAGAATCCTACTGAAGACGTACTAACCTGCTCGCACACTTCATCAGACTGTAGGCGGAAAGAGGAGTGCCAAAACACACCATTCCATTTCCTTCCTTCCCTCCCCTCCCCACCTGCCAGTCCCTCTCGCCAGTAGAGATCAGCAAGCCAGATTTGGGGAGCTGAATGCGCTGCCGATGCCCGGGAAAAGAAAAACATCAGAAATGGGTACTCTCGCAGCACCTCCTTTCTCTCTTCTTTTCCTGAGTGGCAGCGGTGCGTCCAGCTCAACGAAAAGGCCGTTCAGCATGGATAGCAGGTGCGTGTGGGGCACGTTCCCCTCCCTTTTGCCCCTCTCCGGCCTTGCCTCCTCATGTCTTGTTGTTTGCGCAGCAGCTGTGCATGCATCTTGGGGGGGGGTATTTTACTGCATGCGCTTGAAAGCCCAATTGGGCTTATTATCCGGACAAGTCTTAGTTTCAGGTAAACACAGTATTACAAAAACAATGAAGTCAACAATCAAGGTTGGGCGCTTTGTGAGTTTGAGTCTAAACTGCCCTGCATTCCAAGGCAGCATCAATTCTAGGAATGTGAGAGGAGCTGACATTGTATAAAAATAAATGAGAAAGTAGCAGAACGAGTTTTGCAGATGCATTCCATCATTATTAATATGCACTTGATTGTCTATACATTTTTGTATATATTTGTTTTAACTCACATTTCCATTATCATAGTAGGGCATAGTTTAACATTTCAATCTCAAGCGATATAAAATATGATACTTTGAATGATCAATTAAGTAAGATTCAAATATCTGATAAGGAAAGCAAATTTAGATCATACTGGATTTGTAATATTTTTGGGATGCGTTTTCTAATAAAAATACTTTTTTAAAATATCTTTTGAATTTATTTATAATAATATCTTTGAACAATGAATGACTTTTCCTCTTTCGTTGGTTACTGTTGAAACCTCTTTTTAAATAAACCACACACAATTTTGTATCTTTTGTCTCCTGCTCAACATAGGTATTTAAGATGATAAATATAAAATATAAAATACTTTATATCTAGATTTAAGCAGTTTATATATGTAAGTTTAAATATGGAAGGTAAGCATATCATACATATTACAATAACAGAAAAGTCACTTCTGTGTCTTCAAAGGGGATTAGAATAGATATGGTAATCTCAGATTTCGATCCATTTTCTTTCTTATGTGAGAAGAACAGACTTCTATGCAGATGAGAGGAACATTTTTTTTCAACTGGTGCCAAAATGCTATAATTTTTGATAATCTTTTTCAGAGTGCACCTATTACTGGATGGTCTGGTTATACGCCATGTGTTGTATATTTGAGTCCTGCATGAAGAGGGCCCTTAGTGGTTCGGTTTATGTAAAACTGGTTTCAGTATATTCTATTCAAAAAAGAAAAAATATGAAATATTGCTTAACTTCAAAATTAATCTTTCAAATAAAGGGAAAAAAAACCAAATAGAAAATTGTTAGAATTTTTTAAAAATATACCTTTATACACTCTGAAAATTTCTTTGTCCTCTTATTTGAAAAAAAGTAATTCAAGTGTTGACAGTACTTATAAAAAAATATCTTGTTGCAAATTAGGTGTAGATTTCTCCTGCCGGTGTTGCATAATTTTGTCAGCTCCCATCTATGAAAAAACCCATAATTCTTGATGCTTTGATATCTATTGGTAGTAGATTACAACTACCAGAAATAAATCAAGAAAAACATAAACATTACCAATACAAAATAAATTCATCCAGTAAAAATAATTTAAATTGTCTTATGTTTTTTATAAATAAGTGGAATACTATTGTTTTTGAATAAAATGTATACAGTTCTTAAGGAACATAAATCATTTGTCTATTAAAAAAATATTCTGAAAGATGGGTCTGAAACACTACCACGCATAATTAATTATGATTGAAGAATATCTGGTGAATGGGGTTGCAGAAATTCGGTGTGATCTTTTAGTCATTTGCTTTGGGGATTAGTGTAAGGTGACCAGACGTCCCGCTTTTGGCGGGACAGTCCCAATTTTTAGCAATTTGTCCCACATCCCGCGGCATTTTAAAAAAGTCCCGATTTTTCATTCTGCCTCCCGAGTCCCAGCTGATGGCTAGAGGGAAAAAAACTGTTTAAACTCTTGCCCCGGGGCTTCAAAGGGCCGCCCTACAGCTGTTCTGTGTTAAAAGAAAACAAATGAGTAGACCGATGCCTGCAAAAATAGGAAAAACAGCCCCCTACAGCTTCCACATAGGTTAATTAGCACGTTGATTAGCTCGGCTTCCCCACTCTCAGATGATTTGCTCTAAGCTGTTTTGCGCAGGGCTCTTGCTGCTTGCTAAATTGCTTGAGCAGATTTTTTTTTCTCCTTGTGCAAACCAAGCTCAAAACGAAACTGAAAGTAAGCAGGCTGTTGGCTTTGCTGTTTTCTCCAACGTTGGAAAATTAGGCAGCAGATTTCTTTTCTTTTTCCTCACCAAAAAAGGTAGGTGCAAACAATGGGAAATTTAGGGCAAAAGAGGAGAGTTCAAGATTTTAAAACACAAAAGAAAAAAAGCTCTATTTAACTAGGGAATTGTAATAATTACGATAGTATTAATTGTATATTGTGTTGAAAGCAGAAATGGTTAAGTTGTGGTTTGGAGGAATATATGGGGGAAATTATTTGGTTTATTATTATTGGTAAATATAATTGATTTGTAAGAAATTGGATTGCATGGAAATAATTGGAATATTCATGTTCATATTGATTAATATACAAAAAAGGTAGTTATATAACTAATTGATTTATATTAAAATGTTGAATTTGTATTAAACAACTGTATTACATAATTACATAATTAACCAATGTGAGGATGGATATAAAAATAGATGACAATGGGAAGGGGTATAATATAGAATAGAAGGGAAAAATTGAATTTGATTAAGATTAGAGATGAGGATGAAGGGTAATATTGTTTTTTTTAAAAAATAGATGAGGAATAAATATGGCAAAAAGCAAATTTAGAAATTGTAAATTTAATTGAAATGACTAAACACTGTTTAAATTTGTGAACCAGCCAAATATTCTGTTCAAAGAAAATACATTGTATGCTTGTATGTGTGTTTCTAATTATTGCTATTTATTCATATTTGTTCTCTTTTATTCTTTAAAGTTTAACAATTCATTCTTTATCTTAATATCTTTATATTTGTTTGGGGTTGGCTTTCTTCCGTTTCATCTTTTTTATTATACAGCAATCTTTCTCCTCAAACCTACCACCTCTCTCTTTTCTTTCCTTCTTACTTTCTCTTCTCCCCACCCTCTTCTTCTCCTCCCTACTTCCTCTTCCTTTCTCCTTCTCCTCCTCTCTTCCTCCCTCTCTTACCCTCACTCCTACTCTAATTTCCCTTCCTTTCCTTCATCCCTCTCTATTGCTGTATCCTTTTATGCATATGGATTACTTAGAGGGCTGAAAAAGTTATTTTTGATTGGTCCTCGCACTTTTGACCAGTCCTGGAACTTACGACTGTCCTCACATTTTACGTTTTTTGCCCTATCTTATCACCATGGTGAAGAGAAGCAATTGTGAAATGAGTGACATGGTTGTTAAGAATGCTGCATGGGCATAAATGTGAGGATGGTCATAAGTGTGAGGACCAGTCAAAAGTGTGAGGATGACTTTTTTCAGCCCTCTGAGTAGTCCCTATACACATAGCCATGGCCACCTGGTCACATGACCAGCTAGCCATGCCCACCCAGTCACATGACCTCCAAGCCACGCCCACAAAATAAGCCACGCCCACAATGGTGTCCCTCTTTACCAATGTTAAAATCTGGTCACCTTAGATTAGTAGGCACTTCCAACAGGGTTAGCTAGATATCATTTCAATTTACAAATAGTCCTCACTCATCAGCTACTTGTTCAATGACCGTTTGAAGTTGCGATGATGCTAAGTGAGAGATATTTATGACTGTTCCTTGAATTTCTGCCCCTGCAGTTACATGATTATGATCTGGGTACTTAGCAACAAGCTTGCATTTATGATAGTTGCAGTATCCTCTGGTCATATAGTTGCCATTTGCGACATTCCTTTTCAGTTTCCTACAAGGAAAGTCAATGAGGAAGCTGACGGAAGGCCAAAATGTAATTCCTCCCCAACATACTTTAAAGAAATGTGTGGTTCTGTAATGTTCAGTAAGAAATTTGCATATTGAAAGGGCAAACAACTTTTAAGATTTGTTTCAAAGTATTATTAGTTTCTGGAACTGATGGGCTCTAAAAGATTGCTACCAAATAGAAAATAATAATCTGACTTGATAATTACATTTCCAACAATTTTTAGAAAATGAATTGTTTATTTTAACAATCAGAACTGGAATACGATATCAACAGTGGAACATTCTCTATCAATTTTCTCTAAGTATAATATGTGGAAGAAATTAAATATCATTTTCCATTGAAATTCCCCATTGTTGCTTATCTATTCAGATAATAGCTTATATAACAAATGTGCTCTGACATGAATAGGTAACACACTTGTAATACTTTTAGAGTTCTGTGGCCTTCTGTTCCTTCAAATAGTATGGAATAAAATAATGTAATATTTTTCTTCCCACTTAATTTATAATGAAGTAATTCCCTTATATTTATTAAAAGTTAAATGAATTGTAAGTTGTAATTATTATGGGGACTGCTATAATCTAAAGAGTCTATCTGCCTTTTATATCTAATTGAATATACTTACATTTCAGACGCATATAAAAATGATAGGATGTAGTAGTAATGTATAAAAATGAATAAGATACAATCACAATTTCTTTGTACGCTACAATGTCATATAATAATGCCTCTTACCACACAGTGCTCCTCAACATTTAATTGGTTGCAGTATCCTGAAATACAATGAAGCAATGCAGGAATAAAAGAAATCCAGAAGGGGGAATGCTAAGAGGTGTATCTGACTTTGAAAATCTTATAATGTGTAATACTGAACATTGGTTAGGCATAATTTATAAATTACTAGTAAAATATGAGCCAGAATCCAAACATCCATGCAACACACACAGTCTAAAAGATTGTATGGTTAAATGGATGCAGCATTTAAATATATTTACAGATGGAGTTTCAGTGGTAGAAGAAGGAACAAAAGCAAATATATGCATGCATGAATCAGTGCCATGATGCAACTATTGATACGTTTGTTTGTTTTCTTCAATCTTATTCTCTGAAAATCGGAAACGTTGCAAAAGTTAGAAGACGGGGGGCGGGGGATTCCAGATGGTCATTTAAGAGAATAAAGTAGTACTTATGGCATTAGGAAGCAATCATTTCCTCCTAATTTTAACTGTCTTTAATAAATTAAACAGTTGGGCAAATAATTTAAATAACATTGAAAAACTGTACAGTTAAAAAGCATTGAGTAAAATAAGCATAGAATAGCTTACTGATCTGTTAACAAGTATGCAAATATAATTATAATATGATGTTTTAGAACATATTTTGAATACTTTAGGATTTTCTTCTTAGACACATTTTTGTACAATATCTCTCTGTGAGCCTAAAGCAACATTGGTCCTCTTTAATATTAATGTACTCTACTATAAGATGCTGCTTCTTTGCCTCTGATTAATGCTGCCTGTCAATTATTTACAGATCCTGTGGTTTTGTGGAAGTTCCCGGAGGACTTTGGAGACCAGGTTAGACATGTGAGATTGATCCTTTTAAAGTGACAGAGTAGTAAATGTAATAACAACAATAATAATATCAACATCATTTCTGTCTCTGCACCAGCTTTTCTACTGAGCTGGAGAAAGACAGATGGTTGGGAATAGCAGTAAGAGAATTTTCACCAGCTGATTGTATTATTAGAATTTGTTTGCTGCATTACACAGGATATTAGTTACTTTCATGGTCTTGTTAAATTAAGGCCATGGATGTACGTGTGGATGTATCTCTGATGGAATTGTTTTTCCTACAATTATTAATAACCTTCCTGTGGACTACATTAGTGTAATTATGATTGATATAAAATCATTAAAATTGTCACCAGGTGCATAACTTTATTAATAAACTCAGGTGATTTTAGACATATTTATTCACACAATACAGATAAATACGATCAGTTATGAATGTTTTATGATAGCTCATCCCATTGGTGATAGAAATGTCATACACCAGTGTGTCTCAACGTTGAGAACCTGAAGATGTGTGGACTTCAACTTCCAGAATTCCCAAGTCAGCCATGCTGGCTGGGGAATTCTGGGAGTTGAAGTCCACATATCTTCAAGCACTCAAGGTTGAGAAACACTGTCATATACGGATGCCACAGTGTCAGTTTGTCTTACACCAGGGGTGTTAAACTTGTGGCCGATGGCCCGGATGCATCACACGCTGGCCACACCCACCCATTTTAGCAAAGGGGGAAAAAGTCGCAATATGTCACATGTGGACAATGTGATAACGCAAGTTTGACACCTCTGTCTTACCCTTAAGGCCAAACAGGTGGAGCTAAATATTAATGATTTTGAATGCCTTTTTTCACAGAAATCTTTAATATTCAGTGCATAAAATATTTATAAGAGGTGTACAATCTGAATTCTGAGGACATAGTTTCAAGAGTCCCTTCAAAACTTACAAACTATAATTCTTAGTTTGACAGGAGGCCAGTTATTAAATACACAGACAATAATCTATAACCTGATTCAGTTCAGTTCAATTTATGTAAATGTTGGATTTAATAGTTATAATATAAATTAAAATTTTGATTTTACACACGCCTCTCTTGCTTTTTTATTTTTTTATTTTTATCATTTTTGATATACATTATTATTTTTAACCATCTATGCTACCAAATTATGAGAGCCTGGGTACAAATTTGTACTTAATACATTTGACTTCTTTAAAAAATAAAAACATAATTTCATTAGTTCAAGCATATTTTTCAATTTTGCTTTGAAGAATGCCAGATACTTCATAAAGATAAGGTATATATAAACAATAGCTTAAATTCTGTTTTTAATTCTGTTTTTAATATCTGGATTTATATAAGAACTATGTTTGCCAGTGTGGTTTACAAGTCAGCAGTTGTGCTCTTGTACCAAGCATAGTTACGTAAATGTGAGTTCCATTAAAATCAACAACACTGATTGTTATTATCAACAAATGTTAATAAAAGCACAGAAATTTTAATTTAATTTAAATTTTAATTCTGGGATTGTTGCTTTTTTGACAATTTTTCACAGAGTAATAGAAGTTGAACTCTGTTTCAGCAGACAGAAACTTCATTTGCAGAATGAAATTAATTTATCTTTGACTGAGAGCAAAGTTTGTTACTTTTAGCCTTACTATCTTAATTATGATTTAATCTCAAAGGCATACTGGAGTTCATATATATTCATACACTGGGCTTACATGTATTAGAAATGTATTATGCTTCAATTAATGTTTTATTTCTTTTACTGTGTTAATTAAGAACTTAGGTAGATTTTCCTTTGAAGCCCTATAGATACAGTTCTTGAAAACAGAAAAAAAATTTTTTTTTTCATAGAGTTGCTTGGGAGAAAAGAGATTAATCCCTTCCCCATCATTCTGATCTAGGCCTTGTAGCTGACAATGTATGATGCATATAATACAAGAAAGTGGTCATATTATATACAATAAATGCACCTTATAGTTTATTAAAGTGTAAAAAAGTTTAAAAAGTTTAAAAGATGCAACTAAAATCAAGGCATGCACAGCAGTATTTTTTCCAAATTATACCTGCTGCTTTTCAATTTTCTTGAAAGTGGCAGTCTCTGTATTTCTGTAATAAATTTAAAAATATTTTCCTCCTGACTCTTGGATTGTTGGATACCAGTAGCACTCTTGTAAATTCCTGATTTCTATAAGGCAAACTAATATGTATTTATTTATATTTATTTATTGCATGTCCTGTATTTTTTTCTATTTTAACAATATAATTAACTTTGCTTTATTCTTGTGATAATCACCATCTGAAATTAATATAATATAGCTCCCCCCATTTTATGTTTCCTTCAAATTTTTATATAATACTCTGACATATTTTTGGTCAAAATATCACCCCTAAGGTCAAAATTGTGATTATAGTACCTTCCAATATTCCTCTATAAAAGCAGCTTGGTTTTCAAAGGTTAGTTCTTTTGGCCCTGAAGTTGAAGTTCTTTTTCCCCTGAATAGTTAGATTAAAAGCTTAACGTTCATGTTAAGTTCTTCCTTTCCTTTCTTCCTCCTTCACTGTGAGTAGGCAAGGAACTATACAGAGAAGTATGTTGGATCATTATTCACTAAAGCCCTATTTTCTCTTCCATGGTTTTCAGATGCACATAAAATGTTAAGAAACTTCAAAGCAGCATTTTGGGCAACCATTTTACTACTTGCCATTGCTCACTGCTTCCTGGAAGGATTTATTTGCCAGGTGAAGGAAGAACAGTTGAGTCAGGGACCACCATTATTTGAATTAGGTTTAGTTAAGAAGGTACCCATTGTCAGTCCCTATTTTATAGCTTCTGTTCTAATATACTACATAACTAACTGAAGATAAGTAAACGCTGATGTATCCCTCTCTCCTTGGCAAATCATTACAATATGATATTTCACAACACATGTAAATCTGTTCATTTCTCCTCTGCCAGCCATTCATGTCCCTTCTTCTTTCTGATTATAAGTATTTTTTCCCCCTTGTTTGTCCTTTCACTCCTGCAAAATTACCTTTTAGTCAGTCTTGCTTAAGGACTTTGCCCAGGAGTTCTGTTTCTAAAAAGGAGTTTCTTCAATATGAAAAGAAAGCATATATGATTTTCCCATATTCCTGTAATCCTCTGCTGCTTTCATTTTTATTAGGCCAGCTACTCAAAGTGCAGAGTGCACAGTCTTTTAATGACACTATAAGACCACTTTGCTTTCCTTCCATTTTAGTTTTCAAAGTCCAATAAAATAAAGATGGCAAAGATCTTGTCTGGCAAAGATATATTCTCTTCTAACTCTCTACATGATTTCAGTGTGCCTAATGTCAGCTTGAAGGATGCCCAGGTATTTGTAGTGGTCATTTTCATCCAGATTTTTGATGTTATTTTGATAGAGCATCTCCAAACTGCATTGCAATATCTTGACTTTACATATGGACAGTGTTGAGAAGTGATTCTATTTTGGATGGTGTTTTCCCCATATAACTTAAAGACTATCCATGTAAAGCAAGTAGGACAGCCTGACAGATTTCTGGATGTTTGGTAGCTATAGCCTGACTTTTTCAATATTATTGCTATTAATACTTTGAATAGTGGTTACAGAGAGTCTCTTTTGAAAGATTCCTCTCTTGATATTAACCTTTGCCAGTCTATCACCATTGACCAGCAACTGTGTCTTCCATTGTACCATCAATCTGCACAAAACCTCTGATATTTCTACAGATTCCTATTACAGGTAGTCCTTGACTAACAACAGTTTAGTGATCGTTCAAAGTTACAACAGCACTGAAAAAAAAAGACTTATGACCCTTTCTCAGACTTACGATCCTTGCAGCATCCCCATGATCATGTGATCAAAATTCAGATGCTTGGCAACTAGTTCTTACTGGTATTTATGACGGTTGCATTGTCCCTGGGTCATGTGATCAGCTTCTGTAACCTTCTGACAAACAAAATCAATGGGGAAACCAGATTCATTTGACAACTATGTTGCTAACTTAACAACTGCAGTGATTCACTTAACAACTGTGCCAAGAAAGCTTGTAAAATGAGGTAAAACTCACTTAACTAATGTCGTTAGAGTACAGTACTGCAGGCTATGTCTGCTGATCAATGGCTGCCAGCAGTTTGGCAGATCGAATCTCACCAGGCTCAAGATTGACTCATCCTTCCATCCTTCCGAGGTGGGTAAAATGAGGACCCAGATTGTTGGGGGCAATATGCTGACTCTGTAAACTGTTTAGAGAGGGCTGTAAAGCACTGTGATCGTGGTTTTTGCAAGAAGCAGGAAAATTTATCATTGGAACCTTGATGGCATCCCAGTGGAACAGGTCCACAGATTTCAATATCTAGGTATCCTCTTTCAATCCAATACCAAGTGGCCTGCATAGGTTAAGTCTCTCTGTAATAAGGCTAAGATTTCCACCCATGGCCTCGTGCACTTTTTTCATACTGAGGAAGCTCATTATATCCCCTCAGCAATAAAAGTCTACAGGGCAAAGGTGATAGCTGCTATCACCTATGGTGCCCCCCTCTGGGTCCAATCCAACATCTCCTCTCTTGAGTCTGTCCACAGCCAGTTCCTACGCCGTTTGATGGGAGTCCCTCCCTGCGTAAGTAATGCCGCAATTCGTTTGGAACTGGGCATATCCTCACTTGCTACAATCTTGTGGAAACGTGCAATTGGCTATTGGTTGTCCCTGTGGACCAGACTCCCAGTCTATTACCTAGGCCAATGCCTATGGCGGGACCCTTTTCATAGTCCCTGGGCCCATAATATCCATACAAAACTTTTGAAGATCGGGATTTCCCCCATTGAAGCTTTTATTTTAGGCCCTGATGCTGCCAAATTGTTGATTTTTCAATGGCTGGACGACATTGATAGACAATTAAATCTGACAAACGGATCGGGAACATGCTCACCGTTTTCCCTTGGTATTGTTCCCTCGCCTCACCCTCCACCTTATCTCTCCGCGTTATACTCTATCAAACATAGGCTCACATTTATGAAGACACAATTTAATGTGATCCCCTCAAATGTCCTCGACAGTAGGCTCTCGGGGGGAGTAAAATCCATGTATTGTACATGTGATGGCCAATCCCCGGAATCTCTGTTCCACATTACATTCGTATGTCCCCACTACTGAGACATAAGATCAAGATTCATTTCTCCTATTTCCCAGAGATTCCCTGGTTCACCTGATCTATTCAGCCTTTATTTCCTACCCCAATATAACTCCAAAGGTGGCAAAAATTTTTGCTGCAGTCGTGGCTGAAAAAAATGGGGGAAGAGACTGGTAACCCCTACGGCAGAGGATCACTAGTATTGACAGTACAGATTGTATCTGAGGCAATAGATGGTGTACTGTCACATGATCTATCTATATTTGTAAAATATACTCCCCTTCTATGTGTATTTTAATTTGGTCTCTGACCGCAATAAAAAAAAGCTTACTAAAGCACTGTGAAGCGGCAAAGTGCTATTGCTATTATAATCAATCCATGCTGTGTTCAAGTTGATCTTCCTGTTGCAGTTCTTTCTACTTCAGGTGGAAAGAGCTTATTTTCAACTAGAGACTGTTGGATTGCATCAACAATTACACCAAGTAGCAATTTGAAAGTTGTTGATAAGCAGGTAATTTCCCTGTAGTTGCCTGGTGCTGCCCCTTTGTGCTGGATTGTTCATCATCAGGTAAGTTTTACCAGATGTTAATGAACCTTTAGTTTCACTTCCTTGCAGTATCTTGTTAAACTGTTTGGCAATGAGTCAGTGTAGACCAGTCAGATGTTTCAGCCAAAAATCATGCACTTCATCTTCACCTGGTGCTAATTCTTGATCTTCCTTGCCTTTTTCTCCAACATTTCTGCCTTTATAGCAAATTCTATCATTTTAGCTTTTTTTATTCTTATCTATCTGCTTTATCCAAGCTGCACCCTTGTATTTTTTGGGTTGTACCGTAGCTGTGCCCAAAACTGTATATTTTCTTCTTTGTCACATGTTGACTTGTTCACTGCAGTCTCTCCATTGATGGAGTGGAAGAAATGTTTCTCTAGGAGATATTGCATATTGTATGCAATTTGAGTTTTGTATCTATCTGCTGATCTTCTTGACTATAGCTGTTGGTTGCTGCTTTAGTATTTCTAATGCTTCCTTGATTTTCCTCATTTTCATTTCTAAGTGATATTTCTTGATCAGGCATTCTTTGGTCTTCTTGTTCTTTAGTTTCTTTTCTTTCATCTGTTCTAGATTGCTTGCATCTAATCTTAACATGCTGATCTTATTTTCCAGCCTCATTTTGATGGTGCACTGTTTGGCTTTTTTCTTGTTTGTTGGTTTTACTATTAGATACAAACATATTTTGTTATGTTATATCTTTTGGGATGTGTTTGATTTCCATTCTTTAGTCCTAGGATTTTTTGGATTGTCTCCCATCCAAGGTTGGGCTTACTTAGTTTCTCCAGAGCTAATATTTATAGCTGTTTCCTCCAATGTATAAGTTAAGAAAGCATTTTTCAGTTTTTATTTATATTTATTAAAAATATAAATTTAATAGACTGATCAAAAGAAAAGAAAAACAAAAAGTGCAAGAAAAGAAAAATTAAAATTAAAATAAAAAACAGGTCAAAGACAAAATGGCAGCAAATCATAGAGAGTGCCAATATTACCTTAATACATGTATAAATTACTTCAAACATTCTTTTCAACAGATAATTATCTTATCGTCCCACCTCCCTCTGAAATATTTTACAAATCCCCTTACTTGTTCATTTAGTTTGTGTCCTTCTTAATCTTCAAATCCATAAATTATCAATTTGTACTTTTCTTCTTTCAGCAAAAATTTTAAGCAAAAATTTAAGTCACAGACATGTCATGTCTTGTTTAACAACTGAGAGTGATTTGTTTAACCACAGCAGAATGAGATTGTAAATTTCACAGTCATATGATGTCTCCTTTAATGACTATGTTAATTAGAAAGGGAGTTGCCGATCCCAATTTTGCTCATAAAGTGAGGACTATAAGGAGAGAACAATAGCTTTCAATTTAATGTAATCTGCTTGGACAGGAAACTTCCTTTGTATCATAGATTGTCCTTTGCCAACACAAAATTACCAGACTTTCTGGTGGAGAAACAACAACTCCAGATCTTCTGGAGAAGCACCGAGAAGCACTGTGAAAATTATTCCGTGCCAGGAACAACCTTATCTTTGTGAATGTATGCTATATTAAGGGAACTGGTTTGCTTTTCCAGGGGTAATGCTCTTAATATTATCTCTGCAGAAAAAAAGAAAAAGAAACCAAACTTCTAAATAGGAACAAAGGCTCTTGGAATGACAAGATAAAAATTTCTTCAATAAACTTTATACAGTAATAAGACGCTAGGGAGGAAAGTCCATATTGAATCCAGCAAATGCTGGATTCAGCATATAACACTTGTCCTTATCATTTGCTTATCTCATTATGGAATCACCATGCAGAACTAGTGTTCAGTGATGTACTTATTATGGATGGCTACTTGCTCTTGAACTTTGGCTTCAAGCAACAGAATAAGCATAGATAGTTCCTGAAAATTGGATAGTTGGAAGGTGGTGCTTTCTTGTGATAAAAATTTGAAATATGAATACTTTATTAACTGAAAGGCATGATACATAACCAGATCTAGGCATTAACTGTTCTGTTATAGTTCAAAGTTTCAGTTCTTTCATTGGCTCTCACTTTTCTCTTAGCATGTTTGTGAGAATATTTCACTCCTGTTTCTGATTAACTGCAATAAAACCTAAACTTGGTTTCTGAAACTATTCTGAAACTATTCATCTTCCTAATCCATCATTTGAAGGACACTTACGTCAAAGAAAATTTAGTTAACAGAGAACAAAAAAAGTGAAAAATAAAGCTGGAAGAAGCCCATTTTCCTCTTTGCTGTTTTTTTCTTCTTTTTTCCTCAACTGGACTGTACTTAAATGGAAACAAGGACTACCTCAGAGAAACAAGAATTGTGTTATTTATATTTTTTATCCTTAATGATGACTCATAATTTTGACCCTTAATGACCCATAATTTTGCTATAACTTTCCAGCTGAGAATCATAGACATCTGATGTGATATGATCAGATTTCAAGAGCCTTGAAATTTTTGTGTGATTAGGCAACTATTCTTAATGTTTGTTAAAATATGTAAATGGTGCTATGAAAATATTAGGAAGATACACATATAACAATTCTAAATGTGAACTATTCATTATGTTTTTATTATTAGCTGTAAGTTAATAATAATTAGCTGTAATTATCCCTCCAGTTGTTTTATACACAGAATTAAGGTCTGACACTTGTTTTTGTAAGCAAATATTCTGAAGACCTGAGAAAGGCCTCCCTACCATTTGGTATCTAAAGAGTTTGAATCCTTCCACCCTGAATGCAAATTATCATTGGTATATAAATGTTTTATGTACCGCAAGTATATAGTTGACATTGTAAAAAAGATTATTTTTCTTGCATTTGGAGGGACAGGTGGCAAGTCCAAAGTCTTGCTAGGATCATGATTTTGTTTTATAGCATTTCCATTGGTCTGAAATGTTGCATTTGATCAGCATATGGTATAGGCAAGCCTCATCTTGACCAAACTCTTTTGTTATCTTGTTATTGTTACAGATCTTAATGACAGTTGTAAGCCACAGTCCTGGATGTAGGGGGTAGTCTACCCTGGGGAGAAGAGGGAAAAACAGCAGTGTGGATTATGGAAATATGAATTGATCTAAGAAACAGCTCTCTTGTAATAGAATGGAGCTCAAAGAAAGACAGGAGAAACTGGAGAAAAGACGAAGGAATATGATGTGAAAATGATCATTTGAATGCTTTCCTTTTCATTACCAGCTGCTATGTTCTGGTGAAAAGGCATGCATTTGTATATCTTAAGGCTGGGTGAAAAAGGGCCAGATGAATAGAATTACTTGTTAGATATGTTTTCATTTTGAACAAGATAAATTATGTGCATTTTAATAGACTGTATGCATATGCTACTCATTTTTATGGTACAGCTGTAATATTTGACACTACTTAGTGAAAAACAAAAATGCTTTTTTTTTTAACCAACTAATTTTTAATTAAGGGTAGCATTTTTGATATTACATATTAACCCAAACAAATTGAATGCTGGATTTGGTCTCTATTCACTGCCTTATAAAAAAGCTGATGTAAAAAAGTGAACTATTCACTGATGGTTATATCTTTAAAAATCAATGCACTGGACAAAATAACTACTATGCAGTGATAGAATAGTATATTTAGAATTAAAATAGATTGTTGAATTTTCATTCAGAGTGGATTCCTTGATTTACTTTCAGCAAAAAGAGCATCTTATACTCAAATTGCATTGTTAGAGTCTTCCTCCTTTCTAAAATAGTTTTCGTGCTTACTTCTTTCAGTTAGGTTGCCTTTCATCACAACATTTTTTAAATATGTACTTTCTATCTTGGTTGGACATGGATATAAGCAGTGGTGAGATTCAAATAAATTAACAACTGGTTCTCTGCCCTAATGATTCCTTCCAACAACCAGTTCACCAAACTGCTCAGAGAGTTAACCGGTTCTCCTGAAGTGGTGCAAACTGGCTGAATCCCACCACTGGATACAAGGTCTGTGATTTGCTACAGTAACAGAAAACCACATTGCTAATAGATGTTCTTGTTCAGGTGACTAAATTGTAGTCTAACATACTTTTTGCTTTTGCTTTTGCTTTTGCTTTCTTGGTCCCTTCCCCATTATCTCTTTGTAGTATTCAGTATATTCTTAGTACACACAGGTTTTCTATTAGTTTGTGTTTATATGTTAAAAATGCATTTAATTTACAGATACATTGCATATCTCAAGGAATACATTGCACATGTTGAAGGAATACTTTAAGTATTTTTGGATGCTAATGTATGACATGATTTTGTATCATGAAAAAGAGGGAATTTCTTAGATTTAAAAAGGCTACACGATGCTGAGCTTGTCAATCGAAAAGTCGGCAGTTCAGCAGTTCGAATCCCAAGTGCCGCATAATGGGGTGAGCTCCCGTTACTTGTCCCAGCTTCTGCCAACCTAGCAGTTCGAAAACACATAAAAATGCAAGTAGAAAAATAGGGACCACCTTTGGTGGGAAGGTAACAGCGTTCCGTGTGCCTTTGGCATTGAGTCACACCGGCCACATGACCCTGGATACGTCTTCGGACAGCGCTGGCTCTTCGGCTTTGAAACGGAGATGAGCACCGTCCCCTAGAGTCGGGAATGACTAGCACCTTTACCTTTTAAAGAATTGGAAGTACTCTGCAGGCTCTAGAAGAAATTGTTTTTGTTATCCTCCGTACAAATTGGAAATTGTTCTTTTCTTTTTTTCTCAATTCATTGTTTTTATAATTGCAGATCTCAAAGCAGTTACAGTTTACTTTCATTCATATTTGTCTGAATAATGTGTTTTAATGTTGTGTTGTTCATGTTGTCTGGGACTCTCAGGCTGTTTCTGATATGGTTTAAATAGGAGGCCACATTTTTTCTTGACCATTTTTCCAAAAATGCTGATATATTAAATATCATTCTTAGAACTTGCATTGGTATCTGATTTTCATGGTGCCTTTTCTGTTTTCTGTTGTGTTTCACACATTTTTAAACAATAGCTAATAGCTGCTATTTTGCCTTGTAATGCTAATATAAATTGGGAGCAGACTGAAAATTCATAAGATCTAGTATTTCATTCCATTGCTCAATCCACACTTATTCACAACTTCCATATGGTGTTTCTAAAGCCCTGCAAAATGCATGCATTTGTATATCTTAAAGCTGGAGGAAAAGGTGTGAGATTCCCTTCTGTCTCTGTTCTCCTATTTTCATGTAAAGATATGATGGTGTTATTGGATAAATTATTCATTTTTCTTACTATAGGCACCCTAAGCCCTACTAATTAGATTCTATACCAGTATGACTCACAGAAGGTGGTTTTGAGTCTTGCTGTGTTTGCCAACCACAGGATGTAGTGAAATAGCTGCATATAACAACTTCAAGTCAGGTGTGTGCTCATTGTTTGGATACTGTTTCTGCAGCAGCTCTCTATGTATTCGGTGAAGTCCTGCAACTATTCTTTCTGGTCTAATTTTTAGTTAGTATGTCTAGAAAGCTTCTTTATATTTTTTCCCCTTACAATGTTGTAAGAAAACCTAAACTGCTCTGGAGTAGGCTAATTAATAAAAATACTGATCTGCAGTGCATAGCCATGTACAATGATAGATTTACAATAATAGTACAAGTTAGGTAACTTTATAAGGTTATTTGTTTATTTATTTTCATCCTGCCTTTAATATTTTTATAAATAACTCAAGATGACAAAGATTTTTAATATTCCTAACCTCCTCCTATTTTCCCCACAACAAGAATCTTGTGGAGTGGGGTGGACTGAAAGAGAGTGACTTGACCAAAGTCACCCAGCTGATGATGGCGGGACTAGATCTCACAGTCTCCTGATTTCTAGCCTGATGTCTTGACCACTAGACCAAACTTTATCAGCATATGTACATATATACATAACATTTTGTATAATTCATAAGAAAATGGATGGAGATAGGATAAACAGTACATGTTGTAACAAATATTTGTTTCCATATGACATGGATCTGTAATTAGTTTTACATAAATACTTTTTAACTGGTTTTTTTTTCCTGCAGTGGAAGAGATTGAACACAACCTATAACTTTTTAGTTTTCCCCCAATTAAAATTTGCTTTTAGTTTTTGCTTACCTTAAGGTATAAAAAGGTAATTTGTAGTTTATAGTTTTCTAGTTAATGTCCAGATCTCATCAACTAGTGTTATTCTGGAATTGAAATTCTAGGGTTGAGTTACATTTAGAGGTCTGAACACTACTGTTTGGTCTCTGGATTGCTTTTAATTCCCTTATATATAAATTTGGATTTTAATTGAAGATGCTGGTTATTATTGCTGGTTGTTAAACTGGTTGAAGCCCACCACTGGGGGGGGGGGGGTTAGTCATTGGCAGCAGCTTGCAAGTAGCTACTCAGAAAAAGACTTGCGTAATTTATTGATCTGAAAAAGTGCTTGTACAGAACATGTATCTATATATTGTGAACTAGCTCTTTTGAAAGATTTCCATGTCTTTAAGAAACTGAAGCTGGTAATTGTTGCATATCCAGGAAGTTGAAGGGTTCTGATTGGCTGTTAGAATGCTGTTGTTCTTATTGGTTGTTTCGTTGACAGCTCTGCTATATAAGGAGCTGTATAGCGCGGGATGTTGATTCTGAGGTAATTGCCTTATTACTGAATAAAGTGCTGTTGATTACGAGCCAAGTCCGGCCTGTCAGTTATCCGACTGGGATGAAATAGTGGCGACGAGGGTGGTCGGAACCTGTGAAGGTGTCAGTGAGTGATTCTGTTCTACCCCTCGCTGGCCAGCAGATTGTGCGGGCTGATTACATAGCAAAGGGAGAGGCAAATGGCGGCTTCACATCATTTCGCTCCTTTCAATCCAGCGACAGAGTCTTGGGAGGCGTTTGTAGCCCGATTTGATTGCTTCCTGATTGCCAATGACTACCGTGAATTGTCTAGCGAAAGAAAACGGGCATACTTTCTAAGCTTCTGTGGGCCTGAAATGTTTGAGACTGCAATGACTCTAATGGCTCCTCAGTCTGTGCATGCGGGGACCTGGGAGGATTTCATGGCCAAGTTAAAAAAACATTATGCTCCCGCCCCATCCAGAATTGCTCGCTGTCAACATTTTTATCATCGGGACCAAGCTGAGGGGGAGTCCATTAGCCAATATGTGGCAGCCCTGCGTAAAGCGGCTAGGCATTGTCAATTTGTGGACTTAGACGATTACCTGTTAGATCGATTGGTTAGTGGTGTGAGAGACGAGAACCTTAAAAGATGCTTAATTGCCAAACCAGTGCTGTCTTTCCAGGAAGCTCTGGATGAAGCCTGTGCCGCTGAACTAGCCTCTCTCTCATTGGCGGATTTTCCCAGGGGTCACTGTCAACCCGCGAACAAAAGTGAACCAGTACATTTTAACGAGGCAGAATCCAGTGATGACGACTTTCCTGGGCCGGACAGCGAGGTGGATCGCATCGCGGAAGCGCAGCGTACTGTGAAACAAGCGCAAGGGGACTGCCGGAGCTGCGGGGGTCGTCACCTCAGATCCGTGTGCCGTTTCAAAGGAGCAACCTGCCACCGGTGTGGACGTCTGGGCCACATCGCACGGGTGTGCAGGTCACTAAAACCGGCGGAGCTGCCAAAACCCTGCAAGGGGGATAGACGGGGCCCTGACAGACGGGGGGCATGACAAAATGACACCACGGGATGGGGCCGTGAGCCTGGTGGAGTTAACTGGGTGCATCTAGGGTGCCTACTCGCCTTAAAATTAACTTATCTGTCAATATTGAGGGCTCTCCATGCCTTATGGAAGTGGACACGGGATCGGCCAATTCTATCGTGTCTTGGAGCACGATTAAGCAGTTGGTGTCTCATATCGCTAAACGCTGCCTGAACCCCTGTCACCTGAAATTAAGAGATTATCAGGGAAACGAAATATCCATAGTGGGGTGTGGACAATTCCGGGTTCAATTTAAAGATTTTGCTGGTCGGCTACCATTGATCGTAGTAGAGGCCCCATTGCCGAGTTTACTAGATTTAAATTGGTTCCAGGCATTGGGGCTCCAGATCCAAGGGGTGAATGCTATACGTCCATCAGATTTGGATACGCTTATGCAGGAATTTCCTGCAGTTTTCGATGGCAAGTTAGGCTGCTACAAGGGCACCCCTGTCTCATTTAGCCTGGATCCACGCATTCCCTCCCGCCGTTTGAAACCTCGACGGGTTCCTTTTGTACTGCAGGAGAGGGTGGATGCAGAATTGGATAAACTGATTGCACAAGGGGTATTAGAGCCTGTGGAATTTGCCAGTTGGGAGACACCTATTGTAACACCTATTAAACAGGATGGCTCAGTCCGCATCTGTGCAGACTACCGGGCGACCTTGAATAAGGCTCTCCAGGGTCACGCTTATCCAGTACCTGTGGTGCAGCATCTGTTGTACTCCCTGGGCCAGGGGTCGGTCTTTGCCAAGTTTGACCTGGCCCAGGCATACCAGTAGTTACAAATTGATGACCAGATTGCTGAAGCACAGACTATTGTGACCCACCGGGGGGCGTTCCGGTGTCGCTGGTTGCAGTTTGGGGTTAGTGTTGCCCTGGTGATTTTCCAGAGCATGATGGAACGGATGCTGCAGGGAATCCCCGGGGTCATCCCGTATTTTGACGACGTGTTAGTTGCGGCAACTAGCACGCCTCAACTAATGGATAGATTGCGACAGGTTCTCCGGAAATTCAGCGACGCCGGTCTCAAAGTCAACAAATCCAAATGTAAGGTGGCGGTGCGGCAGGTGGAATTCTTGGGATTCCTAGTAGATAGTTCTGGGATTCACCCAACGGCGGCTAAGACAGCAGCTATTACGGATGCTCCAACCCCTAGTTGCAAAGCTGAGTTACAATCCTTCCTCAGCCTATTAAATTTTTACGCTGTATTTATTCCGCATAAAGCGACAATCGCAGAGCCACTCCACCGCCTGTTAGACCGAAAGGCAAGTTGAAAATGGGGTGCTAAGGAAGCAGCTGCGTTCCGCGCTGTGAAGCGTCTCCTGGTATCTAACGCAGTACTCACACAGTTCTCTGCCCACCTCCCATTAACGCTAGCTTGCGACGCATCACAGTATGGGGTGGGGGCGGTGTTAAGCCACAAATTGCCTTCAGGCCAGGAACTGCCCATTGCATATTTCTCTAAAACACTGGCCCCAGCTGAGCGGAATTATTCTCAGCTAGATAAGGAGGCCCTCGCGTTGGTGGCTGGGGTTAAACGTTTTCACCACTACCTGTACGGCCGGTCTTTTGTATTGTACACTGATCATAAGCCCCTATTGGGCATTCTTGCGGGTGACCGGCAAGCACCTCTGATTTTATCCCCCTGCATGACTCGCTACTCTGTATTCTTGGCATCGTACTCATACTCGTTGGTTCACTGCCCAGGAAAGGACATCGCCCACGCAGATGCCTTGAGCCATTGCCCTGTCCCGGACCTTCTTTCTGATCCCATTCCTGTTTCTAATTGAGGATTCGCCACTGTTGGTCACCGCGGCGGAAGTTGCCCGTCTCTCTGCGAAAGACTACATATTGTCCCAGGTGCTCGAGTGGATGGACAGGGGGTGGCCACAAGGACCATTCGCACCGGAATTCCAGCCCTACGCTACGAGGAGACTCAAACTGTCCACCCAGGCCAGTTGTTTGCTATGGGGACACCGGGTTGTGATTCCCCCGCCCCTCAGAAACTCATTGCTACGCCAATTGCATAGGGGACACCCAGGGGTGGTGCGTATGAAAGCGTTGGGCCGGTGCTATATGTGGTAGCCACTCCTAGATCGGGATATCACAATGTGGGTCGATAACTGCCCACAGTGTCAGGAGCAAATGCCTATGCCAGCTAAAGAATATCCTGGGAATGGGAGAAGCCAGGTGGGCCGTGGTCTCGCTTACACATTGATCTCGCCGGCCCATTACAGGGCCAATCATTCTTGGTGGTGGCAGACACATTCTCCAAGTGGGTTGAGGTTGTCCCTATGCGCTCCACTACTGCAGAGGCCATCATTAAGGCGTTACGCCGTATGTTCGTCACACATGGGTTGCCGGATGTGATTGTATCTGATAATGGGCCCCAATTTACAGCTGCTGAGTTCGAGGGATTCCTGGCACACCGGGGTGTCTGTCACTGTCTGATACCACCGTTCCATCCGTCTAGTAACGGATGTGCGGAACGCGCCGTAAGGTCGGTGAAGGAGGCTCTAAAGAAGATAGGTCAGGGCTCTTGGGATGACCGGGTGGAGGAGTTCCTAATGGCACAGCATACTACTCCTTGCCAATTAACGAATAAGAGCCCTGCCGAGCTTTTAATGGGCCGTAAGCTCTGCACGACCCTCTACACCCCACATATGGACATGGCTGTCCTTTAGATTCTTGCAGGAAGTTTAAACCGTTCCTCATCGGAGATTTAGTATATGCCAGGAAATATGGAGGCCTGCCTTTATGGGTGGCTGGGACAGTAGTCGGGATAGCGGGGCCACGTTCCTATTATATAGAGGTAGAGGAGGGGAGGATGTGGAAGCGGCATATAGACCAGTTGAGGGCACGGAAACTGCTATCAGACTACCGGAGCGGTGTGGACAACCAAAGTATCCGGAAAGACAGCACGGTTGCGGGGGCCGATACTCAGGATACTTTCAGAGCACCATCCCCAACACGTAGTGAATCAAGGGGTTTACCTTCACCGACTAGTAGCGGAGAGACCAGGGAAGTTGGGGGTAGAAATAGGAGACATTCCGAGAACACTCAGGCACTGAGGGAGCAGTCAAAACCACTGCCAAATCTGGTGGAAGGGGTGGCACCCAGGCGATCCGGAAGGATTCGCCGACGGCCGGCATATTTGAGTGATTATGCATGTGATTGATGCCAGCGCATGCTCAAGCTTGGTGGGAAGGAATGTTGCATATCCAGGAAGTTGAAGGGTTCTGATTGGCTGTTAGAATGCTGTTGTTCTTATTGGTTGTTTCGTTGACAGCTCTGCTATATAAGGAGCTGTATAGCGCGGGATGTTGATTCTGAGGTAATTGCCTTGTTACTGAATAAAGTGCTGTTGATTACGAGCCGAGTCTGGCCTGTCAGTTATCCGACTGGGATGAAATAGTAATAATGTAAGTTCTCCTTTAGTGGTAATAGTGACTCCAGGAGCTCCCTAAATTAAAACTCATTCTCTGTGAGGAAGTACTATCCTTTTTAGAATAGGCAGATTTCCTATTTAATATATCCTTCCATAAGAACCCTGTCTTCTCTGAACCCTGTATTCATTTTCATTGTATTGTCTAACTCATAAGAGCATTTAAAGCAAGTACCAGTTTGGGTGGTGCAGACCCTTTCCTGATTCAGATGTTATGAAGAAATAGAGCAGTGTATTACTAGTACATTATGGTACCTCAACCTTAAATCCCCGATGATTGCCTCAAGCAGCTTTGTATATGTTATGTCTAGCAGGGTTTAGTTATAATTGTAGTGTTGTTATTGGATGAAACCGATGACGTCATGCGCACGGGAGATTCTTTTGTTAGCCATTGGCTGGAGCGGTTGAGCTGTTCATATATAAGAGCTGTCAACTGCCGTTTCTAGCTGAGCCGTTACAGTTACAGTTATATTGGGAAGCAATAAAGAGTTACAGTTACAATCGTGAGTTGCCTCAGTATATATTGCAACAATTTAACAGTATAGAAGTTAAAGAGAATGTAATGTCTTGTAGGATCCCATCATATAAATGCCCTGATATCAAGGAAGTCATTATTTTATGAGACAGTTCCTTTGAGTAAGAATAGAACCACTGAATAATGCTTTCAACCTTGACTCATAGACATGTTTGAAGAAGTCTCCATGGTCAGTCAGATGCTGCTGAAATATCAAGTAGAATGAACAGAATTCTATTTTCCCTATCTTTGTCCCATAGGAAATCATCCATCAGATTATCTAGTGCTGATTAATTCCAGAAAGCAGATCTGAACCTAGGCTAAAATGGATTAAGTTAATCAGTTTCTTCTATTTTTTTTTAAGCTTGTAAGAAAACTGATGTCTTCAAAACCTTGCTTTCCAATTGCAGCCAAGCACTAGTTGTTATAAACGTCTGGATCAAATTACCCTGTTTCTCCGAAAATAAGACATCCCCTGATAAATAGCCCAATTGAGCTTTTGAACACATGCGCTAAAATAAGCCTCCCCTCGAAAATAAGCCCTCCCCGAAAATATTTAAATGCAGGAAATCAGGTAAGACAGCAAGAGGAGCCCCATCTTGCTCTACACACTGCAAAATAATAAGACTTCCTGAAAATAAGGCCAAGTCTTATTTTCGGAGAAACACAGTATCATTCTTTCATAAGTATATTCATTATTTCCTCTTTTAAAATCTAGTGAAACCTCTTCTTGCACAAAGATATTTACCACTCACTGGATTCATCCAATCATCTTTCCTCTGTTCCCCCCTTCCCCGTTAATTTGGGTAAGATTCAAGACATCAGGCTACAGGCTGCACAGCTACAAGCATCTTGCCATAGCAAATAGAAAACAAACTCATATAATTGAACCAGACAATAAAATCAGCAGCTTATTTTGTGTCAAAAACAGAGTGCAAACTGTATGAAGATAAGCAATTTTGTTATTGAAGTGCTGTGAAATTTGTCACAAGTTTCCAAAAAAATCCAGTATGGGATTACCTGGGATAGATGACAACAAGCCACTCTTAACCATGTTAAAGAATCTGTAAAAGGACTGCTATTTGAGAATGCAATGGAGGCTGTAAATTAAGTAGTCTTTGCAGCCCTCTCTGCTATGCAGTAGGTATGATTATTTGCTCAAGTGGTTGTTTGGTTAACTTCACAGTGGCTTTTACTAATTCATTTTGCTACATGAAATATAAGCTCGCAGAGCTTGAAATTGATGAAGGAAATTTTGTTACAGCTATTTATTAAAAAGTGATATCTAATATGCCCACTGATAGCACTCCAAAGTTAAAGGCCTTGGTTATATAAGGTTCCCGTGATTCAGTCAGCCAATTTCTTTTTCTTGCTACACAGGTAGTCCTCGACTTATGATCACAATTGAGACCAGAATTTTTGTTGTTAAGCAAAGTGGTTGTTTAATGAGTCACACTTTTACAACCGTTTTTGCCATGATTGTTAACTGAATCACTGCAGTTAAGGGAATCCAGCTTCCCCCATTGACTTTGCTTGTTGGAGGTCAGCTGGGAAGATCACAAATGATGATTGCATGACCTCGGAATACTGCAGTTGTAAATATGTACCAGTTGCCAAGTATCCACATTTTGATCATATGACCATGGAGATGTTGAGATGGTTCTAAGTGTGAGGACTGGTCATAAGTCACTTTTTTCAGTGCCACTGTATTTTTGAAAGGTCACTAAATGAATGGTTGTAAGTCAAGGACTTGTATATTAGAAGGACCTGTATATTAGAAAGGGTTAGGTAGAGAAGCTTTTGCTATTCCTTCAACAAAGGTATGTTGTTTTCATGTTTGTGTTTCAGAACTTAGAACTGTTTTTCTTAACACAAATTCAGAAAAATATATTTTTCTTTACTGCATGGAAACATTCATTATTTGTTTTCTAGTAATCAATTGTAATTGTGAAATTTTAAAGCTACTTCTAATAAGCAAAATCATTGACTGGTTTGTCTGACAGCTTTGGTCGTGTAGTTTAACTTTTTTCTGGTTGCAAGAAGGTTACAAAATGCTTTTATTTCTCTAATCTACCTGAATTTCACCCATGGTTCTCAGGACATCATGAATCACCATGAGGTAGCCCTGGTATATTAACCCCTAGACACCTTTTTTTTTACTGATATCATTACTAAGAAAAAAAAATCAGTATCTCTTTATAGCACTAGTTACAGAAATTCTTTACCAGAATGTCAGATTGATCTGACTACTAGCCAAGGCATGATTTAAGTATATGTTTAATAGCTTTTCATCTTCTGTAGAAACACTATCTGTCATAAAGAGTATTTTAGTGTTATACAGTCAACTTCAAAATGGATATACTTTCTACAAATATTCCTTAATTTAATTTTTCAGCTGATTGCATGTTAAATCCTAAGAAACATTGTGGACAGCATCTTAATTTCCTTTATTGTAAAATCTGAATAACACCTGTAATTGAAGCAGAGAATTGATCTTTACAAGCCTAGGTAGCCTTCCATCTATTGATCTGGCTTATACTGTCAGGGGAGAAACAGTCAACTGCTGAGTTGCTTTGTCATTGACATAAGCTGAGAGGATTTTTTTTCTCTCCTATACTGTTTATACACCAGTGTATAGACTTGCTGGCTGGCTGAATTTTAAAGAGTGCGGAGGTTTAAAGACTTGTCCCCTGAGGGATGATCCTGCCAGTTGGGAAGCGAGCTGAGGCCATATTTTGCAGAAGAGTGTGTGTATATGTGTGTGCGCACACACACATGTGGATGGGGGAGGGATGGAAAGAAAGGTATTGAGTTAGTTTGCCCCTTAAAATGTTTCAGAAAGGGCTGATATATCTATTACAGTGAAATACAATAATATCTGTTTTTCCTCTTTTCTGTGCGTTCTCATTTTATGGAAGACCAGAAAATGTAACAGGGATGTTACAAATGTCTGTAAATACAGTTCCTTAGAGATAGAATCTTACGTGCTTACTAATCAATATTGCGAAGAAATATAGTTTGTGGTGGTTTGTTAAAGACAAACTTGTATTTATTACTGTGAAGACCTAGAGTCTAAAATACTAATATTGTTGCTAGAAGAAAGAGGAGGACACACACAGAGAGAATTCTCTATTATAATAAGCTTAATAAGTTGAGTAGCGTTTAAATATTATATTTATTACTTTGCCTCTTTTATATGAGGCTAGCATTAATTTGCTATCTCTAAGTAAACTGTGACAATCTGATTTTAGTGATGCTTCATAAAATGGAGAGACAATCTTTCTTGGAAATATAGTACCGTATATTGGAAGGTCCAAATAAAATTCTACTATTGCCTCGCTGGGGCTAGCACCTAATAAAACAGTTGTCGGGCTTTTGAGCATGTACTTTCTTCCATTTCCTTTTCTTTCTACAGTGATTTTACCAATTTCTTGTGGCTTTCCCTTTGACCTTACACTGCATTTGTATCAGTACAGGTTTTGCATCTGAGTTAGAGCCTGAAATCTAAATTGGAAGATTAGCCAAACATAGCTATGAAAGAATATGCTCACACAGGTGTAATATGAAATTATAGCCATATAACATTAGTGGAAATTAAAATTTCCCAGGAATAATAGATTATGGCAATTAATTTAATATATCTGAAATCCAATAATGAGAAATGTATATGTTAATCAGACCCTAAGAACTGAGAACATAAGACATATGATTATAGGAGTGAATTTTGCCCAGCTATATTAATTCTCATAATACACAGGATGCATGTTTCCAAGTTTTTCTATTATCTTTTCTTTCATTGAAGTTGGAAAATTCTTAACTAGGGTCTGTAATTAAGGGGCATCCAGTAAGAAAACAATGATTTGTGAAACATTTCTGTCACACTACCCGAATCTGTGTTTCTCTAATGTAACTAGCCAATTTCCTCCAAATTTCTCCTACCCTCTCCCCTAGTGAAATACTAATTTTATATTAGTAACTGAAAGAAAATGCAGGCATTCTTCTTTTATTGTATGTTTTTTCCCCAAGCAATCTTTTCAGTTTTTTCCTTCTTGTAAGGGATGAAGCTGGCAAGTTAGAATCTCTGATTCTCCTGCTTAAGGAAGCCATTTTGTTAACAAGACAAAACAGATGTCAGAAAACTTCAAGGCGGGAAAGGAGCAGCTAACAGCCATTGATTCGGAAGGTGGGAGGAAGGGGCCCAGCATTTAAACCTGGCAAATAACTTTTACATGGAGGGCAGGATGCTGGAGTGCTGTTAGATGGACAAGTTCTTCATATATATGGCTTCCTAATTATTGGAAGTAAATTTATTTAACTAGCCTTCTTGTGTCTGCGTGGAAATACAGAGTTATCATAACTGCCATGTCAGATACAAAGTCCTGTCAGTCCTCTCTGTTAAAGCTTAGATTGTACATATTCAAGCAGAAACCTTTCGTTATTATAACATTAATCTTTTCAGTGTATTGTACCTTAATGTCACTAAGAAAACCATTTAATTCTGTGTGAATATTGGTACTATATAGCTGAAAATAAGGGAATGGTGCCAATCCTATTTCTTTTTTTTTTTTTTATTGAAAAAGTTTTCAAATACAAGTTTTTCCCCCTTTTTCCCCCCCCCTTCCCTAACCCACCCTTTCCACCCAACCCCCCCTGTGACTTCTTCACAACAATAGGCTATTTCATAACTAGTTACATACATAATATCTTTCCTTTCCCTTAATCCCTTCTCGAAATACTGACCCTTAACATATTAAGCTTATTGAGTATTATTACAATTTAACCTTTAGTCTTTTATATATATTAATATAACATTTTAAATCGACCTTCTCCCTGCATCCAAATTTAACATTTATTCAATTCTGTCCAATTCCTCCACTCCTCTAAATATATGACTTAAAATCATACAGTACAATACAATTCTAGATATAATCCACTACCCACTTTACTAAAATATACACATATCTATATATGCATCCCATTTTATAAAAAGAAGAAAAAAAAAAAGAGAGAAAAAAATATATCTTCTTTAGTATCTTTCCACTGAATTATTAAGTCCTCCACTCCCCTAAATATATGACTTAAGAATCCTTTTTCTTAGACTAATCAATCAGTAAGCTAACCTATTTCAACCCTTCAATTCCTACAAAATCATGCAGTACAATTCTAGATATAATCCACTGCCCACATTACTAAGATATACACATATCTATATATGCATTCCATTTTGTAAAAAAGGAAAAAACAATAACTTTAAATTTATAATCCATATAGTATCTTCTTTGATGTCTTTCTTCTAGATTGTTAAATCCATCACCCATAATAGGGTAAAATAACATGCTAGTGCAACAGTTTGTTCAAAATCTCCAGTCATCTTCTGCCCCCATCAGTAGTAAATATCCTCGCATCTGTATAAAAGCAAAAACAACCACCCGAGTGACATTATAATTATAATTATATCCATATGGTATAATTGTGGTATTCATCAGGATTATTAATTCCCATCATCCTACTGAGTAACATCCAGATCTTCTGCATGCCCCGGCGAAACTCTCCTGCCTTATAACTCAAAATAGTTATAATATATTTACCAAAAAAAAAAAAAAAAAAAAAAAAAATTTAGATGATTCAAATCCAACAAAGTGAGGCTCTTTTCACATCCCAAAACCATGGCCTTGCAGAGATCTGCCACAATCCTCAGGATAGTATCAAACAATTGTTCGCCTCCACTATCTTTTCAAATATTCATTCATTTTTTAAAGTCCCTGGCATCACTGTTGCATAGTTTAGAAATTGCTGTTTCTGTGCGATCTATTTCTTTTCTTTTTCTTTTCCGGGTTGAATTTCCATCCTCGTTTCTTGCCTACCAATTGTGTGTCTGCTAGTTGATTTTCATTCTGCTTTATGTAATGTTCTTGTTGGGTTAGTTTTATCATCTCATCTTTCTTCTCTGTCACTTGTATATCAACTGATTGATTTGCGCACTTGTCTGTGACTTGATGGTTCATCACATTGGAGTCGGATGACACTGCTCTCTTATTTATAGACAGTCCAGCTGGGGTATCCAGGGAGTCCAAAGACAATTTATCCATCACAACCTCTGTAATTTGATGTTTTCTTTTTGTTTCCAACTCTTTTTGCTTATCCTGTATTATGCCTAAAGGTGTTAAATTCATTTTTAAAATTTTTTGATAAAAATCTTCCGCTTTTTCAACAGTATGCAATTGATATCTTATTCCTTGATATCTCAATATTAGGCCAACTGGGGTGTCCCACCTGAATAGGATATTTCTTTTTTTTAATTCAGTCACTAGAAAGCCAAATTTCTTCCTCTCCATTAACATCTTGGGCGGGAGCTCCTTAAAAATCCAAATCTTTCTTCCATGAAATTGCAAGGTAGAATTAAAAGAGTTCTGCACAATATTATTCCTAATTTCTTTATCTGTAAAATAGATCACCACATCTCTAGGCAATTGCCTTTGCTTTGCCAACCAGGAGTTTATTCTGTAAATTCTATCAATCCTGCAATACACTTCATCAGGTTGAACCTTTAAGATCCCAGCCAGAATTTCAGAAGATATTTTCCTTAAATCATCTCTATTATTTTCCTGCAAACCTCTCAGTCTAATTGCATATTCTGTAAAATTATATTGAATCATTAAAACTTCTCTTTCAATCCTCTGTTGTACATTTTCTTCATTACCAATCTTTTGGTCAGTCTCCATTTTAGATTTGTCTTCCGAGCTATTATCCTGAGTGTTTATCAAATCCTTTTTAATTTTTTGAGTCATGTCATCCAAATTCTCCTCAATTTCCTTCATTTTAGACTCTAATAATTTAGTCTTTGCATCCACCCGAATCAGAAAGCCTGATAAACCATTAGTAGCTTTTAAAATCTTTTGATTCAAAAAGTCAAACTTTGATTTCACCAATTCACCAATTTCTTTAATTTCCTGCTTAAATTTTTCAAGTTGCTGGTTCACAATCTCATCCCTTCTTACAATCTCTTCAAGGATAAATTCTAATATATTAAAATCGGGTTTCTGACGCTGGAGAGTTGAAATTTGTTGGCGTAATTTCTTGAGAGGGGAAGTTCCCCCCCCATTTATCCAGCTGTATAAGTCCCGATGCCATTTCCCACACAGACAAGATTTAGCAAAAAAGAGAGAATAGAAAACGAAAGGACTTTCCCTTAGAAAGAGAAAAAAAAACTTCTTTTCAATCAACAGCACAGGAGCGAGGTTTTATCTACAAATGTAGCCAGTGATATTTATTCCGCTACATTGTAGTAAGGAGAAACGGAAGGACTTTCCCTTTTAGCCCTTCTCCAGCCACAGCAGACGCCATTTTAAAAGGTTCTTTTTCCCTCTTTTCCTCTCCTCTTTTCTCTTAAATAGATTTTGGAAGGGTGAAATACTTGCAGTTCAGTATTAAGGGTCCAGCTCGTCATTTCTTTAATTATTCTGTTGAATTCGCAGGCTTGCTCTTGACGCCTGGCTCTGCATAGGCAGAGGTCTCCCAAAGCCCGGAGCAGCGGCAGGGGATATGGGGCTTCTCATCCGCTCCGTCCCAAAAGTAAAAAAAAAACTTTTGGGACACTGCGGAGAGTTCTACCCACCCCTGCCGGCTCTATCTCCGTTTCCTCTTGGGAACGGAGTTTTTTCGAGCCGCCATCCGCTGTAACGGCGGCTCTATACAGGCAAAGGAAGCTGACGATCCCAAAGGAACGTCTGGCGGCGGCCAGCAGCAAACCGGAAGCCTCTTGCCAATCCTATTTCTTGTTTTGTCATAGTATCAGCGAACACTTGATAGTTATAACTGCTTTTTTATTCTACTATTTTTCTTCACTTTATAATAAATTTTCAAACCAGTATATGCCATTCATGTAATTAGAAATGAGTAGCTGCGTAGCATGTCAAACCCAACAGGAAGAAATGGGTGTATTATTTCTATAAAATTACAGGTATTTTCTTTTTATTTTCTTTTTAATTGGCAGGTAATTTTGAACCTTGCTGATATCCTAAAGGGTTAACTCTGTTCAATTTTCTGTATGTAACAAATGAAAAGTTCCAGCTTTTAAAAACATTTACTCATAAAATGCATATGCTGTCAACTTAGTTCCCTTTCCTCTGCCTCCATTTTAATTGAAACAACATTTGTATTTTTGAGCCAGGATCTGTCAGAAGTCCCTATGGCTAGTCTATAGTACAAGTAGCAGCAGACGTGGCCTACCCATATGGTACGGTGCTTCTTGTAAAATCCATATGGCCTTGTTGAAGGGAATCCCAGCAGGGATGTGAAGGGTGTTAATACCCTTCAGGCCAGGTCTTTTCCTCCTGGGGTTTCTATGGTATTGTTTTTGCAATCTGCCAAAGCACAAACTTAATTCCTTTTTAATAATCAATTATTTTAATCCAGGAACATGCAGCATAGTTTCCTCTTCCTATCAAATATTGCTTGATTTTTTTCTTGGAAAAAAATTACAGGCATATTCAGATAATAGTTAAATTTATATAACTTCTTCTTCTTCTTCTTTTTTTTTGTTGCTTTTACAGGCAGTCCTCCAGAGTATACCTAAATTCTGCTTTCCTTTTGACATTACAAGGTATGTTTTATCATGGGTTTTCAATAAGTGAGGTTGGTGCACTAAAAAAAATTTGCACTGCAAAATATTAATTTTCATAGCAAAGTATTGAATGAATTGAAGCACTGTATTAAAATAATTAAGTAAAGTGTTTTCTGAATTGTAAATTTTAATTTGTATCTTTGTCAGTAGGCAATTTGATTTTAGTATGCTTTCAGGCTTTTAATACATAACCATAAATCTTTAGCATGCATTTCTTATTAATATAAAGTTGATAAGACATTGTAACTGTATATTTACTTCCTTCCAGCCCTCAAAAGTATACATAAGAAGTTCCAATGGAAATATCTCTTAAAGATTGTACAGATGTGTTCTGAGGATGTATTTTAATTTTAAAATGGATTTATTATGTATAGTATATGTAGGTCTGCAATATTTATTCATAATTAATAGTTCGGTAGAGCAAGCATTTGTTTTCAGTTTATTAAGCAGTAGATTTTAAAAGAAAATCATTCATGATTTTAAATACCTTTTTTTTAAAAAAGTGTCTGTGACAGATGCCATTTAGGAGAGGCATTGCTCCTCATTTTGTCATAGGAGGAACACCTCTTCTGAGAATGGCTGTTATGACACCAGCTTAGCAGAATTGTTGTTCCATGTGGAACTCTGTGCAGGCTTAATGAAATGCTTAATTATAAGTTAGCTGATTAGTCATTGGAGATTTCTTTAACCACTAGAATTCAATGGACAGGATTCTTTACAATTCTTTAATCCAGTTGGAGGACACATGTCAGGAAGAACAACTAAAAAATTCCAAGCACACCTACTGAACTTCACGGCCAGACAAAGATTTAACTCTGAAAAATTCTCTTATACAAACATTCTGTCAACTGTAGGACTTTGTTTTATCCCATATAATTGAATTTAATTATGGATATTTACCCTGCGTAAGATTTTTTCGTAACTCAAACATTTGGAAGCATTGTTTAAAATGATTTGAGTTAGCCAGTTGTTGTTATGAATTACTTGTTTTTCATTAGCTTCCAAATACTAATCATTCTGTGTCTTTAATACAGTATTTTGAAATGAGGGTAAGTTGAAAACTCAAATAACCAAGTGTAATTAAAATTAACCAGGAATTGATATGAGCTTTTAAATTAAACTAGTAAGTATTACTTATGTTAAGGTTGGTACATGAACAGTTGGGAAATGAGAGAAGGAAGGGAAAAAGGTTGGTCTAGTGGTTAAGGTTTTAAGTTAGAAAACAGGAGATTGTGAGTTCAAGTCCCACCTTAGTCATGAAAGCCAAGTGTGACATTAGGCCAGTCATCCTCTCTCAGCCAACTCATTCCGCAGAGTTGTGGGGAAATAGGACGGCAAAGACGTGTTGGAGATGTTTGCTGCCTTGAGTTATTTGTAAAAATAATAAAGATAGGATACAAACAAACAAATAATTTTAACTCTATTCAATGATACAGGGGGTAAAGATACATAAAAATACAGGCATTGACTATGTGATCAAAGCCCATTCATTTTTACTGTGTGGTTTTCACCCTATTCACAACATGAAATGGCAACATAGAAAGTCATGCTGGAAACTCAGTGTGAATTAAGGAATTGAGAAACAGAAATATGCAGAAAGATAGGACAAGACAAATCCAGATGATTACCCTGGGTAAAGAGCAGTAATTTCAAACTTGGCCCCTCTGATTTCTGGGTGTTAACATCCCAGCAAATCTAGAGGATAGAGGATACTAAGAAGACTTCCATATAAGTTTATGGTACCATTGATACCAGAAATCTTTACTACTTCAGTTTAATTGAAACTCAGTTACTTTATTACTTTTGTAAATCATGGAATTGGCTACAGTTAGTTTTTAAATTTGATTAATACTTCAGCAATCTGAAGGTGAACTTCCTTTTACTCTGGCACGCTGCTTGGAAGAATCCAAGAGCATGGGGTAATATCCCTCAGCTTGCCTGAAAACACTGAGTGTATATCACTTTAAGAACTGTTGACTCCTCCCCCGGGGACTGGCTGAGGCTCAGTTCCTTTCACTCAGTGCAGCCTGAACAAGTGTTTTTTGGAATTACCTCCTTCTTCACAATTCAACATAATTTCCAATTATTTCTCCTACCTCCCTTCTCCTTCGTTCTACACTGGCAGATCGAGAGGCGGCAAGGATCTAACAGCTTCGGCCTTCCAACGCCCCTCCTGGGCTCCTACCTGCCGCAGAGCTCTGCCTGCCACCTCGGCATCTCTGTGCGCCTGGCTATCTGATCGATCTAGCCCTTGCCGCCGAGCTCTGCCTTTTCCATCGGCATCTCTGCGTGTCTTATTGATCGACCGTTTGGGAGACGCGCTCCCTTTTAGCAGCCTGCTGTCTCCGCCGCCACCGCCCTCTGCCTTCGCCTGAGTGTCGGGCGTCATCCGAGTACCTGCCCGGTTGCTCCGTCACACACTCGGCTCCATCTGGAGAGGCGTTTGGAGCGCTTGTTAGTGCTCGCGCGAAAGCTTGATCTCCTCACGAACGGAGGCAATCCGGCGGTCCCACAGATGCTGCCATCAGCGGAGAGGCCTCCAAATCCGCAGTTCAGGGAGCGACGCCTCGCAAGAAGGCCTTTTTCCCACGCGGCCGCCATTTTGACATCGTCCGCCATTTTCTGCCTGCTACCTCAGAGCCGTGCCGCCCCAGCGCTCTTTGACGATCTTCCATTCGTTCTCCACGTTCGTAAGAGGCGGCTGTCTCTCGTGGTCTTCACGCCAGTTTACTTTGTAAGACTCTTCTGCTTTAGACTACTCTCGAGTAGTCCTTCTATTTAATTCTACTGGGACTTTTGCTTGTTCTTTGCTTCCCAAGCCTCCCTTTGTACCTGGACTGTTCCAACCTTTTTAGGAAGTTTTTTCCTTTGGGGGTACTTTTTCTTACCTGGACTCTTGGCCCTCTCCCCCCCCCCAAAAAAAACAAGAAACATTAATGTTTAAATATATTTTCTAGGATCCCAATCCGACCATGGGGGATGCTGATCTTTCATCCGACCTGGAACAGGTCCATAGTCCTCCTAAGGCCAAGTCACCTGAGCGTTCGTCTGGAAAGAAGACTAAAAAGACATCCAAACAATCGTCACGCTCGTCCAAGTCTGTTACCTCTAAGAGCCACAAATCATCCTCGGCTGAGGATAGGGCCGCTAAGTGACGCCATGATGCCCTAGAGCGTCAGTTTGAACAGGCGCAGTGTAATGCTCACACCCCTACGCCTCTGGTCAGCCTCCCTGTAGCTGAGCTTACATCACCACCTGCGGTTAATCCCCAGGGGCCTTCATCCGGGGTCGATCCTGCAACTCAGACGCTCAGCCACAATCAACAGGCCGATTTAACCGCTCTGCCTTCAACTTCTACGACTGTTCTTCAGCCTCCTCCTATGCATCGTGTGCCTGAGGCTACATTTACACCTACCGCGGCCGGCCTATGTGCTCAGGAAGGCCCCCAGCCTACCTATTACGATATTCAGGCGATGATCATGGCTACACTTTCCAGGATGATGGCGACTGGTTTTCCTCAACAAATGCTGTCTCAAGTCCTTCCCTATCAGGGAACTTCCCATGCATGCCAACCTGACATGTCTAGACTGGCTATCCATTGTCCCGGAGCCAATACCTGCGACTATTCCTTGCGTGAGTTGATTCACAGCGACGACTCCCAGTTTGATTATGAGGAGACAATGGATATGGAGCTCTCGGATGACAAGGTCGAGTCGCCTGAAAAGCCTGCCTTTACAGGTCTGTTTCGGCCCTCCCTTTTCAAAGCCTTACTTCGCAAGGCCATTGCTACCACACAACTGGTTTCTTCTAAAGCATTGCCACAAAATGAAGGGGCCTTCAACCCTCATGAAGCCCTCTTTGCTGTACCACAGTCCGACCAGGAATTCATTCCCTGCCCGCAACTATTTTCCGAGATCGTCCAGCGGCCTTGGTCACAACCAGGGGCACTTGCAGCGCCTAATGGCATTGATAAGAAACTATTCTGCTCAGCGCCCAGTCTTCAGGACTTACTTGCGCTTCCATCGGTGGACGCTCCCATTGCTGCATTGACGTCTTCCGCAGTCTTATCCAATGACATTGCGGACGGTTTGCGTCCCGAGGACAGAAGGGCTGAACTGGTTTTCCGAAAGGCCTATCAAACATCATCCTGGGCCATCCGCGCTGCCACGTCGGCCTCTTTCTTCAATCGGGCCTCCTTGATCTGGCTCTGCCAGCTTCAGGAGCGCCTCCCGCCTGACGATCGGCATCTCCATCAGGACGTTAACAAATTGGTGGCGGCCACAGAATACTCTGCTGATGCGGCTCTTGCAGTGGCCAAATTCGCATCGCGCTCATTGACTTCCACCATCACGTCTCACCGGCTCCTGTGGCTGCGACATTGGCGGGCTGATGTTAAATCCAAATGGAAGCTTGCCTCCGCCCCTTATAAAAGGTCTCGGCTATTTGGAGAACCGCTGGATCCTATTCTCATTGAGGATAAGGACAAAAGGAAGATCATGCCATCCTCTTATCGCAGAGCAGATTGTCGCTGCCTCCCGTACAGTCAACGTTCCTCCTTTCGGGCCGAGCCTGGTCCCAGCTCTTCCTCCACTTACCGTCCCTCGTCTTTCTCCTATGACCGCACGACCAGCCGGTCATCCTTTCGTGACTGCACCAGATGCCAGCAGCCTTCCAAACGCCCTTTTCGCGGAGGTGGCTCCAGACCCTTTAGGAGGGAAATGACTGCTCCGGGACCCATCCTATAGGCGGCCGCCTCGCCCATTTTTTCCACCACTGGGCCCGCACAACGACAGATGAATGGGTTCTCCAAACTATCCATCTAGGCCTCACCCTAGAATTCTCCTCTTGCCCACCACATCGATTCATCCGATGCCCTGTCTCCAGGAACCCCGAGAAGAGACGCCTGATGTCTTCTGGACATTCGCGCTATAGAGCTGGTTCCCACCGAACATCATGGGACCGGTTTCTATTCAATATTTTTCCTAGTTCCAAAGAACTCCGGGGGCTGGAGGGGGATATTGGATTTAAAAGAACTAAACAAATTGATCACCTATCACAAATTCAAAATGCAGTCTCTCCATTCGATTTTGGCCTCTGTCCGATGATCGGACATGATGACTTCCATCGACCTCAAGGAGGCCTACCTCCACATACCGGTCAGGCCCTCCCATCGGCGTTACCTCCGGTTCTCCTATGCCAATCAGGACTTCCAGTACAGAGCCATGCCGTTCGGCCTCTCGTCTGCGCCCCGAACCTTTACGAAGGTCCTTGCAGTTGTAGCGGCTTCCCTGCAGCTCATTCCCATCAGAGTGCTCTGCTACTTGGACGACATCCTTGTCTTGTCCAAATCCCACCTGGCAGCTCTCAAGGATCAGGAAGTAGTGCGAGACACCCTGCAACGGCACGGTTTTTCCTTAAATATGGCCAAAAGCCACCTGCAGCCCACCAATCGTATCCTTCATCTTGGAGCTATCATCGACTCGACCTCGGGCCACATTTTTCTGGCCCCAAATCATCGTCTGAGCATTGCCACATCGATTGCACACATTCAGTCCTCCCAAACTGTTTCTATCCTACAACTGTCACAACTACTCGGGAAACTCATCTCGTGTATCAACATCGTCCCGTGGGCGCGTCTGCATTCACGTCCCCTCCATTGGTACCTTCTCCCATACCAGAAATCTCTGGGCAGCAATTCCAAGTCACGGGTCCGGCTACCGGGCTCAATCAAACGGTCCCTTTGCTGGTGGACTTCCCCCGCGATATCGAGGGGGTGCATGTTCCAGGAACCCAACAGAATCACCATGACAACAGACGCGAGTCTCCTTGGGTGGGGTGCCCATCTGTCCACCAAGATAGTCCAGGGCCGTTGGTCTCAATCGGACCTACTACACGATATCAATTGGCTAGAGCTGAGGGCCATACACCTAGCCCTACTGCATTTCCAGCCCGACATCCGGGATCGCCATGTGCTGGTCTTAACGGACAATATTACGGCCAAAGCACATCTGAATCGGGAAGGGGGCACCCACTCCAAACAACTGCTGGATGAAGCAGTCTCCCTCCTCTCCTGGGCGGAGGACAACATTCTTTCCATCTCGGCCCAATACATCTCCGGAACGGACAATACCCAGGCGGACTGGCTGAGTCGTTCCCAGATCAATCATGCAGAATGGCGCTTGGATCCGACCCTCTTCCAGGAGCTATCAACCAGATTCGGCCCTCCTGTCCTGGACTTGTTTGCAAGCCCCTGCAACACACAGCTTCCTCGCTTTTTCTCCCGGTTCCCCAGTCTGGGGTCTGAAGGGACAGACACTCTCCGGTGCTCATGGCCCCAAGGCCTACTGTACGCCTTCCTCCCTCTCCCTCTCATCCCGAGGGTGGTACGCAAAATCCTGTTGGAGGGTGCGGAAGTACTTCTAGTCGCCCCGCACTGGCCACATCAGCCGTGGTATGCGGATCTGCTGGACCTGTCAATTTCTCGGCCCTGGAGAATACCCCAGGACAGGGTCTCTCTCAGCCAGGGGGCCATCCTACACCCGGAGCCGGAGTTGCTCCAACTGGCCGTCTGGCATTTGAGAGGGACCTCCTGAGGAAGGATAACATTTCAGGGCGGGTCATGACCACCATGCAAGCCTCTCGCCGAGCTTCTACTATCCGGATTTACGAGGCTACCTGGGAAGCCTTTCGTCGCTGGTGTCTCAAGAACAACGTCGACCCGCCCGGGGCCTCCGTCCCTGTTCTTCTTGAATTTCTACAGGACGGATTGGACAGTGGCCTGGCGTCAAATACCCTGAGACGGCAGGTAGCTGCCTTGAACTCGGTTTTGTCAAAGTCACCGGCTCACCCTCTGTCCTTGGATCCGAGGGTTCGGATTTTTCTACGAGGGGCCACCAACCTGTGTCCACCAGTAGTCCAGAGATTTCCATCATGGGATTTATCGCTAGTACTCCAGACTCTGATGGCTCCACCTTTTGAGCCTCTGTCTTCTGTTTCTCTTCGTTTCCTGACCCTGAAAGTCGCCTTCCTGGTGGCGATCACTTCGGCAAGACGGGTCTCTGAGCTCGCAGCTCTATCTATCCGTTCCGACCTCTGCATCTTTCACACGGATAGAGTCATGCTCCGCCTGGATCCCGCCTTCTTGCCCAAGATTAATTCACTCTACCATTGCACTCAGGAGCTAGTCCTGCCAGATTTTTGTCCACAACCTCGCCATCACAGAGAAGCCCAATGGCATACCCTCGATGTCCGGCGAGCTCTCCGACATTACATCAAGAGAACTTCACCGTTCCAAAAGTCGGAAGCACTCTTCATTTCTTTCTTGCCCGCCTCCATGGGTCACAAGGTCACCTCGTCCACCATTAGGCGGTGGCTCAAAGCTTGCATCTCTATCACTTACAACCTTCACAACAAGGTTCCACCTGGACGCATACTGCCACATTCAACGAGGAGCGCCTCGACATCAGGTGCATGGGCCACCTGGGCTTCCATCCTGGACATCTGTCGAGCAGCCACATGGACTTCGCTTACGCCTTTTGTACACCATTATAAAGTTGACTCCTTTGCCTCGGCTGAGGCATCCTTCGGACGGCGAGTTTTACAATCTGTCATTTTGACTCCTGCCACCCGGGAGCAGACTGCCTTCCCTCCCGTCTGATACTTGCTTGGGTACATTCTATGCTCTTGGATTCTTCCAAGCAGCGCGCCAGAGAATGGATGTTGCTTACCTGAATATCCTTTCTGGGCACGCTGCTGAAGAATCCAACCCTCCCTATTCGGCTTCTGCTTCTTCATCCCGGATGGACTTGACTTTCGTTTGTGCTACTCTTCGTGAAAGAAACTGAGCCTCAGCCAGTCCCCGGGGGAGGAGTCAACAGTTCTTAAAGTGATATACACTCAGTGTTTTCAGGCAAGCTGGGGGATATTACCCCACGCTCTTGGATTCTTCAGCAGCGCGCCCAGAAAGGATGTTCAGGTAAGCAACATCCATTTTTTTCCTAAATGACAACTTTACGGAGTTACTTTATTTTCATTTGCTTTGTGAAAAAAAATCCCTATTTCTTCATATCATTTCTAATTTTGTAACTTTTTGTCTTTATCTTAGTTGTACTTTTAAACTACGAACATTTGTTTTTGTAAAACTGGAAAGTATGCTATATATGCTAATGAAAACAGTATGAAAGGCATATAAGCAGCTCATAACTTTTATGTAAATCTTTCTGTCACATGAATGGCTACACATTCCTGAACAATTACACAGACTCATATAAATCTACAGGAAAATGATTTTTTTCCTGTAGAAGGGCAAACAACTCATATTTGATGTTGATAACTACATATCCTACATAAAAACACGTAATTCTTAATCTGCCCTCCAAGAAAACTTTGTCTTGATAATAAATACAGAAATATAAATACTCCCTATCTATTCCATTGTCAGATGAGTATACCCTGTTGTTTAAATATGTGTTTAAAATGTTGCCATCTATTATAGTGACCTTGAAAAAGTCCTTTGTAGTCAACAAGATTGATGAATATTTATATATGTTCTACATCAATCAATGATTTATTATTTTAGGTATTAAGATTATATTAAAACACACATATAAACAAACAATGAGAGAGAAATGTACTAGAATATTAGGTTTTATTAGAAAACAGTTTGGAGCACTATTTATTTTTGTAAAAAGTTACATTTTCTTTTAATGGTTAGTGTCAGCTACTTTTAAAATCTATATTCCCTCTTACTGTTTGGTTTGTAATTTGGATACATGAGTCAGTTCGTAGGAGTGTAATCCATTTTAAGGTCTTCTGGTCAAAGTAAAAATTGAACTTCTTAAATTCTTTATTTCCTGTTACAAAGTAATCTTTTAATAGTCATACTACTAACAGCATTTTTTTTCACTAAAGCTCTTCTGTCTAGAAATTTTCTTCTATTCTTTCAAGTACAAACATTCTACATCCTTAAAAAAAGTTATACTCAGTTGTGATATATCTCAGTTGTGATTGGCAACTAGGTCATTAAGTGAAGCAGTTGCTAGTGAAACCCCAATTATGCTTATAATTTACTTCAACTTTTATTTGCTTTACAGACCTGCAAGGGTCATAAATGCAGATTGGTTATCACTTTGTAACTGCGAAGGTTGCTCTATGAGGTAGTTGCTAAGTCACGGGTATCAAACTCGATCGTATCACGTGATGTCACGTGATGTATTGCGACTTTTTTTTGCCTTTGCAGAGCCAGAGTGGGCATGTCCTGCACATGATGCATCCGGCCTGCAGGCCACCAGTTTGACACCCCTGGGCTAAGTGAAGACTACTGTACTACATCTATGTCTGCTCACTCCAAAGTCTTTTCATATTCTTTTCTATATTACTTAATTGGATTTAAAATGTTTTTATTTTATTTTATGAAACTATTTTATGACAACAATTAATCTAATAGTATTAACATTAATTTTAAGCATGTTTGCTTTATAGTGTTAAAGGAAGTGCCTCCTAACACAGTTTTTTCCCCCTAGGGTAACACAAGTTGGACAGCATTTTACTTTTGTGCTTACTGACATTGAAAGCAAGCAAAGATTTGGATTTTGTCGTTTAACATCAGGAGGCAAAGTGTGTCTATGCATTCTAAGGTAAGCTGCTGTATAGAAAAACAAATGCCTACTTACTTTCTTGGACAGTTATTGGTAATTATTGGTTAACAATTGTAGATTCCATAATGGCTAGAAAGCTTTGATGGGTATGGATGTATGGTTATATGCTGCCATCACAATAAGCATAGTTGACATTAAAGACTATTTTTTTTCTATATGAGAGAAATTGTTTTAATGAGATATTTTACAAATGCTGCATAGTTTGCCTGGCTTGGCAGGTTATGTAAATGGTTGTATAACTTTTTTTTTAAAGAGAAAAATTGACACAGCAGCTGCAAATGAAATTGCCTTATGATAATGAAGTGAAGGCCTAGTGCTAATTAATAGAAATTCATCTTCTAACTGACCCAGAGGAAAAGCAAAGTTGCAACATAACAAGGTGTATATTAATGTATGTGTGAATTTTCATCCTAACCTTATTACAAGGCTTTTTGCATTATATCTTTACTTTTGCATTTGCCTTGATTCATGGTAAATTTAACATACATTATATTGTATACCTTTGGTTAATAAGTTAAAAGTAGTAGAGGATGGAGGCCATAGGATGATTTTTTTTACAGAGTATCAGAAAATATCAAGTATTGGACTGGGATTATTATTAATATTAATTAATTAGACTTGTATGCCAGCCAACTCTCAACGATTCTGAGTGGCTCACAATAGACAAACTACAATTAAAATCAAAACATATAAAGATAAAAGGTGGTATGTGCAAGAACATTCTGGCTCTGTTGAAGCTTCTGGTTGTTCTTCAAGGGCAACTCCATGTCGAGCCTATTGAGGATGATTCTTGGAAGGTTTGATTCAGATATAAAGTGGAATATAATAAAGTGGAATATACATAGTCCTTGACTTACGACCATTTGTTTAATGGAGGTTCAAAGTTACAGTGATTTCAGAAAAAGTGATTTATGACCTGTCCTTGCACTTAAGACTGATCACTTGATCAGTTTGGGTGCTTGGCAACTGGGTTGCCTTTATATCCAGTTTTAATGTCCTCTTCCCAGCTAGTTTCTTACAAAAAAAGTCCATTGGGGAATGGATTTGCTTAATGACCATGTAATTTGTGCAACCACTATGGTAAAAATGGTTGCAACATCTGGTCCTGTCACCTGATGACTCACTTTACAATTGCATCAATTTATACCAGAAATTAATGTCTCAGTTGTAGTCATTAGTCGTGGACAACATGTAGGCTTAGTAGCCTTCTCCGTGGAAAAGCAGGCCATCTGAATGCAACATGTGAACATTTAATTTTGAAAACAGATTATGTATAGAGGGTTGAATTGGACTGATCACCACAGACCAAACCAAAGTTGATAGATTTTTGCCTTCTGTTTCAGTATTTCATCATGTTCAACTGTAATATTTAGTATAAAGGTTTATGCATTTTATTCAACAAAAATTCAAATGTTTCCATAGTTGGCATGTGTATGTAATTTTTCCATAGGCTCCTGCACATGTTACTGGCTAAAATGAAACCTAATTAAGTGGTAAAAGAATATTATTCTAATATTGTATGAATGTGAATATTCCTTTCCTTTTCTGACTCTTTTCTATTTAGGAGTAGATTTGCTTCTCATGAAGCAAGATCTGACCAAATTTAAATTTAATTCAAATTTTAAGTTTCAATCTTCAAACTGTAATTTTGAATCTTTCTCAGAACATCTGTCAGTGTTCCAATGGTTAAAAAATTGTTAATGGCAGAGTTTGAGGTTGAATTTACTTTATGAGGTGAACAGCCCCCCCCGGCCCCCTCCCACCCCCAAAATACTCATGTAATTCCTGAGGCTGATTTGCTGTTATGGAAAATGGCCCAGAAATACAGCTCTTCTTTTTTAGCTGTGGTTGGGTTTTTTTCCTCTGATAAACTGTCCTTTTTAAATAAGTGTTACATGTGTAATCTATGTAATACTTCAGGAAGCCAATATCTGACAGGATTATTTTCATCTACCCTGAATATTAATTCAATTGACAACTTTTTATTTGGTTAATTGATTTTTTAGCACTTGACCTAGTTTTTTTCTTCTCTATGAACAGATAATAGTTTGCAAGGTTCCTGCTCTCCCCCCCTCCCCCAAATTTATCCAGGGACTGCCGCTAAGATTGTCATTGGAAAAATAATTTCATTGTGGGATTTCCACCCCGGCCCCAAATTTGGATCTGAAAATCTATTAATATTGCCTAGAAATATTTCTTATGCAAAGTACAAATAAAGCTGCTTTCAACACTAATCAGCCAGAGTTTAAGAAGGTACAGATATTTTTATTGTCATGTTAATGTAATCTCTGTTGCATTCAGGATTCTGCACTGTTTTATATATTTCATTTTTAAAATTGTAAGAAAATATGTATTTATTCTTCCATGGAAGTTTTTATAATATATAAAAATAACTTCATTTTACATTGATGTGATTTTGTTTCCCTGTATTTTCTCCTCATAAGTGCATGTTTGTAAGAAAGTTTCCATAAATATTAACATTTTTGAATGCTAGTTTCTGAGCAGATAATATTATTGCAGATTCCATGTAAGTAGAAGCTGTAGTTTCAGTTTACACAGAAATCCAGAAAGTATAAATTAATTTAAAAATGTAGACCAAATTATCTTATTTGAACCTGGATTAAGTGTTATTAATCTTAATTGCATTACATACATTTTAAGATGGATGTGTTAACATTAATCATTTTTAAAGTTAGCCATGATTAATCTTCATTTAACAAAATTGCTGTACAAATATGAAACAGAAGTAGTCTCCTCTGAACACAATGGAAAGGAAGATACACTTGCTATTGTGATGAAAAAGCTCAGTTTGACATTTTGTCTTAACATAGGTAATCTCATTCTCTGGTATTATATAGAGAGAGACAACTTTAAAACTAGGGATACATTTTTATGTATTTTTTATTAATATTAGCCTAGTTTATTCTTCCTAATATTTCATCATATCCCCATTATTACTGAGTTTTTGATTTCATTAGCAGAGTGTGCAGATTACTCAGATTTTCACCTGTCAGATTAGTGACATACAGATACTCAAATTTTAAATCCACACTCATATTATTCCAATCCAGCTTTACTCAATATATGTTCAACACATACAGTCAGGTCCAGAAATATTGGGACATCGACACAATTCTAGCATCTTTGCCTCTATACACCACAACAATGGAGTTGGAATGAAACAAACACAATGTGCGTTAACTGCAGACTGTCAGCTTTAATTTGACGGTATGTACATCCAACTCAGGTGAACGGTGTAGGACTTACAGCAGTTTGTATATGTGCCTCCCACTTGTTAAGGGACCAAAAGTAATGGGACAATTGGCTTCTTAGCTGTTCCATGGCCAGGTGTATGATATTCCCTCATTACCCCAATTACAATGTGCAGATAAAAGGCCCAGAGTTCATTTCAAGTGTGCTATTTGCATTTGGAATCTGTTGCTGTCAACTCTCAAGATGAGATCCAAAGAGCTGTCACTATCAGTGAAGCAAGCCATCATTAGGGTGAAGAAACAAAACAAATCCATCAGAGAGATAGCAAGAACATTAGGCATGGCCAAAACAACTGTTTGAAACATTCTCAAAAAGAAGGAATGCACCAGTGAGCTCAGCAACACCAAAAGACCTGGGAGACCACAGAAAACAAGTGTGGTGGATGACCGAAGAATTCTTTCCCTGGTGAAGAAAACCCCCCTCACAACAGTTGGCCAGATCAAGAACACTCTCCAGGAGGTAGATGTATGTGTGTCAAAGTCAACAATCAAGAGAAGACTTCATCTGAGTGAATACAGAGGGTTCACCACAAGATGTAAACCATTAGTGAGCCTCAAAAACAGGAAGGCCAGATTAGAGTTTGCCAAACAACATCTAACAAAGCCTTCACAGTTCTGGAACAAGATCCTATGGACAGATGAGACCAAGATCAACTTGTACCAGAGTGATAGGAAGAGAAGAGTATGGAGAAGGAAAGGAATTGCTCATGATCCTAAGCATACCATCTCATCAGTGAAGCATGTTGGTGGTAGTGTCATGGCGTGGGCATGTATGGCTGCCAATGGAACTGGTTCTCTTGTATTTATTGATGATGTGACTGCTGACAAAAGCAGCAGGATGAATTCTGAAGTGTTTCGGGCAATATTATCTGCTCACATTCAGCCAAATGCTGCAGAACTCATTGGACAGTGCTTAACAGTGCAGATGGACAATGACCCAAAGCATACTGCAAAAGCAACCAAAGAGTTTTTGAAGGGACAGAAGTGGAATGTTATGCAATGGCCAAGTCAATCACCTGACCTGAATCCGATTGAGCATGCGTTTCACTTGCTGAAGACAAAACTGAAGGGAAAATGCCCCAAGAATGAGCAGGAACTGAAGACAGTTGCAGTAGAGGCCTGGCAGAGCATCACCAGGGATGAAACCCAGCGTCTGGTGATATCTATGCGTTCCAGACTTCAGGCTGTGATTGACTGCAAAGGATTTGCAACCAAGTATTAAGAAGGGAAAGTTTGATTTATGATTATTATTCTGTCCCATTACTTTTGGTCCCTTAACAAGTGGGAGGCACATATGCAAACTGCTGTAAATCCTACACCGTTCACCTGAGTTGGATGTACATACCCTCAAATTAAAGCTGACAGTCTGCAGTTAACGCACATTGTGTTTGTTTCATTCCAACTCCATTGTGGTGGTGTATAGAGCCAAAGATGCTAGAATTGTGTCGATGTCCCAATATTTCTGGACCTGACTGTATATAATACTATATTACATAAATAGTATATATTCAATATTTATTTATATCTCTGTAAATGATGCAACAGTGTAGCTTTGCCTTTTTTCCTCTGTTGACCTGGAGGCAGTCTGTTTCACCTTGTTGAATCTGCACTTTATGTTCTGTCTACGAATTTCACATAAAGACAGTGGGATGTTTTGGATTTTCCTTTTTCCTAAGGAGATATTAATATGGTCAACACACTCAAAGGCCTTTCTATGATAGCTGTAGTACATATTAACTTATTTTCAATATTTTGGGGCCCTTTCAATTATCAGCTGTGTTATCTTTCTGAAATTTGCTTGAATATCTGCTATTTCCCTTCTCATGTAGGGTTCTGGATGATCTTGAGCAACCTTTTGCTAACTAGAATTTGCTATCAGACAGTCTGGGGAAAAAAGGAAAAGCTTTCCTTTCTAAGATAACTCTAGCCTAAGTCACAAAAATGTTAATGTGGAGAAGCATTACTGTTAAGATTGATAAACATTAGATTTTGTGGCAAGAAAAAGGTAATTAAAGAAAATCTTTCAATTTTGAGATGGATGTTTAAATCGGGTTATATGAAAATCTGTTCTAGGCCATTGACAGATCAGACCTAGGTTTCCCTAAAAAAGCTTAGCATTGCTGTTTAAGAGGAATAGTATAGTAACTGAAGCAGTAGTACTGTTTTATGAGCAAGTGAATCATTTGCTAGTATGTTTCAGTTACAGTAGAATTAAGTGAATACTTAACATTATCAGAAATGCTATAAACAATAAAACACTATAGGCTAAAGTGATTAAAATGTTATTACAACTGCATAGTTTTTATGGTGAATATAATCTTCTCATCAGCTTACTCTAAGACAGATCCACAATAAATTGCTAATTAAAAACCAAATGAAAGTAATATTCAGCCATTTTAAAACAAAACCGAGATGCCTATATTAGCAGCTTAGAACAAATTATGGAGCAGTCTGTCTCACAGATAAACAAGAAAGACAATTAGAATCTTAGGCTGGACAGTTACAACAGCACCACATGGAAACTTAACATATAATAGCACTGTATGGAAGCTAGCAATATAACATATAATTGCAAAGGAAGGGAGCGTGCTACCTTAGTGGGTTTGAGCAATAAAGATGTCAGAAATAGAGGGCAGATCTAGAAAACAACAAAACAATGAACATACTTTGAAAGTATAATTCTGGGTAAGTAGCCAGGTGTGTTTATAACAGAAATACGAGCAACTGGCGGAGTTTATACAGTAATAATTATTATATTGGAAAGTTGTGTAAATGGTATGATGGGGTATGATCTTTTTCTTCCCAGGATATAGTTACATTTTATAAATTGTAGGAGGTCAGTTTAAATAGTATTTACATTAATCCAAAATATCTAATTTAATCACCATTAAATTATTCCATCTCCCCAGCTTAATTTACTATGTTAATATCTACTATTACTCTTTCTTATAGGTGAAGATTGTAGCGTAATGTCAAGAGCATATGTATAAGGAAATCCTCAGAAACCCAGTTTCTACTGCATTTGGTATCAGTGTTGTATGAATAGCTAGATGGCATCTGACATGTTCCTATGAATTACTTGCAGTCCTTCTACTTAATAGATTCCTCCATCTCCAAAAACGGTGCCATCTATTACAGCTTTCATGTATTTCAGAAATAGCTTATTTACTGCTTCAGTAAAAATATAATTATAAATTCTTTTCCCTTTTTGCTTGCTCTCAGGGAACACCATACTTCAGATTGCCAATAATGGTGTTTGGCAAATTCTTTCTTACCACCTTGCTCTGAATCAACAAATCCCAGGATTTGCCTTGCTAACTCTATAATAACCAGCAATATATAGATAATAGAATAACAGAATAACAGAGTTGGAAGGGACCTTGAAAGTCTTCTAGTTCAACCCCCTGATCAGGCAGCAAACCTTATAATGTTTCAGGCAAATGGTTGTCCAAACTCTTCTTAAAAACCTCCAATGTTGGAATACCCATAACTTCCGGAAGCAAGTTGTTCCACTGATTAATTGATCTAACTGTCAGGAAATTTCTCCTTAGTTCTAGATTGGTTCTCTCCTTGATTAGTTTCCATCCATTGCTTCTTGTCATGCCTTCAGATCCTTTGGAAGACAGGTTGATTCTCTCTTCTTTGTGGCAGCCCTTAGATATTGGAACATTGTTGTCATGTTACCCCCACCCCCCAGTCCTCCTTTTCATTGAACTAGATATACTTAATTTCTGCAATCATTCTTCATATGTTTTAGCCTCGAAGTACCATACTCATATTTGTTGCTCTTCTCTGCACTCTTTTTAGAGTCTCAACATCTTTTTATATTGTGGCGACCAAAACTGGATGCAATTTTCCAAGTGTGGCCTTATCAAGATATTATAAAGTGATATTAACACTTCATGTGATGTTGATTCTATTCCAGTATTAATGTAACCTAGGATTGTGTTGGCTTTTTTCGGCAGCTGCAGCACACTGCTGGCTCATATTTAAGTGACTGCCCACTAGGACTCCAAGATCCCTCTCACAGTTACTACTATTGAATCAATTACCACCTATTCTATACCTGTGCATTTGGTTTTTCTTGCCTAAATGTAGAACCTTACTTTTGTGCAAACTGTTGGCTGTAAAAGTCATATCAAATCATTTTTACATTTTTGGCTAGATGGTAAAATCACCTTATTTTAAATTCCTTTCTCTGATATAATCCCTGAAAGTTTGGAATTTATCTTTTCTCCATAGTGTAGAAATGGGAGGTGCAAAAGGCAATATAAGGGCTCTCTGGAGAAGTATATAACGTTGGGAAAGAGAAGAAGAAGACCACCAACAGCAAGGTGGATGAGCTCAATTACAGGAGTAATGGCTGTACAGTTGGAAGATCTGAAGGACTAGGTTGGAGTCAGATCATCCTGAAGAAGATCTAGCTTGGTTGCTAACGCTCAAGTCCAACTTGATGGCACAATCAAGAACTAAATTACATTAAATGTTAATGTAAATGTAAAATAAGCAGCTTACTCTTCCACCACCACCCCTTTTATGGTTGTTAAAGCATGTGGGATTTTGATTGAGATTGAGACTATTTTGCATGCTTTTCTGAAGCCATTTAGCTTTGTAAAATTGCCTACTGTCTATTTGCTGCATTATTAATACCAGTGGAGTTTTTTAAAAGAAATATTTGGAATGAAAACTGCTAGGGGCAATAATGTTGTTCATGAACTGGCCTGCATGTTTATAATAGAGTGTAGAAAAAAAACCGTCAGGGGCAGCTGCAGACTGCAAACTTAATTGTTCAGGCCACAATGGGATTATCATATTTGGAATCATTGAGGAAAATAGTGAGGAACTAAGATGTGTACAACTCCAACAGATGGTAATGTACAGGTTCTTTCTGATGTGCCAGTAGGTTGTTCCTTGTTTTTCGCTTTGGCAGTTCACTTAAGGTCCTGTAGATCAGTCACATTTTTTAATGTGTAATGTATATTGTCAAGGGCCTGGAGAATCCACGAAAACAAATTTTCTTGCTTCAAATGTTTTCTTGCTTCAGTATTCTATTCTGGAAGCATGGTTTGAAAAATGAATCATATGATAATTTATTCTTGATACATTCAGTATGTGTGCAACGTTTATATTATCTAAGCATGTTTCTGTATTAAAACTCTATTAATTGGGAATATGATGTAGAACATTGTGTTTGGGATATTGTTTGGAAAGGATAAATAAATGAAATGCTTAAGAATATTACATAATATTGAGAGAAAAAATGCAGTCTTTGGGTTATGATGGCAGTGGTAATCAGATTTGCCATTGCTAAGCAGGGCTGTCATTGAGTGCAATGTTAGGTCACGGCATTGCTTAGCAACAGCAATCCTGCAATTATGGTTATGTAGTCAGGACCTCAGGGTGCCCAAGTCATTAAGTGGGAAGAGGCTGAAGTCCCCAGTAATGACAGAGAGTGTGCTTGCATCTGTGCACTGTGGGTGGGCACTAGGGAGCGTGGGGGATTGGTGGGGGCCTCAGGAGGCATCAGGTGGTCTGACAGGTTGCAGGTGAGCCTATGGAGGCCACAAGAGACAGGGTGGGGAGGGTGTTGAGGTCGGATGGGTCTATGCTACAGAGTACGAACTGGTAGAAGGTAGTATGAAGAAAAAACAACAGGAGTGACTTACTGGGACAGCTTGCAATCTTCTTTGACATCTTCTCCATTGACTTTGCTTGTGAGAATTGGCAAGGAAAGATTGGCCCTAAGTCCATTTTTTTTACAGTTGCTGAACAAATGAGTGTAATCAAAATATATGATCAAGTGTTGATTTTATTACTACTTTTTCTGTCTTCTAGTTGCAAAGACATTTATAAATTAGTAATATCTCAATTCCCAATTTGCTGTACTAGAGTGGTGCTTAAAAGTTGATTAACTCTATTGAGTTTTCAATATTTTTGCATAAATATTACGTAAAATGCAATTTGTTCTCCATAGATGTCTCAAAACTAATACTAGAAAATTAGCTAAATAGAACAAATTATTCTTTATACTCGTTCATTGATTTATTGAGGAAAATGACTGTATATTTTATAAGACTATAAGGGAGAAAATGGAGTTGTATGATGAAAAATTCAAACAATATCTATACTTCCTTTTTAAGTGAAAGTAATTGTTCCTCATTCTAGCTACTAAATAGTTACTAAATACTACAAATGAACAGAAAATTGGTACTCTTCAAAAAGATTGATGGAACTTCTTGTGAGCTCTATGTAATTTTTTTATTATTTCATTTGAAATTTCTTTGTTTTTTTTTCCATGCAAATTCTCAACCAACATTTCTAACATTGTCAGGGCCTCCACAAAACCTTTTATTTCATGTCTTTCAATATTCAGAATAAAAAGACTATATCAAGCTTTGCTTTTTAATATAGGGAGTCCTTAACTTATGACAGGCCAGCTGTTCAAAGCTACATCATATCTCCCCAGTGCTACTTTTGACTCAGTTTCAAACTTCTGACAGTAGCAGTCTCACGATTGCATTTGCAGAGCACCAGTTTGGTTCAGTGGTAAGGCAGCACACTAGAAACCAGGAGACTGTGAGTTTTAGTCCCTCCTTAGTCATGAAAGCTAGCTGGGCAATCTTGGCTGGTCACTCTCAGACAAACTTTCCTCACAGGGTTGTTGTTGTGGGGAAAATAGGAGGTGTGTTGGATATGTTTGCCACCTTGAGGTATTTGTAAAAATAATAAATGAGGGATAAATGAATAAAAATAAATAAAATTATATCAATTTTCATTGTCCTCTAGTCACATGACCACAACTTTCAGCATTTTTTTTACTTCTGGTTTCTGGCAAAAAATGCTCATTGTCTAAAAATTCCTGTCTATGGGCAAGCAATAATAAAGAAACGATTCTGAGTAAATCCTCCTATCATTCTTGGTTCCTTGTGCCTGACATTAATCTTGCCAGACTAAAGCTCAATCTACCTATTTTATATGTGAAATGTTAGGGAGGGTTCAATCTGAGCCTTTTCTTGCGTATCAAGGATTCCAGGCTGATTTTCCTCTTGGCTCCTTAGGAATGAAGCCCTCGCTCCTGTGACTCTGCACCAAATCCTACCACACCTGCTTAACAACTGTCAAAATTTATAATTGTAATTCCAGGCTCAATTATGGTCATAAGTCAGGGAGTACCTGTACTTGTTTAATGTCATTGTAAATTTCAGTAACAGGAAACACTGTTAAAAAAATTACTTTTGAAATTTGTTTGAGCTGGGTATGTAACGTTGGTATAAGAAAGTCAGATAGAAATATTTCTAGTAGTTCTAATATAAGGTAAAGAAATCCCTGCAAATTTTACTCCTCTAGTCGTTACTGACTATAAGGGGTGGTGCTCATATCCATTTCAAGGCCATTGAACCAGTACTGTTTGAAGACATTTTCACGGTGATGTTGCCAGCAGGATGTCACAGAGCGCTGCTACTTTCCTACCAAAGTGGTACCTATACATCTACTTGCATTTGTATGCTTTCAAGCTGCTAGGTTAGCAGGAGTTGGGGTGAGGACGGGAGCTCACATTTTCACATGGAGCTCGGGTCTTGAACCTGGGCTGGTGGTTTTCCAGCCAATAAGCCCAGCGTCTTAACCACTGAGCCACCATATAGTTCTGATATAGTGCTCTTAAATTACAATAATTTAACTGGTATAATTAGTACTATTTAGCTCTGTTAAACTTATTGCATTTTGAGAAATTGCATTTTGAGAAATTGCTATGTCATTTAAATTTTCAGCCTAGAAGATGATTAATGAAAATTTATTATAACATAATACCTTAGATTTCTAAATGATTTTTTAAATTATGATAGACTGGTTTATTTTGAAATCTTTGTACTATAGTTCTTTATCTTAGCCTTCCCACCCCATTCTCCACTTCAAGCAAATCCACCAGAAACAGAATGTTTCAATTTTACACATTTTGTGTCAATTTTCCAGACAGAAAGTAGCCCCCAGACATTAAGATATTTAGCTACGGAAAGGCGGTTTCCTTAGTTTTATTTGAATACTAGAAGTTAAGATTCCTGCTGATAGTTCAGGACTGTTAGTGGTTGCCTGACTGTTTGACAGAAAACATTTCCTTTCCTTTATTTAACCTTTGACTTGTGAATATAAAAGCTTTATCAGAATTGTAGTGGAAGTGCAAGAGAGCTGGAAATCGACCTTGTGCAACAAAGCTGAAGACTGTCTTTGAACGAAGGCTTAAATGCCTGACTGGTAGCTCACTGGATTAAAAGAATATGTTAAATACGTTTTTAATTAGTAATGGAATATTGGGTGTTGTTGTTTATCTGACAGGTAAGGACTACATTGGGTAGGATCTAATGGATTAAAAGCAAATTCACGGCCACATCCATGATTGATTTTGCAGATGCTATTTCCAACTTTTGGTTTGATGTACTGGGCAGCAAATTTGTTGAAACTTTTGCTAACCTGCTGAAATTTCTACCAACCATGTGAACCAGTTTTGTGAATTGGCTTTTGTGTGATAATTGCTAAAGTAAAGATTTTTCTAGATTCAGTAGTATCATTCCAGTCCTTGCAACCAGATTTTCAGAAAGGATTTGTGTGTATCTTTATGTAGTTGAATGGATGGAAGCTCCACAGTTTAAAAAAAAAAATCATGTAGTTGGGGCAAATGAGGGGAAGAAGTATGACAAAATATCTAACTGAGGAGGCTTCCAGAAGCATTGTTGGACATTGTGGTGGGTTATACGAGGAATAAGTAACAGAGGAAGCATGCATTTGCCTAGTATAACTCTCTCTTTCAGAGATCATTGAGTGTAAAAAATTGCTGCATTTTTTTCATAAAACATAATGGCCTAGTGAATGCATGATCATCCTAATCTTATATATGAAAATATTGGCACAAATGTGTGGATGAAAATATAGAAGGTACATTATAATAGTTTTAGCCATATTTTTTTGTAAGTATTCAACTTAACAATTTAAGATTGCTTTTTAAAAATGTTTAAGGGTTGCTGTTGAGACATTTCAACTGTAAAATGAAACTCTGATCTTTTAAAAATGTTGAAATTACAGATTTTTAAAGGATGGCGAATACTGAATATTGTGAATATTCTTTTGAGAATTAAAACAAAACAGGTTCAAAATATGTTCTATTTAGTTACAAATGAGATTTTTAAAAAACAAATTTAAAACAACCATTAATGTGTTCTAGAGACAGAAGAAACTTCATGCTTCCATTGAAATTACAATTTTGGATTTATTGTCACTGGACAAATACAGAAAAATCCACATTTCTGAGAAAGCAGGTCCTATTCTTGAACCCTGACTAATGGGGTTAAAAGGGAGCAGAGGTGGATTAAATGAGTGCTTTTGCAGGATATTTGACTATTGTTTGGAGTACTGACTAAGTATATATTTATCTTTGACTGTTTGCTGATATTGTTTAATTATAAAATATATTTAATTAAAAATTCCTTTCTACTAAATATCAGAATACTTGAAAAATGACATAGAAGGAAATTGCTCTGAACTTTTTTGAGAGTTTCAGAAATATGATGGCCTTACATAAGGTCTGGATTGAATTTTCTCCTGCCAATACTTCCCGGTGCACTAACTCTGTGTCAATGTCATGTAAGCTAGGTAGATAAGAAGAACTGTTGCTTTTCCACAGAGAGAAGTTGCTTAATTTATTTATTGGTTCAATTTATATGCTGCCCTTCTCCGGAGACTCAGGGCGGCTTACAATGCGTTAAGCAATCGCCTTCATACTTTTGTACTGCTTAGTAGGGCTTTCGCCCCCCCGCCCCAGCGGTGTTCTTTTTATACATAGTCAACTTATTGCCTCCACAAACCGGGTCCTCATTTTACCTACCTCGAATGAATGGAAGGCTGAGTCAACCTTGAGCCTGGTGAGATTTGAACTTGCAGTAATTGCAGGCAGCTGGTGCTATTTAACAGTACTTTAGTCTGCTGCGCCACCAAGGCTCAAGTTTTAATCAAAACTTGAATTGTAGTCAGAATATTTTTTAACATTGCTTCTTTCTTTGTGGTTTGAAATATTTTCAAAGTTATCTTTTCTTGTGAATTTTTCACTTCTGTATCATCAAACTTGCTTAAGGTTTTTCAAAAAATGCATTACAGTGAAATAATTTTTAAATAATGCTTCCTTCTCTTACAGCTGTTCTATTTGTCTTTTCAGCTATTTGCCATGGTTTGAGATGTACTACAAACTTTTAAATACACTGGCGGAATATTTAGCTAAAGAGCAGGTAATTTTGTTGTTATTAAATAGAAATTATTTTCTGAAGAACTGCTAATCATCAATGATTTTAAGGTAGTAGTTCCTTTTTTGAAAAAAAAATCAAGAATTACATACATTTTAGGTTACTGGTATTATTTTTCTTTAAAATAAATAGCTTAATAATTTAAAAACCTTTTTAAGTAGAGAAATTGAATGACTTTTCTATGTTAGAAATTATACATCAGGATTACACCCTGGGATAGAATTTGAGTGTGGATACTTTTAATAGTTTGTGATAAAATGTTGGATTAATTTGCTAAAGAAACGCAAGAAAGTGGCACAGTTTATATTGATAGAGATAATGTTATTCAATGATTGTCATTTGTTTATGCTTAGTAAGACACATTGTGTTATTGAGGAAGAAACCAGTTATTTGTGAAACTGAAAATAGGTGAACTGTAAAGATAGAAATCAAGACTTCAGAAGTTTAGTTGCTCCATCACTGGAGGCTTTTAAGAAGAGATTGGACAGCTACCTGTCTGAAATGGTATAGTCATGTAGTGTCTCCTGCTTGAGCAGTGGGTTGAACTAGAACAGTGATGGCTAATCTTTTTGCTGTCATGTGGCAAAAGCGTGGGGAGCCTGGGGGGGGGGTTGCATGCATGCATGCCCACACTAATGGATGTGTGCACGACCCCCCACGCGACCCCCACTTTTGGCACACAATGGCACGGTGGGCCCAGTAGGCCCGTTTTCACCCTCCCCAGGCTTCAGAGGCTTTCTTGGAGCTTGGGGAGGGCAAAAACGGCCTTTCCCCCCCAGAGGCCCTCCAGAGGCCGGAAATGGCCCATTTCCCGACTTCCAGTGGGCCCAGAAGGCCCAAAAATCAGCTGGCCGGCATGCGCATGTGCACTGGAGCTGAGCTAGGGTAACACTCTCGTGCCCACAGATATGGCTCCGCGTGCCACCTGTGGCACGCGGGCCATTGGTTTGCCATCACGGGACTAGAAGATCTCCAGTGTCCCTTGAATTGGCTTATATAGCGCTCTTTATAAAATGGATTTGGATATAGAATGAATTCTTGGAAGGGCTACATTTTAAAAAGTAATTTAGATAGTTTGGGATAATTTTTGGAAAGTATGAACCTGCTTTGAATACTAAGATCAGCTTTAGAAACTCTAATCCTAGGGCCATTATGAGATTGTTTTTTTCCCCCCAAAAAATTTTATTTTTTAAACAAATATATAAAAAACAAATAAAAGAAACCATCTTCAATGTAAATACAAACAGTGTGTCGGTTGGTTACAAGTCTTTTGTGCATCTTCATTCTATTCATATAAATCCATGTATTATTTATCCTCATTAATCATATATTTAACTATGGCTGTTTCTTCCCTCATTTCATACCAAATAATCTAAAATTTAAGTTAATTTGTATTATGCCCTTCATTCTCCTAAATCATTCCAATAGCAGTACATCTTTATATCGTATTTTATATAATTCTATGTTTCTTGCATTGGAAAAATCTCTACCATATTTCATTTCCATGTCTTTTTATCTAACCATTGGTAAAATATCTTATAATATTGTTTATCTTCTTGTTCTCTAATTTCAAATGTCAATTTACTCATTTCTGCACATTCCATTATTTTCTTAATAACTTTGTCTTGCGTTGGCATTTTCTCATTTTTCCAGTTTTTAGCAAACACAATTCTAGCCACTGTTAATACATTCACAATCAAATATTTCAATTCTCTATTGTATATTTCAGGTACAATCCCCAATAAAAAATCTCTGGTTTAAAGTCTATAGGTTTTTGTGTCATTTTTTCTATCCATGTGTAGATTTTAGTCCAGTATCTTTTAGCTTCTGTACACGTCCACCACATATGGTAATATGAGCCCGGTATCTGATGACATTTCCAACATTTTTCCGATTTATTCTTGAACATTCTAGCAATTCTCATCAGGGGTAGGTGCCCCCTGTAAAACATCTTATACAAATTTTCTTTATATGCAGTTGACATAGTCATTTTGTAATTTTGCGACCACAATTTTTAACATTTCTCTAAATCAATTCCATGGCCAAAATTTTTCCCCAAGAAATCATTGTTTCTTTAACTTGTTCATCCTCCAATTTAACCTCTAATAAATAATCATACAATTTTTAAATTATGTTTTCATCAGTACCTGTTAAGATTTTATCTAAACTAGTCAAGTTGTTATAAAAACCTTCTGTTTTATAATCTTTATCATGTCTAGACTGTATTTGCAAATAGGAGAACCAATTCATCTTTATACCTTGTACTTCTAATTCATGCAAAGATTTAAGTTCACTCTTTTCATTCAGTAATTCACTATACTGTATCTAACAATTTGTTCCTTTCTAAATGTTATTGAATATGAGAATGCTTCAATAGTTGATAACCAGACCGGAATTTTTAAATAATGTTGTTTTTTTACCTTCTCCCAGTTAATAGTAAAGCCTCTCATATGAAATGTCTTCTAAAATACTCTGTGTTTTTGTTTCCTTGTATCATAAAAAGGCATGCCAACCCAGTAACAAATCATGCCCTTCTAAAGTCAATAATCTGGCATTTTTTAGCATTATCCATTCCTTAAACCACATCAAACTTGTCGCTTGATAATATAGTTCCCAATTAGGCAAGCCAAAACCTCCTCGTATTCTGGCATCTTGCAACAAAAACTTTAGTTTTATCCTCGCTTTTTTACCCTGCCAAATGTATTTCAGCACTATTTTATTCAAATCTTCAAAATAATCTTTCCCCAATCTGATTGGGATTGTCTGGAACAAGTATAGGATTCTAGGCAATATATTCATCTTTATCGTTGATATTTTCCCTTTCAATGATAGTTGTAAATTTTCCCACTTTGCCAAATCTGTCCCTATCTGTTGCTTAAGTTTATTATAATTATTCTCTTTGAGTGCACTGCATCTTGCTGTCAGATGTATCCCCAAGTACTTTATTTGTGACCTGCATCTTCGATATTTCCACCAATTCTTCTTTTTGTTTTATTAACATATTTTTTGTCAAGATCTTCGTTTTGTCTTTATTTATTTTCAAACCAGCAACTTTTCCATATTCTCCTACTTTGTCTATCAATTTAGTTGTTGATTCTAATGGATTTTCAAACTACGTCATCAGCAAATGCTTGCAATTTGTATTCTTCCTTTTGAATTTTCATTCATTTTATATCTTTTTCTTCTCTAATATTTCTATTTAGCACTTCTAATGTTAATACAAACAACAGAGGAGACAGTGGGCAGCCTTGTCTCGTTCCTTTGTTTATCTCAATAGATTCTGTCAATTCTCCATTTAACATTACTTTTGCTCTTTGTTTATAGTATATGGCTTCTATTGCTTGAATAAATTTTCGACCAAAGCCCATCTGTTCCAACTGTAATAACATAAATTGCCAGTTCACATTATCAAAGGCTTTCTGGGGATCTAAAAATATCAAAGCCATTTGCTTTTCAGGATATGCCTCATAATATTCCAATGTATCCAGGACTATTTTCATATTGTCTTTAATCTGTCTTTTTGGCAGAAACCCATTTTGATTGGAGTGTATGAAATTATTTAAATATCTTTTAAGTCTTTCTGCCAATATTGAAGCGAAGATTTTATAGTCTGAATTTAGCAGGGAAATAGGCCTATAATTTTTAATTTGTTGTGGGAGATTGTTGAGCATCATTCAGGAATGTATTGATTGATGTTTGTTGAATTACCTTTCAAAAGAGACATGTTGGGTCCTATAGAAATTTGTAAAAAATCTATTTTTTAAAGTGAGACAATGGACTTGGTGTTAAATATCAGATGATATTTTCATTTTATTTCTGCTTTATCTAGATTATAGTGGTGGGCTATAAAGCTTTTAAATTAAGCACATAGGGTATAGACAACATTGTATAGTTGTCAATGATTTTGTAGTTCCTTAGAAAGCTTTGCCCTGGAAATAAAGAAATCTGGCATGTGCTATACATATTTTATTTTTATTTTGGCTTGGTTTTTATATGGTTTGGTGTCCTTTCCACCTCTATTATTAATCTTTTTTTGTACTGTTCATTTATTTATTTTTGTTGCATTTTTGTACCAATGTTTGTTTCATACTTTTATACATTACTTTATAAAATGTTTTTCTTTGGAAGTTCATATAGGAATATGCTTTATTGCAGTGGTGAAATCCAATTTTTTTTACTACCGGTTCTGTGGGTATGGCTTGGTGGGCATGGCTTGGCTTGGCGGGCTTGGCAGGGGAAGGATATTGCAAAATCTCCATTCCCACCCCACTCTGGAGCCAGTCAGAGATGGTATTTGCCGGTTCTCCAAACTACTCAAAATTTCCACTACCCGTTCTCCAGAACCTGTCAGAACCAGCTGGATTTCACCCCTTCTTTATTGTAAATACAATCATAATCCATAAAGCTTTGATTAACAGATAGAAACACTGCAGTCTTTTACAAATTAACCATGGAATTTTTCATGTGTCCATTTGAGAATAAAGAGGAAAAATGAGATGGTTTCTGTTTGCATAAAAAGTCATTGTATTTATTTTTGCTCTTGATATACAGTGAATGCAAATGAAGTTTTTATGTCTATTGAATATATTTTTGAAAAAAAAGTCTTATTTTGCATAGGAAGCTGACTTGAATGATTTATTAGAAACATGGCATAACCATTCTGTGCCAGAGGCAAATACTCCTATCAGCTTAAATTTGGTAAGTATGGCTTTTACTACAGAAAGTTGAATTTTAATTAAAATATTAAAGATAAGTCCCAGCTGGATCATATAATAGGGCAACTCTGTAAATAGTGGTGAATTTGGTTTCCCCATACAATTCTTTTTATAGATATGACTAAATATGTTGATTATTATTGTGGAGTGTTCCATTGTGTTTATCTTCCCATATAATCTTTGAGGAGTAGCTGCTAGTTACTTGGTAAATGGCTGAACTTTAAAAGACTGTTCTACAAGAGATGCCAAGTGTGCGGGAAATAAGACATATATTCAATACAGTTTTGCTAACTAATTCTGCTGAAATAGAAACTGTTTACAATCACTCTTATAGTTGTTTTCAAACAAAGCTTCTGAATAATTTATAATAATATATTTGATATTGATCCAGGGTAAAAGTCCAAATGTTGATATTGGCCTATATATATATATATATATATATATATATATATATATATATATATATATATATATATATATATATATATATATATATATATATAAATAAAAGATATCGGTACTAATCTAGTAAATGTGCCATTATACTTCTTTAACCTATTTTAGTTTTAGGAAATACTCTGATATCCAAAATATGGTAATTTTGGATCAAGGAATTGGTGTCTCTTTTAAATGTGCTGTTTCCTTTTTACATTTCCCTTAATTTTAACAAATGCCACACAATACATGTAATTGATTATTCTTTGCATGGTGCGTTCCATATACTTAAAGATAGATAATTGGTTATAGTTTGTACATATGGATGTACAAATTCTTTAATAATAGACTATTATGTGAAAAGTTATACTAGTTATTAAACGATAAAAGTACTTCGAAAAGTACTTGGGATGCTATCTTTAATTGTAATCAGTATAGAATAAAGTAATTTGATCCTCCATAAATATATTTTAACGTTTCTGTCTCTTTCTTTAAGACTTAATGCAAAGCTGAAATCTTTTCTTGGCTAACACATTGACATCATTTTTTAAAATAAAGTATTTTGAAATTGAACTTTATTGCAGCCAACCAGTTTACTGGATGTATGAGCATGAAATCAGATGTTTGTTTAGAAGCCTTCTACCCAGAAGCGATTCATGATACAAGATATAATTATTATAGATGAAACTCATAACTCATTTCCTGTTTGAATTTTTTGAAGAAAAAAAAGTGGGATAAAATATATTTTTAAATTGATTTAACACTGAGATGGGCAACCTACAGTGTCAGAACCTCATTTGCAGCTCCCATGTCTTCATTTTTTCAGCTCCTGAAACTCCTCATCATAATGGCTGAAAATTGGTTTCCTGCTATTTTGAGATAGGAGGCACATAAACCTATATTGAAGATTGCAAATAGGCACATTGGCAATAGAAACAAAACATTCTGTCTTTAGAATTTTCATTCTCTTTAAAATCTAATTTTGCTGTCATATGGGATTTGGTTCTACTGCCCCCCCCGCCCCGCCCCGCAATGATAATTACAATAATTAAGATACCTAGAAGATTGGGAGAGCAACAATCTGGGCTGTGTTATTGCAAATTTAAATTTAACATAGTACTGAATATAATTATTTATTAATGAAGAAGAGGCTTCCTTTAAGAAGTTTTAAAAGCCCCCTTTCTGGAAATATTTTGTTGTTACAAGCCTGTTTACAATAAGTACTTACAGTTGTTGTTGTTAGTTGCAAAGTTGTGTCCGACTCATCACGACTCCATGGACAACTTTCTTCCAGGCTTTCCTGTCCTCTACCATCCCCCGAAGACCATTTAAGCTCACGCTGACTGCTTCAGTGACTCCGTCCAACCACTTCATTCTCTGCTGTCCCTTTCTTCTTTTGCCCTCAATCGTTCCCAGCATTAGGCTCTTCTCCAGTGAGTCCTTCCTTCTCATTAAGTGGCCACTTACAGTACTTACCAATAATTATAATATATATCTTAGTTTTTCTTACCACACCATTTCCTTCTTTAGCAATCCTGTTACTTTTTTTTTCTGCAAAACAAAAATAAAATCTTACATGACTTGAAAGGAAAAGCATAAAAGGATGAAATAGTCCTTGTTAAAAAGAAGAGGCAAATTAATTTAGAAAGGAACACATTTTAAACAGCCAAATAAGCCTTGCTTCAAAAATGAATTGGTTGATCTTGTTAGAAAAATAACCAAGTATTTTCCAGTGAGCATATTTTAAATACTCAACCATATATGTTAATAGTAAGTGCAAAATATTCTTCTCAGGTCCTTAAAAAAACTGCTTGCCAAATGATGTTTATTGATCGCAAGAGATTTATAAATCTCCCCTGAGAAATTACTATGTTGTAACTCTGGTCTAAAGAAGGCAAACTACTTGAATATATTTTCCAAGAATATATATTGTCAGATTTGCAACTACATGTGTAAATTGTCTACTAAAAAGGGTCTTAATATTTAATAAAGTGACAATAGTTTATTCTTATATCTCTTTTGCTTATTAAAAAAATGCAGATAATGTTTTTTCTCTATTTCAGTTGTTTGTGTATTTCAGAGAAGGGATCTTAGTAGCGTAGGGATCAAAACTGTATTATTTTCACTGAATATATTTACAGATGGCCCTGTTGAAAGTATGTGAGCAATGTCTTCCCATTATAACTTCATTATATTTCAGTGTCATTTTCATGATAATTGTTCAGCAGATTGAATGTTTGGCTTCTCAATGATTATGAAATCAATCCCTCTAAATTACATCTTGTAAAACCCAGGAAAGGTGTTTGCAATAGGAAATAATCCAAAAGTGTAAAAACCCAAGGATACAAGCCTATTGATCAGATTAAACATACAGACAGTCCTTGATTTATGACCGGTGATTTTAAGAGCTTACCTTTATGACAGCCTTAGAACAGATGCTTTCTGGAATGTAAACAATCTCCAGCTGTTGTAAATGATTGTGTTGCCCCTAGTTTTAGGGGCTTGGCAATCTGTTCACATTTACAACTGGTTGTCAAGTGTCCTGCAATCATGTGATTACTATTTGTAATTTTATCTGTCAGCTTCCCCAGAAAGACAATGGGGAATTGGCAGGTTAGGTTGCACATGCAGGAAATGGAGAATTTGAGGTCTGTTACCTTGGTACAGCAAGGTTTTCTCCTCCCCTCTATGCAGGGAAAGAAAATTTTCCTGTGTGCTTGAGGAACAGACCACAAATCTGGTGAAAACACTAGTGAATATCAGCCTTCTGAGCCTTTCAAGAGCTGGTGTTCACTACCATTTTTCTCTGCCCAAAAGCTAATAAAAACCAGTGATTTGAAAGGCACATAGGGATGCTGTGTAGGTTAGGAAAGATGCATGGAGGTGCTCAAGTGGTTGGCACAGTGCAAGTGCCAAGGGATTGGGGAAATTGTTCAGGTGGGGAAGACTTATCCAGGCAACGTGCAATCTTCTTTTCTGGCTTCCTCATTACAAACATTCCCTGCTAGTTTCCCATAAGCAAAGACTTGGTGGACAATCATGACTGAGTTTATGCTTCCTGTTGGCTTCCATATTAACTTGTGGGAAGCTGTTAGGGAGCGTTGGAAATGACAATCATTGACTGTGGCAGTGTCGAGGCACTGTATCAGCCACAACTTCCCAAAATTCCATTACCATGGGAGTAATGGGTCCTAACCTTCTATAAGTTAACTCATTTGAGTGGCCTTGGTTCAAAAAATTGTGTACCCTGATGCACCTTTTTTCCCAGTTAAAGGTTACAAGCAGGCAAACAGACACAAGAGTTTTACTAGGATATAGATTGTGCTGTGCAGTAAAATTGAAAATAGAGCTGCATGGCAATCAGGATTATTTCTATTTTGAAATAAGGTTTCCCATCGTCCATCGTTAGAACAAAAATAGGACATTCTGAAATTGTAACTAATGAATGAAATGTAGTTCTATATTAAGCATCTACAGTATGGCGTTCAGAACTTTCAGTTGATCAAATCTTACTTCAGTTTTTATATCAACCTATCATGTCTCGTTAAAAGCACAATAACATTCTGTACCTTATGTAATCCAATATCAGTCATTCCATAAATATAAATTATTTCTTGAAACATAAGGGGAGAGGTAATAGGTTTTTTTCCCCCTTTATCTCGGTAGCATTCATAAAATATACTTTATTTATGTTGGTAGTAAAATATATCTTTTTTTTTTTCCAAAAAAAACCCCACCTTTCTAATTTTGGGTATTTATAGGGTTTTTTCCTCTTTTCTAGTTCCATTTGCTTGCTTTCTGATTTTTTGATTAAAACAAATGTATATTTATTTAAAAATCTCACAGTGACAAATAGTTAATGTAGGTAGTTCCTGATTTATGACCATTTGTTTAACTTTGGTACAAAGTTATGATCGCCTCTGAAAAAGTATTAACTGGTCCTCAAAGTGATAACAATCATGTTATCCCCCCAGTTACATGATGACAAATAGGACAGTTGGCAACTAACTTGCATTTATGATAATTGTGTTTTGCCATCTTCCCAGCCTGCTTCTGATAACCAAAGTTAACTGGAGAAACTGAATTTGCTTAACAATCATGTGAATTGCCTAATGACCATGGCAGAAATGGTTGCAACATTGAGTCCAGCCATGTGATGCCTTGCTTTACAACAACCACAACGACTTAAGACAGAAGTTCCATCCCAATTGTGGTCATAAGCAGTGTTGGGTTTCAACTGGTGTAACAACCGGTTTCCTTTGTGCATGCGCTTTGCTCTGCGCAAGCACGTTTCATTTAAAAACAGCTGAGGTGCGGCAATCCGCTCTGCCGCGCCTATCAGCTAGACGGTCAGGGCGAACCGGTTCACTCTCAGCTCACCATCAGAGCAACCAGTTTGCCCAAACCAGACTGAATAGGCTGAATTCCAACCCTGGTCATAAGTTGAAAACAGCCGATGTCTTTTTGTATTAGCCATTTTGTCACTGTAAGATTTTTCAGAGCGAGAAACAGTAGAGTGAAGAACCATTTCCAGGCTACTAATATCCCAAAAGAGAGTGGGCAACTTTTTTCCCCCAAATTCCTTTGTAAAAACCTCTGTGTTTGATTACCTCTCATTTCTTTTTAAAAACCATGGAGAACACATTTTATTTAAAAAATTACTCATAAATGTTTCACAATGAGAACCATACATGGAAAGAGTCAGTAACTACCCCAAAACAGAATTAAGTTTTGTGAGGAATATCACATATCCCTTTCTTACTTCCAATTATATGTCACTCTAGAGGTAAGAAAGTAGTAACTGGATATGTTTTTATTGTAGTGCACATCTCCATTAATCAATTTTCTAATAAAACTAGTTAATAATTAGAATAGTAGTATGTGTCGGAGAAACTAAAGGGCTATTTTTTTAACCTCTTCCAAGTGCTTTCATTTTAAGTTTACTGTGCAAAGCTATTTTCTGATCCTCTTTTGCATTGTTGCTGTCATAAATCTGTTTAGTATGTATGCAGAATCAACATTACTGCACAATTTCAGCAGAAATTAATTTTTTTTAATGGGTACATCAACATGGGTTGAATTATCTGGTGCTTCTGATTACTAATAATATGTCCTCTCAAAGCAGATCTAAAATTTAGTTGCTTATACAGACAGTATTACTTTATAATGATTTTGTCTTTTTGAATAATAATTTTGTATTTTTTTTCTTGACTAGCATTCATATTTTATTACTCCTGATTTAACTGGATTACCAACTGTTCCTGAAAGTGTACGTTTTGATTATATTTGCAATATTTATATTGGTTTACAAATTAAATCATTTAACAAACTTCTGTATGTTTGTTGAATAGTTATTGATTAAACTCCCTCATTAATATATGGCTTCATTCACCTATAGGAACTGCATAATTAAGTATTAATGTAGTAATGTTGGATATTTTGGATAATGTGTGTATATGTATGGGCAGTGTGATTATATCAGGATTTATGCAGCTAATTTAACTAAAATTAATGCAAGGGTTTACTTAGGATTTACTGTGTATATATAATTGGAGTTTTAAATAAATAGTTCTAGATATATAGTAAATTCAATAACAAGCAATTCAAGAGGCACCTTTCTGAAAATATAAGATTATTCTTGGATATGTTTTCGAAATATGCAAATGATAATAGATAAATTTCAGTTAAATGCTTATTAAGGAGATACATTATTTTAACTAGACAGAAATAAAATTATATATAATTCAATTATCTTTATTAACAGACCTTATTCTTCATTTACTAGAGAAATCTTACTGAATATTTTGTTGCTGTGGATGTGAATAACATGCTACAACTTTATGCCAGCATGTTGCATGAGAGACGCATCATTATTACCTCCAGCAAGCTAAGCACTGTGAGTACTTCACACATCTCTTTTCAAGTAGACTATATTGAGCATCTCACAAAAAAGGCTTGCTTAATTCTCTAGATTTAAATATGTCCCTTAAATACTCATGAGACAATATCTACATACTCTTTTTAAAAGATGTCGTTTTAATCTGACTCTTGAAGCACGAAAGTCTGATTGATATAGGCTTACTCAAATACATTAAGGCAGGTTAATTACTTTTTGTTACCCAGAGATGAGAGTTCTTTAACCCTCTAGAGTTAGATTTCTATGCCTTCCAACCTATAAAGAATTCTTAAGGGCTATTATAAGATCTTTATTATTCACTTGTGGCTTATTCCATCGGACCTACTAGACAGAAATCAAAGGGCCATGATAATAGCTGCTATCCTAAATCTAGTAGTGTTTGGGAAAGATATACTGTAATGACTCTGATTTTGAGCAGCTCTTCAGACTGATAATGACTTACTATTCCAACTACTTTTTTTTTATTACATCAGTTTTATGCCTCTGCCTAGGCTGAAATGGCTTTCTTGTGTCATTGCAGATGGAACTGAGATAAAGGGTGTGCTGTGTTTATCCATGCTTAAATCTTTTGATAGTCCTGTTTGTTTCAGCTTTTCCCTTGTGGTGTCATTTATAACTCTAAATCCATCACCGTTAAGTTGAAAATAACATTGCCTTCATGCCAGTGGGCATCATTTATATCTGCATAGTGTCTGCTTAATTTAAGCCCATAAATAAATTAATTAAACTCCTTCAAACCCTTTGCTTTACTTAATACTTTAATACCAGACCTTAACATGCGAGCCTCTATTCTTCCTTTAACAATAAGGTGGATGTGTTAACATTTTCAAAAACTAATGCTCAGTTGAAGATAAATCCATTAAAAAAACATTAATTTTAATTAATTTAAAAAACTTTTTGAATGATTTGTTGGCTTTTTATTTGTGGAATATAAATCCCTGGAAACCCCCCCCCCTCCACCACCAACACAAACAACCTGCCGTATCAGTGAATTGCATTGCTGTAACTTGCTTCTTATAAATTGCTTAGAAAGACTAGTGATACCATTTTCTCCTCTTCATATTGCTCTCCCTCCATTTTTTTTTTAAAGAAATAAAGGTGTCATTTAGTAGGGAAAATAAAATCACCACAAATTACAATGTTGATGTTGAAAGAGACATTTTTCTTCTCTTCAGCTAGCATGGCAAGAATTTTTTTGAAAATGAATCAAATGTAAAACAGCATCAGCCATTCTATGAGGTTATAGCTAGAATTGTTAGTGTACTCAATGCAGCAACTTTCTTATGTATGTTAATTTGCAATACTTGGCCAATCATGGTAGACTTTGAAAATAAGCTAAGCAAGCTCACACTTGATCAATATCGGTATGGACTAGTCTAAGAAGTTAAATAAAACTGGGGAATGTAACAGCAAAATGCTTTTCTTGTTCCTCAAAATATTATATGAATATGTTTATTTTAGTTTGAAGGCATCTTAACTTTTTTGTTTTCTTGATCACTGAAGCAAGGTTTAAAAGCTTAAACTAGTAAGCTCCTGCAAATGTAACCAACTTGTGGTCAACAGTGCAGTCTAACAATTACAATCTTAGCTTACATTAAAATAAGCTAATAGTTTTATACTCTGAAGGTTCATCCTTATGCCCTGCTAACTCCAACAGATGCTGTTTTAACTATTTTCAAAGAATGCTCTCATTTTTAGCCAACGGTCAAGGCAACTTACTTTTTTAATTTAACAGTTCCAATTTATAAAGACCATTTTCCTCATTTCGTGACAAAAGTCTTGCTGATTCTGGTAATAATGCTGTCAGGGCTAGGATCTGTATAGCTCCAGTGTCCACATGGGCTAGTGCAGGAGCTCCCCTTCTCCTTTATCACGTTGTTGTTGTTTGGGCAGTTCTATTTTTCACAGCAGAAGATTCCATTTTCCCCCCTTCAACCTCAGTTCTATATTTGCGAGATCTCCAATCCCATGAATCTTGTCTGATAGGCAAACAGCTATTTCTCCTCACATCTTCCGCTTCTATTCCCAGACCTGACAGAAGGTTGGGAGGATTAGCAAAAGAAGCAGAGGGTGGTGCTTGTAGCCGCCAGTTCTCCAGTTCATGGAATTGATCTGTGATGAATTGTCTCCATCCCATCCAACCTCAGAGGACATTCCTTGACGGTGAGCCTCAGCTTGTTAGCCTTGGAAGGATAGCAAGAGATACATTGGGCAGAAGAAGAATGGACTCTCTTTTCCTGATCTTCAACCCCACATATAACCTAAGACCAGGGGTGAAATCCAGCAGGTTCTGGAGAACCGGTAGCAGAAATTTTGAATAGTTCAGAGAACCGGTAGCGGAAATTTTGAGTAGTTTGGAGAACCGGCAAATGCTACCTCTGCCTGGCCCCAGAGTGGGGTAGGAATGGAGATTTTGCAATATCCTTCCCCCAGGAGTGGGGTGGGAATGGAGATTTTGCAGTATCCTTCCCCTGTCATGCCCACCAAGCCACGCCCACAGAACCGGTAGTAAAACAAATTGGATTTCACCACAGCCTAAGACCCAGTGAGGAGAAAGGCAAATCTTTTCATTCTCCTGATAAACTATGGATGAGATTTCAATGCAATTATTCTAAATTTTTAGAAAAGGCAAAAGCAGAAAATTTTATATTGAATATAAAACTGAATTCTAAATTTGTCAATTATTTTTAATATTTTGTATAGATCTTGGATATTTAAATAAGAGTGTATTACCTTTACCAAGGAATTAATTTTCCCTTTATTTCCTAATAAGACCAGCAGTTTTGTTTTTTTATGTAGACTACTTTTCTGTAAGAGTGTTATCAATTCCCTTCTTTTGTTGAAGGAGTTGTCCTTTATCTTTGGAGGTTAACTTAATATCAAGTGTTTATGACAGTTCATGCAGACTGAATTATGATGTCACTTCCATGTTATCAGCTCAGTTTTGGTTCACTATCTAAGGGCAGTAGGACCAAGATCAAAACCCATAATTCAAGCTCTCTCCTTCTTGTGCTCTCCTTTTTGGGGAGGGGGACAGAAGGGAGGTGGGAGTGCAAAATTGTACTATAATCCACATTCTTTACATCTGGGAACCCTGTGCCACTGAATTGTGATAATAAAGCACTAAACTTACTATGCATAAAAATTAAATAGAGGAAATGTCTGAGACCATTGAGGGGTGTGTGGAAAGCACAGATTTCGCTTAAAAAGTTAGGAGAATTCCACTACCGATCAGCTTCCTGGTTTGTCACTATATTTGCATTTCTTACTTTATAATAGCATTTTAACTATGAATGAATGCATATCATGTGCATATTTATTTCCAAAACAGTTATTTTATAATGTTTTTATTTTGCCATCTCACATACCCTTTACCTGTTGTACCTCTTAAATCTATGATATTATATATCATAACTGTAATATTTGTGGGTGTGAATTCAGTGTATTTTTCTTCTCCTTAAACTAGCATGAGAAGCATTTTCAGAAAGGCACTGCTAGAGCATTGATTTTATGCCTGTTGTAGACAGGCCTGAGAAGTTTGGGCCCCAAGTGAACCTGCTGTGGTACTCTACCAGAACATCATGCTGTAGTCTTGTGTATTCAAAGCAAAGGAATAAATCATGATTTTACAACAGTGCATCAGTTGACTTATTGCTGTTTTGTGACCACTGGATGGGAAGGATTGCTGTTTAATGCCATGTCATTGGTTCTCAAATCAGTCAGGCATGAAGGCTTGTCATATGCCTCTGTAATTGTACCTCTCCAGATTTCCTCTAACTAGTCAGCTGGGGCTGTGCATTTTGTCTCTAACACCCAGCTGGCCTGTGCCTGACAGGAGCCTTCTCATCATCCTGTCAGTAATATGTTAAGTAGTGGGTGTCTGTTTCAAGGCCTCTGTTAGAGAAGCAGGTGGAAAGGATGCTATGCTTTAATGCAGAGGTCAAAATATTATCTCTCTTCCCCATCCGTTAAACACACACAGACACAGAGATACACACACAGTCACACACACATAGCATTTCTTTATCTGAGAATGGACCAGTACATTTGTAAGTACCTTCTAACTGCATAATCTTGAATCTTCTCACAAATAAATTTTCATCTGCATAAAAACAGCAAAAGGAAAAGACTAAAAATAAGGAAGTAAAGTGACTCACTGCAATTGGGAGGCTGTCCTTTCCCTAACCCAGTGAATCAATTATGACCTCATGTTCTGTTAGATAACCCTTAAATAGTTGATACTGCAAATAAGATACATTTCTTCTTATCAGTTCTCCTTCCTTTGATAGACATGGTATTTCATTTAATGTTGTTAAGGGAATTGAGAACATTTGAAAGAAGCAGAGCAACTGACCAGATGCTAGGGAATGCAAAACAACCCCCATTTGTTATAATTGCATTAACCTTCAACATGCTCGTCTTCCAGCTGACTCTAAAGAAGAGATTCATAAATATTTGCCAGATCCAGATATCATAACTTAGTTACTTGTACAATAATTTTTTGACATTTTTTATCCCATTGGATGTAAGCTTTATTTGCATTGATAACCTTTTCATCAAAATGCTGAATCATACTTTTAAAACTTGATCCAATGCTTAGCAGCAAGGCTGGGAGGATGAGATAAGGGGGAGAAGAAATGTTTGGTCCACAGTCACTACCTCTCAAGGATCACTGAGATGTAATGCATTTTCATTTATTTATTTATTTTATTTTTATTTTATTTATTTTTATATGCCGCCCTTCTCTGGAGACTCAGGGCGGTTTACAATGCGTTAAGCAATAGCCTTCATACTTTTGTATATTTTATACAAAGTCAGCTTATTGCCCCCACAAACTGGGTCCTCATTTTACCCACCTTAGAAAGGATGGAAGGCTGAGTCGACCTTGAGCCTGGTGAGAATTGAACTCGCAGTAATTGCAAGCAGCTGGATGTTAAAGCCACTCAGGATTCATGCTCTAAAGTGGTTCCCTCCTCTACTGTTCAATATGGAGCCCAAAGATTGATCTTCCTTCCACTATTGGATTATGAATTTGCCCAGTTCCATAAATACCCAGGTCTTTTTTGGATCAAGAATTATTGATAATTTGAAAAATATGGCTGACCCTCTTGTCAAAATAACTTTTTATGAGATTTCTTACCTGAGTGAGAATAAACAGATCTAAGAAAAAGAAAATAACTTTACAGTAATTTCTGTACTTCTTGTATCTTTGGTTTCTGAGACACTTGAAATAATAAAGAATTAACATCAGGCCTGACAAAAAGCAAAGGGAGTTATAGACTACCTTTAAAGAACATGCCCACCCAGACTTCTGGGGAAGCAATGATGAACTGAAGACAGGGCCATTGAGAATGCAGCTTGACAGAACAAGGAGGACTTGAGACTGCCCACATATCCTCCAAATAGCATCTCTCTGGAAGAAGGTCATAAGTGGTCTTTGGCAAGTATAGAGCTCTAGGAGTCAAAGGATCGCCATCTTTGCCCTTATCACAGTCAGTGCTTTCAAAAAGAAGCTAGTTTTGAATACTTCCTTTCTTAATTACTTCTGGAAATTGCTTGTTATTGGGTATTTTAGGTATATTAAGAATCTTCAGAATAGCAAGTTTCATTGAATGAGTTCCCTTTAGTCCTTGGTTAGAGAAGATTTATGGAAGTTTAAGGATTTAAAAAAATTATTATTTTGTAATACAGCAAAAGGGCGTTTAGAACATTGATTTTGGAAAGTTGTAAATGGACTAGGAGGCCATATTACTTTGAAGTAAGATTCTGAAATTAATTACAATAATCTTTCTTATGGCTTGTTTAGAATGCTATTAAAATATATGGAAATTTTGAAATTACGTATTAAGATACCTTCCCTTGGAGATGGATATCTGGAAAAATGCATTCAGAAGTTACTCTTAAGATTGCCTGCTATCATAAAACAGTTAAAATTTTGATGAAGCTTCTGAAAAGAGACTAAAAGAAAATGAAAAGAAATCAGGTTCTGGGACATCATTTAAAGAGATTAAAGATCAAGATTGTTAAAAGCAAAATAACGTAACATTGGTTTATTTGATCAAGATTAATGACATATTTTTTCAGAGAAAGTGATGCCACTGTTGAAAGGAAAGGAATATAAAATTGATTTATTTGATGAAGGTTAAAATACTATATCCTGTTTTTGAGAACTCTTAAGGGATTTTTGCGGATTAGGACAGAATGATGAGACTTTAAGAATTTGTTTATATATGAGATATGGGAAGAAAACATTTATAGTAGAGAAAGTGATAAATTACTGAAATTGTTGGTACTTGTGATGAAAGGGAAGAAGTGATTTTTTTATAGAAAGGTATCTCTTTTTAATATATATAAGAATAATTAATAATTATATATAGAATTATACTACATTATATTATATTAATTATTAATATAAATATTACTATAAATATAAATTTTAATAATTATATGAAGAATAAATAGTACACAAGCGATTTTAGAAAGCAGAAAGATACAGTCTTCTTAGAAGAGTTCCTGAGCTTTCTTTCAAGTTTTTTCTTTATTCATTATAGGCATTTATTGAGTCCTTTGAATGAGCAGGCAACTTATCAATAGTTGAACCAAACATATTGTCAGGCACAAGACCAGAAATGAGACAGTGAAAAAAAGTCCAATCCTCTGTTTGCTTAAATCTAATAGACCAGGCCTGTCAAACTGGCGGCCCGTGGGCCAGATGCGTCATGTGCGGGCCACACCCACCCCAGCTCTGTAAAGGCAAAAAAAGTCACAATACATTACGATACGTCACGTGACATGATCAAGTTTGACATCCATGTAATAGACAGAATCTTTCCAAACTATAGCTATACTTTTTGAACTGCTAGATATATCTTGAGAGATTCTAGGGTGTGATTACCCCGAACCGCTTCATGCCTTCTTCTTCCAGTTTGGACTGTGCAGTCTCTTGATCTGAGTCTTTTTCTGGGAAAGCTCTGGCAAAATTCTCCCAGTCTGCTGCTGCAGAGAACATTCCATTATACATACCACTCTGGTAGAAAATGTTATGCAAAAGCTTTCGATTTGGTATCAAAACCTTAAACAATTCTTTTTCAAAGATTTATATTTGTTCAGAAACTGCACTTCCAGAATCTTCTGAAACAGCATATCAGAGGAACCTACTGCTGGCAACATTATTCTTATCTATTATTTATTTATATACTACCTTACTACTTGGAGAAATTCACATTATATAATAGAGGAAAAGATAGATCTTGATTATTGCTTATCACATTTTGGTATTTGATAGGACTATTTCAGTAAAGGGTTTGTTTTGATTTCAACCACTATATATTTAATTGAGATATGGTTTATTATTATATGGGCAATTTATAATTAGATTCATAGTTAAATACAGTGAAAACATGATAATTCAAATCCTTACCAAGGAGTTAACAATTATTAAGATAGTGTTTGAGAATATGGTCACTTCCAAGTAAGTAGCATTTTTATAAAATTAAGGTGTTTTTAAGTGCTTTCTGGAAGTTGATTTGTGCCATTTGAAACTAATTTTAGAAAACCAGAAAAAATTGTAAAAAGAATTTCCACAATTAGCATACTATTTATTTTAATGACTATATCATCATTTCAGTATAATCTACTATCAAAAGAAACTTTGACTTCTACATTTTCTATTAATTTCAAATGTTTATTTCACTTTCATGATACTTTTAAAAGTACAGTATTGTTTGTGTGTATGTTAGCTCCCTTACATTTTGCTGCATTTTTAATTTTTTAAAAATGAGCATTAATTAAATATTTAGACTGTAGACAGATGGTTACCTTCTGTCACTTTAAAAATGTTTTTAATGTGTTGCATTTCTCTCTGCAGCAGTTTATTGTTTATAGTTGCCAGTGTATTTATTTTGACATACTTCTGGGTTTTTTTTTTTCACCTGCAAGGTGCTGAAATACTTTGCTAATAATAACTTCAGTGAAAAAGAACACTTTTTCCACATTATATATATATTCCTATCCTTTTCTCAGAATAGCATCCTCAAACATCATTTGTCAGCAGGCAGGAACTAGAAGGCAAAAAATTATATCTTTAAGGTATCTTTAAAATAAGTTCAACTGTTGTGATTTCACCAACATTTCATGTAGTTTTCCTGCCATTATTTTTCATGGGATGTTTTTATAACTTTCAAGTCCAGACCAGAACCCTCAAAATCCGTCTCCCACCCAAATATCAACTAGACCTAATCTTTGTCCAAGCATTCCCACTTGCTGAAATCCAGACTACCATTGAGGTAATTGCTATAATCCTTATCCCTAGGAGTGCATCCTTTCAAAATTAACTTTTTTATCCAAACCTTTTCAACAAATTTTGAAATGGGATGAAAAATAGCAAGTGAGTATGGCAATGTGTATAAATGGACCAAACTGTAGATTATACCCTCAAAAGTTGATAACTAAGAAGTACAGGTAGTTCTTGATTGTTCACTACAATTGGACTGGAATTTCCATCGCAAAGCAATGTTGTTGTAAAGCGAAATGACATGAGTGCATTGCTTAGTGATGGAATCCCAGCACTCTCCATTACTGTCCTTAACCAAGAGTCATGGATCATTAAGCAAGTGCCCACCCTAATCCAGGCCATTCTGGGGTTGGCCCCTCCCTTCCTTGTGGGGTGGCAAGCAGCTCCAGAAGCCCCAGTCTCTCTCCCCCCCCAGCTTTGTCCCACCGCAGTTGACAATACCAGCCTGCATTCCAAGACTCCTGCTGCCTTGCACTCTACTGCCCCAGCTGGCCTTTGCCGTCTTCTTGCTTTCACTTCTGGTGTACCTGGTTAGGCTGGGGCTTGTTTCACACTGCGAAAAAACAAAAACAAAATCCAAAAGCAACCCCTGAATTGAGACACACCAAAAAACTCCATCTGGGCTTTGTTCTGTGGGGGGCGGGGGGGCCTTAAACAGTCCAGAGTCGCAGCATGCAAAAAAAACAAAAACAAAAAAACACCATTTGACTTTACTGCTTTTGTTTTTTGTTTTGGAACACAAAGCTATGCCCTGCCCTGGAGTTTTTTACAAAGGGGCTGCTTTGGGCTTTTTTTTTTTTTTTTTTTACAAGCTACCTTTCTTTGGACTAAACTACAAGAAAATATTATCTCTTTTCACTTATTCATTTCAAATTTTCTTTTGTGCTAGATGTGATCAGTATTAGAAGTGAAGGTGATTATTTTATGTTAAAGCAAGTATTTCAGAGAAATTTGTTTATTTATTTCAGTTGTATTTTTTTTCCCCAGCACTACCATTCAGTTAAAGTTAAGGCTTTTTAAAATAAAATGCAGATGTTATTTTGTTTCTGAAAACTAAGAAACTATAATACACAGGCATACTAAGCAGGCATAGACATACAAGCATAGTGGTGATATGCCATTTCTCTGTATTTAGACATGTAATTGTTAATGAATGTGTTAATGTTTTTGCTCTAAATGCACTGCATTTTTTAAAATCTTGACTTAATAAGGAAATTTATAATAAAATTCCCTTTCAGTTACCTTATGTGTCAATATTTTCCTTGTCCATCATTAATTAAATATGCATAATGTATGCATATTTAAAATTGATTATTTTATATTTTTAATTACCTATATTTTAATAGTTTTTTTAATTCTTCAAATTATTGTTTATTCATCATCTTTTCTTTTTCATATAGTTAGCAGAAATTTAAGACCTTTATACCATCTAATTACAATTTTCATAAAATTTCACATGTGTAATTGGGGCCCACTTGCTTCTTAATTTGAAAGATATTTTGAATGTTTTGGACATTTTTTCTTTAACTCGCATGTTTTGTAATTATAATTGATACGATTTCCACTGATACGTATATTCCCAATGAATATATACTGTAGCATGATGGTTATTGATCTCATTGTTCATTAATTAATATCTTTTGCATTGGTATATGGACAAAAGGCAGCAAGCATCAATTCTCTTCCTTTCGGCAATGCTTTGGTTTCTTGAGATCATTGCAATTTTTATGAGGACACCAACTAACTTTGTGTCTAGGAAAAATTCAAAATTATTTATCAAACATGCCAGACTAGAACAAACAGCCCCAATAGTTTACTTATCCTTTATCTCTTCTGCTATGTGACCAGTAACTCTTTTTCCACCCACCCTCCTTCCATTCTTGTGGTTACCTCTCTGAGAAAGAACAAGAACAAAAGACACAAAGATCCGGCTAACACTTGTCCATTCCCAATGGCATAGAGGGTTAGCACCAGGCAAAGATGACTTAAAATAAATGGGACAGGAATTATTTCTTTCTTTTCCTTCCTTGGACCTGTGCCTTTATCCTCCTGTAGGTTGAGTGGAGCCTCAGAAAGGGGCACCATCTGGGGATGGTTCACACATCATACTTAAGCCATTGGCAAGCTTAGTTGCCAGACATGGGCACTCCAAGCTGTCCTTATCCAGTTAGGAGATAGAGGAAGAGGCATAGTGAAGGATTGCCTTCTACAAAATACAAGCCATGGGAATATCAATCTTTCAGTGTCCTGGAAGACACAGAAGACTGAGAAATCAGTATTCCCACTGCAAAAAGCTGCCAAGATTTGAAAACAAGCTGCTATGAGTAGAAATGTAAACTGATTTGTACTTGATTTCAGCTTGGAGTTGACCTTGGATCTGAGATTGTGAATATGCATAGGGCTTAGGTTTAGTGTCAGAGATACAAATAGCTTACTGGAAAGTACAAATGGAAAAAGTAAGCAATGAGCTGTTTCATAATGTTAATTCTTCACCTCTTCACCTCAGTATTTATAGTAGCCTGAATCTGGAATCATTTATTAGTATTCAGACTTAATTATCTCATGTAAGAGAGAAGTACAGAAATATAGCATTCTGGCAAAGAACAGAATAGAATTCACAGGATGGTTTGTTTATTGCTGCAGTATATAAGAAAGCAGAAGGTTATATGTAGGGAACAATACAAGATGAGTTTGTATCTTCTGGATTTGGCAGTTTTTATCAAGAAAACATGATTTATTTATTTGTTTATTTGTAACCTGCCTTCATTATTTCTACAAATAACTCAAGGAAGTAAATATATCCAACACATCTTCCTCTTCCTATTTTCCCCAAAACCGCAACCTTGTCAGGTGGGTTGGAATGAGAGAGAGTGACTGGTCCAAAGTCACACTGCTGGATTTCTTGGCTAAGGTGGAACTTGAATTCACATTCCAGACATGCGGGTTGTTAAGTGGAAGTAAAGGGAATCCCAGGTAAGAAGCACAGGAATGCCATGGAGGGTAGGAAGTTACCCTGGTAGGCTGGGCACAAGTTGCATGTGAATTGGGGGGTACTGCTGTGATATGCAAGCTGAACGTTGTGCTGGATTCAGGGAGGCTAGGGAAAGAGGATACACCATATGTGTGTGTGTGCACTCACAGGGAGACTGGGAATTTAATACACTGCAGCTCAGGGGCTTTTGGGCATACCTTGGTTCTGTGGCTGCAAAAGCACCTGAACCTCAACACAAAGCCACAGCCATTCTCGAAGCCTCAGATGGCCCGGCCCAACCACATGGCACAAAGGGGCTTTTTTAGTGAACTGCAAGATCCCTTGGGTGTTGCAATGCAGCATGAAGCCCAGCCCTAGCCCAGCCCATCAGTTCAACACAAAGGGGCTTCTTAGAATGCTATAGTTCTGGGGCTGCAAAAGCTCCTGAGCTGCAGTGCAGTGTGAAGCCCTTTGTAGCATGAAGCCCAGTCCTAGCCTGGTGTAGCCGAAATACGCAAAGAGACTTCTGCCACCCCAGGAAGCTTCAGCCACCCCGTAGTTGCCCTTGTTACTCTGCAATCTGAGTCCCCTGCTGCCCTGTGCTTTGCTGTCCTAGCTGACATTTGCCATTTTCTTGTTCCCACTGCTAACAGGTATTGCTGGCATGGGCCATTAGTGAGGCAGCTAATGGCCGCATGAGGCCATCTTCCTCAGGTCTTGCAAACCACTGTGTGCAATTAGGCGAAGAAATCCTCATAAGGCCAACAACTGCCTTGTGAAAGGCCAGACTGAGCATGCTACTGTAGGTCAGCAGCAGGAGAAGGAAGATGGCAAATATCAGCTAGGGCAGCAGGAGTTGCAGAATGGGGAGGGGTAAAGGACATAGATGGGAAGGGATAGGTGGGTGAGGGAAGTTGAAGCACTCTTGCGGTTGGTTGTAAGTTCAAACGGGCTTCCAAGCGCCCCAATTTTGATCATGGGACTGTGCATCAGCCATAACTTCAGGAACCAGTTATAAATCCCTTAATTCATCTCCACTGTAACTTTGGCTAGGCTGATTGTATAGTCATAAATCCAGAACTATGTATAAGTTATTTCTGAAAATATAAAAGCTAAAAAAATTTCAAGCATAGATAGTAATGTTTTTCTAATATCTTGCTCATTGTATATCCAATATGTGTACATAATTATTATTAAAGATTTAAGCAAATCTAATTTGGAGTCACATTAAAAATAAAAAAATTATGCTTATTAATTATTTTGTTGGTAGAAAACAAATGTCCTGTGGGTTTTTTTAGTGTATTCCTGCAATAAATATTAACTGTTGAGAGATATTTTTTTTAATATCCTTTCATGCATCCAGATTCCAAAATCTCACACTTTTATGGGCATTGGTGGCATTGTCTATCTTAAGCATTATAAAATTGGATTTTTTCTAAATTTCTGCAGCTCCAATTTAAAAAATAAGTGTCATTTGTGATGTTTCTTCTATTGTTCCCTAGTTCTACTCCATCAAACAATCACATTGGTTCCCTATTTGCATCTTCTCAGCTATTTCTTTTGAGGTTGTAGCACAAGTGAAAATGCTGACAAGATAGCGTTTGCGCTGTCAAGCCATAAAGTATCTAAGTAGTTTTCAACTTACTGTTATTTCAAGTTGGGGAAATCTAGACAAAAATATTCCCAGACAAAATATAATCCAATTATAGAACACATTGAGCAATGAATACAATGTTTTGAATAACTTTAATATCAGCCAGAAGAGTCCTTGTATTTTATGCTAATATCACATTCCCAAAGAGCTATTTTAGATACCTAGCAAGAATTTCCTTTTTAGCTTTTTAAAAATATTACATTGCGTATTTTAATCCAATAACGTATAGGATTTATTAACACAGTGCATGTTTATTTTTATTTATTTCTTGCCATGAACATATTCATCTATTTGGGAGGAGATTATTTATTTATTTATTTATTTGTCAATAAACGGAAATAGAAATGTAATAATTTGAGATAGGGAGTCTTGATAGGTACCAGATATAATATATTGGCAATTTACCAATTTACTTTGCAATTGAAATTGTAGATATTTGCAAACTGATAGTTTTTGAAAAAATTGTGCCATAGACCTTTCAATATCACATACAAGATTCTTCCCACTGCAACGTATTTTGTCCCTTTCACGTGTATAGAAATAATTTTCATGCATGAAAAAAAATTAAAAAATGTGTAATGTAGGGCACTTGCTACACATCAGTTATCTCCAAGAAAAATGTCATCATTTAATGTACATTTTTCTTTTTTAAAAGTAATTTGTATTAAAGATTTTCACATAAGCAAAAGATGGACATGAAATTATGTAACATAAGATTAAAAAATGAGAGAAACAATGCAGATAGAAAAAAGACTAGAGATATAAAGGAGATATAAAGGAAATATATAAAAGATATAAAGGAGCAACTTCCCATCTTCTTTACAGCACTTAAAATTGCCACATGGTTCCCTTTCTCATATTTAATTCTTTGTAATCATAAATCCATAAACGATTTTTTCTATTGTCAGTAAAAAGTCCTTAAGAGGTTTCCAGTCTTTTGTAAAAAATACTTATTGTCTCACCCCTATTAAATAGATCAGTTTTGTCATTTCTGTAAGTTCTTCACAATCCACTTCTCCATTGCAGGTATTTCTATAGTTTTCCACCTTTGTGCATATAGTAGCTTCATTGCAATTACCATATACAAAACCAATCTTCCATAAGTATTTTCTAATTGTTTTTCCATAAATCCAAATTAAAATGTTATTTTTTAATATTTATAAAGTTTTCTCTTAATTTTTAACACAATATGACTTTTAATCCTTTTAGCCATATACTTTTCTATTGATCGATTTGTATGTTATAAGTGAAATTCTTAGTACATTTTATCTTGTTTTTCTGTTTCAAACCTCAGCAAAAGTTTGTACATTTTAGCAATCATATGTTCATCATTCGTACACAAATTAAAATTCCATTCTTTTTCAAAGGAGAATATCATGAGGTATGATTTATATTCTTGTGTACTTGAATATCAACAGTAGGTCTTGTTTTTATGCCAGAAAAGATACAGTTACAAGTAGTACTTTGTGAAGACTTATGGATGAGTTTTTGAACCATTTTTCCTTAAAAAAGAGATGAAGACTACCAAGCTCATCCTCAAGGCATAACCAGTCTCAAAAATAACTACTTCTGATTTATTAACCACTTCAGATTCAATATGCAAATGTGTGCATTGTTTTATTTATTTTGTTTTAGCTGATGTGCATTTTTACTTCATATTTAGATTTAGATTTGCACAATTTAGTAATATATAAAAATCTAATAATACCCTGTTTCCCCCCAAATAAGACATCCCCTGATAATAAGCCCAATCGGGCTGTTGAGCACATGGCAATAAGGCCAAGTGCTTATTTCAGGGTTCAGAAAAATATAAGACAGAGTCCTATTTTGGGGAAACATGGTAATAGTAATAATAGCTTTAATACCATCAAAGAATAGAATAGAATAGAATAGAATAGAATAGAATAGAATAGAATAGAATAGAATAGAATTCTTTATTGGCCAAGTGTGATTGGACACACAAGGAATTTGTCTTTGGTGTATATGCTCCCAGTGTACATAAGGAGAATAAAATACATTCATCAAGAATAAAAAGATGCAACACTTAGTGATAGTCAAGGTTACTAATAAGCTATCAAATCGTACTAGGAAACAAATAAAAACAATATAAATTGAGAGATACAAACGACATGGTTATAATAATAAGTGGGAAGAGATAGATAGTAATAAGGAAGAGAAGAATAATAGTAATACAGTCTTAGTAAATTATTTGACAGTGTTGTCGGAATTAGTTGTTAAGCAGAGTGATAGCATTCGGGGGGAAATGTCCTTGTGTCTAGTTGTTCTGGTGTGCAGTGCCTTATAGCTTCGTTTTGAGGGTAGAAGTTGAAACAATTTATGTCCAGGATGTGAGGGGTCTGTAGATATTTTCACAGCCCTCTTTTTGACTCGTGCAGTATACAGATCCTCAATGGAGGGCAGGTTGGTAGCAATTGTTTTTTCTGCCTATCTCAGGTCCTTGGGAAAGATTAGATAAGTGGATAAAAATGCCAGTCTAAACATCTGATATTGATGTAGCATATGGTACAATGAATCATCATCATCATCATCATTTGACTTTCATATTGTATATTTTGCAATTAAAAAGGATTAATAGTTCTCTAGAAGTATATCCAACTTGGAAACACTCTGAAGTTGGTTATGCTTGTAGGAGAGCAAAACTAAAACAAACCAAGGCTGAGATGGAGCGACTGTCAGCACTAGAGTGCTGACAGCGACACTATACATCGTAAAGAAATAATAGGTGACAAAAACTAAAATCTGAGTTTGTTTTTCAGCAAGTTTTATCTTTATTAATATATTTTTAGAACATTCAATATACTTATATGGTTCTACATATTTGTGTCAAAGAAAATTTGCATCTGTGTTCAGTGAAAGACTAATATGTTATTTTTTCAAAAGAAATTTACTCATCTTCGAGTATTTCAGTTTGTTCCACTCTTGAAAATACTAGAAAGATAGCAAAGTTCAGGAAAATACCTGAAATCTTAAATGCACTAATTATTATTAGAAGGACAGACTGTAACATATAAATAAATGTCTGAGTTTTTGGATTTGTGTCAATGATTATATTTCTATCTTATTGTTCAGAAGAGGAGTAGTACAATCTAGAAGTCTAGCATTTAATAAAAGGTAGTTCAGTTTAGATGAAATTATCTGTGCTTAACTGTGCTCCATCCTTATTTTAAATAGCTGTTACTAATCAGTAGGCATGAGATCCATGACTAACCCATTTCCTGGGTAGAGTAGCTAAGGGTTTAATATCTAATCTACTGTCTCTGCATGTAAAAATTACTAGAAAACATTGTATTTAATGGCTTAAGAACTATGATTAGAATAGTGACTATTAGATAAATTGTATGGGAAAGTAATTGGAAATGCATCCAAAGGAATACACATTATGGAGAATTGCAAGCTATTCATTTGCAGAAACATTAAATTATCTCTATGGCAAGAAAACAGCAATTAAAACAGCAAGCAGCAAAGGGGATGGTAATGGCACTTCGTAAAATTGCAGCTGTTCTACAGAGGTAAGGAAACAAAAATTAATCAGAAATGGGCAGCTTAACTAAGAAATTATGACATCTTTGGCTGACTGGAGCATAACTGTCAAGCTTGGGCTGTTTGGTGGTCAATAGTGACATTCCATGTGTCAGTGAACAGAGTCTCTTGATACAGTAACCCTCAGTTCTCACATTACTGAAGCTCCAACTGTCGAACATTTAAGTCCCTTGGTACTACTGTAGCCTCCAATTTTTCCTGACTGGCTCATGTTTCATTCTTTGGCAATTTGCCCTAATGATATCCCTCGGGAGCTTTCAGACTTTCTTCTTTTCCATATTTAATCCTGTTATATTAATCTGAATGAGAGTATATAATGCTGTTCAAAATTGTAATCTCTTGTTCTGTTGCTTTATGGGTTATTTTAATAAAGCATTTTCTCTGCTCCTAATTTAGGCCGGAAGTTCATAACACAAATGGTTTGCTTAATTCTAAAGTGGAAGCTGAATTCTCTGAAACATCCTTGGTTTGTTGATGCCATTCATATTTAAGAAATAAAAGCCTCTTAAAACACGAGGTAGGAATAGCTGACAGAAGCATTTGAGCTTTCTCAGCCACCCCCAGTTCAGGTGGCCTGTATCCCACCCATTTTGGAAATGGCAATGCTCTTTGCTGAAGACAGCAAAGTATTATTTTTACCCACAATCTTTTCTTTTATAGTATCATCTTATAGATGCAGAACTTGATTTGCTTATTCCTTATTCCTTGCTTATTCCTTTGCTTTATATGTCTGGGCTACCATACTTCACCCATAGCACTTGATAATCTTATAGCTGTGTAAAGGAGCGGTACTTCCTTAACTGTTGTATGTCACCTAGAGTCACATTTTTGTAAGGTGAGCAGCCTTATTATTATGATATATTAATAGATAATAGTAACTTTGCTTGCCGGGGAGATCCACTTACAGGAAATGCACCTTCTCTACATTGAAAAAAGCAAGGCATTCAACCCCATAAGTTGGAATTGCAGGTTACTTTATTTTATTTCTGCGCACATAGAAGAACATTGGAAGCCAATAAAGAGGCTGATGCGATGTACATAAGCTAATACTTAGCTGCACTAGACCTGTGGGCCACATAGCTTTGCAAAAGATATTTCCATTGAAATATATTAGGCAGCCAGAGTGGTCTGCCTTGAGACATCATATTTAGGTGCCTTGCTTTTCAGTGTCAAGACATCACATACAAGTATTCAACCCATCAATTGGGGTTGAGGAGCCTCTGCAAAATTGTACTACTTCACATAAGCCTACTATATTTTTGCATAAGTCTACACACATACTCTTTCTCTTCCAAACTATCCTAGCTATTGATATTGTGCACATCACACTCGGGAGGAGTGTTGTAGAACCCTGTGCTATTTTTTTTTTCTTTTTCAGTCTTGTTCCTGACAGGCCCTATGGTAGGCTATCTAGGGTAGGGGTGGGCAACTGTGGCCCTTTACAACCTGTGGACTTCAATTCCCAGAATTCCTGAGACAGCCAAGCTGTCTCAGGAATTCTGGGAGTTGAAGTTCACAGGTTGTAAAAGGGCCACAGTTGCCCGCCCCTGACCTAAGGGATCTTCAACAACTGAATTGTGAGTTGCCAATGCACGAGGCAGGAAATGCTGTGCTTAGTTATTTTTCTGCAACTTGCAGAATGTCAGACACTTAAGTTGTATAAGCGGAATTGATAAATTTATTTTATTTTTATTTTATTTTTAAATTTATATACTGCCCTTCTCCCTGAGGACTCAGGTGGTGTACAGCCAGAATTAAAAAACATGGAATACAAATATTAAAGAACAATTAAAATATATATATAAATTTGGCCCAAGATTAAAAATACAAACCAATTAAAACATTTAAAATTTCTTCTTAAGCCAGCCCAGCTTGCTGGAAAAAGTGAGTTTTAAGGTCACGGCGGAAGGCACTAAGGTCTTGGATTCTCCTTATCTCTGGGGGCAACTGATTCCAGAGGGTAGATGCCCCCACAGAGAAGGCCCTCCCCCTGGGGGTCACCAGCCTACATTGATTTGCTGATGGCACCCTGAGGAGGCCCTCTCTGTGGGAGCGCACAGGACGATGGGAGGTCGTCGGTAGCAGCAGGCGGTCTCGAAGATAACTAGGCCCGATGCCATGGAGCGCTTTAAAGATGATAACCAACACCTTGAAGCACACCCGGAAGACCACTGGGAGCCAGTGCAGCTCGCGCAGGAGTGGTGTTACATGGGAGCGCCATGTTGCTCCCGTCACTACCCGCGCTGCTGCATTCTGGACCAGTTGGAGCCTCCGGGTGCTCTTCAAGGGGAGCCCCATGTAGAGAGCATTGCAGTAGCCAAGGCGAGAGGTGACGAGGGCATGAGTGACTGTGCACAGGAAATCCCGATCAAGAAAGGGCCGCAACTGGCGAATCAGGCGAACCTGACAAAAGGTCCCCCTGGTTACAGCTGTCAGATGTTCCTCCAAGGACAACTGCATATCCAGGAGGACTCCCAGAATGCGAGCCCTTTCTGTGGGGGCCAAAGACTCGCCCCCAATAGTCAGTGATGGAGTCAACTGACTATATCGGGATGCTGGGAGCCACAGCCACTCAGTCTTGGAAGGGTTGAGCTTGAGCCTGTTCCTCCCCATCCAGATCTGCACAGCCTCCAGGCACTGGGACATCACTTCAAGGGCATCATTGGGGTGGCCTGGGGTGGCGATGTACAGCTGGGTGTCATCAGCGTACTGGTGGTATCTCACCCCGAAGCCATGGATGATCTCGCCCAGCGGCTTCACATAAATGTTGAACAGAAGGGGTGAGAAGACCGATCCCTGCGGCACTCCACAGATGAGAGGCCTCGAGGTTGACCTCTGCCCCCCTGCCAACCCAAACTGCGACTGGTCAGAGAGAAAGGAGGAGAACCACCGCAACACGATGCCTCCCACCCCCAACTCTTCCAGCCGGTGCAGCATGATACCATGGTCGATGGTATCAAAAGCCTCTGAGAGATCTAACAGGACCAGAACAGAGGAGCAACCCCTGTCCCGAGCCCTCCAGAGATCATCAACCAACGCGACCAATGCCATTTCCGTGCTGTGCCCAGACCTGAACCCGACTGGAACTGGCTCTTTTGTTCATTAATATGGCCCTAGTTTGTATATAGTAATGTGTACAGGTGTTTTTGTGTGTGTGTGTGTGTGTGTGTGTGATCCACTAACTAAATGATAAGAAAAATTACATTCTGGTGCTTATATATCTTCGTTCTCTGGCATGTTTGCTATAAAAGATGCTTATGCAGAATTCTCAGTGCTATGTAAACAAAGGTTCCATACTTGATGCCAGGTTTGAGTTTCTGAGCTCATTGCAGTCAGAATACTGTAATAAATGTACATTATTATAGCATCAGGAAATACGTAGCTGATAAGCAACTACTCCTGGTTGGGCCAGGAGGGGGGAGTCCCTCTCGTAGAGATGTGCCCACCCGGTTTCCGGGCATTTCATTAGCCAAGGTCACAGGGAAGGGGCGGGGGGGTGGCAGTTATCATTAAAGAGGGTCTTGGTCCGAGGGAGGCCACTGTTCCTCAGACGGCCGGATGTGAGTCCCTCCTTGTGAAATGGGGTCATGGGGTGCAGATGGGCCTGCTGGTGATGTACCTGGCTCCCTGCCACGTGGCAGCAGCCTTGCCTGAACTACTCAATGTTATAGCTGCGGTGGCGATTGATACTGCTAGGCTTATGGTCATGGGGGACTTCAACCTGCCATCTGTCGGTGAGGCGTCTGAGGTGGCTCAGGAGTTCATGGCTTCCATGACGGCCATGGACCTGACCCAATTAGTTCATGGCCCTACTCACACGGGGGGAAACATGCTGGACCTGGTTTTTGTCTCTGGTCAGTGGCTGAGTGGTCTCGAGATAGGGAATATAGCGATCGAGTCCTTGTCATGGTCAGATCACTCCCTCCTTCGCTTTGACCTTCGAACCGCCACACCCCGTTGCAGGGAGGCGGAACCAATGACGTGGTTCCGCCCCAGGTGCCTGATGGACCCGGATAGGTTCCAGACAGAGCTTGAACCATTTCCTGAGGCTCTGGCACACGGCTCGACTGAAAACCTAGTGGCTGCCTGGGATAGGGCGGCCGCTGGAGCTTTGGACCGGGTCGTGCCTTTGCGGCCTCTAACCCGGCATCGATCTCACCCGGCTCTCTGGTTCACCGAGGAGCTGAGGGAGATGAAATGCCGGAAAAGACGCCTGGAGAGCAGTTGGAGGGCCAGCCGTTCTGAACTGACCGAACACTGGTAAGGTCTTATATTAAGACCTACCTGGTGGCAATAAAAGCGGCAAAGTATAACTATTTTTCCGCTCTTATTGCATCATCAGATAATCGCCCGGCCGCCCTGTTTAGGGTGACCCGCTCCCTGCTCCACCAGGAAGCGCGGGAGGACCCCTTGGAGGGTAGAGCCGAGGACTTTGTACAATATCTGTATGACAAAATCGCTCAGATTCGGGAAAATTTGGACTCTGACTGGGTAGATTCGGGAGGGAGGATGGAGGCAAGTCTTGAGAATATTACCTGGGAAGAGTTTGATTCTGTGACTCTGGGAAACGTGGACAAGATACTGGGCAGACTGAGTGCGGCCACATGTTTATTGGACCCGTGTCCCTCCTGGCTGGTGCTGGCCTCTCGGGAGGTTACACGAGGCTGGCTCCAGGGGATTATAAATACTTCCTTGAGAGAGGGTGCCTTCCCCGCCGCCTTGAAAGAGGCGGTGGTGAAGCCTCTCCTCAAGAAGCCTTCCCTGGACCCAGCAGTGTTGGCTAATTACCGTCCAGTCTCCAACTTCCGCTTCGTTGCGAAGGTTGTTGAGAGTGTGGTAGCGCGACAGCTTCCTCAGTACTTGGATGAATCGGCTTATCTAGATCCGTTCCAGTCGGGCTTCAGGCCTGGATACAGCACGGAAACGGCATTGGTCGCATTGGTAGATGATCTCTGGCGGGCCCGGGACAGTGGTTGCTCCTCTGTCCTGGTCCTATTAGACCTCTCAGCAGCTTTTGATACCATCGACCATGGTATCATGCTGCACCAGTTGGAAGAGTTAGGGGTGGGGGGCACCGTGTTGCGGTGGTTCTCCTCCTTTCTCTCTGATCGGTCGCAGTCTGTGTTGACGGGGGCAGAGGTCGACCCCGAGGCCCCTTGTATGTGGGGTGCCACAGGGGTCGGTTCTCTCACCCCTTCTGTTCAACATTTATGTGAAGCCGCTGGGTGAGATCATCCGTGGTTTTGGGGTGAAGTATCATCAGTATGCTGATGATACTCAGCTATACATCTCCACCCCGGACCACCCCAATGATGCCCTTAAAGTGATGTCCCGGTGCCTGGAGGCTGTACGGATCTGGATGGGGAGGAACAGACTCAGGCTCAACCCATCCAAGACCGAGTGGCTGTGGTTTCTGACGTCCCGATATAGTCAGTTGGTGCCATCACTGATTATTGGGGATGAGTCATTGCCCCCCACGGAGAGGGTTCGCAACTTAGTCATTCTCTTGGACTCACGGCTGTCTTTAGAAGAACACTTGACGGCTGTGGCCGGGAGGTCTTTTTATCAGGTTCGCCTGATTCGCCAGTTGCGTCCCTTTCTGGATCGGGACTCGTTAAATACGGTCACTCATGCCCTCGTCACTTCACGCCTGGACTACTGTAATGCTCTCTACATGGGGCTCCCCTTGAGGAGCACCCGGAGGCTCCAGCTGGTCCAGAATGCGGCCGCGCGGGTAGTTATGGGAGCAGCATGGCGCTCCCATGTGGCTCCCCTCCTGCGCGAGCTGCACTGGCTCCCTGTGGTCTTCCGGGTGCGCTTCAAGGTCTTAGTTACCACCTTTAGAGCGCTCCATGGTTTAGGACCGGGGTACTTACGAGACCACCTTCTGCCACCAATAGCCTCTCACCGCCCAGTACACTCCCATAGAGAGGGGCTTCTCAGGGTGCCGTCAGCCAAACAGTGTCGACTGGTGGCCCCCAGGGGGAGAGCCTTTTCTGTGAGGGCACCCACCATCTGGAACGAGCTCCCCCAGAGATACAGAAGATTCTGGATCTGCGCACTTTCCGCCGTGCCCTCAAAACATTCCTGTTTCAGCAGGCCGGCCTGGCCTAACTTTCCCTTTATATTGCTTTTGATTTTATTTTAAACTGGGATGTCTTGAATTATCTAGGACCAGAGTGTTTAGTATATTTTAATTGGTTTTTTTTAACGTTTGTATTACATGTATTTTTATCGTTCGCTGTTCACCGCCCTGAGTCCCTTAGGAATAGGGCGGTATATAAATTTAATAAGCAAGCAAGCAGGCAAGCAGGCAAGCAGGCAAGCACAAAGAGAAAGCAGAGCAGTAGATTATATTCTGGCTATTGTGACCATACAGTGCCTTCTGAAAATTAGGATCTGTTTCATGTGAAATTCATCTGTTGGCTGCATCTGGCTTTCTTTGCAATCGGTTTGCCCTCAGAAACACATTGTTGTTAATCTCCTTCATAGTTCAAATAGCTCTCATAATATGAGCTAGGCTAACACTTAAGAAGTGCAGGATATTATGTGCAAGATGTATTCCTTGTACCCTTTGTGAATTGTAAAACAGACTGGGGCTCCTGGGACAATTGTTAGTAGAGACTTAACTCCTCATTAAATAAAAGTAAGACTCCTGTTTAGCATTTTATTCAGGGAAGATTTTAAAGTAGTGCCAGCTTGGACCCATTTGTTTGTCTTAATAGCATTTTCTCTCTGGGATATTGTCCTTGGCATAGTGTTTGTTCTCTGTACCTGGGCCACTTCTGCCATACCTTCCCCTGCATAGCAAGCACTGCAGCTGGTATTGTTATTCTGGCCTCAAACCAAACCAAGATAGATCTCAGACGGCCCTCTCTTTCTTCCATCTACTAAAAGGACCATTGTTTCTTTAAGATGGGAGTGCGGTGCACAATCTTGGGGTGGTTATAGCTGCAGTAGCTGTCTGGGAAGGGTTGAAGACCACTGTGGGTATGACATGAATGTATATGCATAAGTCATCTGATGAGTTAGAAGCTTCTGAGGAGAGGAGAGCTTTGTTGCTTGTGGGAGGTTTAATCCAATTTTAGTCTTAACATTGTAGTTGTTATTATTATTATTAGCTATGTATGTGCATTTTATTTTATGTGCATCCTTTATGCTGCAAATGAGCCCCATTTTAGTAGGCATAGCTGAAATATGATATAGTAGCTCAATATGATATAATAACTTTATATTCTTCAGTGTTGGTTTTGGTTTTTAGCGTTTTTCCATAGTGTTCTGTATTAACACTTACGTGGTTCTGTATAACTCTAAATTATACTTTAAGTTCTGTAAGTGTAATTATGCAATTTAGTAACATTGTAATTTTATGTTTGTGTCAGTCATTCTAAATTTTAGTTGATTGACTGACTGAAATTGTGGGAAAGCCAATTATACTCTTATTATCACATAGAATTGTCATATTTCTGTCCTTCCATTTTAAATGTCTGCTGGCCTGACTAACACAAAGTAGTTGTAATGCTCATAAAAACTTGTATTTCTTTTCTAAAATGACCAGTTGTATTTCTGAAAATCAATAAGCATTTTGGAAGCTGTATTTTGATAATTTAGCAAATCCTGTACCAATTCTCCCTTATTTCTATCACAATCTCACTCTTTTTGTATATAAAACTGAAGTTTATAAACCTGTCAAACAAAATGATGTACAAAAACCCAATGTTCTGCTAAGGGAATCTAATCCCTTAGCATGAAAGATTTTTCAGTACAATTTACTTTCTTACGTTCTAGTTCGCATTACAATAAAGACAGCATTCAGCCTATGAATGAATATATAAAGAAACATTTATAGATTGAAAAGTGGCTTCGTTTCAGTAGAAGATAACTCTTTCTGCATCTCTCTATGAGACTATCATTATTACTGATATTTCATTATGTGACTGACAGTAATACAGCCTTTCCGTTGTACATAGAAATTCAATATTTATCTCAATATTGTATATACATAATTGCAGGTTTATTGTTGCTGACATGATTAATACAATGTTTTACTTCTTTTCTTTCTTATAACATTACACTTGTGTCTGCTTTGAATTCTAGTTAACTGCTTGTGTTCATGGGTCAGCTGCATTGCTATATCCAATGTACTGGCAGCATATATACATCCCGGTGCTCCCACCACATCTCCTGGATTATTGCTGGTAAGAGGCTAAATATGTATTATTCTTTACCTCTCTAATAATTAAGCAAGACAATATGTTGTTGCCTTTTAATTAAATAAATAGGATCATTTGAAGATTACAGTAAATCCAGTTGTAATAGTACAGACTCAAAATGAAAACATGCCATATTTGGCACTGCTTTATAAGATAAAAATATTTGAAACTGTACTTCTGCAGGACTAAGATATGAAACATGATTTATGTTTCATGACTTATGACTTACATGGCTTATTTTTAGATCACTAGATTTTAGAAGTTGCTGAATTACTGAAGAGACAAAATCCAAAGTTTTGTATTATCTTTCTTTTCCCCCCACCCAAATATATGTAGAGATACTATTGTGATTCAGAATGTTTCTCTGTTGAGGGAAGGTAATCAAAAGGTCCTATATAAACACATTGAGAACTGTCATCATTACTAATTATATTTATTAATATTATTACATTTATTTGCCACTTGTCTTGCCATGGGGCTACTCGAAGTGATTTACAACAATAAAAAAATGAAGAAATAAAAGGAAATTTTAAACAAAGCAAAAATAAATAATAAAACAATAAAATAAACAAAAAGAAAACCAAGAAAATACATCAATATGATTACCGTAGTAAAAAAAAAAAAAGAAGGACCAATAGGGAGCAGAGAGTGGGAGGGGAGGTAGAGTCTGCTATCAATTTAACAGCCACCTCCAGAGTAGAACTCCCCCATTGCTAATCATTACTAATTTAACATTGCTAATCATTACTAATCTAGAACTAATATTGATATTTTGTGTGTGCTACATGTGGTATTTCAAGCTTATTTCACATCTTTTAGTATGTTAGCTTACAGCACAAAATAATTCTATAATTTAAATAATTCAAATGCTTCCAAGATTCTACAACATCTTCATGATCATAGTTTGTCTAGATTTCTTATAAGCTAATATACTTGTCCCAGTCAAAAAAAACAATGATTTAATGGGCTTAAAAAATCACTGAAATCAAAGGGCAGAGAGAGAATTTCAAAATAGCATAGCTGAAAAAAGAAGCATCTCCTTTCCAGGATGAAATAATTTCATTCATTGCTATATCCAATGTTCTGGCAGCACATATACATCCTGGTGCAAAAGTATACATAGCAAAAGTTTAAGATGTTAGAAGAGCTGAAATGCTTTCTGACATTAGAACCAGTATCCAATCATATAGCATTATTTCATAGGTATAATGAGGGGAAATGAGTGATGCTCAGGGCAGAGTAAATTTTATGTACAGAGTGGATGTGTCCAACTTTCGGGGTCAGAAAAAGAATAGGCAAAAGTCTGTTGACTTGAAAAGATGTGTGGCCTTGTGGAAAGGTCTAGAATGTAAGCCCTAGATTTATAGACAGCTTGATTTCTCTTTTTTATCTGGAGTAAAGCAATTTATCAAGTTGTGTCATTTATTTGAAGGTTCTGTTTAATTGTTGCCTGGAGAATTAAAATTTATTTTGGTACCAAAAGTACCAAAACGTCTGACAGATTTTGGATTTGGTTAATTTTTAAACAAGAAAAAACAATCTTATTAACTTCTTAGTATAGTTTCTTACCTATAACACTACGTAGTTTTAAGAATTCTATTAACATTCTTACAGGATTACAGAATTCTACTTAAAGCTACTTAATGATTCTTTATTAAATTCTCCATTTTTGTTGCAGAATAAAAATTTTTCACAATAAAACCATACTAATTTTCTAGTTCATACTTTATGTAAGATAACCAATTATTTTAGGAAAATGATGGACTAGGTTAAAATATATATTTCAAAAATTGATAAGTGATTGCTAGAAGAAAAACATGCATGTGTCTTAATTGTCATTTTTTTCTCCTTTTAAATGCCTGACACTTTCTTTAATGATATAAATTACTAATCAGAAACTGATTATGCCAAGCTTTCCCCAGTATTACTTTTCTATGAAATATGAAGAAAAAACTGATTCATGTCAAGCATTGTTTTTAAATAAAAAGTTGTATTTTGATTTTAATGCAAGATAATGTCACCTTACTTCGAACACACTTAAACTAATACCCAGTGGTTTAAAAATAAATGCTATGTTACTAAATTAATGAATAGAAGAAAAGTATTTGCACATTCAAGAGAGTTAGTGGAGTAATATAACTTATAAATTTTTTAAATTTTAAATACAATTAAATGAAAATCTTACCAAATTAATATATAAACACAACTACTTCAAAAGTCTATGATGGCAGACAACATGTATCAACAATGCACTATGGGATATAGATTTGTACTTCAGTGAAAAATGTTAATTCTGGAACCCAGGCCAGAAAACGCAGATTTTCTGATAACATAATAAATTTGAAATATTGTGTATATTACCAAGAAGTACATCCTTAACACAAAGCAGTTAATATAAATCATAGTGACAATCCTATTGATATGATCCTCAAATATGTTGATAATAGAGCAAAACTAGACACTATAGGTTAATATTTCAATTTCTGAGTAGCATTCCCAACAGTAATATATTTGGAACTCATCACCTAGTAAACACTCCCTGAGATAACCAATAATATATATGAAGCAATTTTTGTTGAAGTAGTACCAAATGTATTTTAAGATTATAGGAATCTAATTATACAGTTTTTAAACTATCCATAAATTGACTTATCTAGGCAGGACACTGAAGATGGTTATTCCAAAGGTTGAATAAATAACTGATACCAATTTGTTTTACTTCATATAAAATATGTATTGGTTTATGAACTGTATTTAATTGGAGTGTTTGCTTTACAAATGGAAGAGTTCTAATAAGACTTTGGCTATGGGGAAGGGGCCAAGGGGAAAGATGTGATTTTAGGGTACAGGGCTAAATTTTCTCTGCTACTCCCTGCTCTATGACTTGTGAATTTAGAAGAGTCTCTAACTACCTTCATGTATCTCTTAGGAGGATACAATGAGAAGGAGGAATGTGCGGAAATCATATTTCCATTCTTGGGTGGGACGATTTCATGAATGCAGTTTTGCTCAATGGGTTTCAGAAAAGAATTTCTGGCATCTTTTCTATTGTAAATTTGTATGCTTCCCAAGAACCTAAAAATCTCATTATTCTTAACACTAATTTAGTGTCAGTGTATATAACTGCTCCTAACATTTGTAGTAAATTGTAAAGCAGTATAAAATACAGAGCTATCTGTATATCTTTCAGCTGTATTCTTTGTCATACATTATATATTGTTACTTCAGTTTATACCTGTATGAAAAAGGCTGATTTATCTGGAAAAAAGTATCATAGCTAGGAACCTCCAGTCCAAATTCACAGTTTTAATCATAAGTCTAATGACTGCAACTTTTTAATAATATTATTCTCAATTTTATACTGAAGTCACATTTCAAAACCATCTGACTAATGTGTAAACTGCAAAAATGGTTCTGTACTTATTGGCAAACTGAACAGTCTTTATTATTGTTTTGTCTGTTTGAAGGCCAGGGATGGAAATGGAAATGTGATGTTATACCATCGCTGATAAATATTATAAATAAATAAATATTTCCAGAATGAATTGATTTTTTATGGGAAAAACTCAATGCTTTTTATTGATTGTGATTGTGGGATTTTATTTGTTTGTTTGCTTGCTTGTCTGTTTGTTAGGGTGAACTCTGCAAGTATAATTTCCAAAGCTCTGAGAGCCACAAAAATAAGGGGGTTGAAATGTAAGTGGTTTATGGCTGGTCATTCTGTTCAATCTACTTGCAGAATAAAATCCCTAATTTTAACTTCGTAGTTTCCAATTCACAAGGTGAGAAATATCATTGGATGGGGGGAAATAATATTGATACAGCCTGTGTTAGGTACCATTTTGAATAATAGAATATGTAGCATAATATTCTGGCAGTCATTACATTACATTTAGGTTGTATATATCTCTGTTGTATTTACTATAAAAGTGTGTATTAGAGAAGCATGAAGGAAAGTTTTATTGCCATATTTGTGGGAAAGTTTTATAGCAATTAGTTAGTCTGGCTTTATCTGCTTTAACCAAGAAACCCATGCTGGTTTGTGATACTATATCATTGTGTCTCAGGTGAATCTGGTGTTAGGTCATCTGTGCCTATGATGCATGTCATGAATGAGGGACATAAATTGGTCCCAGTACACATTCCCTATGTTGCAAATCATTCCCTTGTTGAGTTCTTCTTATAACCCTTGTATTTTGCTGGCCACGTGCATTTGAGCAGAAAAGACTAGGCTATGACAGATAATCAATACCATCAAAATGGGCACCTTTTTGGTAAAATTCAGGGTAAGCTTTAGGAGATACGATTTTTTAAAAAAAACAGACAAACATTTTAAGAACATCCTGGGAATGCTTCCAACTTATTTCAGATCATTTTCTTTGCCTATCCTATGTTGTGCATAAATGCGGGCATGCAAAATAAATAAATAAAAGAATTATATATTTTCCACGAGGGGCAAAGTTTTAAAGAGATATTGAAATTTTTTATCAGATACTGTAACTAAAAGAAAAAAGCATAAAGTTTAAGCATAGATAGTTATTGTAAATAACTATCTATGTTTAATAAATAACTATTTAACTATTTAAATCAAAATAAAAAAAAATTGTAGCTAATGGCTGAATTACTGAATTACTCGAATATTTAGCACTTTCATTCCATTGGGGAAATAGTTAGTAAATAAAACCAAATGAAGAAATAGAACCAGATTTGATAAAACTTTGGCCAAAATGTTAGATACTGATGAAAGCTGAAATGGAAAGATACAATACTGTGTTTTTCTAAAAATCACAGCAAGTAAAAGAATACTATGTACTAAATCTACAAATATACAGTTGTTATATTTTGTAAATCATGGTTGCATTTTAAGTCAATCTTACTCATTTAATATACATGAAGACTTCATCTTTTTTCCTGCTGTGTATTGATCAAGTCTTAACCCTTTTATAATCCCTTTCCTTCCCTTCCCTTCCCTTCCCTTCCCTTCCCTTCCCTTCCCTTCCCTTCCCTTCCCTTCCCCTTCCCCTTCCCCTTCCCCTTCCCCTTCCCCTTCCCCTTTCCCTTTCCCTTTCCCTTTCGTAGCATTTTTCTTGCATAAGGGTATACAGTAATAGAAGACATAATTCTTACACAATAGAATAAGTTGTTCATGGTCATTTTGCATTTTGCTATTTCAGTGTAATCTACTGCTGTTCAAGGCAAACATATTATTCATATAGTAGAGTAGTTTAGGTAAAGTAAAATAAAACCCAACATTTTGAGTTTGAAGATACAGATACAAACAGCTAGATTTCAATACAATTTAACTGTAAATTCATAATAATATAAAGTTATACATGGAAATAGAAACAGACAATTGCAGATCAAAGCCTTTACCTGTTCATTGTAATATTTCATATTTCCCACAAACTGTTTTCATATGTTTCTTTTTGCCCCTCCCCTTTAACAACTGCTCAGGTTTGGGGAGGGGTCACATTACAAAAATGCCAGATCATTTTAGGCTTCTTATATGTACTAGTAGATATAAAATAATAGAAGCTTTGTAACTTTTAGGAAGGTCATGTGAAGGCCATTAATTTTTCCCATTTTGTTAAATTTTTATAGTATTAATGCAAATGATCTGGTCTTCTGAATTGTACATTAGCTGGATGCTGTGTAACAGATTATTCCATAAATAAAACCAACAAATGAAAAATGCTTTTCATTTCACTTTTGCTCCATGTGAATTTATTCAATTCACTTGCACAAATGACATTATTTGGGGTTTTCTGATCTGTTCAAGATTATTGAGTTAGAAGATAGTATGAAATTCTTTTCTGTCCTCCATTCTATTAAAATATAAAAGAATAGACTGGAGAAGGGTATATGTGATTTAAAATCAGGTGTCATCAGTGTGATGATAATACCCAATTTTATTTTTCCCAGTCATTAGAGTCATCGCAAGATCGCTATTACTATTAAACTTTAGTCTAGATGTTTTCATATCACAGCCGATAAAGCGATGCTATCTGACAAGATGGTGTCTGTATGGATCAATGATTCTTATTTTTGGGACTGGGCAAGCAACATACACTGAAATGGATATATTCAGTCCTTGAGGGAGTATATTTTCAGTGTGATGCTAGATTCATCTTTGTCAGTTACAACCCTAATGCTTTAATTATTTTGGACAATTTGGACTTGTTTACTGATTAAAAATATAGGAGCATACATTACTATAGAATGATTATTAGCCCAAACTGACCAATTTATCTCAGTTTTACAGGAACTAAGTCACTTTCAGTAGCTTGTGATCTGAGTTCAAGGTATTTATGGTAGCTTTAAAACAGCTGGGGACCTTGATATTTAAAGGACAGCCTCTGTTGTATCTAACCTGCCTAAATATTAAATATAAAAATTTAATGATTTTTATATTTGATGAGTGGGTTTTCCTCCACCTTTCCTTTATTCGAAGAAATGCAAATGTGAGACAGGAGTTTTATATTTGGCTTATGAAACTCTCTTCTCTCTAAAGCCTGGCTGGGGCATGACTTTGTTTTCTTTTAACGTCACATGGAGAGCTGACAATTTATCCAATCTGTTGGTAGTTTAGCTTGGTTTATCTATCATGTGCTAATAAGTGCTTTCATATTGATTTGTTTGTTGGTTTTATCTCCACCCTGAGTTCTTTTGATCCAGTGCAATTAGCAACATTTTACTAAGCAAATAATTAAATTGCATGGCTGTAGGAGATACAAAATAGTAATTAATAGATGGGGATGATCCAATTGATTTCTTCTGAATATGTACTGAGATTCACCAAGAGAGATGGATCAGTGATTGTATAATATTGCATGCATGATCAGAAAAAAGTATTGGGAGAGGACTGCAGTCTCCATTTGGTAAAGTTCACACTTTGAAGAAGTGAGAGCTGTTGAAGATTTGCAACAGCTCTGCAAGATAGTCTTGTGTTATTCCTTACTTTAAAGCTGGAATGATAGCTAGGTTTTGAACCAGAATTTTCCAGCTTACAGGTTTTTGGGCATTTTAATATTTGGAGCTGGCAAACATGCTTACCGTATCTTCCTAGTATCTGATGTATTTCTCCCTCCCCCCCTTTAATTTCAGTGCACCGATGCCTTATTTGATTGGAGTTCACTTCAGTTTAATGGAGGTAAGTAACTTTCACTTTCTCATGGCTATATGTTAAGGCTGCGTAATGTCCAAGTATTTTAAAAGCCTAACTGGATCTCTCAGACTATTCTTGAAAAGGCTTCAGTATTAAAAAAAAATGCAATTTGTGGGTAATTGGAAGGATAGGAGGGGGAAAAAAAGAAGCAACTTGGTTAACCTTGGATTCCTCTGTTTTATATGAGATTCTCTATAGTTGAGAAACAGAATAGGAGAACTTCCTATCTTCATTAGGTACAGCAGAAGAGAACAGTTTTCTTTCATGTGACCCTTGAAGCAGTCTTAAATATATCAGCATCAAAATGGAATGCTGAACATTCTTCCAAGCTTTTCTGGCAGTGTGCCATTTAATTATATCTAGACTTCTGCATGGAAGGGAATAGAATTATGGAGTGGGGAGGAACCAGGCAGGATCACCTTCTTATTTCAAATATGCTTGCAATTATTTCAGACTGAGTGAGAACTAGTAAAGGAAAGAAAATGGCCAAAAGCTATTGTAAGAGTTATAATATATCCCCTCAGTATGGCCTCAGTATGGAAATGTGATGGGCCATTTCATCTAGCATAGACATTGTTTAAAACTGGCACTAGAAAGACTTCTCTACTGATTTGCTTGATCTAGGATCATACAGGTTAAATTTAAAAGAGTGAACAACTCTAGAAAGCCTGTCCAACCGTATCATGGAATTGTTTCCCTGGTATCAATGGGGGACATGCCTGTATATTAAATATACACAGTCGTGTGAGAATATCATGTCATCTATTTCTTACTGTTATTTAACTCTATAAGCCTGTATCTGCTGTGTTTTATCAGTCTATGCTTGCATTAGTAAAAAAAAAAAAAAAAAAGATTGTAAGGAATGCCCTGATGAACCAGACCAAATGTCCACTTGTCCTAGCATCTTGTTTCTCACAGTAGCTAGGCAAATAGTGGATAAATGTTTTATACAGTGACAGAAGAATAGGAGATCCTATTCAGGGCATTGCAAGAAATAGTCTTGATGGGTATTATTTCTAATACTCTAAATTTCATTAATTATGGTAATGATGCATTATGTAAAGGAATTCTTAATACACATGCTGCCATGGAAATATTTATTTATGATGTAGATTGCTTCATCCCTAGTTTGTTTGCTTGTTCGTTTACAATTTAGATTTGTATGTTAAAAACGTGTGTATGTTTATAATGAAAATCAGAAAGAGAAGCACTCAAATGCTTACATGGATATTTTTCCTTATTCAGAGAGTCAAAAGTAAATCACTGGAGGATGTGGTGATGCTAAATGTTGACACAAATACATTGGAAACACCATTTAATGACCTGAGCAATCTACCAAGTGAAGTGGTAAATCTAGTTGGTTTTATCCTCTTTGTTATTTGAATTACTTATTTTTCCCTGCTAAGTTAAAAAAAAAAAGTACCTTCCCTCACCAAACATTACGTTATCAGCTATAGTTTTCCTATTTAATGGTGTCTTGTTTTGTTTGTTTGTTTGCTTGCTTTTGACAGTTGAAGAAATGTTGAGTGGAACGTCATATTTTTTATTGTGAAGAAAAAGGGAAGATCATAATTATAAAGCTTGCTGCATTCATTAGGCATAGCAGCTTTAAATGCAAGAGTCTCTTCATCTCATCTTAATCATTATATTACAAAGTAGGCATTTCTGTCTGCCTAGTGGCATATCTTGCAAGGGAAAAAAAGGAGTTTTTGAAGGCAAAAAGAAGAAGGGGGCCAATTATCGGCTTCTGGTTCCCTGCCACCTGCCAGCACTTCTCCTTTTAATTAATGATCTGATGACATTGGTCAATATAATAAGAAATGCTTGTAGAGTGGGGTCAGAAAATGCATACTTTGATCTCCTTCAACTTTCTGAAACATTTATTTGTTTTGTCTAAATTATTTCAGTTTTATTTTAATCTCTTCCATCCTGCTAAGGATGGTATGAATTGAAAACTGTACTCTGTTTGTCATTTGCTTTGGCAGAGCAATGATGCCATACTTATAATTCTATTTGTAAATTAAACTGCAAAACCTGTTTGTCAGAAAAGACATTGGATCCTTTGAAAATGACAAAAACTGTCTTTTGTCTGTAAAGGCAGATAAATTAACTGGAAGTTACACTTGGACTTTGATCTCATGAAATTTTTTCTTCTTCTGGATGCTTATAATATAGGATGTATTCTACAGTTCATGTTATATAGACATCCCAAAAGTAGCATTTTACTTTCTTTTGGTCTTCTGCAACATGATTCTGAAAAATAACTTTTTCCCTACCACAGTTTGTTCATTTTTAAGATAGAATTCAGTAGAAGTTGATGATAACAGATGGTTCAAAGTGAGACTGAAATAATACTACATTATTCCTCAAATAAAATACACACACACACACACACACACACACGTGAGCATACATACATGTGCATTCATATATACTTATATACACCGCTCTAGAGAATAAGACGGCAATCTTATTTCTGGTTATAGTAATTTTAATATATAAGTTGTATTATCCTATCAGGACATTTATTCTTATATGTTATTTAAAACAATAAAAGCATAATAAATATTTAGATTAATGTTTTACTACTTTGCTTTTGAAAAGAAACTAACAAACATGGGTAATAGCTGATTTCATGATACATTTTTAAAACTATTTTAAACAAATTAATATTGGAATAAATTTAAATCTCAAAATATTATGTGATTATTGATGGAAATATATATTTTGATTTTGCACTAAGAAGAAGTGATCCCTTATATATGTATACCCCATATAAATTCATAGTGCTATAGTTGGGTAGTTTCCAAACTCACAGAGTTCTGAGTACAAAAGAGATTTCTCTTATTTTTATGTACCCAATGCATGAAGAGGTTCACATTTTTGCATAAACAGACTAAAGATGATCTAGGCTGCTTGCATTTCTATTTTGCATTCTTCTGTTCTGTTTTTCTAAAGGACAATATGATTTGACAGATTTTCTAAATATATTTAGTAGAAAATATATAGTAGAAATAGAATCTTATGCATGAGAAGAAAACATCACTGAACTGGGGTAAGTTGTTAGTGAAAACATACTGATCTGTTTATCAACTCACTCTATATGAAATCCTACAAATGTCTTATATTAATTAGCGTTTGTCTTTTATGGAATAGGCAGTGGGCCTTTTACAAAAATGAACAGTCCATGTAAAATATTAACAATATATTATTTGTATACTCTAAAAAGTTTTATTTTTTCCTTCTGGTAATACATACTATAGTTTATTTGTTTTACCAGTTGTTTAACTGTCCTGATTGCTTCCATTCTAAATGTGCCCTTTTGTAAATCTCAATTGTTAATTAAAACCGCATATAAGCATAGACTGAAAGTGTGGTGCTTATCATCAATGCATATAAAATAAGGTTCCTTTCCCTATGTACATTGCATTGAATGTCTTATGTTTGTTGTATATAATCTATGATTTATTTATTTATGTAATTTATTTATTTATTTATGTATTTATTATGTATTTATTTATGTATTTATTATGTATTTATTTATGTATTTATGTATTTATTATTTATTTATTTATTTGTATTTCACATTTCTGAACCACCCATTTCCCTCAAAGACATTAAAATGTTTTATATATTAAATATAGATTTTATATATTAAAGTGTTATTAAAGAGATAAAGTAGTGTATTACTGGGGACATATACAAAATGAGCATATAAATAAACCTTTACATTTATTTTAGGAATCAAAAATTGAATTCAGAATTGTTTCCAAATTCCTGAATGCTTTTTCTGGCTCAGCTTTTTATAACCTGAAAGATTTAAAATATTACATAATACTTATTCCTATTGTTACCGTATTTACAAGTCCAGGATTTGTAAAATTGTGATACATTCATGTTACAACATCTCATTCATTGAGAATGCTTTTTTAAAAAAAATGCAAAAAAAGTTAGTTGAAATCTGAAAAACATTATTCTTTGCCAATTTATGCCTTTCTATACATGGAAAATATGCTAGTTTTTATTAGATTGACTAGGGGTCTTAATTATTCAAAGGTCAGTGGTCACATTTGTCCTGAATTACCTGTCTGTTTTATTTCATGTGGACCTGTCATGTGTAGTGTGTCTTAATCTTAATGGCTTCATTCTGATATTTGCACATAATAGTTTAGATTTATTGACAATTAATAGTACTGTCATACCAGTAGCAGTTTTGCTACTCCTAAGGTGTTCAAAATTGGAAAAATAAATGAACACAAAGCTCTTTAGGAACACTTTGTTTCTATTTCTCTTTTCCTGCCTTCTTCCAGGGATACCTAGCTTTTATAATTCATCATTTCACTGTAGATTTATCTTTTGCTTTAGAGACCTAGCTGCCTCCCTTACATAGTGTGAATAGTGGCTCCCTTAGAAACAGGGATTTGGTTTAATTTAGCATTCAGTTTTTCTTTCCTTATATATCGGATTGGAATTTCTGGTAGAAATCAGGAAAGAGATCAGGAAAAACTCCCCTTGGGTTAAAATATCTCCCCGGAGATATGGAGGGTCCCAGATCTGCGCACCTTCCGCCGCGCTCTTAAGACCTTTTTATTCCACCAGGCGGGCCTGGCCTAATCTTTTGCCTCTTTTTAATTATGCAAATTTTAATTGGTTTTTAAATGATTGGGGTGTTTTAATCTGTCTGCGCCAAATTGTTTAATTCGATTTTATTTTGTTTTTAAATTTTGTATCTATGTATTTTTACTGTTTGGCTGTTCACCGCCCTGAGTCCTTCGGGAGTAGGGCGGTATATAAATAAAATAAAGTAAAGTAAAGTAAAGTAAAATGTTATCCTAAATTAGCCACCTCAGCAGCCTGATACCCTCTAGATGTGTTATAATTGTAACTCTCAAAATTCTTTGTCAGCATGGTGTGCTGACTGAATGATATTGATATAATAAACCATATTGCAGAGAAAACTCAGCAATCTGGCAGATTCCACTTTAGTAAAGATTAAGATGTAGGATCTGTAACAGCTGTTTTTGTTTTACCTGAGTTTTTCATGGCTAGAAGTGGTTGTTCCAGATGAGGAAGGAATGAGGAACAGAATGGGATTATGTTCTGTTAATATACTGGGCATATTAGCAAAACATATTGTCTCATCATATAATGCTATGGCGAGTTTGGCCAGTCATAAAATTCCCATCTTTTTATTCCCACCACCTCTTCCAGCAACCTAGGCTTCTCTTCCTTTTCCCCATTTCTGAGAAACATTTCTGTGACACATTTATGAAATAAGCATTAGGTTGCAAATCTTTCCTCCCCACACACAAACAATTTTTATTTATAAACATGCTGTGACTTGAGAGAATTTTTTTGCTGAGGAGTAAGTTGTGCCTGTTGCTGGGTATTTTATGTTATAGATGCTGATTTCCCATTTGATTATAAATAAAGAAATGATGAATCAGAGAGGGTAGCGCATACCAAGGGAAGACTTAGCGCGCATGTAGGATTTCTGGCCTTCCAGTTTGTTTGTTTGTTTGTTAATTCAATTTCTTAGTCACCCATCTCAGTTAATGACTATGGGCAACTTACAGTTCAAAAAATAAAATTTACAAATAAAACACTAAAACATTTTAAAACAATAGTAAAGCATCCAAAATAAATATACACAGCAGGCGACATACTTTACTTAGCCAAGTAAAGCCAAGAAACAGGGCCTATGACACACATTTAGTGTTCCAGGTTCAGGTACATTACCAGGTTTTTAAGAGTTTATGAAAGACTAACAAAGATGGGGCCATTCTAATATCTGAAGGGAGGATGTTCCATAGAGCAGAGGCTTAGGGCATACCTTAGCCTGTTAAAGTTCCCTCAATTCCATTGTACACCACTGGGAGTATTGGGAACTCTGAATATGGAGAGGCCGCTCAGGTGCTATCTGATCCAAAGCTGCTGCCACTTTGCTATTCCATATAGCCACAAAGCTTCAATCGGTCTGAGTAGCAGGTTTTCTGGAATAACCCCAAGCTCACTCTGGAATCCAGTTGTGTCCATTAGTCACCTGGGGCTGGCTGCTCGAAAAGGCCTGGCTTCCCTGCAGAGGAGGCTGGCACCCAAGAACTTGAGGCTCACCAGTGAATGATCTGTCCATGGCAGGGGAGAAATCAAGCCCCCCCTTCCCCAAATCCAGAACACTGCCATTGCTCTGACAGAAAAAACAGATTGAATGTATTACCGCTGCTATGAGTTGGGTCCTGGATAATTTGGCCAGCTCCACTGTTGCCATGGTGGCCACAAACTCCTGAGCTCTCTCTGACCCCATACCTAGGGATTGCAGTTGAAATTCCCCAGCACCATAAATCTAAGAATTCCACTCCAGCCCAGCCACAGAATTGAGCTGAGGCAGAGGTTGCTACAAAACAGGGAGGCTGGTGCAATAACAACAGCCCTAACTGACATCTCTATGCCCAACTTAAACAGTGCCTCACATCTGGCAATCTGTTGAGCAAGGCGCCTGGATACCTCCCAAATATCCCAGACAATCACCCTGGGGTCTCACCTGGTGCCAAACCGGAAACTGTCTAGAAAGGTCTCAGTCCCAGCCAGAACTTAGTAATGCATGCTAAATCAGCATTTTTTTCAACAATTAAGTTGTGGTCAAGATAGCTTTATCACAGATTGATTTAGCGTTCATCAGCAGCAAAAGACAGCTTAGAGCCTTGAAAGCCTGCCATTTGGGACTGGGGTTGAATCTGAGAGACTGGAATGTGTTGTTGGTTTGAGCTCCGAGCTTGGCAATTTGGTTGCAAATGTTTCATCCCCATTCAAGGACGAATCTTTTTTTTTTTTTAATAAAAAGTTTTTATTTTCTGATCAAACGAGTATATAATATAAACATTCATTCAAACTATCATCAAGAAAAAGAAAAAAAAAATCAATCCTTGGTAAACTCAATCTTCAACCCCTCCTCACCACCCCCCACCCCCGACTTCCCAGAACAAAAACAGGGCATAGATTTCACCAAACATTTGCTATAATAAACTAGCTAACTGCAAGATTTAATAACTCCCAAAACCCCTTAACTCCCCTTTTATAATTTCATCAACCTCCCTTTTTATAAGCTCAAAATAGCGTATAATCCAATAACTCTAAGAGTTTTAAAACCTTTAACAAATATTAAACATTCAAATCTTAAAAATTCTCTTAATATATCAGTAAAGTATTCAATTAATTTGCAAAAACATTTTCCCCCTCTTACTTTTCTCAAAGTTCAGATATTTTGAAATCTCATAACAGAAAATAAACCTTAGGTATTCACTAATTAAATTTCTACATTTTTTAAATTTCTAAATTTCCCCCCTTCATTATTCCTCCCTCCAACTTTTAAAATTTTAAAAGATAATCATCAACATAATTAACCATTAATACATAAACTAAAAAACCAAAAAAGATTAATCTTACATTCAACCATTAATGCATCATATTTAAAAATCAATATTTAACTTTATACTTTTTCCCCCTCAGTAGTTATAACACCTAAAACATAATCATTTTTAACCATAAGTAGAACAACTGCAAAGCCAAAAGAAAAGGTTAATCTTCCATTCTTGCTTTCTTTTTATATTTTTTCCAGTCTTTCTGCATCCCTCCTACTTCTATTTTGAGGAGGTTTTTCATTTTAATTTGAGGTTGATGTAACTTCAAAGATTGTCCCCTTTTTGAGAAAATTTCCTCTGATTTAGAGCCCCCAAATCGCCTCTTCTTGCTTATATAAATCAGTTCATTCCTTCGCCTGTAGGACCAAAGTTTGTCAAGAGTTTGTGAAAAAAAGTTCAGTTGTTTCTTTTCTATTAAATGTATAAATGCCACTGGCAAATCTCCTTCATCTTCTGAAACTTCGAAAGTCTGGTCATTTACTACTTTTTTCCAAACCAAGTCATAATTTTGAAAGATTCTATCAATTTTTCCAAAAAGAGCAGAGAATAAGCTCGAAAATTCTTGAGAAGATTCTTCCACCTTCTCTGCTGCAATCAGAATATCTCCTGAATTGTCATCATGCTCCGTACTTGTTTTTGTCTCCTCAGTCATTTCTGTTGTTATCCCTTTAAGAATTGCTATTTGATTACTTATAGCTGCAGTATGATTATTCATGGCTTCTTTTATAAATTCTGTAAATTCTGCATCAAAATCCTTATAACTCTGTAAATCAGACAACTGTTTCATTTCTGAGACCTCCAAATAGCTTCCAGCACTTTCAGGATCTCCTTTCTTAGAAGCCATTTTATTTTAAAAAGATTTTCTTTCTTCCCACAACCATAAAATCATAAAGTCAGAGCCATCCTTTTGAGCAGCTTTCAGCAATTTCTTTATAAATCACCAAACGAAATAATCTTTTCCCAAACAGCTCTTCAAAATCTATTCCAGCAACTTAAAACCAGTCTCTGAGCACGAGTCTATTAGCAAAAACTTTCCTTTCTAACTTTCACTTTTAAAATCGCAACAAAGAAACGCCATCTTTACTTCCAGCTCAGAAAATCCAATTAGAAACATTGTATCCCCGGAGTTAAGTATTATACTTGCAAAAAGCTTGTCCTCCTGCTTCTGTTCTGCCTGCTTTTTTGAAATCATTTAATCTTCTGTTTGACAGCAGAAATTGGACGCAACGCCTAGCTCTGTAAAAAAAACAGAGTCCCCCCGGATCCGGAGCTTCAGTGGGCTGAACGGGGAGCTCTCACCCTCCTAACCCCTGGAATTAATCCAGGGGTTTTCGGGGAGCTCTACCCTCACCCACCTGCTCTCCTCCCCTTCTTTTCCCGAAGGGGAGATTTTCAAGCCGTTTGACAGCTGATTAGCGCTGTCAGAACGGCTCAACGGGATCGCAGGGGCGGCGGTCTAAAAAGACCGTCAATGGCGCTGCGGAGCCAACCCGGAAGTCCTCAAGGACGAATCTTCAGTGCGTTTTGGATTGTGCTTGTCTGGGGGAGTGTTGGCCTTTAAATACCTTTCTGAGTCCTGTGATTGGCTGGCTGTACTTGCTGAGTCCTTGGTTTTAAGTACTGTCTGTGTGATATAAATTGGTGCTTGTGTTTTTGTTAGGATTTCTTCTGATGATGTCATGGTCTGGTTTCGGGTTGATTTGATCGGCTGCATTTGATGTCCGATTTCTTGTGATCTGTCAAAGTATAACTTTCTTTGGTCTTTAAATGCTGCCTTTGGAATCATGGTTGATGTTATTCTTTCGTTTTAAGTGGTTGATAGATTGGGCCGATGTCAATGTGGGTATTTATTGATTTATTGTGGAAAACCAGGCTTCCAGGAATTCCCTTTCTGGAATGTGCGACAGGAGCAAAATACCTGTGGCTTAGTTATTGTAGCTGCCACTGCTTCTTCTGTACGTCTTTACAGATGGTTAGATTCTAGAAAGGTTGGGCAGAGAAGATGAAACTGCAACCAAGGAATAAATTTATCTGTTCTAATTGTACTGTATGGTACTATGGAATATTTGTTTTTATTGTCTGGCATGTTTTTTTGAAAATCTGCTGTTTTACCAGCGGCATAAGAGCTTTGGGGGGGGGGGGAACAGGACATTGTTTTTGGTACAGGACTTTTTTTTTTTTTTTTTCAGAGCAGAAAAGAAGGTTAGGTGGGGGGAAATCTTCACGAGTTTTAAGTTGTTGTTTTTTTAAAAAAGCCTGGTAACTGATTTCTGAATGTATAAACTCTTTAATAGCCCTCATTCTATGTGAGCAACAGGCTTTCAGCATTCCAAATATATCTACAATCTTCAATTATCTTTGCCATAAGATATATCTTAATTAATAACATAAATAATGCTGGCTAATTCTGCGATATAAGGAGGTATGATGATTTCCATTTTAGACAAATATTATTAGGTAATTTTGATTATTGATGCTATTTCTTTCTAAGGAGCAAGGCAGAGTCCATAAATGAACTCCTTCTCCTTTTGAAAGAATGTGATCCCGTGAAGAACGGTCAGTCCAAATATCCCTTGGATATAAACCCATGTTTTCATAATAGTGCTTTTCTTTGGTTATCATATCTATATTTCCCAAAAATCTTTCAAGTTTGGTATCCCATTGTAAACACAATTACTTGTTTCTAGGTAATAGCTGTTGAAATATCCAAGGTCAAAAGACCTGGTTGTTTTCTATTTAATAAGCAAGCTGTGTACAGAGCCTTAAAATACACATTTAAACAGGGGTAAAGGGGTGGGGATTTATTTGGAAGTTTCCTGTCATTATTTCTTGCCAGTGCTGTCTGACAGTCACTATTTAAGTATCATTGCTCTCTTATTATGGTTATATACTAGAAAAGCATCTTTAAAGTTATTTAGTGCATTATAAGGGTAATATCTAAATTATTTAATTTAAGATTAAATTTGCTAGTTGAGTTGTACTGATATTCCAAACAAATTTATGTTGTCATAGAAAAGAGAAAGGTTTTTAATTGATTGTAATTAGCAATCATACTTCTGTAAGAAGTATTATCTGAGGAAATGAAGTTAGATTTGTTATAGCTGCTAAATATATTAATACTATGCTGTATATATAATATTTCTGTGCTAGCAACTTATCCACTTGTTCCCATGTTTCAGTTTTCAGTTTCTTTTCTACCTCCCTTTTCCCTGCTTGATGTTTGATTCGTTTTCTCTTTCATATAAATAATACAATTTATTTAGTGTGCAATATTTTCAGTCCTCTGTTGCTAATCTATATTTTTTTTCAAAGTTGTATAATGCAATTAGAAATAGTATAAATTATCAAAAGCTTACTCTTGAAGTGGTAATAGTTCCAATATATGTATCCTTTATATTTTCTGAAAAATATTTGTGGCCTCTATTATTTCTCCTCTTTCTTTTTACAAAATACATAAACTTGTACAATAGAAGCAGTCATGTTTAATACTCATTAAATTTATCTTATTTCATGTATTTAAATACCTACATGTTACCTTCCAGAGCATAGCAATTTAAACATTATATTTTTCAAAATTTAAGTAGCTTTGTTGGTACTGTAATCGGTTTCAAATCTTCACTGCCAGACATGCATCATCAAGATTCTATGCCAGTAACTGTTTTTTTTTAACTCTCATTGTTTATCTTGTGCCATCAATAATAGCATCTAGCTAACCCTTCCTTCTATCAATTTCTTTTGCAGTTGTTTTCATTTTTTCCAAACATCAAAGTCTTCTCCAATGATTCTGTCCTTGGCATTTTGTTTTTCATTATTAGTGTTTCCAGTGAGCAATCTGCTTCACTTTACCTGATATCTATTTTTCTTGTAGTTCAAGTTATTTTCAGAAGTTTTTTTTAACCACACCATATTTCATAGGCATTATTTTTTCTTCATTCTACTTTGCAGTGATTCAGTTTTATCAGGCATATATTACAGCTTAGAAAATCCTGTACTCAACATTGTATTTAATGTGATGCCTCTGCACTTCAATATTTTGTCATAATCCTTCCCTCAAGTAGCAGATAATCTTTATTTAATTACCACAATTGTGATCCTATTAAATATTTAAGGCCAGGAAAATACAGTTTCTTAATATTTCAGTATCTGCACGGTTTACCTGCTTTGGGGTGCTTTGCTATTAACATAATCTTAGATCGTTGGATGTTGTTATAGTTTAAAAAAACTTTTAACCATCTGGTTTTTGCATTCTTTTCTTTTACATTCATTATTGTTTTCAGCCACCCAAGTGGTATTTCTAGTTTAACTTATTTTTATTAATTATTTCTCCCAGGGATTTTAATTTCAATTTCTATTTCTTCTATTCCAGCATTTCCTAGATATGTCCTGCATGTAAATTAAACATTTGGTGGCAGTATATAACTTCTACACTTTCTTTTCTAAGTTTTTAACATAATTAAGGTGCTTCATATTAAAAACTCTGTTGATTCCTGGGCATCATGCATATTTTTTAATAGGTAGTACTTTAAAGACTATTGACAATTTATTGTGGTTTGGACATCAAAAGCCAAATTAAAAGTAAACATCAGTTTAGTGTTCCTGTGCTAACATCCATTATACATTAGCAATATGGCCTTGATTGCCTTTGCCTTTGGCTGAATTCAGTTTGTACTGTTGACAATTCTTATTTCACATATTGTTGAAACTTGATTGCAAAACCTAGAATATTTTCATGTTAGATGTGAGATAAGTGCAGCTGTTCTGTTGTGTATTCCTGTGTACTACTCTTTGTGATAGTAGGACATGGGTGTCAAACTCGATCGTGTCACGTGACATATTGCAATGTTTTTTGCCTTTGCGGAGCCAGGGTGGGCATGGCCTGTGCATGATGCATCTGGCCCACGGGCCGCCAGTTTGACACGCCTGTAATAGAATATAAATTGGTTGTTTCTGATTCTTGGGCATTGTTACAACTTTTTAATATTAATTTATGAACTTCTAGTAAAAGTTTAATGTCATCTTCTTATAAGTTTTTAAACAGAACTCTGACAGCTTAACTTCAGCATTTTGTTGTAGTACTTTCTAGGACCATTTCACTGTCTAGCACAGCGGTCCCCAACCTTTGCGGCTTGGTGGCCTGACTGGGGGTGGGAGAGGGGATCTGGGTTGCATGAGCATTGGGCCAGCATGCCCGCACATGCACAGCTCAACTCGCGCAAGTGCGTGTGCTGGCCCATCACTCACATGAGTTGAGCTGCACTGACATGACACTCATGCAGCCAGATTGCAAATAGGCTGCGACTTGGTAGTGGACTGCAGCCCAGAGTTTGGGGACCCCTGGTCTACAATATCTAGTTTAGTTTATCTTCATATGTATAATTGATTTTAGTATTTTTGGGAGGTACAATTCTTCTGTGCTGTCATCCCACCTGTCTTTATTTGTATGTTTCTCAGTTGACCTTTGTCTTTTTGTGCCCATTTTTTTCATAAAAGTTAATTTTGTTTAATAAATGTTCGGCTCTTTCTATTTAGTTGTTATCCTCATTATGTTTTTCTTTATAAATCAGGCTTATATATAATAACATTAGGTATAAAACAGAATCCAGATTACATCATATATACTACATCTGAAAGAGAGTTTAAGTTACGGTATGAGGCTACCACTGATGGAAGACACTGCATTCCTGCAAGCATGGATTCTATGATGGCAGTTATATGATTCAGATAACCAGGTCCTGAATAACTTTATGATACATACTATCACTTAAAATGGAGGCTATATATGAACAGACACTGAATGGAATATAGTGTTATATGCTTCAATATATTGGCACCACAAGAATTTTAGTAGATGAATTTTCCAAACAAAATTTCCATTAATAACTATTTTCCGAATTACATTAGGAATATCTAGGGCGGCCTTTGTGCAACTTTTTTCCTCTGGAGGTTTCAAGAAACCCCCTATATAAAAATTGCAAAAAATACAAAAACTTTACAACAATTTTCATTTCTAACGTACACAGTCCACATTTTACTTTTATAATACCAGATGAACAATAAATTGGCAGCTGAGTTGTGGCATGTAAAAATTTCCACTGAGCGGTTGAGCATTACACAGTTCATGTACATAGTTCAAAAAATGAAGATTTTTTTAAAAATCATGATCTCTTGCAGAACTGCTAGCGACTCATGGTATCCTGGGGTTCAAGTGTTGAGAAGGACTGGCGCTTCTCAATAATAGCAGAACTCTTGGTAATGGCAAATTAAAAAAGTTGAAGCCAACATGATTATCCTAATTTCATTCTTCACATCTTAATTGTATCCTTAAACAGAGCAACTGAATAACACAGCATCAAAAAATACTGTCCTGAAAGCAGAATTTTTAAAAACTTGAAATGAGGTTACAATGTTCTAAATTGCTGGTAGATAGAAGAAAGTGTATCTTCAATCTTTTGAAAAAAGATTATCAATTATCTATTAAATATTATTTAATGTTTCATTCACAGTGCCTAGAAGTCTAAAAGTATATTCTCATAGAATATTACATATAATGCCTTGTGATATTTTTATTATAATTAACTTTCTAACAGACTTATAATTTACATCCCATCATAAAAAGATAATTAGAGTAAAAGCTAATGAGGATGAAATTCTCATTAAATTCAGGTCAGTCTAATTCATAAAATCTTATAAAAAGGAAAAACCAGACTCTTTCGATGTAAGTAAACTTTTTTTGACAAACTCTTTCTGTAGAGAGAATTTATTAAATAGAAAAGCAACTTTTGGAATTAATAATGCATGTGTCATAGTGATCCTCAAAAGACTCTTTGCAGAAAACCTCAAATCACCTAGTAGTTTGGGAAGGGAAGCATAGGAAGAAATGTTCTACAAAATAGATTTTAGAATAGAAAAGCAAAAAAACAAAAGTGATATTTTTAACTGAAATTAAATGATAATTAGTACAATTCATTCAGAACTAGAGTAGTGGATCCTTAAGACACTTCAGAACATCATTTCTATATTCTAGAACTTTGATCATTTTTGAATGTATTTCAGAGTTACACTCCTACTGGATGAGCTGCAGTTCTGCCCCAGTGAACCGGTTGTTGAGATTCTAATATGGCTTCTAAAGCTGACACTAGTATTGTTAAGTAAATGGAAGTGTATTAATTTCAAACAAGTAGCTCATACCGTGTTTCCCTGAAAATAAGACCGTCTTATATTTTTTTTGAACCCTGAAATAAGCGCTTGGCCTTATTGCCATGAGCTCAAAAGCCCAATTGGGCTTATTATCAGGGGATGTCTTATTTTGGGGGAAACGGTAGTTTAGAATGAAATATACTAATCAGTAGTCACCAAAAGGAAGAGGAGAGACAGGCAGTATAATATATTGGTATTGTTAAAAGAAAAGAGAAAAATTTCTCAAAATGTTCTCTGAATTATTTAATAAACTTGAATTATTTAAATTTCTCCAAAAATTAATATACCTATGTATATTAATTATAATTAATTAATTAATTAATTAATTAATTTTCATGTGTCTAACACCTCATTTAAAAAGGATGTGTTTGGTAAGATGATTACAGGTAATCCTCGACTTAAAACCACAATTGAGCCCAACATTTCTGTTGCTAAGCAAGGCAGTCATGTCCCATTTTATGACCTTTTCCACCACATTTAAGCAAATCCTTGCAGTTCTTAAGGGAATCATGTGGTCATTAAGCAAATCTGCTTCACCCACTGTCAGAAGTCAGCTGGGAAATGGTGATCACATGACCTCAGGACAGTGCAACTGTTATAAATACATGCCACTCAACAAACACCTGAATTTTGATCACATGACGAGAACACTGCAAAGGTCGTAAATGTGAGAACTGCTCATAAGTCTTTTTTTTTTTCCACTGCCATTGTGTTATGAAATGAAAGACTGAAAAACATTCCTGGGTCTGCCAGATACAGTTTATTGCGCAGGTTCAGAACCAGATTTGTACCTGAAATTCTGAACCCCTGAAAACTCTGATACAAGTGCTTATATATGTTTCCAAGACAAAGGGTTTGGTGAGCTCATGCATTTTTCCATATATGGTTAACATACACTTGTTATATGATAATTGACCCTTCCTAATTACTAAACCACTATTTTCTAGTTTATAAGATTATCTTTATCTAGACAACCTTCCTTAGTTCTGTAATTACTAATACGGGAGATTTATTGCTGTCCTTAGGTAATAAGTAACTCTTTGTAACATACATGTCCTTGTGTCTTTGACAGTGAGGTCCCTCAGATGTTTTCCATATGGCTGTCCTTCCGTGACAGCTAGGCCTCATCATAAGATATATTACCAATAATGGGATTTAGCTGATTTTTAATGTAATCTCCAAACAAGCACATTTCTCCCTTATAATAATGTGAATAGAGAGGGTCCTTTAGTGTTCATGTAACTGACCCTGTATGATTCCTACTTTATTCACATTAATTGTAACTTTGAAAAATCACTGAATGAATGATTGTAAGTAGAGGACTACCTACCATATTTTTCGGAGTATAAAAGGGGGTGAAAATTTAGGTGCGTCTTATACACCGAATGTAGCCCTGCCCACCCACTGGCCCCCACCCTTTGGCCCCTGCCTCGCAGCAGTTACCTCCTTGCAAGGAAACAGCAAGAAAAAACAGCCCCTTTCAGCTTCAGCATAGGCTAATTAGCACAAGTTGATTAGATCGGCCTCCTGACTCTCAGCTGATTTGGTCTCAGCTGTTTTGCGCAGGGCTCTGCTGCTAGCTGCAAAGTGCTAGAGCAGATTTTTTTTTTCCCTAGCTATGCTGAAAAAACAAAACTGAAAGTAAAGCAGGCTCTTTGCTGCAACATGACAAAATGAGGCAGGGAGAGATTTCTTTTTCTTTTTGCTCACCAAAAAAGGTAGGTGCAAACAATGGGAAATTTAGGGCAAAAGAGGAGAGTTCAGGATTTTAAAACACAAAAGAAAAAAAAAACTCTATTTAACTAAGGAATTGTAATAATTGAGATACTATTAATTGTATATTGTGTTGAAAGCAGAAATGGTTAAGTTGTGGTTTGGAGGAATATATGGGGGAAATTATTTGATTTATTATTATTGGTAAATATAATTAATTGATTTGTAAGAAATTGGATTGCATGGAAATAATTGGAATATTCATGTTCATGTTGATTAATATACAAAAAAGATAGTTATATAACTAATTGATTTATATTAAAATGTTGAATTCATATTAAATAACTTAATATTACATAATTAACCAATGTGAGGATGGATATAAAAATAGATGACAATGGGAAGGAGTATAATATAGAATAGAAGGGAAAAATTGAATTTGATTAAGATTAGAGATGAGAATGAAGGGTAATATTGGTTTTTTTTAAAAAATAGATGAGGAAAAATATGGCAAAAAGGAAATATAGAAATTGTAAATTTAATTGAAATGACTAAACACTGTTTAAATTTGTGAACCAGCCAAATACTCTGTTCAAAATAAATACATTGTATGTTAGTATGTGTGTTTGTCTAAAAAAAAAAAAAAAAACTTTTTAAAAAAACAACAACCAAAAAAGGTAGGTGCGTTTTATACTCTGGTGCGTCTTATACTCCAAAAAATACGGTATATATGAACCACATATTATTTAACACGTGTTCTTTAAAATGCACCCATAAATATTCATCCTCTTATACATATCAATGTACATTCTTTTATTATATCAGAACGATCACTCTATTAATTTTCTGAAAATCCAAACACTTTTCTTTCATTAAACATTAGTATTCAACAGGTCTAGCCACTGAAAGTCCCTTTTCTAGACATAGTGTGGACTCTATTGTAGGCTCTGTTGTGACAGCAGATCCTCCTTGTACTCATTTGAGTATTTACAGGCAAGCAGCATGCATCTTGCTATAAAGCTGTGACCATGGTTGATCTAATGAACAGAAAAAGTTGGTCATGAAGTACTGTAATGCTCTCTACTTTGTGTTTTAACTATAACTTTCTGCCCTCCTTTTAAAAAGAAGTGTACCTGAAAATTCATGTGGTACATACAAGTATTGAATAGCAGCATTCTTTCTTATATTGGGGGACTGAAGATCAATTTCAGTGCTCCATTCTGTTTATAGTTAGTAAATTAGTTACAGATTTAGTGCTTTAACTTTTCACTATGTCAGATTTGACAAGGTCCAATATTGTATTTATGTGTGTGTGTACACACTCATATATATTCCCTTTTAATTATCCAGAGCAGTACCTCCTAGTTCTCTCACTGATTCCAAAAGTTGGTGAATCTGTCCTCTGCATTTTTTCTAGTTTACCAGCATCACTTTGTAAGAATAGTGTACGTTTTCCTTATGCTCCAAGACAAAGAGCAACAAGAATACAATTGATGAGATCTTAGCGTTAGTATGTGCAATATATTTTCAATAGCAGCAAAACTGTCTCTTAGGTTTAAACGAATTGAAATGTTTTTCACACCTCCGCTATGCACTAGTCATCCTTGAGGTTAATTTAAAACATTGTTAATCTGAGGGGGAAAAAAATAGCAGATAACAGGATAGTGTTCATTTGTACCATGATCCTATTGGAGGGAAGACCTGTTGAATTCAGTGAAGCTTATGCCTTAAAAATGCTTAAGATTATTTCTTTTGCTTTTACATTGTTCCAATAATTACCTTATAGAAACAGTTAACTGATTTTCTAAAATTTACACAGGTTCCCTCTCCATTATGTAGTTGCTGTTGCTTTGATACCTTGCTTCCTCCTTTAAAATACTGTATAGGGTACATAATTGTGCGTGTTTGTGTGTGTGTGCATTTATTTATTTAATATATCAAGTAAATCAATTACTTCACAAACTTCTAATTTAATATTTTTTTTAAAAAAATGGGGAATTTTTTGGGGGGATGGGTGTGGCTAAACTTCTATGAATATTGGAATAGGCTTTCCATAGGCTAAATGAATCAGACTCTAAACTTTTATCTGAATCCATGGTGCTTAAATATAAATGGAAAAGATCACAACTATAGGGAGAGGACCAATACTGTAAAGGCCTTTCTGCATAGATTATGAACATAATAACTCAGTAATTCTTTTCCAAAACTATAGTTATAATTAGACCCAATGGGGGTCTCTGTCTTTGATCATATCACAGTAATTGTGACTTTACATTGGAAAATATCACTACTGTGAAGGTTTATCACCTGTAGAGCTAGTCTTTTCTCTGATGCCATGTTCAGCTCTCATTAGCATTATTCAGAGTTCCATTGTTAATTAGACTGATGCTTCAATTACAATAATCATTGTCAAGAATAATCATGGCTGCTTATCTGAAGAAAAAAGAATATTCACTGTTGCTGATTTTTTAAAAAACTTGACATTTGTTTTAGTAATGCCTTTTGATTTTCATAGATAAATACAATACTAGCTGAGATGAGGCATTTTGCATAAGCTGCACTCAGTGATATTTGCAACCTGTGAACTTGTCTGCAAAATAAGACTTACTAATTCACTATTAACTCTAATACAATTCTTCTGTAAAAGCAAAAATGCTCTGGTTCTGAGAATTATTGGCAGAATACTTTCTTCAGTTGTGGAGCTCTTCTTCAGTTCCCATAGTTTTTATCTAGACAGTATTGAGCAAGAACCTCATATGAGTGCCATGTGTATCTGTACAGAACTTATTGCATTATATGCTAACTGGATGAAAAATACATATAAAAGAATGCACAGTCTTCTGGGGCTCAAGAGCCATATTAAGTGTAAAAGCATATGAATATTTGCACATTTATTCACACACAAATGTTAGTGTCTCTTCCATTCATACGTCACCTAAAAATTCCAATTCACTGTTTCAACTTTCATTTTATCCTTCCTGACTTCCCATTGTGTCCTTTCTTCTTTTCCCAACTTTGTGATAAACCCCTTGAAAAGCAGATTATGTTTTTAAATATACTACGGACACTTATTTATAACATACATTCTTGGGTATACTATCTTAACTTAGGCTATATAACATTAGTTCTGACTCTGAACTTCTTCAGAGATAGATACAACTCGTAAGCTGCAGTATGGTGATTTTATAAAAGCATTGTCATTACCATTTAGTTGAACCATTTCTAGCTCATGATAAAGTACAGCATTAGTGAAATCTCTTCTGGCAGGAGAAAAAACACATGGTTCTGAGTTTGGTAGCACAGAATAAATGGGGTTACACTAAGAGATAAGCTAAATTTAAAAACTAAAGTTTTTGTAACTCAACTGAAAGATATATATTCATCGTTATCTGAGACACCCAAGCACATAGTATGATGGTGATGGTGGCAAGAAATCTACAGAAAAAGAATCTCACAATACTTACTGTAAAATAATTAAAGCTTATTTATGTCAAGAGGCCTTGGGAAAAAAAGAGAGCATAAACCAATTTGCATTAGCACTTACCAGCATCCCCTGCTTTCATTTCAATTAACAGATCAGTAGGTGTACTTTGCAGTTAAAAAGATAAGCTATCAAGAAAGAGCATGATTTTTTTGGCTGACCTGCAGACACCAGAGCTTGCCTGCTGATTAGGTTTGTACCTCCCTTTACCAATTTCTGAAGTGTTAAATTAACTGTTCTTCTCTGTCAACACAGGTCTCGGCCTTGAAAAATCAAATGAAGAAGCAGTCCACAGCTACTGGTGATGGAGTAGCCAGGGCGTTCCTCAGAGCTCAGGTGGCCTTGTTTGGTTCCTACAGAGATGCACTAAGATACAAACCTGTAAGCTATCGTTTATCATTCAGGGATCTATTTTCTAATTCTAAAGAATGTTTGCACATTTGAATTTTATCTATCTCACTGCAGTTAGAAAACACCCGTGTTGAGCCATGTTATTTTTGGAAAGCATTATACAGTAATCAGATGAAGAAAAAAATTATTATTTAATTTTTATTATATACCTTTATTATTTTTATAAATGACTTAAGTAAATGACTCGGGCGTATTAGCTATGTTTGCCAATGTGAGTCATTTATAAATAGTCCTCCTCCTATTTACCACACAATAACTCTGTGTGAGAGTCAGTGTCACCTGGCAGGCTTTCATGCCTAAAGCCACTCATGGTCTCCCAGTTTCTAGTTTGGTATCTTAATCACTAAACCAGATTGGCTCTAAAAATGCTTAATTTGCTCTTCATTTGTTTCACTTCTAATGTCAGTGGATAAATCACTTGAAGAGTGGAGAATACAATGTCAGATTTTGATTTTCAAGTTGCAGCAATGAAGTTCATGTAGTCCGAATTATGTCAGTGAATAAGCCAGTATTATTCCTAACATATATAATTTATTTATTTAGCTCCCAGTTGTTGGTTATTTTATTTATTTTTTATTTTTATTTTTTATTTTATTTTATTCACACAATAACTGTTTTAGTTTTTTTAATTAACTGCATAAATAGTCTAAATTTACATGCATGGTACGAATATAAAACATTCTTTAAAATTATACATAAATGCAGCAATTAAAAGCTCTTTTAGTTCAGTAAATATAAGCTGTCCTGAAATTTATATCTTTACCACTGAATGATCTTCATTTACCATACTATCTTTTAGTAAAATGGTGCTTTTTAATTTGAATCTGTGATGACATTGTTACTTCATAATTTAACACAGGACAAAAATTACACTAAAATAAAATGGTGGAATAGAATAATTAAAATAAGGATGCAAAAGCAGGGACAGCATGAAATGTGAATGGCAAAAATTAAATAATTTTTTATTTATTTTAAATAATAAAATAGAATTTTTAAATTGTCCCACAGTGAATTATCTCATGACGAGTTGGCCATGGTTAATTGACTGTGGTGAGTTGGCCGCAGTGAGTTGGCTGTGGCAAGTTGTATTTTAAATGTATATGATTGTATTTTAAAAGTATGTTAATTATGTATATTACAAATATATTTCCAATGTATGTAACCCACCTTACAAAACATACAGCCTTTTACAGCTTGGTTGTTAAAATTTCTAAATGGCACCTTAAGATTTCCTTAACCCAGTTTCTCTTAATCTAAAGATTTAGATTATCCCTTCTTGCATCATATCCTTGGACATTAATACTATAGGACATTAAATAACTGAAACAGAAGATGGTACTCTTTTTGGCTTTGAAATTTCTCCAATTTTTCAAACTATAATTGCCAAGCCTTATATTATTTAAACAAAACTCTTGTTATTTTTTTTTTTTCAAGTTAAGTGGTGGGTGGTTTTCACCCTTGCAGAGGTTCCCGTATCTTTTGTATGGCTTTATCTTTTTCTTGGCTAGGTTTCTGAAATGCTGCCAGATTTTTTAAAGTGAAGTATAAATCAAGTTAGTTGTTTATGTTCTTTATAATCTTTTAATGATATGGTTTTTGAGAAAGGTGATTTGTTTAGTGTATTACAGTATTTTTCTTCTTCCTGCTTTATCATGAAGAATTACACATTTATCGCACATAATTTTTCCCTTCCCAAAATATTTCACATAAGCAACTGGATTTTAACTGCTCTTGTTTTCTTGATAAGTTTTGTACATAATAAATGTGGGCATAATTTTGCCATCATTTTTCGTCCACTAACTTTAACCTAAAAATGAGGACTGTCATGAATAGGATTAGAATAACTCATTAAAGCAGAGACTTTAAAAATGGGAAGTGTGATATATATTCTCCAACTATTTTGCCTTACTGGAAGATTCTCAGAGAACACCTCTTTTCCTTCCCCATCTTCTCTGACTGGCAGAAAATCTTCCTAGTCAGATAGAGGCTCTCACTATCCTGGGAATATATTTCTGTTAAAAGTTATCCTTGTGGCAAAGGAACAAGTGAAAATGTTTTGCTGCAATGTCCATTTTATAAAGATTCATAGTATGTTTTACAATTTAAGTAGATTGCTAGGGCATTCAAATCCATTCTAAATGCAGCTATTATAAGTTTACTAATATGACTCAGTTTCTTTGAATATTGGCAAATTCTGTTTTACTGTTTGTAAAATTTAATGTAATTATGTTTTTTTTTAAATTCATTTTATTTTGTGTATTTTAAACTTTTGCTTTTAATGGAACTCTGGCCAGTGAGCACAAAGTTTGTAGTGTACGTGTGACTGTAAAATGGCCCTTAAATATCTTATTGAATTTCACCTAAATTCAACCTTTGTAAAATGCCCTTAAAGAATACCAGTTGTAACAATTTGACTATGGTATGTTAGTCAAAGACCAAAATTCATAAGTAAGCTAATTAATAAAGCAATTCTTATAAACCATGTTCTAATTGTGAATGAAAGGAATCATAATACATACTGTTATCTTTTTAAAGCAAAGATATCTACTGAGCCAGCTTTGCGTTTGCTTTTAGTATAATTATAGGATTTAGCTTATTTTATGCTCATGATAATGATTTATTCTGAGCTCGTGTGTCAAAAGTTATTTACAATTATATTAAGCAGCTAGTTTAAAATGTGGATGGAGCTTAAAAAGAATGTGGCCTGCTGTGCCTGCTAGCCCATGAAAAGGAGATGGGGATGTACAGAGTTCTGTAATAACTGTTATCAAGCAGACAAATATATTGTCTGGCCAAAAAGGAAAAAAATCAGTCTGATATTAAAAATATTAGCAGTCAGCTCCTCAGTGCAGAGTCCCTAAATAGACCTTGATCAAAAATATACTTTGAGAGTATGTTGGAAATATTGGTGTTCTGAAGAACCATGAAGCTTTATTTTCCCAAGCCTTGGCCTAAGATAGTTGGAGCCCCTTCCACTGGATATTTTGGAGTATCTTCTTGGATTAAGAAAGAAGACAAGTTGCTGTCTAACAGTAATTGGGGATAAAATAAACTGTGCCTTCAACAGCTCTGCAGCTTCCATTCTCATGTACAGTAATGGCCAAAATTGTGGAAACCTTTTGGGAAAAGTTTATTTTCTAAAACTAGCTAATACCGGTAACACCACTTTTTTGGGGAGTAGTACCATAAAATTATATATCAATGGAAAGAAAATTTAATCAAGAATGTAATGCAATTACTTTTACGAAGGATTCGCTATTAGAATAGCAGTTACAGTATAAAGAAGAAAAGTGAAACACGTAGGAAAAATAAGATATACAAAAATTAGCACCATGTCAGTTAATACTTAGTTGGGTAACCTTTAGCATGAATTACAGCCTTACAACGTCTTCCCATGGAATGAACCAAGTCTTTTAGTTCTATAGCTGTTATAATGTGAAACCAAGATTGAATGATTGCTTCTATTAACTGGGTTTTATTGCTGAGTCGCTTCTGACTAACAAGTTTCTTTAGTCGGCTCCATAGATTTTCAATTGGGTTAAGGTCTGGGCTATTCCCAGGCCATTCCAGCAGTAGAATATAATTATCTTGAAACTCAAAAAAAAAAAAAAAAAAGTGGTGTTTTTAGCCATCAAACCTCAAAAATACACTTTTCCCAAACGGTTTCCACAATTTTGGCCACTACTGTAATTTCAAATGACTTTTAGTTCTATATTTGAAACATTAGACATGTTAGCGGAAAAGGAATGAACTCTTTGAAAAGGGAAACTTTAAATCTTTGAATTGGCTTGATGTGATTACATTGAAAACTAATAGAGTGGTGATTTCCTGTTGGTCATTTTTCTAAAAAAGATTATTAACATAAAACAGGCAATTACAGGAGATGATTATGAAATGTGTCAGAAACACCATAATTGGATTTTTTATTTTCCAAAGGAGGTGAATCCCTAAGTGTAGGTGTTATGTAGCAATATCCCAAGATGATATAATGGTTTCAAGACCTGTGCAATTTTGCTGGTTCACATATGCCAAAAGGATCTGCGTGCAAAATGCAGGGAATGAGTTGTGATCTATTGAATTCCTATCTCTAGCAATGTAAGGTATCCAGCAGTCCAATTGTTTCCCCTCTCTCTTGTATTTACTTGCATTTCTGATCCCAAAAGCTGCTTATCAAATCATAATGATTTGTTGTCAGTAATCCAAATAGACCATAAAAGGTCAACTTGATTATGAAATAGTTAATCCTAATCAGATTTCTGATCCTTAGCAAGCTTTGTACAGACACTCCTAGAAGAATCCTCTTTTAGGTATTTGCATTTTAGCAGTAGGGATCAAGAATTAAGAAAATGTCCATCAAGGAGTAGGAAGGACACAGTGTGGAAGACCCTTACAGTAGTATTTTTTCTTTTTCTGTATTGTAATGCCAAAAAATTGTAGACCAAAATGTAAACTAAAAGTCAATGTATATAACAAGTCCGATATGTTTGGGGAAAGTGCATTGAGAAATGATTTGATGGTTACAGTATGACAAACTGCCATTATATTAGTAGTATGTAAATGTTTGTTTGTACATAATCTTGGCTTTTTTCTTGGAGATGTCTATGGGGACACAATAAAGGAGAACAGTAGTCTTTAAAGATAGGACTTTATGCAAGTGCCTATATATGTAACATCTTTGAATTACTTTTAAGTGTTTAAGTTACAACTGGTTTTAGTCTCCATGACTCATCTCAAACAGATCTACACATAGAGTCAGTGAATTACTTGAGTTACTGGGAAATTGAAGTAATATAGTTCCCAATGATGGTTAATTAATGGGATTTAGAGGAAGTACTAGGTATGCACTAGTAACTAGCCTGTTTCAAAGTAGTTCAAAGAAGCTTCTGTTAAAATAGCCCTTTTCATTTCTTAAAATTATTCATGTTATCTGTTAATTTCCTATCCAATCTACCAGAGCCTGAGGTAGTTCTTACTTTATTTTTGAAGTTTCGGGGGTTGTGTAAACATTATAGGCATAAAATACTCCTGTTTTTCATTTCATTTTCAGAAAAATTCATTCAATTCTTTTCATAAAGAATTCTAGCAAATCGTTTGTACTGTAGCAATATACATCAGATATTAACTGTCCATAATTAATACAGATTTACTGTAGAAGGTGATCGATACATAAAACCCTAAAGTATTCTGAATTATCTTTGACTTTTAATAGTTTGGAATTAAAGACTCAGTTTTTAATTCTAAGAGAATTGTCCAATGTAAATTTTCTCATGCTAGTCTTATTGAACTGAATTGGTGAACTTGTTTCTGGTTGACTGGTACAAAAGTATTCTGATTGTTTTTATTCAAATTATTATAGCAGTGGTAGTAGTCTTGAGGGGGGACTTCAAATATATAATTTTACATTTGTGGGGTTAGAAAATCACTTTGAACAACCCTTTAAGCTTTGCTTCTATTATATTGCGGTATGATTCTTTCTGGCATGTGAGCACCCAACTTAAATATTTTTAACCCTATTTTTAACCCATGAATAATACACAGTTTTGTTTAGCTTTATGACTTAAAAATAAATAAACCTTAACTGGATTCTTTTGAAAGAAAGTATCTACTATAGTACTATTTATATAAACTATTTGGGGAATATTCAACATTTCTGAATAATTAAATTAGGTAAATGTGAATGTATCCAGCAGAGAATTAAACAGACATGAGGATTTTATAGAAAATCCTTAGTTAATTTGCATAATCAAAATTCGAATAATTCATTCTGGATTATTGGGCACACTATATTTTATTACAGAATCACAAGAAAAAAAAGGCTTAGTAGAGACCCACTGGGTCACAGGACAACTTGTGGCTGTGAAAATGTGCTTTTATTGTTTTTTAGTTTTTCGGTATTTCTGATATATTCCCCAAACCATAAAACAAGATCCTTCACTTGCAGAAAAGATGAATTTTTAATTGAAGAATGGATTTTTTTTAAATAATTAAAATGGATGTTAATTATTTCTAATCTTTTTCATGTCCATGATTATCTATTGATTGACTGTTTTTTTTCTGAGCATAATTTTAAAAACGCTTTACAAAATAATTCATTTTGGGCATTTGATTTTCCTTACATTTAAACACAATAGTATTCTGTCTATGCATCATAGGGATTTTTTTTTAGTATGAAAAATAAGTTAAATTTACCAGGTATAAAAGTATTGATTGTGAGAACTGCTATATGCAAAATAATTGGTGTACTGCAAAGAAATGTTAAATGGAATTGTTTACAAAAATGTATATTTCTTATCTTTTTCAAATTTAGGGAGAGCCTATCATTTTTTGTGAGGAAAGCTTTATCAAGCATCGTTCCAGTTCTACTAAATATTTTCTGGAAACTGCAGTGAATCTCCAACTTTTTAAACAGGTATTTCTAAGATTTTTGACCTAATACCATTCTCATGCATGTAGCATATGCATATTCAGGAACAGAGAAATGGATACAACATTATCAATATTCAGTTTCTGAATTTTGAAGTAGTGAAGGATTTTTATGATCTGAGGAGAAACCAGAATATAGCCAGGATAAATTCTTGTACATTTCTATTATAATCCCAAAAGATTCTTTCTAGTGACAACTCTTTGAGGTAATAAGAAATAAACCTGCTTCAATTAAAAGGTCTTGGGTTTCTTCCAATATATTTAACTGTATTTCTATTTGGAATCATCCCTACTCCTCTCCTGTGAGCATCCAAAATCTGTGTTGGCAGATTTTCTAATCCTCTAGAACAAATCTGGCAGGTATGTGGGAAACTATTAATAAATGATTCTGATACATGTAAATTTTAACCAATCATAATTTTAACCTCTTATTCAATGAATAGCTGTTTTTATATAAAAATGTTTTGGATAAATATGTGCATTTAATCCTGATTAACACTAATAAAAATGAGTGGAAGTTGTCCACTTTTCAAATGTCTGCTACATTGGTGGGTTGCTACCAGTTCGCCTCGGATCGGGCAAACTGGTAGCGGCGGCGGCAGGAGGCTCTGCCCACCCACATGCTTCTGCGTATGCAGAAATGAATGAATCAGTAGTGACGGGTTTTGAAATCCGCCCCTGGTCTGCTAGTTTCCAGATCGTCTCTTAAAACTGCTTCCTTCAGGACTAGGAAATTTGCTGTGTGAGGTGAGTATGTTGCAAACATATGTGGAGAACAGAAGTAGGAGTCTACTCCCAGATCCTTCATGCTCATACTTGTAGTCATGGATAATATAATAATTTTGGCATTATTTAAGAGGCTTTTTTATGGATGAACACAGTGCTGTCAGGGTAATACAATAAATAAAGAAAAGAAAAGAAAACAATATTTTATCTCCTAGAGTTGACTTTGACTTTCTTTAAAATGGAAAATCAATTTAGTAGGACCATACCATTCAGGCATATTTCTAGTTGGTTTTTTTCAGATGTTACAGCTAAATTTTAGTTTGACATTAATTGCCCAGAGGGATGTGTCTTTTAAATTATGCATGTTCTCATTGCACAGAGGAGAAAGTTAGAAGCTTTTTAATACTCTGATGTATCATATTGAGGGGAATATTTGTTTGTTCAGACAATCCAGAATCAGGTCATATCTTATGATCATGGGTGATTTTCAAACATTTTTTTAAAACTAACGTATATAGTTCAGATGTTACGAGGAACCTCTGTTCTTTAGAAGTGGATGCTTTCTTATCTCTTGTTGTAGCAGAGGAGAGGAAAGGGTGAAAGTGGAGTATTTCAGAACTGTTTTGTCTGATGAATCTCAAAAGCTAGAACTCAAATTGTGTATCTGGAACTGAGAGAAAAAATCTTAGTTTTGAACTGTCTTCATATAAAAAGGGTTTAGAAGGGCTACTTCAATTGTAGGTATTTGCTGCCACATGTCATTGATTGATGCCAGAAGATTAGTTTCTCTGCTAGCCTGTTGGAAAACATTGTTGGATGAAGAGAGAACAACATGATACAAATAGGAACAGTCCTAAAAGCTTATTCTAAGCATTGGATAAACATTGCAGTCCAAGCTCTAGCACAAAATAGAAAACATTTCCTCTGATTAAAACAGCCAGAACCTTTGGTGGACACACACACACACACACACACACACACACACACACACACACCATGTTTAACTAATCTTCTGGCTCTCTTTGAAGATATAGTGCAAAACAGATAAGTGAAATTCACAGGATGCTAGGTAACTTTCATTTTTAAAAAAGTTTTTGTTTTTGGAATTTAATGGTTGGTATAGAGATTTATGGCAGCAGAAGTGAAAAGTGCAATTTCTAATTGGAAAGAATTTCCTATTATTCTGCAATAGGAAAAGAAATATGTTTTGAAACTATTTCATGCCCTTTTAGTATTTTATATAATTCCTCCTCCTTGTCTTCCACTTCCCAGCTGCCTCTGATCCAAGACCTGTTTGTAATTAGACACTTTTCAAGGTTACTTGAGTCATAAGAGATTTGAATTTAAAGTGTTGCTTTAGGTTCAGTGGCAAATACTGTTTTTTAAACAGAAAAGAAGTTCAAAGAGAGAGACAGATGGATGGATGGTATATGTGAAACAGCAGCAGGGCAGACATTTGCATTATTGTAATTCTGAAACACTTGTTTTGGAAAGTGAAATCTTAGTAATCATACAAATAGGAAGCAAAAGCAGTGTGTAAAAAGTATGCACTACATATTACACCATAGATTTCTAACCTTTCTAACTTACACACAGCATCGGGATGTCCACTTAGACAATATAAAATGCCTCAAATAGAATTGGTTGATAATTGAAACTGAGTATTGCACACAAATACGTATTTCACTAGTTTCAGCCAACTTTGAATGACTCACCATATATATATGTAATTTCTCTAAAGCCTTGAATGTATGTACTTCTAATAATAGCTATTTTGGATAAGTACAAAACTAAGCTGATCAATCTCTTTCACTTAATGTCATTAATAGGGAATATATAATTTAGTAACCTAAGAAAAGGGTTAACTATTTAAACTTTGGGAAATGTGCTTTACTGATGGTGTAATACGTGTGTGCCTGGCTGCATACTGCTAAGACTAAGAACAGAAAATGATTTTTTCTGGAAGGAGAGAAAACTGCTTTATCTGATTTGGAATAGAAAACATGATGTGTGTATGAAAAATGGATGAAATCTTTACCCAGTATATACTGTTAAGAGCAGAAGATTGACCAAGTTTTTGCACCTCTGTTCAATTTTTATAAGCCCCTCTGCTATGAATTGTTCAAGATAAAATCACTGAAACCATTCCAGTCTGGTCAAAACTAAAATATAACCTGATTTGACACATAAATTTATTTTATTATTAATAACTCTTTTATTCTTTAGGCAGTGCTCTGAATTGTTAATAGGACATATTTATGTTTTTTATTCAATACCCAGTAAATACCGGTAGGTATAATGCTGAAGCAGAGATATATAAAACCTATGTTACTTAAGGTGAGGAAAAAAATAGGGGGATGAGGCAAGAGTATTGTTCTTTTAGTTTGTCATCCCTCTTGGTGAAATTTGACAAATCCACCAAACACAATTAATGATGCAGCTATACATTTTTCATGAACTCCAAATTTGTATTAACATTTTGTGTGTATAAGATTAAACTCAAAACAAATATCTCCTTTCAGTTCATGCTTAACACTCTTTTATCTTACGTTCATAAATCATGTGCTTGGTATGAGGGCAAGGAATGATTTCTTAACTCTCCCTAGATAGATAATGCTTTGTGGCTCAAAGAATGTTTTCTGCACAGTGATAGTTAAAGGTGCTTTATCTCATTCTTGCTGTGAAATAATCCAGTGATCCCTTACCGTGGTCTGACCATGAACCAACCCATTTGGAAAAGGGCCAGTTTAAGGCTGAGGGAGGGAGAAGAATGTTAGCTAAGAAGAAGAGGAAATAATCAGTGATAGCATGTCCTTCGCTGCTACTGCTGAGTCTGCCTTTATCTAGTCCTCTTAAAAATGTATTCATGGAACAGTTTGTTTCATGTCATCAGTCTATCCATTGACAAGCATCAGATTGTCACTGACAGGCCTGTTTGGATAATCTGTGATAGCATATGACAGTCAGCCAAATAATTAATTTTTATTGGCTCCCGTGTACCATTTCAGTTAGCAGCAATTTGGTATTCATGTTGGAAAATGTGCAATCAGTCAAATGATTTCTTTGTTTATCTCATATTTTGGCTACCTAATCTTGGCAAAGAAGTATTTACCTCTTGAAAATATCCTAAAAATCCCAGTACTTTTGGAGGGTTGATATATATATATATATATATATATATATATATATATATATATATATATATATATATATATATATATATATATATATATATATATATATATATATATGAAAATTTAATGTAAATTTAGAGTTTTTACAATACATTGTTATTGCATTGAAAATTATATTGAGATTCTGATTGTCAATGTTTTAACAAGGTTTCATTATTCTTTTCAGATTATGTATAGCCAGGTTCAGAGATATTGGTGGATGGAGAATTAGAAACTTGCTTTTTTTTTTTTTTTTTACATCAATTTATTTCTTTTAGCACTACCTGTTTTGGGGTGAGATTTAAATTGGCAAACTATGATAAATACTAACTTCTGTTGATTGCAACTATTGTTTAAAATTATTAGAGTAACCATTGGTTTTAATTTTACAATGATGAATAAAAAAAATGAAAAAAGAAATTTATTGCGAGGGGAAAGAAATGCACATAGATCTTGTATTTTAGTCCTCTCAGCAAATGGAAGGGATTAAAAATGATCATTTAATAAACATTTACTTTTTCAGTACATATAAATAGGTAGGATTTCATAAACATTTTATAAAAATAAAGCTCTATAAAAAGTCCAATATTTGTATAGTTATTATATAACTTACAATATATATTATAATATCCTATATTATGAGTTAATCTTTATTTTAGAACATAGAATAATAAAGCTTGAAGGACTTCTAGTTGGGCAGGAGATTGTATACCATTCCAGACAAATGGCTGTTCAGGATCTTCTTGAAAACTTCCAATGAGCACCCACAACTTCTGGAGGCAAACTGTTCCACTGATAAATTGGTCTCACTGTCAGGAAATTGGTCCTTAGGTTGGATTTCTGTTTAATGATCTTCCACCCTTTACTTCTTGTCCTGTCCCCCGGTGCTTTCGAGAATAAATTGACCCCCTTTTTTCTGTGACAGTCCCTCAAGCACTGGAAGACTGCTATAATATCACCCCTACTCCTTTTTGTTAGACTAAACATACTTAGTTCCCTTAATCATTCATCATATAGTTTAGCCTCCAGACCCCTTAACACTGAGCTGCGGTGGCGCAGTGGTTAGAGTACACTATTGCAGGCTACTTCTGCTGATCACTGGCTGCCAGCAGTTTGGCAGATCGAATCTCACCAGGCTCAAGGTTGACTCAGCCTTCCATCCTTTCGAGGTGGGTAGAATGAGGACCCAGATTGTTGGGGGCAAGATGCTGACTCTGTAAACCACTTAGAGAGGGCTGTAAAGCACTGTGAAGTGGTATATAAGTCTTGCTATTGCTATGTTTGTTGCTCTTCTCTGCGCTCTTTCTAGGGGTTTAACATTTTTTGTATCATGGTGACCAGAACTGGATGCAATATTGTAGGTGTGGTCTTAATATAAAGCATAACTATCATTTAATGTGATATTCTTATTTGAATAGCAATTTATCTGGTCACAATTCTGCTTTCCTGATTAAATACATTGAGATCATTTTATAGAAATTACAGCTAAATGTTATGAAGTTCCTATGAATGCTTCCCTCAATATCCTTATGTCTCTCTGTCCCATAGAACTTTAATTTTTTAAAAGATTGTTTTAAAACTAAGTTTCACAAAAGAAGAAAAATGATGAGTGACTGTAATCCAGCACCATGTGTAAAAGAAGTTAGTCTTCTGACTAATGAACCTTCAGGAAGTATAGAGGAGATTCAAAAAAAATAAATCTCCCCAGTTCCTTCTGTTTTCTGTTTTGGGATTGGTTGTGCTCATTGTATTAGCCTTTTATGCTCACAAGGTTCTAAATCTATCAGGTCAAAAAAGCTGCCATCTACTAATATAAATTCTCAGGCAGTGAATTGTACAGAATTTATGAACTGAATTTATACCAGTGTAATTAGAGATTTTCCTTAAAAAGTGTTTGAATGGAAAATTAATTTCAGTCGAATATGGTTGGTACAAATGACAAACATTAACGTCTTTGCTTGTTTTGTACAATATAAAATGGTATTTGTGCATTTCCTCCACTTTTGCATTCCATACATGTGTGGAATTCTTCTAAGTAATAAGGAGATTAAAGTTTTTGCTTTGTAAAATGCAGCATGTGGGTGAAAGAAGTTAGTTTTTATTTCTTTCCAAGTTATTTTACTCTACTATCCTTTTCATTGATAGTACTTTGTTAACACTTAAGGAAGTTTCAAGCACAATTTGTTGTTATAATTACAGACACTGCTTGTATCTAGCAACTGAGATTTAAGACAGTTTCTTTGAATTGGTATATAAGCATAGTATGAAATCTAGGAGTTATTTAAAGAAAGTAGTTTCCTTTCTAACCAATATTAAGTAGGCTAGAATTGTATGCTCTTTGGAGAGATTCAAACAGTGAATTTAGAATAATTCAGTGGTTTAACAGAAAAATAGAGATTTTAGACATTGATTTCAAGCTGATAAATCCCCCCCCCCCAAACTTATTTTCACAATTTAAAAAAACTTATTTTGAAATAAGCGCTTGGTCTTATTGCCATACGCTCAAAAGCCCGATTGGGCTTATTATCAGGGGATGTCTTATTTTGGGGGAAACAGGGTACAAGTGTTACCTTAATTAAGTTTCAAATCATCCTTTCCCCTTCCCAAATTCAGTTTTAAAAGCTATGAAGAATAAAGATAATAGTGAACGATGGATGGGCAGGTGATTATGTAATGAAATGGAAGTAGGCGTGACCTCTCTAAATTTCTAGTACTTTGTAGAGCAGCTAATAAAATTACATTTTATACAGTTTTCTTAACAAAGTTATTACAGTTTTGATACACACTTTATTGCAGTTTATTGAAGGTCGACTTGCAAAGCTAAATGCAGGAAAAGGATTCTCCGATATATTTGAAGAAGAAATCTCATCAGGAAGTGGAGGTAGATATATACTTTTCTACTTCTTGACTACATGTAGGTTTTGATTAGGACAGCTAATGAATCCCATGAAATGGTGACATTATTCAAATTTGCACTATTTGAAGTAATATTTCTATAGAAAATATGGTAATTGGTTCTAGCTCAAAGGAAATAGGCAATGAAAAATTTTATATATTTTATATATGAATTATTACAGTAAAGGATAAAAAGAATATACTTGTAATTTAATTGTATGGTTAATACAAAGTCACAGAGTAGTTATAGAAAGCAAAATTTTTAAAAAAAAGTCTATCAGAGATTCAAGCATACCAACATCTCATCCAAACTTTAATGTTGCTATGATGGCATTCATATATTGTAAATCAATTACACCAAATTTTCACTCTAAGGTAATAACAGGGCTCTTCTTTTTAAAACTTGCCCTCTTTTCTTCTGACAGAACCTTCCTTTTCTCCATTTTGCACACATGAAGATTAGCAGCATCTAAAAACCCAAACGCAATTGCATATGTAATAGCTTCAATTAAGTTTGCACTAGCCTTTCATTAAGTGAATTTTGGGTCATATTAAACACAACCTGATATCAATTTTCAATTCTTATTAAATCGAATATCACATTATTCAAACTCACACTAATCACAACCTACCTTTTCTTTCATTTCTCCTGCATTGATTAAAATAGTGAAAAATGACAATACTGTTTAAATTGGTTTTTAGCATTATGACCGTGGATAGAGTTTTTGATTAAATAACTGAAATAGAAATACTATTCAGATTCCATGTTGCTAAATATTCAAAAAATATTAAAAAATTCTTGATTGACATTTATGATCCTTTTGTATAGGATATGAACAAACGTTTGTATAAAATACGTGTTATATATGATCTTACTGATATTTTACTAAATTATTTGTATTTTTATTTCAAATAATTGCAGTTTTCAACATATATATCAAAAGTTAAAGCAACTAATGTGATATTTGAATAGTTAGAATGAAAAAATAATAATGAATAAAGTAAACACTCATTATTCTTATGGTTGTGTGGTGAAATTAGTCTATGATTGTAATAAAGTGTTACCTATATGCCTGATGTGAAATTGTTCCTATTAATTAATGCCAATTCTTTTAATACCTAAAAGCATAATTGAGGCTTGATTTAAAATCTTCTTATTGAATTAAATGTTTTTTAAAATTTATGTCTCTTTAATTGTACTTCTGTGTGTTCAATATGTATTGCTATGAAGGTTTATAACTTCAGCTTCATATGATATCATAAACATTATTACGGCAAATTGATAGAACTGAATATAATGGTTAATTAAAAATGACAGAGGCAGAAAGACTTCAGACTTACTTGTTCATCTTCCTTTTCTCAAAATTACATGTACAAATTTTATGCAAGTATCTGCAGTTTTAAATGAAAATGCTTTAGTAATTGTATACGAGCCAATTTTATACAGTGATTACGGCACCAGGCTAGAAACAAAGATCATGAGGTCTAACCTCACTTTAGGTACAAAGTCAGCTGGAAGACTTTCGGCTAATCACTCTCAACCTTAGGACGAAAGAAACAGCTAACCATTTCCAAAAAATATTACCCAAAAACCTGCAGGAGCTTGTCAAGCTTGATTTGAATACATGTCCATACATATATGCATATATTCATCATGTTATTCTTTTTTGGATGAGCAATGTTAGGTTTAGGGTACTTTTACAAACATCAGCAATATAAATTACATTAGACAATTCCTTCAAAGCCAGAAGGAACATTAAAATGTTTCAACCTCCAGGACCTGCTAGAATAGCCAACTTTTAATGGCTTTCCTAAAAATCAATCAGGAAGGGTTTTTTTAAAATTTCCAGAGGAAATCTGTTCCATAGAAGTGGGTAGTCATTGAGAACATCAATTTTATGATCCTTTTGAAGATGGCAATCCCTGCAGAGGGAGCCCCTCTACCAGTTCTTATTGGGAAACAGATAGAGTTGGCTGTCCTTCAGATACCCAAGTCTTGAGACATGAAAGGCTTTAAAGGTAAGAACTAGCACTTTGAATTGCCAGCATCCAGACTAGCTCTTTAGCGTAGTGATATATATGAACAAATCAAAATGCTTCACTACAAGATGCCTCATTGTATTGCCAAGTTTAAGAGGCTTTAGAAACTGTTATAAAACCCATATCTTCTATGAGAAGCCATTGGCTAGGAATTGATAGCAACTATCATTCCTCATACACACACACACACCTTTTCAATCCCTAAATAACCTTCAGACGTTGTGACTGGACAGTCACTTGTCTCAAATTGTATAAGATACATGAATAGGGGGCTACTTGAATAGGGGGCTGAACTAGAAGTCCTCCAAGATCTCTTCCAGCTCTATTCTGATTCTAATTCTAAATTTACCACGTTTTTAAAATTCTGTTCATATCAGCAATATATTTTGTCAGATAAAATAATACAATCTGATGTTCTGTGAAGATAAAAACTGTAAAACTCTTATGTTCATTGTGATCCTGAATTTAATGTGCTATGAAGATTATGCATAAAAGTCTAGCAAAAATGGTTCTAATCTTTGTTTCCCTTTAATTTACATTTTTTAAAGGAAATTTAAGAACATACCATCAGTGGATGCATACTGTGAAGGTATGACAACATGTCAGGAGACTGGAGTATATCTTGCAGTGCAAAAAGTATCACCATGTGAATGTAATCTTATTTAGGAACGTGCAGAAAGATTGCTCAGAATTTGTGCAATATATACAAGTGTATACATGCAGTGATCAGTGCAAATCTCTCATGCAAAACACCCATTTCTATAATCAGAACATTATGAAAGACAATTTCCTAGTGGATTGTGCCCTACATGAGTACATTAGAGTACACTGATAAATGTGTCAGCCATAGAAATGATGTATTGTAAACTCTGGGTGGTACTAGACAAAGCTAGACGAAAGGCAGCTGTAGAAGTGGCATATTCGGGGTCATGCTAAGGGTTGTAATTTAAATTAACCAGAGGTGTGGATTTTCCTTTAGAAACTAAACATGTTATTTAAATTTAGAATTAAACTCTGTTTTCTGTGCATCAGAATCTCTGTCTATGTGTGTATATGTATATTGTATTTCAGAAAGGAGGAGCCTTGATCAACACAGCAGTGAACAAAGCTACTCCAGCTGTGAAAACAGCATACCAATATGTAAGAACTATTCTTTTCCTGTTGCACTTTTACAGATCTGTATGTTCAGCTAGTCCTCAACTTACAACCCCAATTGAGCCCTATATTTCCATTGCTAAGCAAGACAGTTGTTAAGTGAATTTTGCTCCATTTTATTATCTTCCTTGTCACAGTTGTTAAGTGAATCACTGCAGTTAAGTCCGTAACAAGGTTGTTAAGTGAATCGGGCTTCCCCAATGACTTAGCTTGTCAGAAGGTCACAAAAGATCATCACATGACCCCTGGCACATTGCAACCATTATAAATGCAAGTTGCCAAGTATCCAATTTTTTTTTAATTGAAAAAGTTTTTTCAAATACAAGTTTTTCCCCCTTTCCCCCCCTCCCCCCTTCTCCCTCACCCCCCCCTCACCCCCCCATGGCTTCTTCAAAACAAAATCATTAATATCAAGTTAAATAATACTTTACCATCCTTTTGCACAAACACCCCCACATACTAACCATTTCTTTCTAACATTGTTATTATATCCCCCTTATATTATACATTTCAAAGCAATCTTCAGCTATAAAATTTATAATAATTCCTAATTTGGCATTTATTCAACTCATAATCTACCCATTTCCTCCACCCCCATACATATATCACTTAATTCAAATCTTTTACATATATTTATATCTAAACATAACATCCCTTTTACTAAGCTAATCAAGTATCCGAATTTTGATCACGTGAACATGAGGATACTGCAATGGTCATAAGTGTGAAAATGATTGAGTCACTTTTTTTCAGTGCCCATTGTAACTTCAAATGGTCACTAAATGAATGGTTGTAAGTTGAGGACTACCTGTATTCTCCTTTCTTTCAAGATGCTAGAGATCATCCAAAAGGGATTCAGCAATTGTACCACAATAGAAGTAACTTCAATCCTGCCATTTTGGAGGTTTAAAATTCCAGATCATCTGTTGAAGTTCAGTCAAGGCCTTATCTAGGTCAAGATATTATATAGCCAGGACATAAGAGCCACAATTAGCCAAGTCAGAGTCAGTTAACTTTGTCAGGGATCAGGTAAATCTACTTAGTAGAATAAGGTGAACTAAGGATGATGCTTCCCTGAAAAGTTGTTTCAAGTAAAACTATAAGATACTGAAATTTTAGGTATGGCTCAGAAGAGTTGCAGCCAAACTCTAACCAAGTAGGGCATTTGAGGTTGAGCAAGAATCCAAAATTTAGCTCCTAAAAATAAAATAAAATAAAGAAATAAACTGGATAGCTTCCAAAGTCAAAGCATCCTTAACAAACACACAGCTGGGCATCACAGCTAGGTACCAAGCCCCTTAGATCTATTTAATTTAAATGTGATTATTGCTTGGATGGCTTACACATTTAAGGATCACATCAGAGGCTTTCTGGGCTCCTATATAGAGCTCAGTTGTTTGTTGCAGCAGGTGGAAGGTTCAGAACGGTTGCCTAGATATTTGAAGTTCTTTACCTGGTTAACTAGTCTTTTTAAAATTCTCCATCTGATCAGGAATTTTAAAGTACTTTTTAAAGAAGTTTCTAAATAGTTTTATTTATCTAAACTAAATAGCTTTATTTAGTTCTTAAACAATTAATTCAATAAAAAATAATTAATTAAATAAATAAATAATTTCAAGAAATTCCCTAGAGCAGTAGATCAGTAAAGGAACTTGGCAACTATCAAGGCCCACTTAAATTACAGATAAAATAGTTACATCATCTACATAAAGACAAATAGAGATAGATCAAATAGCTAGAGTTGTAGAATGAAGTTCCAGTTTAGTAGAATGAAGTTCCAGCTTAGAAAGGGTCACAATGGTGTCATTAATATAGAAATTAAAGATAATTAATAAATAAATCCCTGTTTATCTCCTTTTAAAAGTAGGGGAAATGTGGATAGGTCATTATAATTGTCACTAATTTCTGTGATAGTATTTTAATATAAAAAATTATCAGCCTGAAAAGGTGGTAGTCAATGGGTATTGTGACTAATTTCTTCTAAAGTTTCCAGTGAGGAACAGAATCTCCATCAAAGCAAGATGAGGATACTTTTATGAGGGTTGAAACCTGCCTATGTTGGAAGGGTAGTGGGGGAGATGTTTTCCAGGTTCATCCAGTCTTATAATAGAGAAATCTGGCATAACAATTGCCAATTATTGGCAAAAGGCCAATTGACTAATTGTTGACAGGATTATGCCTATTATCTTTCTTATATATATTGGGAGTGATAGAGTTCACCCACCTCTTAGGAACTAATAGTGAGTTGTTATTAGCAGTGAACAAAATAATGCAGAAGCCTATCAGTTAGGAATTATTTTCAATAATTCTACGAGATCAAATCTCTTTACCTTAGGGTTTACCAAATAAATTAATTTTTGAATATATGTTTATAAAATTGAGGGTTATTCAGGAGTGGATCAGATAATAGAGGCCTATGAAAGTTACCACCAAATGGACCTCTCATTAAATCATGAAAGTATTTGGTCCCTAGGAAGACTTTGTTGACACTAAAGCTGGATTTAACTGACGAGCAAGAGACAAGACACCAGAACACATAACTTTATTTTGTACTTCTTGTTGAAACCTAGGCTAATTCACTAGTGAGTGACTGTTTTTTCTCTTTCAATTCCTTTTGTATTCTTTGATGAATAAATATTTCTTAGAAAGAAGAATCATTACAGAATTGGGTATTTTGGTAAATTGAAATTACCATGACCTTGGCTAAGGCTTAGAGTTTGTCAAACCAAGGTATGGAATATTGATTTGAGTTTGATAAAAGGGAATTTGATTCACAATTAAATGATCCAGTACAGAGTTCATGATTTGCAAGAAACATATTTAAATTAATAATTTTATTATGCCAATAATGGCTTCAAAGGATTGGGCAGCAATGAGTCAACAAATTGTAGAGCAATGACTAATAATTTAATGGACCACACTGAAAGAGTATTTGTTGAATGAGGGATCAGTGTGAATTTGTGCACATTAACAAATAAATGAGTTTTCTTGTATATACTGCTTAAGGATATGCACTAGCAATTTGATTTAGTAACACTTCTAAGGTCCAGTTAGTAGACCACACTATTCTGAACTTGAATCAGAGTGTGGTGAATCTAAACATTATACAGTGACTTTATATTATCTTGTGAGTACTGTAGTAATATCCAATTTCATCCCTGAGGTTGTTCCAGATGGGTATAATCTGGATACTTAACATTGAAGAGTTATCTGATTGGTGAATTTAAACCCTAGTCTCCCTGATGCTATTCCAACATTTTAATCACTACATCACACTACAACCTGTTTCCTTAATACATGAAAATTATCTTAGTGTTGGGAAGATGCTATGGGTGAAGAAACACTGAGAACCAAAACCAGGGAGATGTCTGAAAATTGCTTCCTTCCTTTGAGCTTCAATCATGAATAAATGAATCAATTCCTACTTTCATTTTCAAAAGATAATTTTTAAATTTACATCATTCAAAATCACACTGAAGCCATATTTCAGGTAAATACATTAAAAGTACTGTGAATTCATGTGTTCATTTATAACTTATATACAGTTCTTTAATGGAATAGTAAAAAAAATTGCTCTCTTTTTTCACCACTGGGTTTCTGTCTTATTTTGATCATTATAATCTTGTAATGATGAATCTGTTCCGGTATTCACTGCTGACTTAAATTTTTGAAGAGAATCCTGGAAAAATTGCCTATGTACCGTCCCATTGGTAACATCTTCTGGGCATTTCACTGGTTTAATAAGGAACATCTTAATTTCTAGTTTCCATCTTGGTGTCCTGTCATGAGTTTGCAGAAATGTGAATAGGTAAAATAATAGCTTCAAAGACATACTGTCCAGATGCCAATGGAAAATCAAGTATGGTGAATATCATAGTATTCTCACCTAAGCAATTAATGGTGGAGGTTCCTTTGTACATACTCCAACTAAACATACATACATACCATACATACATGTATATATACTTGTCACAAATACTGCAGTCAAGCGACACCTGCATATTTAATATGCACTTGTTGGAGAAAACTTCATGCTTTCTGTTGGGAGACATTCAATCTGTGTATACTATACTGTTGAAATGTAAATTAGCCTGCTGAAAACAATGAAGTTTAGAGATCTTTTATAGCTGAGTGTGCAGTTAGAGGATATGATTATCTACACTGCATGCAAACATTTTAAAAATATCCAATGTTTACTCCATTCCCCTGCCTCTACCGCCCATTTTTTTTGCCTTTACATGCTACAAGGAATATGAGTTAGGAGAGAAAACAGAGCTTAGCAATGCACAGTTGGGGAGGAATTACAGGGGCTTGGTGAGAACAGTACAAGGAGGCTAAAATTCATGTGTGAGTCATCGACTGCTGGTTGTTTTTCCTGTATAGTTCATCCTAAATTAGATTTGTATTTAGGTGCATTTTCTATTTAGTTTAGGTCCTAAGGAGAGTAGTTTGCAAATATAAAGACCAATTCATAATCTCGTAAGTAACGGATATATTGGAAATAGCAACAATAGCTTCATTATCTTTAATTTGACTTTTAGTTTTGATAGAAAAATAGCCAACTATTGTAGTTGTTTGAAGAATGAGTTGCAATAATTTAAATTTGAATAATAAAGTGAATTGAAACACAATTTGTCCCTCTTTAAAGTTAGAATTGCCTCTGAAAGAAAAAACACACTTCTTTACAATTCTTTTGCCTGTAGAATGACTATTTCACTGTTATAAAAAGCGAACTATAATTGTCATTTTTATTCAGGCTGATGTGAAGAGATGGCATGAAACTTTAGTGTAAATCTAATAATAGTAACTATGAAGAACACAACATTTTGACATGGCTCTGCATATAAAAAGAGCTAGATTGGAATATTATTGCCTGAGCTTTTTTCCTATTCAACTTGTGGCCAAACTAAGATTTATTTTTACAGATACACCATTTCATAAGAATGTTACATTAAAGAAATACCAATTTAAAGAGTGTGTTTTGATAACACAATAATGCCTATGCCACAATCCATTTCTTAATGCACAGTTTAGCAATTAATGCACACCTTAATGCACACCTTGTTAGCAATCCGGTATGAAATTAACAAAGTGATTTCTTTTTGTTACACCACATAACGCAAAAAATTTAATTTTAAATTCTACTTGACTTCATCTAGGACAGTATCAAACCCTTGTTTTGCAGATAACAGTTTTTTTCCCTTCCTCTTCTTTCCTCCAGGCAAAAAATCATGCAAAACAGGGAATAAAAGAGGTGAAGAGTAAGTTGAAACACAAGGTATGTGGCAAAATTTGTACTTTCTTACCTTGTTTCTTGCTTCAGTTTGAAGTATATACCTTATGAATCCCACAAGATTTGTGTTTTTAATGACTTTTGAAATATGCTTAGCCCTTTGTTCAACAATGCATTTTTTATAACAAGCCCTCTGGCAACTCTCTGTCATTCTGTGCATCTACTTGAATAATCTCTTTATTGTTTGCATATTTATCATGAAAAAAATAGAAGTCTTCAAAGATCTATTAACAGGATGTATGTTTTCATAAAGCTGATTACTTTGATGTCACAATTGAAGCCTTTGCTTCTAGCTGAGAATTTAAGGCAAGTGACTTTTACCAGAGAAATATAATTCAGCAGGAATTGTTGTCTGTTTAGGTTTCATTGGTTCAGTAAATGGTGGCATTATTTTAGCACCCTAATCCTTCCAAGGGTATGATTTAAAAGTATGAGAGGCATCATATCAAGACTCCATATATTCAGTGTATTATACATTCATAAAAATATTCATTTTTAAATCAAGAAGTTTGAGCACTATTTCACTTTCTCCTCAGGTAGCAAGGCTTAAATGTACAAAAGGAATTTTCTTTTACTTGATAGCATCATCATATTTAAAAATGATATGGTAGTTGTTGCTCCAGCATTTAAATCTTTTAGTTAACAATTTTTTTAATGATGGGTATGTGTTTAACTTGATATAGAAATGTGTAGTCACAAACGTTTTTCAGTCTTAATTTTCTCTGTAGGAAAGAGAAGATGGCTATGGAATTTGTAGCTCAGGTTTTTCACAATATGCTCCATTCTGTACCTTTCATAATTCTCCAAGAGAGAACACAGAAAAAAGGCGACTTGCACAGGTAATTAAAAAATGTTTTCCCTTTGGATATTGTTAACAAACACAAGATATTTGTTAATCAAGATATGGAATGTGCAGCAGTAATAAGCATTGTGAACCCTCTATTGATCCTTGTTCCCTGACCTGCTAATAAAACATAAAATGGGAAGCTGGCTTTCTCCAAAGCATGTTTTAGCATTATTTTTATTTACACGAATGTATCTGAGTCTCACATGAGTCAAATAGACAGGTCTAGAAAATAAAAACAGTGGATAGATAGTTTTAAAATTTGTCTACAAGCTCAATAAGTAGGTAAAAGTAACAGATGTTATAAAGTATTGTTGGAAACACTCTCGCCTGTTTTCTTCTGTTAATGCATTTAAAAATAAATAAACTACTCTTTTGTAGACATTGAGAAATATTCTCAAAATTGCAAATGTGCCCAATGGTCCACAAAACGTTGCTTAAAACACACACACACACACACACACACACACACACACACACACACATTGCCCACTACAAGTCATTAGTAGCCTACCTACCTCAAATGTATCCAAGCTGCCATTCACCTTATAAATAAAGGTGAATTGATTGTTTAATAATGGAGTTGGCTTTCAGAGTTGGGCAGTAGGTAAATTTAAACAAACAAATAAATAAAAGAAACTGCAATAAAAATGTAATTTACCTAATTACTGTGTGCTTTTAAAGAAGTGTTTCCTCTGTAAAGGCTAGAATTATATTAGCCTAGGACATGGAAGGTTGTCTTACACCATTTGCAGAGAGTAACTATATTAAGGGTAATTCCTATTCAACATTACCATGAATTTCTAAAGTGTGGTAAATACTGTATTTATATATACATGGTGACAAAATTTATTTTAATGTAATCTAAGTACTGAAAAAGAGTATCCTTCACTTTAAGAGATATGAAGATGAAAAATTTGACCCTTTGATTTTTGATAATAGATGAATTTTGGAATAGCCTGCCAAAATATATATATCTTTTAGAGCTTTAGAATATTTGTAAAACTCCTGTAGGATTTTCATATGTATATCTAACAGCATCAAAGCATGGAATTAGGCTCAATGACAGGTAGAGCAGGTAGAGCTTCCTATCAAATTCTTAGTCCAAAACCAATGAACTCAAATGTAGACATATTAGAATTTTAACTAAGCAAGTTGTTTATATCTACTGTAAAAGGTTTTTTTTAAATCTTTAGTGGGCAGACTTCTGCATCTATAGATTTCTTGGTGTCAGTAAAAATACACTATATCATGTTTTTCAGAAATCTAGTTCTATAAATATGTAAAATATTGAAAACTGAGAAAGCAAATAATACATGTAAAAAGTACAGATGTATAGTTAACACTTTTAAGCATTGTGACAACTAGCATGCCATTTTCTAGCACATTCACTATGTTGTATAAACGGAAATGGCAAGTTGTATATTTTAAACATACAGCTGTCTTCTATAGACACAAGAAACAATTTCTAGGTTTAATTTGGATTTTCACATGGATTTATTTCTATATGTCCCTTATATCCATGAAAAATTATTTATCTATTTTCCAGTCTGTTTCCAGCACTTCAATCATTAATTATTTAAAAATGGAACCAGTGCATGTTACATTAATACTGAGAGCAAAATGCTTCCAGAATAAGATGATTGACATGGGTAGGTTGTGAGCAATTTATAGATTAGAGCAGTATATGCTAGAACTTATATAAAACTACTCAGATTTTAGTGATTAGCTAATGATCAGTAGATTGTATTACTAAAGTAATGAGCTGTGCTAATAGATCTCAAATAACATTGGTAAGTTTGAATTCCTTGATATGAATTTTGTATTGAAAAATGAAGTCTGGAAATCTCCAGTAACTAGTTTAATGATCTGTTTATTCTATTGCATATATCAATTACTAATTAATGTATTTGTGTCACTTATCCTAATGTAGAATTCTATTCACATTTTAATAGTTCTACTCCAAAATTTACCAATGTAGACTCTATAAAAGTACATACTGTACATTTTTTTATGTAGACCTGTCTCTGCAATTGGATTTCAAGGCACAGTATTTCTCCCTTTATATTAGTTCAAATTAAAAAATATATTAGTAATTTAGGGCCGGTATGTTGCCCTTGTAAAACAGTGCATAAAAATCAAACTCATCGTCCTGCTGGAAGATCATATTAATGCTGTTTTTGACATTGTCATTAGTAATATTGTCGTTTTCTAGAGCTGAATATGAATATGCTTTCTACCCCAACAAATAATAGTTTGTATGCCAGTCTGCTAATTAGTTTGGTTATTTCCTATTTTTTTGATGAGGTTTAAATAAATGTCAAGGGTACAGACATGGAGATCTCCCAATTAGGCTTTGCATTTGTAAAGCCCAGCCCCTTTGCTTTTGTGTGAAGATGACAGTTCCAACTGCAGCGTCAGTCTAACAGGGCTCAAGGGAGAGGGTACTTCACTGCTTTTATTGAAAACAAGGCTAGTTTGGCCCAGTGAGAATATTGGCATTGGTCAGAGTGCAGATCAGTTGTTAACAATGAATATTTACTAATCTCTGTCACAGCCAAGATCAACTGCTTTTTTTTTTTTTTTACATTTCACCCATTCAATGCTAGAGCTCAAAAATCAGTGCAGTAAAATATGCATAGATTTTACACATGCACATAAAATAGGCATAAATAACTGTATTGCCAAGGGTTTCATTGTACTAACTTCTCCATTGTACGTACACCAGATTGCTTTCTGTGTGCAACAGGGAAGAGATCCCACACCATGACAGCACAACTGATCTTCACCTAAGAGATTCTGAAAAGAATTGTTCTATTTCTGTAAGACATGTGCCAGCCTCCTCATAGCTATTCTAGTCTGTTTGGTTGTGGGTGTGCAGAGGCGGGAGAGGGAGAATAAGAAGGAAGAGCTTAACTGCATTGCAAGTCAAAATTAACAGATGGATTGCCCTAAGCAAGGGAAAAGCCACCACAACAAAATCTAGTGAAAGCGGCAGGCTGAGGCTTTTTATTATTAATCCTTATTAAAATCTTGACGTGTATTTTACAGTTAACCCTTTCATCCCTTCATGGTTAAATAATAATCCCTCTCCCCTTCGCATTAACTTGAACAGAATACTTTTTTTAAAAAAGGAAAGAGAAAGCAAATGATAGGATTTTTCACATGTCTCCTACATTGCCTTTCCTTCCTTTTAATTTTTACTTTCCTTATTTAATGGAGCCTATAGAAATGCCTTAGATTGTAAAAAGATTATTTGAGTTTGGTATGATTTTCTTGAGTATCCATAGATGCATCAACTAGATGGATCTTTTAAAATGCAGGTCTGTTTCCACAGCATTGCTTAAAAGTAAATATTTCAGGCAGAACAAAGGCAGATATATTTGAGGATGTGCTAGTTATCCTGAACATCATCTTCAGCTACGGTTGTAACCCATTTTAAATGAAGCCTTTCATGTTTTAAAAAGATACTGGCTTATAAATCTTTGTCACACATTTGGTAGCATCCTATATAACGTTGCTAGGAACATATGTTACAATGAAGAATTAGCTGTGCTTTCTTGTTTTTTGTGAAATGTATGTATATGTATGGTTTGTAACTCAAAGTATACAGTTACTTGTAAGAGACTTTTTTTTTAAAAAAAATCCTTTTGTACAAAATACAGGTTTTTCAGAAATCCCACTATGTTAATTGAAAGTGAATTATTTTACACAAAGATGTTATGTTATATAGGCAATATAATTTGTTGCTATAATATAGCTCCAGGGATGTTCATAAAGCTATGTAAAAAATATGAACTTAAAATAAACATGTGAAATATTCTTAGCAAAATCTACTTTGTGGTATAGAAGCCATCAAAAAATGTGGTTGAACTACTTGTGTCTGTTGCTTTACTACTATTTTTTTTTGTATGGCTGTGCTGAATGAACATTTTCAGGTGGTACTTTTGAATTAATTATATGCATAATCAAATTATGGAATGTCTTTGAACCAATACAAACCATTTGGCTTGGCAACCCTGTGTTCACTGTGGCTGCAGTCTCACTGTGGTTGTGAGTCTTCTGTAGGCTGACAGGTTGACTGATTCCTGAAAGCAGGCTGTCCCCTACTGAAGAGAGCCCTCTTTATGCTTTTTCCACCCCCACCATTCCTAACCTCAGAGATACGGTATAGGTTGTGTCCTGTTCTATCTGTCAAGATTGAATGAATTTAACAAATAGAGCTCGGTCTTCGCAACATTCATCCCTATTGTGAATGGAAGGTTGCATGCAACAGATTCAAAGCAAAATTGAACATCATTATTTTTCTTAAATGAAGAAATACCTGTTTGCTTTCCACAGAATGAGATTCAGCAGAGCACGTGGAATCATACTGAAGTTCAGGCATCCAGCATTCCTCATTTTCCTCTGTTTTGGCCTTTTGCAGGAAATTCTACACAATGCTAGGGCACCATTCTAGCTATTTAAGTAATGTGAATAAAATATTGTATGTGACAGATATCATGCAGAGTAACAGTGAGCAGTGTTGAATCGACAGTTTGGTAGTCTGTTTTAGCTTAAGATTTCTCATTAAAAAAAGGTAAATTCAGTCAATTAGCACATTGTTTTAGACAAAAGAAAGCATAATCCATAGATGTGCTTGGCTCTGTTAGTTTTTGTTTGAAGAGACAATCTTTTGTCTTTCCTTGTCAATTATGATCCATCTATATTGCAGCCTGCATATTTTTTAATTAAAAATAGAAAATGTAGGCTGCACAAAATTACAAGACTGCCCTCTAGTGGCTTAAATGACTTCAGTGAGGATGTAAAATAACTCTTCATACAAACACAGTCCTGTATCTATAGAAAAGCAAGTAAAAAGCAAAACAATTTTTTTAAAAAAAAGCTTATAAAACCATGTTTCTCTGAAAATAGCACGTGTGCCGAAAATAAGGCCAAGACTGATTTTGGGGTGGGCCTAAATATACGCCCTCCCCCGAAAATAACCCCCCCTCTCAAACACACACACGCACACACAAATCACTCACCCCCCCAACCCTCCTGAGGCAACCACATCCTTGCAAACTCCTGCGCCCTCCGCCCCTTTCGCCGCCTGCGGCACCAACCATAGATGTCAAGTGCCTGCTCCTGCACCATGGTGGTGGCCCACCTGCTCTCGCCCCCGCACCCAGGCATTGCGTCCGCATAGCCCACGCTACCAAGTACCCGACACATCATCCCCAGCGCAAGCATCACTGCCCCAGGGCATGGTGGCCACCGGTGGCATAGAGGCCTCCATGCACGGTGGGCAGTCACGGAGGACTACAAAAGCAGACCTGGCATGTCCCGGAGCTGGCCGTGGGTCTTTGTGGGCATGGCTGAGGCACTGCAGGTGTTGCTGTGCTGCCACCGCCTGCGGAGGCACGGTGCATGCAAGGAAAGCAGCAGAAGCAGCAGAAGTCTTTTTTTCTCTCCCCCAAACTCTGCCTCTGCGGCTTCCAAACCCCAACCAGGGCAGCGGCCGCTCTGGGAGTGTGCTTCCCACTCTTTGGTGATGGCTGGAGCTGGACCCTGCAGGGAGAGCTGGCCCAGGTCGTGGCTTCCGCGCGGGTGCTGGTGGTTGGCCCACATCGACGTGGTGAGGCCTGGGAGGTGCACGAATGGGGGGAGGCACTCACATGACTTGGTGCCTTCAGGCCACTTGTGTTCTACACACAGAGCCCGCGGAAGGGGAGGGGCTTGATGGCAGCATGCAAAGGGAGCCTCTCTCTGCTGGACACCCAGCTATGAGTGCACAGGCCGCCTGAAGAAGACCTCCCCGATAATAAGGCCAAGGCCTTATTTCGGGGTTCAAAAGAAAATAAGACCCTGTCTTATTTTCAGGGAAACACGGTAGTTTTTCAACAATTGCTTTCCCTGTTTATCTAGTACCATGATGGCAAACCTATGGTACGCGTGCCATAGGTGGCATACAGAACCCTTTCTGTGGGCACGCATGCCATTGCCAGCTGCTCTTTTGGATTACGTGACACGCATGTACACCGGCCAGCTGCTCTCTTCTTTGTAAAAGACCAGCTGGCCAGCACGCATGCATGTGCTGGAACCCAAAAGAGAGCAGCTGGCTGTTGTGCATGCACACAAAGACCAGCTGGCCAGCACGCATGCATGTGCCGGAAACCAAAAGAGAGCAGCTGGCCGGAGCGCATGCTTGCAACGAAACCCAGAAGAGCAGCTGGCTGCCGAGTGCATGCGTACTAGCCAGTTCTCTTCCAGATTGCAGTGCTACAGCGCGCATGCTCCAGTTTTGGCACTCGGTGCCAAAAAGGTTAACCATCACTGATCTAGTACAATCTGGAGATGTTGATCCCATTCTAGGCTTTGCAACATTTATTTTTTTCAAAGTATTTTCCCCCAATTGCTGCAAATCATATCTTCTAGCATAGGGAAAGGAAGGGGTTACTTTTTGATAAGCACAAGTGAAACAACATCCTTTTAGTTGAACGCAAGAGTTGGTGAGATTCATTGGTTCCTGGATATTGGAATGTAAGAACCCCATATCGATCAATAAATAACAGTATTCTTCCTGACCACTTACATATTTTTAATTTCTTTTTCTTTTAAGATAATATGAATATCTTGTTTCTGTATTTATTACTATTACTTATTACTATTACCAAGTAAGATTTGAAACTCTTAAGGGAGGTGATAGCAAAAGGTGGCTTACAAGACCATAGAGGTACTTTCTCTATTTAAACCAAGGGCAGGCCAACATTTGGTAGCCAAAAGGGGAGCAGTAAGTACAATGACATCACATGAGATGAGAGCCTGGGTTTTTCTGCAGCAGTTGGGAAGTGGTTTCCCTCCCCATCTTTCTCATGTGTTATTCCTATTTGATGGCTTACATGCCATCTTTATTTTATTTCAATTTTATGTGCATCTCTGTTGTACAGTATTTTGCAGCAGAATCTTATTATCATGATTTCTATGATGTCATAAAAGAGTTTGACGACAGTAAAGGAAAAACAAGCAGTCACTGATAAATGTTTTCAAAGATGGGATAGAGGTGAGAAGTAGCAGTTGATTATATATACTATACTATATATATATACTATATATAGAATATATACTATACGAAAACACATATATATATACTATATATATGTGTTTTCGTAGATTTTCACGGGTAGAGGTATGCAAGTTTTAGTGTATTTGGGTCTTTTCCTGTGTAAGATTGAGAGTATCTTGATGACATTTCGATGAGGTCCCACTCGTCATCTTCAGGCTGGTGTCTTCGGCTTCGTGCTTGTGTGAGGAAAGTGTGATCAGAGCTGCCGTCTCTCTATAAATACTGGTGGGGAGGTGTGGGGTGCTGGCTTTGTTGCTGTGAGCGGATTGATTGCCTGGGCACACATCAAGGACCTCACCCACACAGGATGTTACGAAACAGCTGACTAATCTGCAAACATCAACTCCATCAACCAATCAAGATGTAACAACACAGGCTCTCTACATGGGGCTCCCCTTGAAGAGCACCCAGAGGCTCCAGCTGGTCCAGAATGCAGCAGCGCGGGTAGTGATGGGAGCAACATGGCGCTCCCATGTAACACCACTCCTGCGCGAGCTGCACTGGCTCCCGGTGGTCTTCCGGGTGCGCTTCAAGGTGTTGGTTATCACCTTTAAAGCGCTCCATGGCATAGGGCCTAGCTATCTCCGAGACCGCCTGCTGCTACCAACGACCTCCCATCGACCCGTGTGCTCCCACAGAGAGGGCCTCCTCAGGGTGCCATCAGCCAAACAACGTAGGCTGGTGGCCCCCAGGGGGAGGGCCTTCTCTGTGGGGGCTCCTACCCTCTGGAATCAGTTGCCCCCGGAGATAAGAAGGATCCATGACCTCAATGCCTTCCGTCGTTCCCTGAAAACTCATCTTTTCCAACAAGCCGGGTTGGCTTAGAAGAAATTTTTAAATTTTTTTAATTAGTTTGTGATTCTTAACTTTCGGCCCAAATTTATATATATTTTTAAATGTTTTAATATTTGTATTCTATGTTTTTTATCTTGGCTGTACACCGCCCTGAGTCCTCAGGGAGAAGGGCGGTATATAAATTGGAAATTAAATTAAATTAAATTAAAATTAAACAGGCAACCAACCCGCTCACAGCAACAAAGCCAGCACCCCAGACCTCCCCACCAGTATTTATAGAGAGACGGCAGCTCTCTCACGCTTTCCTCGTACAAGCACGAAGCCGAAGACATCCGAGATCTGAATGAATGAAATAGCCTTATTTAATACTTTGTTCTTTACATACAGTAGTTTATACACTGCCCAAACAACTAAAGGGAACACAAAACTACTGTATGTAACGAGCAAAGTATTTAATAAGGGTATTTCATTCATTCAGATCTCGGATGTCTTCGGCTTGTGTTCCCTTTATTTTTTTGAGCAGTGTGTGTGTGTGTGTGTGTGTATGTGTGTGTGTATTATATATATATTATATTATATTAACAAATGTAGAACAATTCAACATGCTGACTTTTTTAAAAAAAAATAAGACCGAATTCCATAAAATCGTGCATAAAATTGTCTAAATTTTGTCATTTATGATTTGTTTTTAAAAAAATTCAGTTGGCAATGTGTAGGACCTATGATTAGTTATATTTAGAGTACATAAAATGAAATCACTGTGATGGGTATGGGAATCATTTCTCATATACTTAAAAGAAATAACTTGAGTTTACATCTTGACATTACCAAAAGAAGGAACAGATATAAATGGTCCATTGTAGTTTTTAAAAAACATCACTTCCATTCTTTCAAATACAATCATTGGGAGAAAGGGGCACAACAATTTGAATGTGGGTTACAATAAAATTAGAATTCATATGTGATTTAAAACATAGCAGCTGCTAGAAGTCTTACGTAATGCCTTACATTTTCTACAATAAATCAGAAGCTTGTGTATCCTTGTTATATCTATTTATTATCTCCAGTCCAGTTTTCTGGGAAGAATTCTGATACAAATTAACTGTAATAGACATAGGATTTATTGATTTAATTGGATCTTCTTACAATATAATCAACTCCAATCTACTTTTCCAAAAGTTTTTGCAGTTCAGTATAAGAAATGAATATGTCAGTTACTTTCCACTTTTATGAATTAAGTCCACTAATGTTAATTTCTGCTTTTTCTTATAAAAATAACATTTTAAGAGGATTTCCTTTCATTTTAGCCAATTTTAGAAACTTAGTTGTTTATAAATCAAAAAGATAAATAACTCTAATTCTGTAGGAATAGTCAAATGCTAATAAACACACTATTTTATCATAGAGATAAAGCAAGCAAAGTGCAGCCTTAATTTTTCCTCTATAGTTTTAGATAGAGCTTGAATAATCTGAACCTAATACTATACTAATGGGAACATAAAATGACTATGCTCAAAAAAAGAAACACCTATAATTAGTCCTAGGATTAGTTCCTGCTTTCACATTACAAAAAATTCTTCTTTGGCAGTTGCAAAAACTTTATCCAGTTTTTGTTCCATGTCTTCTAAGATCACACATATGACTAAAACAAAATCTCACTATTAAAATCAACAATCAAAATGAATTCTATCCTTTAAGTGTGGGAAAAAGAAGAATATTTTATTACTCTTCCAGAAGTTATAATTGATTTGGATGCTGACATTTTTGAAGGAATTGAATTCTGCAATTGTGGGGGTTTCGCCTTTTTCTACATAAAAATGTGATAATTGTAATATCATGGCAATAGTTACCTATTTATAGTGGAAAAATCAATTTGTGGCATCCATTTGCCAAGCATCAAGAAATGAAGACCTTGATAAAACATTTGTAGTTCTTGAAGCAAATGCTGTATTTTCCATTCTTGCTTAAGTAAAGAAAAGAGATCTGGTTATTATTAGAATATTAATCAACAAGGAAACAGAAGTCCACTTCTCTTCCGCTCTCCCCCTTTCTTTCCCAAAATTGGCAGGGAAGAAATGTACACGTTTGAAAATGAAGTAAAGACAGAAATTAAAAGGCTGAATATCTGCAAACAGCAGGGAACATCAATAAAACATTACTATAAATAAGTGACAAATTTTTCAGGTGTGCATTCAGTTTCTCTCCTTTTGGCATTTATTAAGCTTTGAGTGTCTTCCCCCTCCTCCATTTCTTATCATTTTATAAGAAAATAATCTTTAAAATTTGAGGTGCAGATTATCTGTAACTGATATCTATTGCATACTGTCTATTATATCACTGATGATAAGTGACAGAAATCATCTCTCTTGCCCACATCTCAGCCATGGCCTCTGCATACTGAAAATTGAGTTTAGCCAGAACATTTGTCTTTGATTTCATTTTCACTTTCATTAGTACTGAAAAGCACCTTAGTTTGTTTCCATGTGTTTTTAATTTCTTCCTTTAAACTTGGTCAATTTTCACCCTGGACATTAGAAGAAAGTGTGCAATACCTTTACAAGATGATTTAGAAGCTCTGGGGACCTGCTTATTCATCCTACAAGCAATAATTCTGAGGAGCAACTGGAATTTAGGAAGCAAAGGAGTTGTAAGCTGGTCCTTGAATACCTGAGTTAAAACATAGAAACAAAGTTGGAAGGTGCAATTTAGGCCATCCAGTCCAATGTGTGGCTGAATGCAAGAATCCAAATTATAACTTCCATGCAGATGATCGTCTGCCTCTTGGTAGGAAGTATCCAGTAGAAGTGAATCCATTGCCTGAGTAATTGATTATATTGTTTTACTACTTTTACCATTAGCATTTGTTTTTCAATCAGAATGTGCCCTTTTGTAACTTACATCCATTACTCTGTACCTCATACCGATGTTATATGATTTTGGATAAACGAAAAGTGCAATTGTGTCCTGACCCAAAGTCTACTCTTCTCAAGAATAAACATTACCAGTTTCTTCACCCTCACTTCATAGGACTTCTCTGAATCTGTCCCTGTTTATTTGAATCTTTCTTGAAATGCTTTGCCATATACAGTATGGACCAATACTCAAAGGGAGGTCTGCCCAACACGGAATAAAGTGGACTTATTATGTTCAGTGATTTGTAAGACTATATTTTTGTTGCTGTAGTTAAAATGTGCATTTACATTTTAGCAATGACATACTACTAAATTATATTCACTTTGACATCAATCACTGTTCCAATATCTTTTCCGGAAATACTGTTATCAAACAACCTCCTTCCCATAATTTTTTTCACCCATTTATCTGAACAAAAATTAGCAGCTCAATTTTCTATTATTTTGAATAAAAGAAATATCTATATTCTAACAAGGATAAACTATAAAATAGTTTTAGCATAGCAACAAGAAAGAAGAAAAAAAGGTGAATATATTCCTGTACTTCCTGTATAAACGATGCAAGCCCCACCAATTTTATCACTACTACCATCACCACCATCACCCTGTATATTGTAGCCTTACGCTCTTTCAAAGGATTAGGTATGGGTCTGTCACTGAAATTGACAGGTTTTAGTTTGGTTTTGGAGTGGTCTTTAGTGTGTCTGTAGCCTCCCCAGAAAGTGCATTTTTTTCAACATTAAAGGAAGCAAGCAAATCAGTTTTAAAAGGTTTTTTAAACAGTTTTACCTAAGCTGTAATTGATTTCTGATGTCTGGGAATAGCAAAGAAAATCTCCCAGCGATTGTCTGATATGTTTTGGTTTCCTCTAAATAAATATTTATATAAAAATACAGATCTGCAAACGTTCAATTGAAATGCCAAATCAGTCTACAAAGAAGGTTCTCACTACGGCAGAAATGGAGCAATCGAATAATTCCCAATATTTTTCAATTGGAGGCTCATTTAAGACGTTACTATAGGTATTTTTCTTCACAAAATGGCATCAATGGTAGTAGAGGAAAATGGGTATATTAAAAATATAGATGTATTTCCCACGAAGTACATGATTGAACTGTTCTGAAACATTCTTTCTAGCATATCTTAGATTTTCCCACCCAATTTATCTCTGCCTTTTTTTTCCTGAACAGGCAAACATTCTTCCAAAAAACCCACTAGGTTTAAGCCAGATCTCTCTCTTATTTTCTAGAACCTTTTTATTGGGTCTAGGTGCTTTGCAGGAACAAAGGTTTGTACTAGATGATGGTACCTGGATTGTAACATTCCAGCTAACCAGAGTTTATAAAAGAAAACAGAATGAATGATGCTACCACAATCTCTACAATTACAATGGGGGAAGTTCTTGCAAATGTTGTTTTCTTTGGAAATACCTTCTATCCTGTATGAATTAGCATAGTGAGCATTGGCCCACCACAATTTTCTGTGGATATTTTTTTAAGAAATGAAGAAAAGAAGTATATGGTACCCCAATGGAATTTAGTCACCTTGAACTGGATTATTTAATTATCAGTGTTTTCCCACCCTGCCTTATTTATGCACTAAGTATTCATTGTTTTCAGAATTCATTATTTAACAGTAATCCCATGAGACGGTATTCTAAATATCACAGTGATGGTTTTTTTTTTTTTAAGAAATACTGCCAACATATTTTATCTTAGGTAAATTTAAGAGATAGAATCATCAGGAGCCGAATAAGTTAATAAGAATTCATGATGCATATATCAGCCTGAGCACTGTTATGGATAAAAGGAAAATAGTTTTAATAAGTAAGGATTGAAATTTTTTAGAGGTCGGTAGTTCCACTAAAGTGTGTGTTTACATATAAATACTTGAGTATTGGACCGATTCTGAATTTAAAAAGTACATTGTCTTGTCAAAATACATACTGTACCTTGCGAGTGATTGCTATAAAATTTCATTTTTTATAAATGATATGAATACAGGTAGTCCTTTGATTTACAACCATTCATTTTTGAAGTTGCAACAGCATTCAAAAAAGTTGTGACTGTTTTTCACACTTGTGACCATTGCAACATGGGGGGGACTCGTGATCAAAATTTGGACATTTGGAAATTGGCATGTATTTATGACAGCTGCACTGTCTTGTGGTCATGTGATCACCTTTTGCCAACCTGCAAAGTCAATGTGGAAGCAATATTCACTTAACAACCACTTTACTAACTTCGCAGCTACAATGATTCACATAACTACTATAGCAATAGCAATAGCACTTAGACATATACTGCTTCACAGAGCTTTACAGCCCTCTTTAAGCAATTTACAGAGTCAGCATATTTTCCCCAACAATCTAGGTCCTCATTTTACCGACCTCAGAAGAATGGAAGGCTGAGTCAATCTTGAGCTAGTGAGATTCGAACTGCCAAATTGCTGGCAACCAGCTGGCAGCAGAAGTAGCCTACAGTACTGCATTCTAACCACTGCGCCACCACAGTTCTATGACAAGAGATCGTAGAACGGGGCAAAGCTCCTTTAACTGTCTTGCTCAGCAATGGAAATTTTTTGGCTCAATTGTAGTTGTAAGTCAAGGACTACCTTTAGTCAACCACCTTTTAGTTAACAAGTATTGGTTTGGAAAGTTCAATTAATTGTCTAAATATTTTGGAAGCTATTTTAAATATTTAACCAAAAAAAGGTTCATTCTTTTCCTGCTGTATCTCCTTCCTTCCTTCCTTCCTTCCTTCCTTCCTCCCTTCCTCCCTCCCTCCCTCCCTCCCTCCCTCCCATCACTTTTCCAAGATAAGAATTTTTATCCCTTGGGGATGGAGTGCATTGGGAGGAAATGATGTGGGTATAATTCCAATTTAGGAAAGTTCAACTAGAGTGTTACATGCCTACCTGCAGTCATTGGTCACAGTGTACATCATGTTCAATAGCGTTTCATTTTCTGACACTGCATATCTACATATCTTTTAATATGGAATTTTGAATATATTTTGTGTGCTCCTTTTCATAGTTGGAAGTGTTGTCATGTGAATGAATCTAACCTTGGTAGTAAATCTGCTGGATGCATATGGTTAACAGCCTCTGTCAATTGATTTGAATTATTGGGCAGTCTTGCTTGGGAAGAGTGCAGTCAGGATCTTGGCAGGCTGTGTGAAGATTGACCATGAATTCCAACCTCTCCACAACTAAAATGAATGTTTCCCTTCTCAGGCACGCTTTGGGCGTTTTCCGACCAATATGCATAATAATGACTCTGCCTTGGATGAAGATGCTGATGATGAACTAGACCCAGGAAGCAAGTAAGTTAATTTGGGTGTGATTTGAGCTAGGGTTTATTGACAGAATTATACATCCAGGACCAATTGGTATAACCAGTTGATAATTTTAGGGAGAACTCTAAAGAACCAACAAAGCAAATATTGCACAGTTGGGGAAAACCTTAGATTACTGTTGAGTGCCACTCAGAGGCAAGGTAGAAAGAAGAATCCTGAGCAGTACCTTAAATTATGGAGAAAACAGAACAAATAACCAAAAGGGAAAAACAGACTTAGTAGTGATACTGCTTGTTGTGAAAAGGAAGAAAAAAAATAAAAGTATAGGTGGTCCTTTACTTACAACCACAATTGGGAGCAACATTTCCATTGTTAAGCAAGATGGTTGTTAAGTGAGTTGTGCCTAATTTTATGACCTTTTTGCCAGGATTGTTAAACAGAGTTGTTAAGTAAATCACGGGGCTGTTAAGCAAACCCAGCTTCCTCTATTGACTTTGCTTGCCCCAAGCTGGCTAGGAAGGTAGCAAGCGGCGATTACGTGACTTTGGAATACCGCAACCACCATAAATGCATTCTGATTGTTAAACACTCAAATTTTGATCATATGAGCATGGAAATGTTGTGATGATTGTGTAACGGCTGTTTAGAAGTCACTTTTTTCAGTACCATTGTAATTTTGTTCAGCCACTAAATGAATGGTTTTAAGTCAAGGACTGCCTGTATTGAAAGTATTGATTAACTTCTGGGCCCAGAAACGAGTGGATGTGATTCTACTGAGCTGGAGCTACAAAAAAAAACCTTGGTTACGTAGGGAAAACTTGGCTAGAAGAAAAACACACATAAACCCTACGAAGAAGTAAGAAAATTGATACTGTACCTTTACAGGGAGGATACATAAGATATGGGTGTGGCCTACTGATGAAAGCAAACGAGCTAGAAATGGATCTATTTAGGTCTCCCACCTAGCAGTAAGAGCTTGCTAGCTGTTAGAAAAGAAAAAAGCCCAGAAACGAGTGGATGTGATTCTACTGAGCTGGAGTTACAAAAAAAACCTTGGTTACGTAGGGAAAACCTGGCTAGAAGAAAAACATACATATATATATATATATATATATATATATATATATATATATATATATATATATATATATATATATATATATCTGAATGCAACAATATACTGAAAAAAGGCTTTCCATTGCATCTGTATATGATTTCCTGATTAGTGCTATTTCTGCTGTTCCTGCATGTCTGCACCAAGTATACTTAGATGCAATCCTATATACCAGCCTTAATCAGTTTGGCTCTCTCCAGATGTGTGGATTTTAAATCCAGCTTGTCAGTTTGTGGTCGTACTGCTCTGGAAAGTGAAGTCCACACATGTGAAAGGGCACCCAGGTTGAAACATACAGCAATATATTTTTACACCTGAATATTGACTCAATGAAGTCAGAATATTGCTCTCAAGGCAATATTCTGTAGCAGTTCCCAATCCTTAGAAAATGGTGCCTCTGCAAGGCTACTGCTTGGCTTTTTTCAAATGATAAATTATAAATTAACAGCAGCAGTTCAAAAAGAAACAAAGGCCACATACCTTTCAAGTTTGGGCAACCTATTAAAATTAAAACTATATTCGATAATAATGTACTAGGCTTTCGGTTCTTAAATTCCGAACAAAGTACATTTCAGCTATCAAAAGCTTAGGAAATAATAATGAAAGATAGATCATAATGAAATCAATCCCATCCACATGGATTTGAAAATCCCGTCGAACAGAACTTGCAAATGCAAGCTTTTGAAAGAGCTCATTCTTGATCTGTGTTTTCCAAAGTGAGATTTTCACACACAAAAAGCCTATACACTAAGGCATTGTCACAATGCATTACAGGTACTGTATGCATTTTTCTAAAAAAATCTCCCTGCAGCATTTCCTTGTTTTCCTTCCCAACCTGAGGACAAAAATGGTCATAATTTATCTCCCCCCCCCCACCTCCTCCTAGGTTACTGGAAAAGAGAATTTCACAAGTGGCTATTTCTCACTGCTGCTGGCCAAAGCCACAAAGCTAAATAATTATGGTTTTTTTTTTTCATAACAAATGTAAGCGTTATGAGACTTATTTTGCCAAAATAGATCTTTGTAATAACTGTCAGCTGAAGCTTCACGAACATTTAGATTCATTGTCATGGTCATAAAATACCACGGTAGTGAAAAGACTTTATATTTTTCTTTAGATTGTCATCAGAAGACAGTGAGGAAACATCTTACTATTTGTATGACAGTGATGACTCTGGGGAATTAGCCAAAACGTCTGTTCCTCATGGAGAAATGGACCTGCTGGGAGAGATTTTGGATACACTGAGTACACATAGTTCCGATCAAGGGAAGCTCTCGGGGGCAAAAAGCTTGGACTTTTTTCGATCAATGGATGACATTGACTATAAGTCAAAGGTTAGTTGCTTTATCTTGTCTCTGTCTTAAATCTGAAATAACTTCTATGTAGTGTTAGCTTTTATAGCTGATATATCCTTCTGATTTTTTTGACCCTCTTTGCTTTCTAACCCTTTATAAGCCACTTAGAGTTGTTGATCAACAGGTCAAAAATTTAAACTATATATATAAAATCTTCAAGTAAAGCTGGGTAGTATACATTAGCTGATCATCTTTTTAAATCTAAATTCCTGGGTCATTCTAATAAGATTTATTTGCATAATTTATTAGCTGATAAATATAATTTTATTCCTTTAAACATTACACGAGTTACATTTTATGTAAGCTCTGCTTACAAATAGTTAAGTAGATGTCAATTATTGTAAGTAATTTTAGTACTTTGTTTTGATATAGTCCAAGACAGCAATAAAATAATTTATTCCTCCATCCATTAAATCATGTATAATTTGTAATCATTCATTCCATTTTTCCTGTCAAATGCAACTAATTCCATGCACAGGATTTCATGCACAGATTTTCAGGTCTATATTCCTTGTTATATCATGCAATCCATTCTAATAGTTGCTGCAAAAAAATATTATTTCTCAGCTGACACAGAATTGTTTACAATGTACAAGTATACATTGTATATACATATTATAGATGCACACATAACCAACTAGCACCCTTCTGTGTTTATGACAAGGATACCTCATATAGTAATGCATAATATTTAAAAACTGAGGTGGGCATGACACATTTCTGTTTTACTCTGCTAAATGGTTAACCATTTGCTAAGGATTCCATTTATTCTCATGAATGTTTTACTTCCATTATCTGTCCCTCTGATCACATTTAGTAACCAACTTTCAACTTCATATTCCATAGCAAAAATCCTAATCCAAGTTTATTTAACAGACATTTCTGATTATCTGCTAAAGAACAGAAATTAGGTCTACATTTTCCTTGTCAAGCTAAAACACACTGCACTTTCCAAAATGTGTTCGTTATCCTTGTTTCAGTCAGAATTCATTATGGTATCTTTCCCTTTGTATCTGGAAGCAATGATGGCCTTCGTCCATTTGTCAGGGTTCACTTTTCTGTTAAACAGCACATTCCATAAGCAAACCAAGTCCAAACTAGTGTAATTATTTATTTACTATATCTGTGCCTACAGAATTACTGTTTGCTAAGTTTCTCAATAGCATTGACTTATGGGGAGAGATGGTTCTATTTATACACTGTAAATGCTGTTTATTTGTCTATGGAGATTCTCAGTCATCCACGTCATAGTTGTCCCAAAGGTGCTTTTTCAAGAGGCAACTGGACTTTCTGGGGTTTGGGTTTTTTTTTTTTTGAAGACCTTTCTCATCCAAGAAAAGCTTTTTCAGGTCTTTTGCAATTGACTGATGGTGATTTTGTTGAAGTCGATAGTGTTCAAATGGTACTCCTTATATTTTGGGATTGCACACAAGGTGTCTATTACTATTAGTATTATCTTTGCTTACTATTGTCATAGTCATGCTACTTCTATTAGCAGGTCTTTATACATTGTGATCCCCCCGCCCCCATTCTTTTACTTCTAGTCTGCTATCTCCAGTTATTGCAATGTCCACTATCCAGACTTTTTTTTCCTTTCTTTCTTAATGATAATTCTTATGTGTGGAGTATTGTGTGGCAGATGCTTGCCTGTTTGAATTCTAAAGTTCCAGAGCACTTTAACTCTTTGTTTGGTGATCCCACCAGTTCTTGCTTGCAAACAAGTGGTATTTCTTGCAGATGTTCCAATACACCAATACTGCTATTTTGTCATGCTGTTGTTAATAGTCAGTCTGCACGAACTTCTTGCAGCAGCTTACTGGGCGGTTCACTGTTTCTTCAGCTTCTTTGCAGAGGCGGCATTTGCTTTCTGATGCTGTTTTCTAATTCTGGTTTTGTATGCATTTGTTCTTAAGACTTGGTCTTGTGCTGCCAGAATTAGCCCCTCTGTCTATTTCTTTAACACTCCTTTTTTTTAGCCATTTGCAGATCTTATTATCTGTTTTGCCTGTTAGTATTTTTAGATACTGACCATGTAATACTTTGTCTTCCCATTTCTCTTTTCTTTATTTGGTCTTTCTTATAGGCCAGTTTAGTTTCTTTGGTATTCAGTAAGTCTTCATGGTATACTAGCTTCAGTGCTTCTTTACTGTCCTTCAGATATTCTTCCAGTGTTCTTTCTTCTTCTTCAAATGTCTGGTGTACTTGCAACATTCCATATCCGTATATGCTCCTTTGTAAATACAGTGTCAACATCACTGCATAGTTGAAGGGCTATGATTCATTGTCACTGCTTTTCTGATTGATTGATTGATTGATTTTGTTTGCTGCCCAACTTGCTTCAAACTGACACATTGTTCCAGCTGCATATCTAATAACTGGAATTGTCCAGATATTAATCTCCTTGATGGTATTTTCACCACTGAGCTTAGACTTTTAAGTTCTTCATCACTCTTCTAATGTATTCACTACTAATCATCTTCTTGACTTCAGTGTTCTTGATCTTTTCATCTTGAGGGATTCCCAGGTATTTATACTGATATTCATCCACTCTTGATGTTATTTCCATAGGGCATATTGATTCATTCGGTTTTCACAGTTTTTTCCCTGTTGATGGTAAGGATGCCACAATTGCTTGGTTCACACTCATCACAGTCTCTTGGCTGTATATTCGGACAAAGTTGAGCAATGATTCTGTTTCAGATGGTGTTTTTCCTTACAGCTTCAGATTGTTTGTGTAAAGGAGGTAGGATAGTCTGGCAGATGTTTTTCATGTTTGATAACTGTGGCCTGACTTGTTCAGTATTGTTGACAGAGCAATCAATCACAAACAGTAGTGATGTTAATGAGTCTCCTTGAAAGATTCCTTTCATGATATTAACCTCTCCCAGTCTATCACCATTGAACAGCAATTGTCTCTTCCATTGTGCCATTGATCTTTGCACAATGTTTCTGATGTTCTAATGACTCCTGTTATTTCTAGGCATGTCTTTCTGTCTGTCAAACTTTCACATTTCTGTACCTTCCATTTCCCTCCAATCATGTGGCAAGGAGTTGAATGCCTTCTTGTAATCTATCCAAGCTATATTCAAATTGGTCTTCCTTCTCTTAAAAGTTTTCCAAAATCATCTTGTCAATAAGAAGCCGAACTTTTGTTCCTGCTTGAGTAGCTTTCTTTCTGCTGTGATCTCTAAGATCTAATCGGATCAAAATACTGTGATTAAGGATAAAGAGAACCTCTAAATTTTACAACATTAAGAGTTGTCTTCATTTCAGTTTCTTTACCACCTAGAACATCTTTACATCCTGAAACTGAATTAACTCAAATTTAAAATTTTTGTGGGGCTAGAAGAAGGAATCAAAATTTGGAAGATTGTTCTGAAAGGAAAGAAATGTTACATAATTTATTCTTGATTCATTCAATTGAATAAAAATAGGCAGGTTAATTAAGATGTTTTAAAATTTAGTGTAATTTTTGTATGCTCTTTTTTTCCGATTAAAAATATAATGAAGTTGTTATTTAGAGTTACCAAGGGAAAGAATTCTGATAGACTGCACATTCTCTTTTTTATTTCAGAATAAATCCAACACTCCAAGTGAGAGCAATCTTGCCCTACTCTGTACTGGTTGGTCATCTGACCTGGCTACTTCGAATCAGCGACAAGATAACAACATCCTCACAGAAAGGAAGCTTCCTCAATCACCCAGGAAACATGTTCTTTCTAGCAGTTATAGAGAATCTGTTTTTGTGCTAAATAAAGAAAAACCTAACCTTACCTCCAGTGCTGATGACTTGACTTCGCCTAATAATTATCCAAGATCTCCAGATTCACCCCAAGAAACTATGCAGGAACATTCTCTGCAAACTTTACAACTGAAGAGTAAGTGGAATGAAACACTAAGCAGGACCTCTGCAGATGAGAAGTCACCAAGCTTGAGTCCAAATCCATCTTTCCTCGTTCCATGGGAGAGGGAAACCCAAGATGGAAATGAAATTCTTGAAGAAGGTGGGCTTCTTCAAGAAGTGGTGTCATTATGTAAACTGACTTCTGCTTTCAATCAAGGTTTAAACATTTCAGGGGACAGGTTTTCCAACAGCAGTGGGAATAAAACGTAAGGAATATTTATTTATTGAGAGGTTACATGCATGGTAAATGACTAAAGGAAAACAACTCAGGATACCATAAAAAGGAAATAAGAGATCTTCAGGTTTTTTAATCTTTAGTTTTAGTTGGCCTTATTTTTGTGTTTTTATCCTTTTATTTTGAGCCTATCTCCTTTGAATATATTTGCTCCACTTCGGTTCATAATATAAGCTTGCATTTGGGATGGGGCTGTATAAGAGAACCAGTTTGGTCTAGTGGTTAAGGCACCAGACTAGAAACCAGGAAACTAAGTACTAGTCCCACCTTAGCCATGAAAGCCAGCTGGGGGACTTTGGACCAGTCATTTTCTTTCTCAGCCCAACCCACCTCGCAAGGTTGTTATTGTGGGGCAATAAGAGGAGGAAGGAGTATTAGGTATGTTATTGAGTTATTTATAAAGGCGGAATAAAAAAATCTAAAAAGAAAATGTGTTTACAAACATGTTTAGCTTGCAATCAGTTACAGCTTCATCCTGGACATTTCCAGTTGTATTTTCAGCTGCCATGTATAAAAACCTGAAAGTCACTGCCAGTCAGTATATGCAATACTGAGTTCAGATAACATGCCATCTTAACTAAAGCATTCTAGATTCATGGTACTAGCTTGATTTCACATTTAAGCCACAGCTGGTCTGTGTCATGAAACAGTTTTTAATCATTTCCTTTCCCTATATGCAAAAAGAAATGTATCAGACAGACACATTTATCCTTCTATAACAGAAACCAAGAAATGTAGCATGACTATTCTGGAACTTAATATGTGATCTGAAGGCCTTAAACTGAGAAGGGCAGATTTAAATACCTTAAAGGCTGAACTGTAAATACGGGGGGGGGGAGGGGGGGGAGAGGAGCCATCATTATTTCGTAGCTGCAAACGTGCTTGAATGAAAAGAAATGCAGACCATTTACCAAACAACGGAACTCTTAAATTTACAGATGATCACCAGTGTAATATTGTTTATGCAGTGATTTTAGTAAACTTGTGAGAACTTTGTTAAATGTGCTGACATTACCAAGCACTACCTATCAGTAAGATGAGAATTCTAATATGTGCTTGTACCACTTATTAACTCCAGTTGATAATGGTTGCTTTGGATTTATTATAAAATATATTGTTTTTAATTTTTAGCAGACAATGCCCCTGTCTTCCAGACTCTGAAAAATGGTACTGTATATATATAAATATATATTGAAATTATGAAATGCAGCAAAAAGTTTACAACTGCTTTCAGAACTTATTATTATATTTTACATTTTGGTTTTCTTGAAATACATATTTTGACCACAGTTGGAATTTTAATGGAATGAACCTTTGAAAGATGTAATATTTTTAATTGAAAATAATCTGTTCTTCTGGAGATCATGCCTCTTTACAGATAACTTTTAACATGTTTGTAAAGTCATTGGGTTGTTGTTAAGTGTGCTGCCTAACCAAATTTTATACTTTTAGTTTTTTAAACAACAAAGGAACAGTTGCAGTAAAAAGAGAAATACATTAGATTCATGGTGCAAATCCTTTTTGGTTATAGGCAAATGAGTCAAAGAACCACCACAATTTCTAGCATTTATGTTTAATTTGTGAAGAGGATGAGATCCATCTATTACAATCTCCCTACCAATCATTGACAGCTTTTTAAAATTGTCTTCTAAAGAATTTATTCAAAAATCAATTATCTGGTATACATATATCAATGTTTAAAAGCTCCTTCAGATTTGTCACTAGATCAAATATTTTGGAAATGGTCAGAAGTGGTTTCTAGATATATGTATAAAACAGCTGACAGACTTTTAGATCCTATAGAATAGTAGTCCCCAACCTTTCCAGCTTGGTTGTCCAGCAGTGGGAGAGAGGAAATGGTTCTGTGTGAGGGGCAGGCGCGCCTGCAAGTACACACAGCTCCATTTGTGCAAGTGGGGTGTGTGTGTGTGTGTGTGTGTGTGTGTGTGAGCGCCCGCCGCTCACACAAATGGAGCTTCGCACACATGCCCACAGCTCATGCAACTGGAACTTCGTGCACATGCATGAGCCCACCACTTGCACAAGTGGAGCTGTATGTGGGTTGCCACCTGGGATTTGGGGACCCCTGCTATAGAAAGATCAATTGAATATAGAAACAATTCTTTTCCCCCCAGCACCTATTTTATAGAATGCAAGGTTCTTTCTCTATTGTATTGTATCATTAATTCGTTCTCCAAGTATAAAGGTTTATCCTAAACATGTTTCACTATCTCATATACAAGTTTCATTTTCAAAAAGAAGAAAAACTATGCATATGCAAACTTTCCACAGCAATTATAAAGTGCTTCTTCTTTTTTTAAAAAGGTTAAATCCTGCATGGATATCTCTATGAATCTTACACAACAAGGTTATGTGGAGATGGGGGTGTGGGGGGAGAGCGAAAAAGCTTTATCTAGTAAAGTTCACAGGTTTTCAGTGACTTTCATGGTTAGTGAATGTGATTTGGGATTCTATCTATATGGAATTCTCTCATGGTAAAGTATGTATTGATGAGTCTTCTTGATGAACTTTTGAAATATAACTTTCTTTGGTCCTTGAACTTACTCCTATGCCAGATTTTATTATAGTTGTCATTTGTTCCAAGGGTAACAATTGTGCCTTAAAAATGTGTGCTGCGATACTTGCCAACTCTTTTTATTATTAACAAAAGGACAAAGTATTTCCAAAGGATCAGAGTAAACTTTCAGCTAGCAACTACTCTGTTTGCCACCAGTTATTGTCTAAAAATTCTCTGTATAGGCCACATAAATAATATTTCTATAGTGACAGAAATATTACAGTTCCCATATATCCTTTTACCTATTTTTTATTCGCTGTTTTGGGGAAATTTAAATTACTGTTTTTAATATGGTGTGTTTTTTAAAAAAAATATTTTAAAAAATATTTCTCAGGAATCCCAGCAATTATGTCTATTGATCATGTGATTGAATTATTTACTGAAATTTAGCTTATTTATTCAATACCATTAGTCAGTCTAGAATACAAATAGACAGCCTAGTGTTGTCTGGGACTTCAGCTCCCATCAGACCAGCCGGCATGGCTAGTGGGAAAGTCAAAGGAGATGTAGTTCATAACATCTGGAGGTCAATAGATGGCTTATTCATATTTAGAACAAATAATGCATTGTTCAGTCAGGTGATTAGCTGGCTATTCAAATTTATTTTTAATAGATGATATAAAATCACTTTTAGTTGCTTTATACCCACCATGGATTTTATCAGATATGCAAAAGGGAAATCTGTTTAAACCTTTATCCTATCCCCAAATCAAAAGGCCCAGGCAGCATATAGAATAATTGCACCAACAGCTTTCCTTAACTAATGTCTTTCCAAGAATGGAAAAGATTATTTTGAAAAATCAACTACTTTAGTTCAGAGTTGGTTATGCATCTAATGGATAAGAGATTGCTTTGCTATCACTTTCCAAACCCTTAGATAACCATCCTATGCCCTGATCGACTTTTGCTACATTGCAGAAATTAAAATTGCTTAAACTAGAAAGATATTTTTTCAGGTACCTCTATGCATAGAGAATTACATGGAGTAATGTGTTGTAATGAGAACCACTTTGATGAATAGTAGAATAGTGAAAAAGGCAGTCGTTTTTTTTTCCAAACTGACTTTTTAAATATTTCCCTAGCATTTCAAAAAGTGATATTACTACTTTTTGATTGCTGTGAGTTAGTTTATCAAAAACTGTCAGTACTGGCTAACTTTGCTCTCAAAGATGTCAACAGTGATTTTCCAATTGATTGAATAGACGGCTTGCACTGATGAGCACCTTTGAAAATTTTAATTTTCATAGCTAGACTAGATAAATCCGTCAAAAGATCTGTTAACATTGTTTTAGCAGTGCTTAAATCATTATACTTAGGTTTCATTAGATAAATTATATAAAACAAAACAAATATCCTCTTTTATTCATCCTACCCATAGTTTACTAGTATATCTTGTAGGCTGTATTGAGCAGGGAATGAAAAATAGTAATGTTAGTTGCCAGTTGGGTGAGAAGTATGTGTCCGTTTCTGTAATCTCTTCCTAATATTAGTATTCATTTCATAAGTGAGTCCAGGCTCCTACTTAGCTAAAGAATTAGAAAAGTATTTATGTCATTGGGAGCTTTTCTTACGTATCTTTGCTTCAATATAGCAACAGTGTAGATGCCACTGTTAACATGAAACTTTTGTGCTCTGATAGAATGTAATTTTGAAGTCAGCCTTTTCAATAAGAGACATAAAAACCTTTTAAAAAAACCTTTTAAAAAAAGTCAAACTTTACAAAATTGTCAAACCTCACATGGGTTCAGCATTGTTATCCCTACACATTCTTCTCTGTGAAGATGTTACCATTTTTTTTTAATGTTGGGGTTTTGTAGGCACCAATTCAGGGTACCTTGCTGCCAATCCTTGGTATAATTCAAGGAGAAAAAGGAATAAGAAGTGTGACCATCTTCCTAATTTGTTACTATAGGAAATGTAAGGACTACAGCATACATGCAGACAACTGCCCTATGATGGCTGGGGATGGTCAGAGTTGTATTCCCTTATGTCTGGAGGACACAGCCTTGAGGAAAACTAGATCAGGCTTTAATTCACAAACAAGACATTGGTTGGCTTTGATAGGTGTACTGTTCACTTTGTCCAAAGAAAAAGTTAACAATTTTAAAGCTCTCACTTCCTAAACCCTGTTCTGAATTCAAAGGAACACATCATTGCCAAGCTCCTTAAACTCACACCCGCAGGAAGGTAAACAATCTTAGATTTCTTTTTTTAAAAAAGTTTTATTAAATTTTTCTTTTGCATACATATTTTATGAACAGAGTATTGACCTGGTCTTGTACATCTTGTAACATAGTTATATATTGATTTTTATAGTCTATTCCAATCTTCCTTTTTGTTTTTTCCTAATACAATTTACATATTTCAGTTTCAGCCATAATATTCTTTTTCCCTACTTCTAATCTCTTCTTAATACATAATATATAAACAATATCACCATCTGCCCTTCAATTCCTAGTTTCTTAGCGTAACATCAATTATTTTATTTCTCCACTTATAAAATATATTTCTAAGAATTCCCATCACACTTTTTGTCTATAAACAATGTGCTTCATTATATTCAATTCTTACATTGAAACCCTTTAACTTAATTAACCTTCCACATCTTATCTTAATCTCTTAGTACATAATAAGCAATATCACTATCCACCCTTAATTCCTGATTTCTTACTGTAGCATCAATTAATTATTTTATTTCATCATTTACAACACGTTTTTTCAAAATCTCCATTGCACTTGTTATCGTTTCAATTTAGTCTCGTGATTTCAATTATTTTTATAATTGAACCAAATTGCCACTTCATATTTCATCTGCTGTTCTGTTTTACAATAAACAATTTACATCATCATATTAGCTTCTTACATTCACAATTAATAATATTAATACAGTTCCCTTAGATCTACTAATATATACCTTATTTCCCTTCCTCCTTTTCCACTATTCTTCCCCTTTTAACCATTTTCTCTTGGTCTCTACAAAATTCCATTTCTTAATAATTTGTTCCTTTCATCCCATTCTCTTAACTTTTTCTTTTCCTTTATATTTATTTTATCTTTTCTCCTGAATCCTTTTTCTAACTTTTGGGTCTATTACTTGCATAATTCTCCCCAAGCTTTTTTCTAATTTTTTTCCATTTCCTTCTCTTTCCTTTGATTGATTCTTTTTTGGGGGGATATTTCCCCCATCTTCTCTTTTTTTGCCACTGTAAATCCCAGTGTAAACATCTAACTTTTTACATTCAATTCCTTTTCCTTCAGTATTATTTTCTTGCTTCTCATTTATAGTCTCTTTTTCCTGTTTTGTGTGTTCTAGTCAAATTTCTGACTTTTTGTTGCCCTTTAATGATTCATGCATGTTTTTAAACATCTCAATTAATTCCTCACACATCCAAGACTCCATATTGTCAGTTTAAAAAATTGTTAATATTTATCTTATATTTAATTAAGATTTTAAAGTCCATATAGTCTCTTTTTTATTTCCAGATAATATCCAGTTTAAATGTTTGTCCAATCCACTCCAATTTATAGCTTTGTTATTTTCCACTTCTGTTGAAAGTTGAGACCAAGCAATTTTAAAAAAAACGAAACAAATACTCCTTAAAAGTTCTCACAGTTTCTTTTAGTAGTCAAGATCACTGCTATTATTTTCTTCAATTTTCATTCCAGTCTTGTATTGCTTTATTTCCACTAGCAGATGTCTCTCTCCAATCCACAATGTTCTCAGAACAACAAAGTATCAAGCTTACAAAAGTATATTAAATCCACATAGAAAATACTTTCCCTCGGATTTCTTTTCCTTTTATTATTTTTAGTTTCTCCAAGATCAGTTTTAAGTCGTTATAAAATTTCTTGGGCTTTAATATTTTAACTTTCTCTTTGTCTTCCTTTAAGTGTCAAAACTGTCAAAAATATTTCAAATCCTCATAAAAAGTACTTTCCCTCAGGTTTCTTTTTCTTGTATTAGTTTTAATTTCTCCAAATCCAATTTTAAATCCAGTTATAAAGTTTTCTTTCTTGGGCTGTAGTACTTTAACCTCCTCTTTGTTCTTCTTCCTCCATTAAAATTCCCAATTAGCCATTCATTTCCTCTCCTTTAAAGTTTTTTTTAAATTTCCTTTTTTTACCTGTGAGTTGGCCAGCGCTCCTTTCAAACACCATTCCTGTACAAAAATCTTATTCTGGTTGCCCCAGCTTCAGAGTGGTCATTTTTAAATGGCCGCCACCCCCCGCCGCTAGTTCGAAGAGCTGCCTCTGACCTTTCTAGGAACTTGCCTGTTCCTCTTGGTCGTCCGAGGCACTTCTCCTTCTTCACCGTCCCTACAGGATGGTTCTGGTCCGAAGACTCCCTTGACAGCAGTTTGTCCAGCTGGATTTTTGCGGAGCTTGTCAGAGCCCGCTATTTTCCAGCCAGCTTTGCCGCAATGCTTCCGGTTTCTCCCCCAACAATCTTAGATTTCTTGTTTTAGCACTTTTTCCTCTTCATTTTAAGATAATTTGGTGTTACTAGGAGCCATTTCTTTTCCTCTTCAAGCAAACAAAAGCTGAAGTTTTCATGCCTTACATGAACTTAAAATATGGCTGCCTGTGAAAGTAAATTCCAGTGGTGCTTCCTTCTGCCCAAGGTCTCATAACCCTTTCAATCTGGGAATAAGAGATAAATTGCATAATTATTCCCTCTTCCACACTTATTTCAAGTAGCTTCATGCAAGACATCATCTTGCTGGATTGTGTTCCCAAGAGTTGAATGTGTCTGGTGCCATCCAACCATACTTAACTGCACTCTGTGTCCGCCACTGATATTCTCTCATCCTTTTATCTTATAGTGGTGTTGCTTCTGTGTAAGGGATCCAACTAAGTAAATGTGCTTAAGCACCTCATGTATGTCCAGTATCACAAAATTTCTGAGCAATAGACCCAAAAGTTCTTTTTCAAAAGGTAACTGGACTTTGTTTTGGGAAAAACAAAGTACAGTTGACTTTTGAAAAAGAACTTTTGGGACAACCATGACCTGGATAACTGAGAATCTCCATAAATACTGAGCAATAGGAATTCAGAATATCCAAATAGTTTGTTTTTCTCAAGGATCTGAAATAATGTTTCAGGAAAAACATTATTTTAAAGTTAAGTATTTGCTACTTACTGACATTGGGTCAGGCTTAGTAAAAATATGGGTCCTGCTATTAACTGCACCATATGTAGCAAGGCATGAATATAGAATCAGTATTAATGGGAGGGGAGAAGAGAGAGAAGTTAATATAAACTTTCAAACTGAAACACTTTTTAAATGGCTTCTCTCAGTTCTGCCTTCATCCCATCTCAGATCTAAGTAAAGCATTAACTAGGATGTGGGAAAGTGTTGGATTAAAGAAGTGTTGAATTTTGTGCAATATTTTTCCTTATATTTGTGTGTGTGCATGTATGTTTTGACAATTAGAAGCATCTGTTGCTTTCTCAGTAGGTCTTTGAGATTGCTTTTCACCCTAGTATATTTCTAGTTTTTGTTTCAAAATTGTGTTAAATTGTGTGTAGCATCTCATTACAGTTGTATAGTTAAAAGACGTACAGTACATTGTCAGTGGGCAAATAGCTTTTAGTCAATTGAAATTGAATAGGGACATCCTGTTATTGTGTTATAATACAAATCTAAAATTTTGCCAGTTATTTAGTAGACCTCAGACACTTATAGCTAGTAATACCTGTATTGCCCACATTACATTATAAATACACAACAGAGTGAGATTTCTGTTAATTTACTTGTAATTGCTGATCCTGTCTGTCCCACTGTTTCTTCACCGTGCAAATAAATAGCTGCTTCTTACAATTGATACCAAATGGCAATGAATGGTCAATATGTATAATTTTTATGATCCATGGTATGACATCTCTGGTTGTGATAAATGATTGCTTGTTTCAATACATGTTGCCTTTACATTTGGATTGTTTATTTGGTTAACTTTTGTATATTTCTTGTACATTTTCTTCCCATGGCTAAACGTTGATCAAGAACTACTTTGAATTGATTTACTTGAGTTAATTGAAGCACTGTGTAATCTAGTCCTGATTGCAAGTAGCAGATAAGCACTGTGATGAATTTAGTGTTACATACCACATTCTCTGTATTGCAATAGTTGTGGTTCAAGAGCATACTTTATTTACATTACACTGTGTACATAATTTCATTAATGCAACACAATTATATATTTATGACCATTTGTCTTGAAGAAGAGAATACAGACAAAATTCATTTGAACAGAGCAAATCGTTCAGCGCCTGGTTTATTATTTAAAAAACAAAATTTCAGAGTTGCAGAAATCCTTTTTAAAATTACGTTATGAATGTTGCAAACTAAGCAACAAAATCCAGGGTGATTTGCCCCAGAATGTGTTTCTACTTCTCTTCTACCAATATAGAACTATTTGAAAAGGGACTAGAATTGTATTATTCATGAAACCACTATTGGTTGCACCAGTTATATATAGAGAAATAAAAATGTTGCAAAAAGAAAATGAAGAATAGTGTAGCCAATCACAAAAAGGGACAGATTTATTTTTTTTTACTGCTAAACAAGTTTTGAAAAAAAGGAGAAATTCAACATATCCAATATCTTCCAAAAAGTTCCCTTTGATGCAGATATAAGGCAAACATCAGCATCTAGCAATTTCTTTGCATCAATGCCTTTGGGTCCACAAACTTCCTAATGTAATTGCAGGGAGCATTCTGGGAGGCCGATGACATTCTTGTAAATGAGTGTTTTGTCATGTGCCATACCCACTACTTTATGAATAGGAACCTTTTTTTAATTCTTCTCTTCACTTGCTGTCCAAAAATGTCTCTTGCAAATGATGTTGTCTGCAGGATGGATAGGAACCAGGCCTCCTGGCTCTTAAAAAGAAGAAGATGAAGAAAGACACATTGTTTGAATTTAGCAGACAGGTTGTGCATGCAAGAAGTTAAATCTCAATCCAAGAAAGGTTGAAAAAAGATTCCTGCCTCAAATCCAGAAGAGCTATTTCCCATCAGTATAAACAAAAATGAAACTATAATAGATCAACAATTTGATCGGCTAAAAAGCAGCTTTGAAATGGGCATATATAGGTAAAATTACTAGATAAAAATCAGCTGCATTATAAATTGGTGTTAGGAATGGATCCTGGCTCTGAAAAAGTATAATATGCTGCTCTTGGAGGATGAAAACTGGAACTTTTTTTTTATTATTAGTAGCACCTCTGTATGCACTTTAAGTTGACCCTTTGGGATAATGTTAATACAAAGTATTTGATGGACTTCACATTGCCATAAAGTGCCCCACTTGTGTAATATAAAACGAATAAAAAAACAGCAAATGTCAACAATGGTGAAATATAGTAGTTTTCTTTCATATTGCTTGGAACTCTATACACAAAGTCAACAGATTGAAAACAGGAACATTGTTCTGTGATATTTAATGTGGTTCTCAAAATATATAAATCAAAATGAGGAGCTTGCAGTTGTGCACATTTTACTAATCATATCAAGTGGAAGAATAGAATATACAGTATATAAAGAATGCCTTCACTATGGAACTCCCGTACAGAATAGAAATGGACTCTAAATATACAGTTTCCTAGTTACAGTTGAGGAATAAGAAAAAGGGTTTCTAGCAAATCATTTCTCCACAATGAAAACCTTTCAGTACTCTCACTGTCTGAATAGCCAACTCCTGTGTGTTCCTGAACCTTTAAAGATTTCTGCGATGCGTGTTAAAGAACATGAGATTATGAAATGTTGAAAGTTAACTCCATCACTTTCGGTCTTGTCAACGGGAGAATGGCATGTCTGTGGATATAGCCTAGTTTAAGCAAGATGGCAACACATCCAGAAGACATAACGTATACAAATGGAATTTGACATGAAGTCGGCATGGCATACAATCTGGCCAGCACAGAATTCAAACAATAGCTATTCACTGGAAACAAATGACAGGAGCAGCTAGCTGCCCACCATAAGAAGCCCCATCCAAGCTGCCAAATCCAGGTTAGCAGTTCTGATCATTGGGCAGTCTTCTGAGAGAAAGATAAATCACCTCCATTTAATCATACTTCTAGTCTGACAGTTACAATGGGAAGCATCCTCATCTCCAGCTTTTATCCTGTGTATGCATGTGTGCAGATAAAAAATATGGAAATGTATAAATACTATAAGGATAGAAATGCCTTTCAAGTTCCTCTTGCCAAGATCAGAGATGTTGTCAAACTTGTGCAGTCCTTTCCTCCACTAGATGTATTCTATATTTTTTATTGAAGTATACTGCTAAAACATGTTTTATTTTTTAAACAATCTGTTGTGATTCTCAAAATTTGGCTGCATAGAATATTCACAAAGGAATTGAGATCAAATATATAATAAAAGGCTTATTAGAGTCTGTCAAATACCAGAATCTTTTACTAATCAGAATCAAACTTTTTGGAGCTGCACCTAAAAAATTGTAACTTTCGGTCTACTCCCTTTTCTAATTCATTGCTTCTGTATTAATGAGAATTAAGTGCATTTGTAAAATGGAAATAAAAGAGATGTAAAATCCAGCATGATACAACCAAAGAATTTAAGCACTTTCAGCTTGGATGACATTCAACTCTCCCATTTGAAATTCTTCGGTGAAATATGCCCACAGTAATTTACAGCAATCAAACAGTAGTACAAATAATAGCACCAACAACACCAATAATTTAATAACAGCAATAAACCGATAGATGTATGTATCCATACTTTTAGAAATATAGTATTAAATATGACTACTTTGAAGCTGTTCCTCGACCTTGTATAATCCCAAACCAATCCATATTCTGCTGTTGCCAGGAATTTAAACACAACTTCTAAAGACCTGAAGGGAGAATTTTCCATTCTGGATTCCCTGTGTTTTTATCATCATCATGATCATAACAGGAAAAATAACACTTATCAGATCCTGGAATTTGAATTTGAGTTTGGATTGAATGCGACAAGTAAAAATACCCCACCCCAAATCTTCTCATGTACATAAAAACCATAGTAGTGCTTCCAGTTATGATGTGGATTTCCTGGTATGCAAGGAAAGCTAAGGGGAGACTGTGGTTTTTCCATCATCTGAGCATGGGAAGTTGGGGGGTTGGATGGGGGGGGGAGGAGAAAAATTGCCAAAAGCAGAATCTTTAAAGCTTTAAATCCCCAGGGGTTGTTGGCTTTCTTACAAATTTTGCATGAAATCCACCAATGAGCACAGATTCTGTGCCTTAAAAAATACAGGCCTTGGCAAGTACAGGCACATGGTTTTCTTGTAGGGAATAAGGAAAATGCCTTTGATGGAGATACGAAGGAGCTGTTGCTTAGGCCAAAGGGATAGAAACATTTTGAAATCCATAACAATATATTGTTCGAAAGTGGCTCAACCAGATACTTCCCTAATTCACTAAACTATAAGAAAGGGAAGAAGGTAAAGTTGAATCAGATTTTCAACATCCTGTTATTATAACCAATCTCAATAAAAGTAATTTAAGATACCTTGAGGAGTTGATTACATGGTCTGATCTACCTAAAAGAGCTGGTGATTCTTTAATCTGTAAATTATCCATGTCCTGAGACAGTCAATGAATTTGGGACTAGTTCTCACATGAATGCATGGTGGTTTCTTGGCATTCAGTGGCTTATAGGTGTACAGGAATGATTTCTGAACTGGGCTGTAGCAAAACAAGCATGTTTTCCCCCAATTCTACTGGATGTGTGGCAGTTTAGTTACATGGGTCAACGTTCCAGAAAGCCCCAACTCCAATTAAAAACTCAGAGGCAAGCATTTTTCAAAGTTCCATTTATTAGAATAGGTATACTGGCACATCTGGGAAAACCCAAATCTGAGAGTTCTGGGTTTTCCCTCAGTAAATCAAAATACGAAATCCACCCCCTTCACCCATCAGTCTGTCACATGGTCCAATCATCATCCGTCCCAACCTGAGCCATCACTGCAACCACTTCTCCTCCAGATATAGAAACACCATGACCTTGACCGAAGGGAAGAATGCTATTATGTCTAACTACAATCACTCTCCTGAATCGTCCCTCCTACTTTCCCAAGCCCAAGAAGTTGGCAGTGTGGAAGCTTCTGGTGTTAATATGGCTTCCAAAGCTGACAACATGTAGGAGTCAACAGGTCCATTCATGTTATTCATAAACATCACACCTAGAAGTGGGGGTTTTTTTGTTGTTCAACTAGTTAACTTTTAATAACAATAAAAAGAATTGAGGACAAAAGGGGATTTTGATGGGACCCAACTAATCTGCATTTCATAGTAAAACATGCTAGTGGATATTAAAGTTACAGGAAATTACAGGCAATACTTGAAAGGCCAGTTATGTACTGAGGAAGAGAAAATGTAGGGCTCCGAATCCTGTCTCCAAGAGCTGGAGAACCAAATGGAGGTTCAGGTAAATGTACTGCAGTCTAAAAGACAATTTGAGGTTTAGGACCTGTCGGTCTTATTTCTGTTTGATAATATCAGATGAATTGCTGAAACATGGAATTTGCAAGGGCACAAATTATTTCCTAATAAAATCCAAATGAAAACAACTACATTGAAGCAAACTTCTACTGTTTCCCATGGATTTAAATGATGTAATAAATTAATAAAGTTTTGGTCTAATCCTAAAATGCAAAAAAAAAAAAAAAAATTCCCACTAGAATTTTTTATTTTTTTAAAATAAGGCAAGGGCATGTTCTTGATGAACAAAGCCTTGCTGAATTTTGTACACTAAAAATAAATAGCTTGAACATCTCTGTGTCTTACATGCATATGCACAGCCATGCACCACACACACACATCTGCACACTGCCTTGCATTCTTAATTCTTCTGCTAGCCATTTAAATTTATCTCTGCTCAGTTTGAAAATGCTGGTAGTTTTATAGGGTTATCCATCTGTGCTCTAAGTCTACAAGTCTTTAAGATGACAAACACACTCCAAAGAGAAGAATGGTTTCAAAGTTTTATTTTGCTGCAAGAAGAGCTTTTTCCCATAATGTTGATTTAATTCCTGTTTAAAGAATTTAAGTTGATGTACTGCAGAGAAACACCATTACTTCTAAAGACTCTGTATAGAAGTAAGTGAAAGACAAGGAGTGTACATGGATCATTGTGTGACAACATTCTTCTGCAGTGATGGTCAGAAGGGAAAGTGACCCAAACAAGTGGCTTTCAGTCACATCTGAAATGCAGGCACTTAACACAGATCCCAGGAACCATTACAGTCTAAAGCTGATTGTAATCTATATATAATGTTCAATGCAATGAATAACAATTTCCATAAAATGAGATATGGCATCCAGCCACTTTTATCATGAACGTTTTCCAGAATGAAGTCTTGCATGCCAAAGTGCTTTCCTGTGCAAGCAAGGACAGAGGGATAGTTTGGCTTTTTAAAAAATGTTCTCTTCCTTCCACAGGCACTGAACGTGCAAAAGGCTACCACTAGAAAGGCAAAGCTGAAAAGTCTCATGCAATCTTGAAGCCTCCTTTGATTAATAAGCAAGGTTTCTGAGTTTAATGGCAGAAATCCTTATGGTCTTATAGGCTTCTACGGTGGTATCCAAAACAATCTTTTTGTTTTATGTTATCGATTGAGAAGATCATTATTAATTTCAGTTAGATCAGTCTTTCCAAGGGAGGAGGTTGCACCATGTTCCACATTTCAACCCGGGATCCCTCCTTCTCTTGGCGACTGGGGCTGTAAGTCCCTTGAGTGGCACGTTTATTGGCAGTAATGATGGAAATTATGACTACCAGAAGAAAGATCAGCAACAAGACCAAGGTCATTGAGCCAATGGTGGTGAATATATTGAAGGACAGATCAGCTGTCAGCTGGAAGAATGGAAAGAAGGAACAATATGATGCCACTGAAGCAGAAAAAATAATAAATACAATTTTATCATGGAAATAATTGGCTTATACTCATGAGTACATTTCAGGATACTTCTCCCCATAGGGAGAAAATCTAGCTGGTTATCTTTATACATACAGTAAACTTTCAAAATAGGAACAAATTTAGGAATAACAACAACAATATTGAAGATCCAGATTAAAATTTGTCTAATTTCCTGACAACTATAGCTGCTGCTTGTTTTTCAGCATGTTGCAGCCATAGGGTTGACTCCCCATTTTCTTAAACTTCAGAGCTACCATGGTAAAAAAAACTATATCAATGGTATCTTCACCACAGGATGGGAGTTCAGAGCGCCAAGTTGCTTGCAAATCACTACAGAGATACAATAAACAGCAGGACATTCACATACATTCTTCAGTCATCTTGTATCAAAGGTGCAAGATCACAACTAAGTCAATGAAATTTGCTTATTCTGAAGGGAGGGGATAAAATTTCTTCCATCAAACTGAAACCTGATTTAAAAGTACAGAAAAAAAATATTTTGCTCAATACTAATTAAAATCTTTGGGTATATTGCAAGGCTGCATATAAAAGAGAAAAACATTTCTTGTGGTAATCTAAAACTACAGACAGACAATATTATTAATTTTATTAATGTGGAACTGCTTATTCATGAAAAAATATTTTTGAGGTTTGAATCTTGAAAGTGGTTTCAAATCTTGCTATGCTATTTCATTGCCAAGAGTGGATGGGTGGGGAGGAGAAGGGCTCCTGGAAGAAATGAGTGGGGAATGTTGGGATATATAGATAAGAGTATATACACCCAGCAGAGTTCCCAAAGTCTGAAGTTCCAGCTGCCCAGTTAAAGAAAGCAAGCACTTATATTCGACAGTGGCAACATGGGAAGATGCTGGCCATTTTTCACACTTAAGACCTTTGCAGCATCCCCACAATCACATGATCAAAATTTGAATGCTTGGCAACAGTGTCCCCAAGGTCATATGATCACTTTTGGCAACCTTCTGACAAGCAAAGCCAGTGGGAAAGTGAGATTCTCTTAACCGTGTTACCAACTTAACAACAGCAGGGGTGGATTCTACTTACTTCTACTACCGGTTCGCAGCGGGGCCGTAACGCGCGTGCTTGCTTCGCTCGTATGCGCAGAAGCATTTTGATGACGTCGGGGTCGGTAGGCAGAGCCTCCCACCGGTTTTACTACTGGTTCTATAGAACCGGTGCAAACTGGGGCAACCCACCACTGAACTACAGTGATTCACTTAGCAGCTGTGGCAAGGAAGGTCATAAAATGGGGCAAAACTCATTTAACAACTGTCTCATTTAACAATATAAATTTTGGTCATAAGTCGAGGGCTACCTGTACTCTGAATTATCCCTCCCCCTCAAAACAATCATACACATGTATAGACAAGATAAAGTAAAGACAACATAATGTCAAGTAATGGGCTCCTAGATGGATGGCATTCAATATGCTACTGAGGAATTGCTGAGGTTCTGTCAGGTATTAATAATGATTGTGACACAGTTAGATTAAAGCCTTTGAGACAGCTACTTTGTGATGTTACCATGCAGGACAAAAATTGCAATGGGATCAGGAAATATGAAAAACATGAACACAGGAAAGCTCAACACAATGGAAGATGAAATTGGCTATATATTGACCTTAGCCAACTTGAAATGAATTTAGTATTGGACACTAACAATATCACATTATTTGTTACTCAGGATATGAAAAACAAGCAATCATGTTGCTTTCATAGTCAAGAAAGAGATACCAAAGATGTACTAGAATATATTGATTGGATTGATGGAATTCTACAGATATCTGGCAAGTAATAGAAGAAGTATCTATAAGGGATGTAATCAATTTATCCTAACAAATCTGTAGCATGATACAGTGGCTAACAAATTGGAAAAGCTCAGTCTACATACAATATATGGAGGAGGAGGAGGAGGATTAGAAGAAGAAGAAGAAGAAGAAGAAGAAGAAGAAGAAGAAGAAGAAGAAGAAGAAGAAGAAGAAGAAGAAGAAGAAGAAGAAGAAGAAGAAGAAGAAGAAGAAGAAGAAGAAGGAGAAGAAGAATGTTTAGGACAATCCAACACATCTTAAAGCCCTGCATGAAAAGGAAGATAGTAGACATTCAACTGATTTTAGAAAAGGCTGAGGAACAAGAGATGCACAGAGGAACAAGAGATGCGCAGAACAACAGTATGAATTATTGTTGATGCACACTGCTGGGTAATTGAGAAAGCCAAAGAACACCAAAAAGATGTCAATATGTGCTTCATTGATTATGGAAAGGCCTTTAATTATGTTAACCATTTGAAGTTGTGGAAAGAGAGTGAGAGGAAAATGAGAATTCCAGAGCATTCAATTGTTTGAATGGGAAACCTTTACACAGGTCATGATGCTAAAGATCAGGTAGAATTTGTTGAAACCAATTGGTCTAGATTGACAAATGAGCAAGACAAGTCTATATACTCTTCATTTGATTCAACCTAAATTCTGCATATACATTTGGGGATGGGGACTGTATTGGAAGAGGATGATCATGATATCAAAATTGGAGGAAAAACACAGATAATATACAAATTAAAATATATGATATATTCAAAAGCAGCATGTGTCCAGACAGCATTCCAAAATCCGCTTTCAAATAATGGATAATTAGATTGGGAGAGTATACCTCCATGTCTAAAATAACTTTCTCTCTCAGAAGTAAATATGACATAGAATTGAATTCAACTTGAAAACCATTTATATATAATTCTACATAGGAATTTTCATTACATTCTAGGACTATAAGTTCAGTAAAATCAGAATAGACCCTCAACAGCTTGGACAGTATTTAATTTTACTTTATGAATTGTATTGTGCTGACTGTGCTATTGATATATTTATATTATAAATTTTAAGAACAACCTGAAATCTTAAAAACAATACTTAATTCAGTTAATGAAATGTTGAAATTATGATGCTTGTAAAATTTCTGTTTAATCATTTCATTTGTATTACTTTTTTCTCTCTAATTGTGTATCTCTTTTCTCTCTCTTTAAAAATAAAAAGGCTTAATAAAAGTATTTTTTTTAAACATCAACTTTATCAATCAATCAGTCAATAAACCAGTCAACAAAAATTCAAAGGTTACTCCAAACAAAACTTTATAAATGCAGGAGTTTCTCTAGTTCATTTTATTAGTACAGCTAAGCCAACATACAGTTCTATTAATAATAAATGACACCCTGTTGTTTCCTAGTGTTTATTTTTCTTTCTTCATAAAGGCAACAGCATGCAAGAATAATTAATAAATTATATGAATCTTTTTTTAAACTTAACACTGTCCTGAAGTTAAATTAAACCTTTGCAAAGACACCAGCCATTGGTTATAAGTTGCAGCCTATGTCAAATATGGCAAACAATTATGGTTTCCATAATGATATTGTGATTATGTAAGATTTATGTTAAAATTATTATTGTAATTATTAAATAATGCTGATAATTTTTAAATTATTGCAATGTATATTTTACTGTAAGTTTCTTAGAATAGCATGATTCAAGCAGCATAGAAGCTTTTATACTAAAAATAAATAAAATATAGACAATACTAAATATTAGAATTGAGAAAATTGTATTATATTCAACAATGTAATATTTTATACAGTGTCAGGAAACTTTCACGGCATCACCACTAGCATCAAATATTTTCCAGGTGACATTAATTAGTTGTTGAGGGACACTTGAATTTGAAGAGCTATGAAAGATATTAAGATATTTTCCTATCTGTATCAAGAAGCACAAATGTAACTAGAAGTACCATGGGAAAACAGACGTGCTGGACAGCATCACCCTGGGAGAATTTTGATTGTCAATTCCGATTTTGTTTTGGTACTTTTGATTTGGAATACTAGTGACAATTGAATTGTCAAAAACAGATTATATGCTTGGGGCATAACTCCAAAAATATTTAAAAACAAAAGAACCCAGGAGGGTTAAAAAAAAAAAGTAAACCAGACCAAAGCTTTCAAAAGCCACTTCCTGAAGATTAAGAAATCAAATTTGACTATATCTGCAGAGTGGTATTTCTGACAATGACTCTTACAGATTGCTTTGAGCAAAATTGTTTGGGCTCAGCATTTATAGGAAAGATAGTAATCTAGTTTCTATTTTCCCATGATAACAGAATCACAGGGTCATATGACAGATAACAAATAAATTGTTGATAGTGGATCCATGTAAAATTGGCTCCTTGAATCTCTTTAAGGATCTAGTAACCTAATTATCTTAATTCTCTTTTGTCTGGGAAAATGGAATATATACATATGGTATTTTCCACACAAACTCACTTTTATTAGATAACATTCTCATCACAGATGAGAGATAATAGGCTATTCTTCCACCATAATTTCTTAAATGTTTGGGGGAAAATGTTTAATTTCACTCTACTTCAGGAATTTCCTTCCTTCCTTCCTTCCTTCCTTCCTTCCTTCCTTCCTTCCTTCTTTCTTTCTTTCTTTCTTTCTTTCTTTCTTTCTTTCTTTCTTTCTTTCTACATATTGCTTAACGCATTGTAAGCCACCCTGAGTCTCCGGAGAAGGGCGGCATATAAATCAAATATATGGCTGGGCTCAAATTTTTGCCCATCAGACACATTAGGACTGTAAGTTACTGAATCCCTGGCTATATGACCTTAGCTGAACATTTTTCTAAATTCACTTCTGGGAGTCTTCTCCAATCTGAAGTCTTCCATTCCTAGATATTAGGGATGTAAAGCTGCCCAACAACTTTAATATCAGTTCCCAGTGGAAAGTCAAATGGGTTGCTCGACATCCAAACATAGGAATACATATAAATGACCCCACAAAAAAAGTGCTAGGCCTTGAACTATCAGATCAGCAATGGACAATCCTGAATAGGTTTTGCATCTCACATGACATCTCCCGGTATAAACTGACCATAGTATCCTCTGCTCAGTGTGATTGCGGGATCCCACATCAAACAGTACATCACATTGTGACTAGTTGAGGTCCAATATCTGATTTGTTTAATATAAATGATGCTTCAATGGTTGGATGGCCTAGACCAGGGATGGCTAAGCTTTTCGTTGCTGTGCATGCGCGCACCCATAATGCAATGCACGTGTGACCCCCCACACACCCCACCCCATGCATGCATGCACTCCCCCCTGCACTCCCCCCTGTATCCCTGCTCATACACATGTGACCCCTCAAATGCGTCCCACCCCCCTGTGCATGTGTGCATGGCTCCCACATGTGACCTGCCCCTGTGCATGCACACGCATCTCCCACATGTGCCCCAGCCCCCACGCATGCTCAGCAGAGACCCAAAAACCAGCTGGCCAGGGGGAGGCGCACGCGCATGTGCGGTGGAGCTGAGCTGGGGCAACAGCTTGCGTGCCCACAGAGAAGGCTCTGCATGCCACCTGTGGCACATGTACCATAGATTTGCCATCATGGGTCTAGACATTGATATTTGAACATAGATCTTTTTGACATTTATACTTTATAATGTTTTATTAATTTAGATGATATGTAAATATATATTGCTGGTCCTTGAATGATATACTATACGCTGAATAAGTAAGTAAGTAAGTAAGTAAGTAAGTAAGTAAGTAAGTAAGTGTCCAGAGTTACTCAAAAGGATAATTCAGGCAGCATGTTGAGATTCACCCTACAAGTGAGTTGGAGACCACATTTTGAACCTCTAAGGCAAAAATGGGAATTATTTTTAAAGAAGTAAAAAATTCTAATGTGATGGAAACATACAAAGCTGCTTTAATCCCACCCGACAGTCCTTCTAATTCTGTATTTACTCTGATTGATAGCAGATCTCTTGGGTCCCTGGGAAAAGCTTTTCCCATCACCTGCTAGACTATATATATGAAGGATGGTGGAGTGTTGAAGCTGTGAGATTCTGTACCCAGCTTAGTGAATTTACTTAATGAATCCTAAACTCTTTTTCGTATATCCGGGAAAAAAATATCATTTCTTGGTTTTTAATCGGGATTGAGTTCCAAACTTCCACCCCACTTTATTATGAATGTTTCAGAAAAAATTATGTTGTTTCCTTAATTATTCATAAAACACACACAGAGACATATACACGCACCCATATTAGTCAAAAATAATGGCTAATTTATACTGCATACCAGTCCCCACTCCCTTTTCATCAGTTTATCAGTCCCCACTCCCTTTTCATCAGTTTTATTCATTCTCATAGCTTTTATTCTTCCAAATTCCATTTTCATTACTTTTGGATGATCTTGAGAAATTGAACAAGATACAAAAGCCAAATAAACCAAGTCTTATGGGATTCTTTCTTATACTTTTACCAACAGTGGCCATGCATTTGTGCAGATGTGTGCATGGGGAAATGCATGGTGGTCCCTATACTCTTCATTATTTTTACATGACTGAGTGAAAGAGGGTTTGGGGGGGCGTGTTTTAGCATGAAAATTCCCCTGCCATCTCAGTCCAAGGAATAGCCTTGGAGGACAGGATGAAGAGTTGGTGCTGAGGTAATGGAAAGATAAACAAGGCTTGAACCCATTCCATGAAACGGAACATCTTCCCTAGTTCACATTTAAATAAAGTGAGGGAAAGATGACTCACATTTTCATTTGCAAGATTCTGTTGCTATGGCTGTTACAATAATACCAGTCCTGTATCACCTGTGTGACATTGGTTTCTTAGTCTGGTCTACCTTATAAGATTATCACTTCCCATTTATTTGTGCATTTATCTAAACAATCTTTATAAAGAAAGAAATCTAATCTGGGACTTGAAATGTACCAAAAGATGATGTTTAGCTACATGTGGTGGTATATGTAAATTGCCTATATATTTATAATCTTTTTCTAACCATTTATTATTTATATTACTTTCCTCACTGCTTTAAATTTCAACTTATTTTAGCTTGGATTCTTAATTGCAGGGTTTGCTTTGTTTTAAAGTAAAATTTAAATTCACGTTCATCCTCATTACAGGATTTAATCTGCCTTTTAAATGTTTGGAAATTTTTAGCAGTTCTTTGAGGCAGTTGTTTAGAAAAACAATATTAGCTCTAGATCAAATTTGTTTCTATAGCATGCACTTCCATCTCTCTCCTCTTTCTCTATGATGATGTGATAAAGGAGCTTTTTGACATTACTCTAGACATCAGAAACAAATGGTTAGAATATGTGCACAAGCAAACATTTAGTACTGCCTGCTTGCCAGATAGGCTGTACTCAAATATAATTATTCAAGCATATCTTTTAGTATAATGGTATATATGGGAAAGACCTTGGGAGATGGAGTGAAGAGATGTTGTCTAAGGAATAGTCAAATAAGAGACAGCATAGCCTGCACCTGTATAATGGGCAGAGCAAGAAGTTCAGAAGGGACCTTCTCAAAGTTCTTGGGCTGTAAAGTCAATGGTGGAAGAATTATACTTTTAGACTTGTAGTATTGATAGCCTTACAAGATACACTAGATGGGAAACATGACTTTTTCTAGTAGTATTGTAAAACTACTGTTAACAGAATCTTGCAAGTTTGAAAGTATAATTCTCTTGCTGTCACTTTTGTAGTTAAGAGAATTTAGGGAGGATTGCCTTCTGAACCTCTTGCTCTGTCCACTATGCAGCTGTGGGATATGCTATCTCTTACATGACAGTTCCCTGGGCAGCATCTCTTTCCTTTAGCACATTTAGGAATAAAATAAAATGATTATTGGAGGAGCTCTCTGGAATGTTAGGCACAAAATATTTCTTCTGGCTATCCTATCCTATCCTATCCTATCCTATCCTATCCTATCCTATCCTATCCTATCCTATCCTATCCTATCCGTATTCAAGGAGTCAGTTAGCCCTTTTTGGATCAGGCCTGGATTCATTTGTATTTGGGAATTGAGAACTCTTTCCTGCCTTTATCAACAAGGCAGTGCCTCTTTTTTTTTTTGCATCTCTTGAGGAACCTTTGTCCCTCATTTGATTAACTGGGAATATGTGGATTGAATGTTAAACAGGGAGACCCCCACATTTTCACCTCAAACAAAATAAGAAATGAATTTAAGGGCTCTGCCTCAGGCAAAACATCAGAGGAATTTGGAGGGAAGCCGAAAGAGCTCTGAAATCTTGAATAAAAGCTATAGGGATTTAGGAATCCTTTTTTTAAAAAAATAAAGAATGACTGGAGAAATCTGAAGCAAGCTTGCAGATTCCTGCTCAGATAAGGCATGTGAATTTTTTCAAAAGAAGCTAAAGGGAGATTTGTTCATATAAAACTCCTTAGGTAGCATGTGCCTATTCATATTTAGAACCAAACTCATTCAGTATTTTGATGATTTACTCTTTCTTAGTTGAAGGTTGTAGTGCTCTGACTCTTTGGAGAATAAATGTTATATAAATAAATAACAATTACTACAATATTATAAATTATTTTGCCATCATTTCCCAACCCCTTATGTATGAACTGGGTTTTTTCCCCCTCACAGATTTAACTTTGAATTTAAAAACTGCTAAAATTAACTATGGTCCACTAAATGGGAAGTTCGGAGGGTGATCTGTAACTAGACCAAGGGTTTATAAACTTGACAACTTTACGACTTGTGGATATACAACTCCCAGAATCCCTCAGCTAGTCATGCTGGCTGGGTTAATTCTGGGAGCTGAAGTCCACAAGTCTTAAAGTTATCAAATTTGGATCTAGACATTAGCTCTCAGCCTAGCCTACCTGACAGTTTGTTGTGAGAATGAAATGGTGGGAGTGATAGGGAGAGAGTGTGGGGAAAATTATGTTATTTTGCCAGTGGTGCAGTAGAGCAGTTTTGGGACTGTGGACTCAGATGGACTTCTAATGGATATTGTGAAATATTAAAAATACTCTAAGCCATTGCATAATCAATGCTTTCCTTAAGAGCTGTCTCTCTATTCTATTGTCTTGTCCTGATGGCTGCTGCTGCTGAAAGAAAAATAAAGCTCAGAAAAATAAAACATACATAAACTTTTATGTATGTTTGTGTGAATGGTAGCTGCTTAGCAGTTACTACTGGAAGTACCAATGGGGCAAAAACACTAGAAGAGACACTGATAATGCTTTATTGTCTTATTCTATTGCCTGCTTGCCAGAAGAACTGAAAACAGAGTGTGGAGATTGACTTCTAGGTAAAGGCATTTTTAAAGATCACTTTGATCGTTGTGCTGGAATAAATCAGAGAAAACAAGCTTATGTACTGCAAGTATTTTTTCCTGTTTTTTTTCATTGATAGTATTTTAAAATATTTGGATATGTGCATCTATGTGTGTCTCACTCTTAGTTTGACAGATTTAATAGACAGTTAAAAAAGGAACAGGGCCACGGTGTTAACATGAAATCCTTTTCAACAGTGAAGCTCTCAAGTTCCATTCTTGATGTTCAGAAATATCGTGATTTGCACCTTCTCAGTAACAAAAAGGTGTATTTTGGTTGTTGAGTTAAATGAATGAATGTCCTACATAAATTTGCACTGGTATTTTCTGGTTTTCATTTCGTAAACGTTGCTACAGTACTGTGATAATTTCCCTCTAGCATTTTACAACATCTTCTAAAATCATCTAAGCATTGTGCTACCATAGCAGTAACGAGGATGGGTTTTAGATTGCTTTAGTGATGAATGGGAAATGACCTATGAAAAGTGTTGACCTATGAGTAATGGTTGCAATTTGGTGCATTGTAGTCTTTCTTTTAGCTACTGAGAGTATCATTTAAGTAAGCTGCCAAAATTATCAAATTTAAGTCAATGGAATGGATAATGGAATGTTTGGGGCCATTTTTTTCTTTCACATGCATGCTTTGTACAGTTATAAAATCGATATGCCTTTCTTTATTGTCATAAGTAAATGCCTTATTCTATAACAAGAGATATGTATATATGTACAGGATATAAAGGGTTAATTTATTCCTCCTCCTTTAATGTATTCATGTGTAATCACCCCCTTCCTTGACTCCTCCCCTTTGATATAAATAGAGAGTGCTTTTACCTCATGCTTGCTTCTCACTGTAAATCTGACAAGAATAAGTAGAATGCCTATTATGAATAAACACTTCTTTAACTGAAGAAATTGCTTCTGAATTCATCATTGAGTCTGATCCTCAAAATATTGTAACAAATTGGTACCAGTCGATGGTTGAACTGACTCAATAAAATCCAACATGCCTAAGAAAGAAAACCTCAAGAATAAAAAAGAAAGACCCAATACCAGGGCAAATGATAAAGAAACAAAAACAGATCAAGAAATGATTGACGAACCAATAAATACAACAATCAAAGAATCTGAAGATAACACCACAGACATCGAAGAAACAGCAGATGAAACCGACAACCAAGAAGAGAACAAAATAAAAGACAAAGACCTCAGATCGGAGATACTGAGGCTAATAAAAAGTCAAAAAGATGACCACAAACTCATTGCGGAACTCCGAGGCTTCTTGGAAGAAAACGGAGCAGTGATTGAAAAAGACATTGAAAAAGCCAAACCCGAAAATACAAAAATGGTGAGCGAACCTACAACGAAAGAAAAAATAACCAGAAGCAAGACCAGAGGTCCCGCTCAAAATTTTGAAAGGCAGCCATCTTTTCTTCAACCGGCCACAGAAATGAACACGGCTGAACCAATCAGAATGCACCATTCAAAAACTCTGGCGCGAAAAAACACAAAAAATAGCAAAAAATATATTTATTCTTCTGAAGAGTCAGAAACAGATACAGAAGAATCATCCACCGAACAAGAAATCGAAACACCCATGAGAAAACTATTTAACGTTTGGCACAAGTCTAACAATTTCAAAAGAATCGATAAAAACCAATAATGCAAAAATACAAAAGAGACGAAGAAATAAACAGACACCTCAAAGCCTGCACGACTCGATCCAGACAACGATGATGACGACGCCTGAACCCAGAGGGCCCTGCGAAATTTCCCCCACACCACAAACGATCCAAAGAACAAAATACTCCAAGCAAGAAAGCTCCAAAGAAAAGAGACGAACCACAGCTGCCAGCAGAACACCCAAGATCGAGCCGGAGACCGAATCATCAGAAGGAGAGCACTACGAGGGAGCTACAGCAAAGAGAACCTCTCCCAGCGGCTTCAGCAAAGAAATGACCAACGCGCATGCGCAGATGAACACAGAGAACTACAATGAACTTTATGAAGAAGGAGAACCTTTCAAGCTCATCAGCAGAATACCCACACCATTCTGCAATTTTCAACATCTACAGGACCATGGACTACCCACAGTTGTAAGTAGTGGGAATAGTAATATTGGGAATCTACCTAGTGATTTCCCAAAACTTAGAATTGATGGCATCAATTTACAGGAATGGTGTCAACAAATTCAGGTTGTCTTTATGAAAGAAAATTTATTATTTTTTATAACCAATCCTCCCAAAAGACCTTGGACTCTAAAAATAAACTGCCTGCATCACAGAGCATTCTATTTAATAATTTCTAGCATATCACCTGCCATGTACTACAGTATTAAGCATAATCTTACTGTTTCAGAAATAATTCAATGCATGTTTAAATTGTTTCATAGTGAAAGTGTAGCAACAACCACTAGAATGTCTAAAGATTTCTTTTCAGCCAAATTAAGATCTGGAACCACCATAAGTGAACATTTAATATACTTAAACAAAACCAGAGCAGAATTACATCTAAGAGGAGAAATAATATCAGAACAAGACAATTATAGGCACCAGATGGATATTCAAAATCAAAGATTTAGAAGAGGGTAATAAATTATATAAAGCTAGATTAGTCGCACAAGGTTACGCTCAAAAATATCCTGAAGATTACACTGACACATACTCTCCCACTGTAAGAACCGAAAGTGTTAAGACAGCTTTAGTCATAGCGGCTATACTCAATCTTGATGTCTTTCAATATGATGTGCAGACTGCATACTTACATGCAAAGCTCGACAAAGAGATATATGTAAGGGCACCTCATAGCCAATGTACAAATAGAAATGAGACCTGGTTACTTAACAAAAGCTTGTACGGATTAAAACAATCCGGCAAGCGTTGGTATGAATGTCTAGTCAGCGTGCTTAAAAATATGGATTTCAAAGCCACAACTGCAGACAATTGCTTTTTTGTTAGAAAGGAAGGTGAATCATTAGAATTTGTGTTAATCTATGTGGATGATATTTTGTATATAGGCAAACATAAAGAAAAGAAAGACTTATTTGTATCCAAGCTAAGTGAACATTTCTCTTTAAAGTCGCTAGGAAGGGTAAACAAATACCTTGGAGTTCAAATCAATAAAACAAGAAAGGGATTCAAATTATCCCAGAGAGATAAAATTATAGAACTTCTGGAAAAATGCAATTTAAGAGATGCCAAACCTTGCGATACTCCTATGCAGACTGATTTTCTAAGGAATATGGATGAATCTTCACCTGAGTTCGAGAACAATACATTATATAGATCAATTATTGGTTCTCTCTTGTATATATCTAATTGGACCAGGCCTGATATAGCTCTGTCACTTAATTTATTATCTAGACATGTAAGTAAACCACTTATGTATCATTGGGAAGCAGTTAAACGAATACTAAGATATCTAAAACACAGCATGGATTTCTGCCTACTCTTAGAACCCAATAATATTAAAGAACCTATTATCACCAGTTACGCTGATGCAGACTGGGCAGGTGACATCAAATGTAGAAAGAGCACCTCAGGTTATGTATTATTTTTAAATGATTGCCCAATATTCTGGTACACTGGGAAGCAAGATTTAGTAGCGACTTCCACAACAGAGGCAGAATACGTCTGTTTATCTAAAGCCTCAAATAATTTAGTGTGGTTTAATGATTTATTATCTGATATTTGGAAGAATCCAATACTACCATTTGTCATACATGAAGATAATAAGGCGGCTATAGAAATATCAAGATCTGACGCCATTGGTCAAAGGTCCAGACATATAGATATCAAATTTAAACACGTGAGACAATTATCTCAGGATGGATTCATTAAAGCAATCCACTGCGAAACCTCAGAACAAATAGCTGATATATTAACTAAACCTTTACCTTCTAAACAACACAAATACTTGACATCAAAATTACAAGTACTATATAGTTCTGAATCCGAATGCAATCATTGTTATATGTCGAATCGGCATTTAGAGGGGGATTTGTCATAAGTAAATGCCTTATTCTATAACAAGAGATATGTATATATGTACAGGATATAAAGGGTTAATTTATTCCTCCTCCTTTAATGTATTCATGTGTAATCACCCCCTTCCTTGACTCCTCCCCTTTGATATAAATAGAGAGTGCTTTTACCTCATGCTTGCTTCTCACTGTAAATCTGACAAGAATAAGTAGAATGCCTATTATGAATAAACACTTCTTTAACTGAAGAAATTGCTTCTGAATTCATCATTGAGTCTGATCCTCAAAATATTGTAACATTTATGATGCTATTAAACAGGTATTTAATTTATTTAATCAACAAATGTATAAGCCCAGTGCCAAGATTCTATACTGTTGTATTATCCTTTCTTTTTTTCCTGCTATATATCAATTCAACAATTAATGAATTGGGGAAATTACTTCTGTGTAATACTGCATGAAATAATGCATTCCTTATCTCATACAGTAGCATCTGAAAGTCATTCCATCCATAAATATCAACTGTGAAAACCTCCACTCTGTAATTCTTGGATTGGAAAACTATATTTCAACCACTGCATTCAAGGAAGTAGAGTATGAAGATACAAGGCTAAACAAGGAATGTCCAAGATTAAGATTATTTTCTTTCATTATTAAATTAATTATTTAATTAAAAATTAATTATAAAATTAAATTTAAAAAAATCATAAAGAAATTTACAAAATTAACAACAGTAGCATTCACATTTTTTAAAATAGGTACTTTTTTAAGTACCTTTTTTTAAGCTTTTTTCTCTCAATGCCATTTAATCAGCATGTAATATTGCAAACTTTATCAACATCTGCCTATCATTTTGAACAATCAATGTACGTGCAAATACCATCAGTTTCAGGGTATTTCCTTAACAATCATGTCTGTGACATAGATTTGTTGAACATATTTCAGAGAAAACTGTTCTAACCAGTTAGTGCCAGGATTCAGCAAATAACATTGAACATGTCTCTACTGCTATCATGAATCTCTGATTAGCAAAATATTTAAAAGGTTTCATGCTGTCACAGCTGGATATCAAGTCAACCCCTCATCTACTGTACGTAGCTGCAACACTTACAGTGCAACCAATTTCTGCTTCCAACTAAACATAGCAGAAGGTAGTGTGCTATTGGTCTTGTGTCCAACATGTGACTCCCTGCTATCTCATTGTTTATTGTCATCTAAATAACTGTGGCTTGTGTTAGCAAGCTTCTGTGAACATTATTGCTGTGAATAATTTCTTTTTAAAAAGCTGATATGATCTGAAAGATGGGGCAACAGACTCATCTGAGCTTCTCCACTAATTATCTGGCATGCTGGTCTGAACACCCTGTTTCTTCCATATGCAAACAATTAGTGAAGGGGAAAAGAATGGTCAAGTAACAAATCCTTTGAGATGTTGGGAATTGTGTTTATTTTAATTCTAATTATTTCATAATGCAGGAGGGCAGTGATGTTATTAAAGGTGTCATAGGTTAATTAAAATTAAAAGAGGCTTAATTCACTTATTCTACATGATTTCACGCCAATATACAATAGCCTAGACTAGAACCAAATATTGACCATGGGGACGTTCTTGAGAAGGCTGCAGAAAAAGAGATAGAGACATGTGGTACAGTGGTGGGTTGCCCCTGGTTCACACCGGTTCTATAGAATCAGTAGTAAAACCATGATAAAACCAGCTGATATCCATGAAACATCCAAAATCTCTTCTCCCTCTCTAGAAGAGAATTTTAAGCACAATTAACTACTGTATTTTTTGGAGTATAAGACGCACCTTTCCCCCCCAAAAAAGAGGGTGAAAATCTGGGTGCCTCTTATACTCCAAACGTAGACCCACCCAGCCTCGCAAATGGAGATTTCAGAGGCTGAAAGAAGCCTCTGAAAGAAGCTCCAGAAATAAAGCCTCTGAAAGGCTTTTATGTAAAATAATAGGGCAAGGAACAAAAGAAGAATCAGTAAAGGTTCTAACCAAACTATGCTATCAAATCTGGAGAATGACACAATACCCAACAGATTGGAGGAGGTTAATCTACATACCAATACCAAAGAAAGGAGATTGAACAGAGTGCAGATAATCCTTCAGTATAAAAGCCTCTGAAAGAAGCTTCAGAAAAAAAGTCTCCAAACAGAGCTTCAGAAAAAAAGCCTTTTTTTTCTGAAGCTCTGTTTCGGAGGCTTTCAGAGGCAGAAAAAAAAGCAAGGCACAGAGCTCACAACCAAGGAACCAATTGCTAAAATTCACCTCTGGGAACAGCTGATTGGGGGTATTCTGGGAGGCATATGCACCAATCAATCAGCTTTTTTCCTATTTTACTCCCCAAAAACTAAGGTGCGTTTTATACTCTGGTGCATCTTATATTCCGAAAAATACAGTATTTTCAAACATAAGAAAGGTGTATATATTTAATTCCTTTGCATGCTGCTGATATATATGAGGGAGATAGGCAGTTCAAAAATGTGAAAATAAATAAAATATCAGATACTGTATATGAAAAATTGCTATAGTTCCCATTTTTAGTTCTAATCTGAGATCAAGTTCATGGCATGACATGGCTTGGCATAGCATGGCTTTGCATGGCACAGCACGGCACAGAACAGAACAGAACATAACAGAATAGAATTTGTCTCCAGTGCTTAAGCTCTCAGTGTACATGCAAAACAACAAAATAATCATAATGACAAATGATAATAATCAGAATAATGATACTAATAGAGTAGGAAGTGAAACAGATGAGAAGGATAAAAGTAATATAGCCATACTACATAGATTTTATTATAGATTTTAAAGAAATGCATATACTGTAGCCCCAACCCCCTTTACTCCTATTTGAATATTGTTTATAATGTAAATAAAGCTCAGAAGTTTCCCATGAGTTTTCCTGGTGCCAGAAGTTCTTATTCCACGGGGAATGTTGTGTGAAGTGGTGGTATGCAGTGGGGAAAAGAACAAGATGAAACCCAAGGGAGAAGATTTCACCTAAAATATGCCGAGAAAGTTGAAATGATCTATTCCCATCCAGCTATCTCATTATCTGTAATTGCCCCCTAACCAATAGAACTGTGCTTCTTTTTAACTAGCGGTGTGTTTTCATTTTTTTTTCTATTTCTCAACAGAAGCAAGGGGAGGTGTCACAGGCACTTTGTGTTTCCTTTTAATCTCTCCTTTTTATTATTTTGTGTTTGTTTTGCTTTTCAAAGAAAGTGAGCAACTGGTTTGACAGAAGTACAAACAAGACACCACGGAGACAGTAGCCATCCAAATTAAATACGACGGTTAACAAAATAATAAAACAAAGCATCGTTTACTACACTGATATCCTCCCACAGATTTTGCTTTTTGTAATATTTAACATAGCTCTTGTTCTTAGCACTTGCGAGTCTATTGCAAACAGAATGTGTTTTGAACAAAGCTTGTAGAAAAAAGGAGATTTTGTAGTTTCGAGGAACCTTTATTATTATTATTATTATTTTAAAAAGGGGGAAACAAGATGAACCACAGTTGGTACTGCCAGGAGGACCCAACAATCTGAAAGCATGCTTTGTTAGCATTAATGAGTTTATAAAATTTTATTAAACCTCATTAGGGAGTCACCAATTCCCAGAATCCCTTCTTAGAACATTTTATTTCATTTTTACTTAGTGTTGTCTCCAGGTTATATTTAGCATACTATCACCACAGATCAGTGCCACTGCTCATCTCTTTGACATCTCTTTCAGGGCAACTCTGCACCACTACCCAGAAGAAGCAAACAAGGTGAGCACCTAGCATTTAGAAAGACAGACAGACAGATAGAAACGGATTTATAGTTAATGAATACAATACAGCATCTGTTATGCTTTTAACACGATCAAGTGCAGCACACCAATGCATCTGTTGTAGCTATGGGGGAATCTTTTAGCTTTATCATCTGTATTTATAGCAGGAGGATATGCCACAAACATAGAAATATAGTGGTGCACTTGCATGAAAATACAAAAAGCTATTTCAGGATTCTTTTTTTATTTTATTTTTTTAAGGGGGAGGACTAGTATTGCATGACACCTCAGCAGCTGTGAATATTTTTAATATAAAAATTGTTTGGTTATTTATACCTGTGCAATTGTGTAGTGATTGAAAATCTGAAGGTTTGAGGAAGATGTAAGCGTAACTCAGTAATAAATGAACCTAAAATAGGAGCTTTTACTGAGTGGATTATTTTTACAAATAACTCAATAGGGTAAATATATTTAACACATTTCCTCCTACTATTTCCCCCACAACAACCCTGTGAGGTGAGTTGGGATGAGTGTTCTGACCTAGGCTTCCTTAAAAAGCAGGAAGCAGGAATTGGTCCCGGCAAAAACCTCTTTTATTTACACAACTGTGAATTACTTTCATTCACAGTCAACAAGGTTTGTCCAAACAGTTTTTCAAAGGAATATTTCTCAACACACCTTATCTCGCTTGGCAAGCCAAGCTGCCACGTAACTTGTTTCCAACCGCAGAGTAAGGCAAAACATGGCCCAGAGTCTCTTAGAGTCACAAACAGAACTTTTCCCTCTTGAAACTACCGAACAAACGAATTGTTTCCTGCAAAAGCCCCCTCCCTGTTCGCTCCTCTTTTGTTTCCTATGGGAGGGGCCAATCATCTCCAAGGTGTGGTTTTACTCCCAAGTCGACCCTGCTTTCTGAGTTGTTCTTGTCTTCTGGCAGCTCTGCGCATGCGCACGCTGGGAATGGACTCCAGCTATTCCTCTGCTTCACTGCTGTCTATCTCCCTCTCTGCCTCCAACGCAGAGCCCTTGTCCAAGCTTTCCTCAGCCTCCAGGACTGGCCCATGTTCCTCCCCAAGCACCTCACTGTCTGACTCTGCTGCCAGCTTTGCTGGCCGCAGGCAGGCCACAATGAGAGAGAGTGACTGGCTCATTGTCATCCAGCTGGCTTTCATGCCTAAGGTAGAACTTGAACTCATGGACATGAACTCATTGTCTCTTGCTTTCTAGCTTGGTGCCACTAGATTAAGGTGACCAGACGTCCCGCTTTTGGTGGAACAGTCCCGCTTTTGAACAATTTGTCCCGCGTCCCGCGGTGTTTTAAAAAAGTCCTGATTTTTGGAAAGAATGCATGGCGCAGTGGTGGATTGGTCCCGGCTGCTTCCTTAGTCCCAGCTGATGGCTAGAGGGAAAAAAACTGTTTAAACTCTTGCCGCGGGGCTTCAAAGAGCCGCCCTACAGCTGATCAGTGTTAAAAGAAAACAAATGAGTAGACCGATGCCTGCAAAATACAAAAAACAGCCCCTTAAAGCTTCAGCATAGGTTAATTAGCACAAGTTGATTAGATCGGCTTCTCCACTCTCAGCTGATTTGCTCTCAGCTGTTTTGCTCAGGGCTCTGTAGTTGCTAGCTGCAGAGTGCTGGAGATTTTTTTCCCTTAACTATGCTGAAAAAGCGAAACTGAAAGTAAAGAAGGGTCTTCGCTGCAACATGGCAAAATGAGGTAGAGAGAGATTTCTTTTTCTTTTTCTTTTTCCTCACCAAAAAAGGTAGGTGCAAAACTGCAAACAATGGGAAATTTAGGGCAAAAGAGGAGAGTTCAAGATTTTAAAACACAAAAGAAAAAAAGCTCTATTTAACTAGGGAATTGTAATAATTGAGATACCATTAATTGTATATTGTGTTGAAAGCAGGAATGGTTAAGTTGTGGTTTGGAGGAATATATGGGGGAAATTATTTGGTTTATTATTATTGGTAAATATAATTAATTGATTTGTAAGAAATTGGATTGCATGGAAATAATTGGAATATTCATGTTCATATTGATTAATATACAAAAAAGATAGTTATATAACTAATTGATTTATATTAAAATGTTGAATTTGTATTAAACAACTGTATTACATAATTACATAATTAACCAATGTGAGGATGGATATAAAAATAGATGACAATGGGAAGGGGTATAATATAGAATAGAAGGGAAAAATTGAATTTGATTAAGATTAGAGATGAGGATGAAGGGCAATATTGGTTTTTTTAAAAAATAAATGAGGAATAAATATGGCAAAAAGGAAATATAGAAATTGTAAATTTAATTGAAATGACTAAACACTGTTTAAATTTATGAACCGGCCAAATATTCTGTTCAAAGAAAATACATTGTATGTTTGTATGTGTGTTTCTAATTATTGCTATTTATTCATATTTGTTCTCTTTTATTCTTTAAAGTTTAACAATTCATTCTTTATCTTAATATCTTTATATTTGTTTGGGGTTGGCTTTCTTCCCTTTCATCTTTTTTTTTTTCAGCAATCTTTCTCCTCAAACCTACCACCTCTCTCTTTTCTTTCCTTCTTACTTTCTCTTCCCCCCCTCTTCTTCTCCTCCCTACTTCCTCTTCCTTTCTCCTTCTCCTCCTCTCTTCCTCCCTCTCTTACCCTCACTCCTACTCTAATTTCCCTTCCCTTCCTCCATCCTCTCTATTGCTGTATCCTTTTATGCATATGGACTACTCAGAGGGCTGAAAAGGTTTTTTTTTTACTGGTCCTTGCACTTTTGACCAGTCCTCAAACTTATGACTGTCCTCACATTTTACGTTTTTTGCCCTATCTTATCATGGTGAAGAGAAGCAGTTGTGAAATGAGTGACATGGTTGTTAAGAATGCTGCACGGGCATAAATTTGAGGATGGTCATAAGTGTGAGGACCAGTCAAAAGTGTGAGGACCTGTCAGAAATGACTTTTTTCTATACACATAGCCATGGCCACCTGGTCACATGACCAGCTAGCCACGCCCACAAAATGGTGGGTGTCCCACTTTACCAATGTTAAAATCTGGTCACCTTACACTAGATCAAACTAGCTCTAAGACAACTTGCAAAACTGTATATTAAATTATTATTAAACTCCTTTTGAGAAGCAACCTCTGCTTTCAAAAATTATATAAATGAAAAAATAAATTAGTGCAGTATGAAGTAAGTTTGAAGGGAACTTCTTTTTATAATGAAGGAAAATAAACACTATTTCAGTATTTGTAACTAACTGAATACTTCCATAAAAGAGATCCTTTTGAATTATTGTGATATGAAAAATGAAGGAACAAGAACTAGGTCTTCATTATAATCTGGACACTGTATGAATATAACTCTAATATAAAGCAACCACAAGTATTTATAATTACAGTTCAATCCTTCTCACAGCATTAGTTCTTAGCCACAGCAAGCCACTGAATCTAACACTTGTTGTCTCACCAAGTAGAAGTACCTGTGTAACCTTGTTAGGTTCAAAAGCTAAGCAGAAGCTAAGCAAAATCAGACCTGGTTAGTATTTGGAGGGAGAAAGTACAAGGTTGTTGGTTAATCTGAGAAGTAGAAAAAACATTCTGAAAGAATATACTTCTGCATTGCATGAATATGTCTGTGAAGCAGTGGTGAAATCCAAATTTTTTTTACTACCGGTTCTGTGGGTGTGGCTTGGTGGGCATGGTGTGGCTTGGTGGGCATGGCTTGGCGGGCATGGCAGGGGAAGGATACTGCAAAATCTCTGTTCCCACCCCACTCCAGGGGAAGGATACTGCAAAATCTCCATTCCCACCCCACTCTGGGGCCAACCAGAGGTGGTATTTGCTGGTTCTCCGAACTACTCAAAATTTTCACTACCGGTTCTCCAGAACCTGTCAGACCCTGCTGGATTTCACCCCTGCTGTGAAGTCATCTGCAGTCAAACTTCATGCAAGGTAACCTTTTACTAGTAAAATCTGAAGTGCTGCCCACAAGGAACAAATAAGAAATATATTTATACAAAGGCCATAATTTGTTTTGGTGAATATACTACTCATTTTGGAGCTGATTTAAAATCCCTCAAGTTAACATTATATTGCTGAGCTAAGGCCAAAGCACATTCTGCTTATTCTTTCTTATTTTAATAGGATTATTATTAATTTGTTTTGCTTTGACAAAATGAGCACATATAAGAATGGCAGTAAGATAAAAAACGAAAGATGAACATGCAAGATGAAGGGAAAAGATATGTCAACGGAAGGAAAGGTTGTTATTCAGGGTTTGACACCTTTTTCGTCAGTACGATAATTAGTCAAGAATAACTGCATGGAAACAACTATGCAAATATGGAATAAATTATTTATGAAGTGGTAGGCATTTATTATTGTAATTTAAGTGCCATTAGGATGTATACGTCTAACTACCAATTGCAATTAATGAATATATTAAGGCCCCTCCAATAGGCAAATCCCAGTGTCATATTTTGCAAAGAGGTATTTTCAGTTTTGAATTCATCATTACTAATATTTGCCATGCTTATTCATGGTTTCAACATTATTAGGAGAAGTGTAACTCTGTAATATACAGCTGTCATTTTTTTGTTTGTTTGTTTGTTTAAAGAATGCACCAATGCTAACCCTGAAGATACAGTAATGGATTTGGTTATTGCGTACTAGAAAAAGGTAAGTCTGAAGGGGAGCCTGTAGGCTTTTAATCTGGGCCCTGGGTGCTGCATTTTCAAACCAAAGAAACACAGCCTGGGCTTCATGCCTTGGTGATTTATATGGCTCTAGTTAAGGACTGTTATATTCTACTGTTTACTCTACTCTAATAACTGACAAGTTGTTAAGAAAGTTGATCATTCAGAAAAGTAATGGGTCAGAACCAGAGAGAGAATTTTAAATGTAAACAAACAAATTTCATGCAGAGAGAGAGAGAGAGAGAGAGAGAGAGAGAGAGAGAGAGAGAGAGAGAGAGAGAGAGAGAGAGAGAGAGAGAGAGAGAGAGAGAGAGAGAGAGAGAGAGAATGAGAATATGTGTATGTGTGTATATATTTCAGTTGACGTTTGGTGAAATCAAAATAGCAGGCACCAAATGTATTCTGAAATTGGAAAAGAAGGCTTTCTGTCCTGAGGGAGGGTTGATCCTCCCAGCTTTTAGTCTTTAGTGAAAGACACTTGTCTCGAGAGATGTTTAAGTAATCACACACCTCAGGGCTCAGGTGTAATGCAGTTTGGAAACAGCATTGCTTCAGCTTTCGAAGTAGCATGGATCTGAAGTGTGCATAAACCTTTATAAATCATGACATCCTCAAAGACAATGAGAATAGCACAGAGAGACACAAATGAGAAAGACAGAGGCAGCATGACAAAAGCAGAAGGTTTATTATTTGCACAAAGATAGAGATGCTAATACAGACTGAATGTGGCAAAAGAATACAGATGTACAATGAATTTGGAGGATGGACTTGATAATCAAGGTGTTAGGAGGAGTCATTTCCATGATTGCAGGAGTTAATGGACTTAGCAGCATGCATGTAGGGAATATTTTAAAAAAACTTTTATGTTTTTTATGCAGTTAGCTGAAAACCCCTCAGAGTCACTCTGAGAGTGAGGTGTTATCTAAATTTTATGAAGGATATAAACAAATAAAAAAATATGAAGGAATGGCTGTTAGTTATTTTAATGACACATTTTAAATACATATTTGCACCCTAGTATCTGATCTCACAATCTCAAAATTCATTTTGAAGAGGGGACTATATACATGCCTTGCCTATTCTGCAAAATAACCTCATTGGACATTTTTTTCATTTTCATGTTTATATTGTAGAAGATACTTTTGAGAGCAATCATTCTTACAAATTCTGTAATTTTCCCATATTCCAAACCTATAACATAATTTATTATTGCAACATCATTGGTGTTGCTTAGATATTTTCTAATTTTTTTTGTTTTGCAAGATAGCCCCCAAAAATTATGTACAGCAATCAGAACTGTCTACCATAATATAATATTGGTAAAGCATTTTTCTTCTATATTATTCAACTCAGTGCTACAGCCATTTTCAATACGAAACAAAGAAAAAGTGTTTATTCAGACTATTCTGTGTCAGAATAAAAGCCCTTTTTAAAATATAGGTAGCCATACATTAATTTTTGCTTTGGAGCACATGGTTAATGAACTGAATATTAAATTCATTCATTCTGTTTCTTTCCCAGTCATTATCAATTCACTTTCCAATTAAGATGGTAATGCTAGATACCATCCACCCATCCATCCATCCCTCCCTCCCTCCATCCATGGAGATGAAAGGATACCTAAAGTTTTGATGACAAAATAAGGGTTGAACCTTAATATAAGCCATGGTGGTGCAGTTTTTAGAATGCAGTACTGCTAACTCATGGCTCACTCCAGGAGTCTGATTCTGAATGGCTCAAAGTTGACTCAGCTTCCATCCTTCTGAGGTCAGCAAAATGAGGACCCAGATTGTTGGAGGCAATATGCTGACTCTGTACACCATGTAGAGAGGGCTGTAAAGCACTATGAACAGTATATAAGTCTAAGTGCTATTGCTACAAGCCCAAATTTGGGTCTACCTACTAAAGATGGTGAAGCAGCAATACAGGAACTGGGTGGGACAGGCTAGTATTAAATTTTAGCAAGACAAAGTAACTTTATTCATAAATCATCTGAACCTAGATTGAGTCCATTATTAGGACAATCTGGAACAGCACTTTTCTGAAGTGAGTGCTTTAAGTTCTAGGGAGCACCAAAATATATCATTGATTTCATTATGATCTGAGTTCAGTGTGTAATTTAAAATGTAATTGGGAAGGATATTAATTTTATCATTACATTTGAATCAATCTGTAAAAATAATTATGGTTTTAGCTGCAACTAAACTAAACTATCTGCTCTCAATGACATCACTCTATCAAATGTCTGGACTGAAGGAAGCTAGAGTAGTTTTAAGAATACTGAAACAATTCAGTATTCAATTTTTTACAGTTAAAAATGTATGTGTACAATATAACTAAAGACATGCAGGGGCATGCTTCCATCCAATCAGACATTACATGCATGCACACACATGTGCACAAATTAAGACACTTAAGATCAGTGATAACATTTTGAAAGTCAGAAATACAAGTTGATGATTTCAAAGTATTGGAAGAAAATGACCACATTTAAAAAAAAAAAAGTAAGGGAATAAATAGCCTCTTGATGCTCAAGCTGCAAAATGTAAAGGAAACCAAAGCGAACCTAAATTGGATTTAATGTAAGTAAACTGAAATCAAAATTAAATTCAAACTGATAATATAATTAATCCCTATTCCTGACACACAATTTGGCAGCAACATTTGGACTGGAAGGGCTCCAGATACAATCCTCAGTGCATTGGGAGCACTCTCTATATAACTCTAAGGCTATAGGCTGCATCCCCTGTTTTAAAGTTTGTTTTTGCATCATACAATATTAAGGGAGGAGGCAGGATAAAAACCAGACTACTGAACAAATCCAAACTAGAAGATATTATCAGCAAGTGAAAATGGAGATCTGTTTTTGGAACCTTTCCCTGCCTTCTCTATCATTTTTAAAAGTATCAAGTATCACAAATCTGTCTCACTGCCCCTGCGTTTACCATTGCAATAACAACTCCAAATCATTGCAATGACGGACTTTACATCTACCTGAAATACTGCAAAACATGGTTAGAAGTTTTGGATTTGTTTTTATTTTTACTCTCACTTTGGCCAAGATATCTTCTGCTGTGTTTTGATGGCTTTAAAATAACACTGGAAGGATTTCGCTGCTAATCATCTGGTTCACCCCATTCCACGGCTGGGTCATCATCCATGCGCAGAATGAGGTAAGAAAGTAGCTGAAAAAGATTCTGCCACAACAAGAGAGAGACAAAAAAGGAGATGTCGCTTACATCTATTTCACAGCGATCACCAGCATAATTCACATCACAGATACAGTAAAATTTGTTGAAATGATTCTGGCAGAGGCCTCCATTGAGGCATGGGATAGAGTTGCATTCATTGATGTCCACTTCACATCTGCAAAGGAAACATTAGATTAATATTTAGACCAGCTGTTCTAAGAGAAAGTGAAGGGAAAGAAATTTGGCTTTCTGTTTTCAAGGGCTCTGAAATGGTTTAAGCCATCTTTCCTCAACCTGATTCTTCCAGATTTACAGGACTTCACTTCCTGTTATCTCAAGTCATCAAGGTCCATGCTGGGTATTATGAATATTTAAGTATAAAACATCTCACTGCAGAAAGTGAGTTAACAACTTCTTTGGAGGTCAATATTAATAGTTTCCATAAATGAGACTAATGCTCTCCTTTTTAAAAGTTGCATTTTAATGAAAGTTGCATTTTAATGAAAGGAAACCAGAATGGGAGGAGAGAAGTACAAAACAAATAGGAAAAAAATTCAGAAAAGAGAAACAGTTATAATAATAAAAACCAATGGATTCTCCTGCATTGCTGTATTATGGATGGATTGCAGATTTGAGAATGTTGAGAATATCATTTGACAATGATATGAAGGAATATTTAAAGTGAATTAGATATATGCAATGTAAATTCAAACTCAAGCATTAATATGACATTACTGCTCTGCTATTTGTAAAAACAATAGCAACTATAACTAGAAAGTTGTGGTATCTGTTAGTTTATGTTCTCTGATCACACAGAACACGGATGAAATCTAGTAAGTATTGATAATGCTATAGAAAAGTTTGTAATGTCAGATATATAAATATATATTTGTATTTGTGTATAGATCTAGGAAGTGTGAAGTGTCGTAACAAGAGTTCCAAGATGGCAAACACTTTAAGAACTTTAAACATAACTGAAAATACTTCAAACAGGAATCAAGGTTTTAATTCATATATCTATAGCAAACTAGAAGAAAAATTTTAAAATATCAATCTGACCTAAAAAAACATTTCCAGGCCACATAACATGAAAAAAGTTCTGGGCAGTTTACAATATTTAAAATAAACATTTCAGAATTGGTTTGGAATATACAGTATGTTCACTTAGGATAATCCTAAAACATGCAGGCACTCTTATTATATGTCAAGAATATAGGAAGTGATACCCAATGTCATTTATTCATTACTGAAAAGCTAAAACTTTTTGCTAACTAGTAAGGTTGAAAATATAATGATTTTAATTTCTTTAATTATAGTAATTAGATTTCTAGATCAGCAGAACATGCATTTTCTTCTTGTTATAAACCTCTGAGAAGAAAAAAAAATGCACCACTGCTTTTTGAATATTCTTAATTCATCCTTAAATATACATGAACTGGTATTTAATGTTTTCTTTGGGTATTTGGGCCATATAGTGCATCATGGCCAAATTCTGTCTGCATTTATAGCCAGAAATATTTCATGTCATTCATCATTCATATTTCACATTAAACAATACATGCAGTTGTGTGCAGTTCACTTTCAGTTTTGTTAAAAGTGATTCAACTATGAACAGGGGAGTGAGGCTGTGAAACATAGTTTTATTCTTCTTCTATAAGTTTTTTTCAGGTGACATTGGTTACATCAGCCTTCCCCAAACTAGGTTCTCTTTATATTTGTGGATTCCAACCACTAGAATTCTTAGTTACATCAAAATGTTTGTCAGCATTCCAGTGCTGACATAAGGAAGAGAGTTGAGTTCTTATAACTCAGAGAGTTATAAGATGCGTTGCAAGCATTGCTTGTAGGTAGTATTTAAAGGATGAACTCCATAGATTACAAATTTTTTGAAAGTAGCAATGTAGGATTTAGGGAATCTTGTTCATTGTGTAAATGGAGTGTGCATGGAGCTAAAATGAATAGGAAACCATAAGGTAAAGCAAATCATGATTTGTGCTATATGTAGGGTTTATCTACATGTGCAGAGAAACCATGTGATATAGCTTCCCGGAGATGGGCTTGATCACAATATCTTCCAATCTTTTTGAAATAATAGCATTTTGTAACTGACGTAATCTCATTCATGAATTAAGTTCCTTCATGCCAATAATTTTATTTTACCTTTTAAAAAACTAATCCCACCTTATACAAAATAGCTTTTTAATGTGAAACCTTCATGTTGGAGTGAGCCCTTCAAAACACATTTGTGTGGGTTCTGTTTTATTTATTTTTTTCACTGCTTCTGCAATTGAATTAATAGCAAGGTGATACATTACTGTAGTAAACAAACCTAATATTTCTGCTAAGCCCAGTGTCCGTTGAATTAGATTGTAATAGTAACAGTTAATACATGGCATTGTGCAGTTGCATGGAAAAATTAAACATTCATTCTCAAATCATATATGTCACATCAAAAGGTCTTACTGTAACCCTGCAAAGCCTGCAAGGCACATGCACTCTAAGCGTCCTTCAAACTCAGTACAGTTGCCATAATTGTAACAGGTGATATTTCTGTTCTCATTCCCACACAGTGTTGAAGGCATTCGTATGTGCCTATAGTGGGAGAGAAAAAAACCAAGTCTGTAATAATATCCCAATATTCTTTCCAGGCATATCTATTTTTAATATATTAAAACCCTGATATGAAATCTACTGAGTCTTCTCTTGGATTCATATAAGACTAAATAGAGATGATTACTTCCAAGTAATCAGATACCAAATATATAAATAGGAGATCTCTTGGGGTCTTGGGCAGTCTTTTTCTAGAGTGGGAGATGGAATGGGACAACTTGCCACAGACAAATTGCTGCAGCCAACTCGCCACGGCCAACTCATCATGACCAACTTGCTGTGGTACAACTCACTGTGGGACAATTTAACAATTTTATTTAATTAATTAAAGTAAAAAAAAAATTAAAATTTTTTTTGACATTCACATTTCATTCTGTTCCTCCTTTTGCATCCTTTCTTCAATGATTCTATTCCATTATTTCTTCGATATTACTGTCCTGCAGCGAGTTGACTGTGGCTAGTTGCCCTGTAGTCAGTTGGCCACAGGGACTTGGCTGTGGCAAGTTGACTGTGGCGAATTGTCATAGACAATTCTATGGGAAAGGTGAGTGGGAAGAAGGACTAACCCAAATAAAGGGAGCGGCTATTTTTATAAAGTGTATTTTTAGGAAGTGTCTTACTGAAGTTAATGTATCTTCTTTTTAGGCTTTCATAGAAGATTGAAAAAAAAATTGGGTTGCTTAAAATGAAGAGCAGAGAGGTTCAGTGCTTGCCTAGGATCTGATGCATTTCTTCCGAATCACTTCTAAACCTGACCATTCCTGGTATTTTTATAGTTAAGAAAGACACCATTGATGGCTACCTTGACAAAATTACAATCCTTTTTTTTTTTTTGTAACAATGGTTTACCACTACATTCTTCCAAAAAGCTAGTCCAATTTCACAGCCTAATTTACAGGTCTGGAATTCTTTAATGGTCTCTCATTTAACAACTAAGCAAGTCTGTGAAGAGTGTGTTTTAAAACCTCTTTCAAGCTTTCCTGAATTCCAAAATAGTAATTTTCCCTACTGTTTCTTCTGCATGATCCAAAGACTGTACTTCCAAATTCCCAAATGTTGGGGGGGGGGGGGTGTGGTCACATTTATGACCTCCTTGCATATGTATTCTCACAAGAAGAGGAAAAATTCCAGCCCCCATCACCCATTTTTTCTGATATATTTCTTTAAGATTATTCTTTTGATAGTGTATCTAATTATCTAATCGTTAGAAGTTATCTGTCAAAACAGATTATTTATTTTATTTAAGAAAATTTAAATGGCCACCCAACTCACTCTCAGGGACAAGAATATCCCCCCCCCCAAAACAAGGGTACTGGTTAAAAATTGGGGGAGGTGGGACAAAATAATTTGTATAAATGACACAAAACCCCAATAGCATAAACAAGCCTAAGTCACTAAACAAAGAAAATGAAATGAAACAGATCAGAATTATATTTTTGGAAATGTTTTAAATACTGTAGCTGTTTGCATTTTAGATAATGCATTAAATGTAATATTAAGTCTCAATGGCTGTTTGTTTGTCAATGAAGAGCCGTTTGAGGTAAGGGCTATTTTGAATTCTGGAGTCTCAATATAATTACTTATTTCTTTCTTCCACTCCCCATTTTTGGCTATTTCCCCATGCCAAATGGCCCCCATGAACTGTAGTTATTATGGGTATGTGAAAGTTAGGATCCACTCCTGTTTTTGTATTAAAAGCCTTTTCACACCTTCTTTTCTTTGAGTAAGTACTGACTCTTGGCAACTTTCTTTCCTTCCGTCGCAAGCTGAAGACGTGGCTCTTCTGCCAATTAAACTGATCTGTTTGGGGGTACACTGGTATAATTTTAAATTGTTTTTTAATTGGGTTACTGATTTTAATTTGGTATTGTATTGTGATTTGTATTGAAGTTGTCATTTTGTAAGCCGCCTTGAGTCCCTAGGGAGAAAGGCGGCATATAAATCGCAATAAATAAATAAATAAATAAATAAATAAATAAATAAATAAATAAACTGCCTGGAGAGGTCCCTGCACTTTTCTTGGCAAGATTTCAGAAGTGGTTTGCTATTGCCTGCTTCCTAGGGCTGAGAGAGAGTGACTGACCCAAAATTACCATGATGGCTTTGTATCTTAAGACAAGACTAGAACAATTTCCCAGTTCCCAATATTGTAAGCCTTAACCACTACATAAAACTGGATCTCTAACTATTTTTAGTGAATGACTATCTTTATCAAAGCTTTGTTACCGTACCTGCAAAATCTTCCAGTGAAATTCCCAGTGCAGAGGCATGAATAACCATTAATGCCATCTACACATGTGGCACCATTTCCACAAAGATGTCCATAACAGTCATCTATGTCTTCTTCACACCTCGTTCCTCTGTATCCAGGATCACATACACATTTGTAAGCTGATATCCCATCAGTGCAATTTCCATGAAGACAAGGGTTTGAGGAACATTCATCAACACTGAGTTCACATTGAGATCCAGTCCATCCCTTGGCACATGTGCAGCGAAAATAGCTGTAAAAATCTTCACACAGCCCACCGTTCAAGCAAGGATTTGAGCGGCAGGCATCCAGCTTAAGGCAACCGGTGACAACAGAATTGGCAGAGATCTTGAGAAACTGCTCTTCTTGTGGTTTTTTAGTATTGTCGAAGTAAGAGAGATGAATTCCACCAATCTCCACAGTGCTCATGCACCCTCTCAGTCCATCTTTTTTATCAAAAGTTTTGTCAGCTAGATAGACATCTGTGCCTTCTCTTAGGAAGTTAAGGTTTCCAGTGGCAACAGTACTTGTAGCATGGTCTCTCTCATCATTTATGTCAAGACGCCATCTTGATGACTGAGATAGTGGCTCTGTCATAGAGTAGATGACCTTGTGCCACTTCCCATCATTCACTGATAGGGAACTAGCCAGGCTCAATATAAAAAAGCTATTACCACTTTGCAGCTGAAACAACAATTTGGTATCCTGAATACTGACAGAGAAGAACTCTGGCTCCTTCTCAGCATAAAGTAGTATCACATCTGAGTCTCGAGTCCGAAAACCAAAGGTTATATTAGTGAGGTCTCTCCTGATCTTCCCATTGCTTCTATAAAAGATAGCACTGCTTCTGCCATTAAAAATGGCATTAGAGATACCTAAGCAGAGATGGGAAGAATTAATTTACTGCATAAGGCTAGTGCTATCATCTCTATATATTCATGGGAGAATTCACTATGGTTTCCACATTGCATGAATCCAAAAGTGCTCAGCAATAAAAGAGCACACTTATGTGAATCTTAAGAGTTAGAGAATTGATTATTTTCTCCCTATTGTCTAAAATATTGATAGCCCATACTTATTATTTCCTTGATTGTTCTTGACTTTGTAATGATTGGTGTAATTATAGAGCTGGAAAATTTCTTAAAACTTTAAGAAACCTGCAACCAATTAGCATGATAAAGTACATCTGAAATAATTTGCCAGAAGAGAAGAAGAGGAGGACATTTGAGGTCAGTTTAAAGGTTTAACCTTATCTCACTGTATCCTCAAATAGAAAGACAGTGGTACTGAATTAGCACCGTGCTGTTTTTAGAACTGCCTTAGCTCCAGCTAAAAGATCTGGGTTGCAAAACTGTAGATAATTACATCACAACAAAGAATTAGATTTTTCTGGATAAACTTTGCTACCACATAAATGTTCATCTAGATATAAAAGTACTATCTTGTACTATTTCAGAATAGTGAACATATTCTGAAAAGTCAAAAGGCAACACTGATAGCTAAGCATTCCTCTTTCCCTTTCTCCCTCTTAATGATACAAGTAGAACCATATAATTAGTTGAACATTTGGGGCTTTCTGAGAAAAATGAGTTGGCCTTGGTCAGTATCATGAATTCCTATTCTGTCTTGATGGCCCTACGGTACATGATTTTATGGGGTTCAAATCTTAGTGGCATTAAGGATATTTGGCAATTTTTCAGAAAAAAAAATCTCTACAAAATTAATATTTTCCTTCTCTTTACTCCTTCTTCAAAATATAGAACACACCTAAAGTAGATAGACATGCCTCTACTACCAGATCATTTCAGATTTGTAGCAGCAAATCTGATTTGGACAATCAGAAATTGATTCTCTATTGTTACGTTTGTGTATTGCCTATTTTGATAAATCTCAGGGTATAAAAAAATAGCAGATTTCTGAAACCACAATCTTGCCTTGGAGAGGAAGATCGGAATGTAATATTTATTCATGCCATCTTCTCCTGCTTCCTATCTTACCGTGCAAATGTGCATTTCTATACACTATGGAAAGCTACTGACTCCCTGCAATTTTCTTCTTAATTTGTCACTGCAGAATGCATTCCACCATCATCTTAAATGTATACTGGAGCTCCGATTGTTTTTAAGGATTTACTATGACCTTCAGAATAATGGAATTATATATAATTACAGTAAGTGGCAAAATTTAACACCAAAATTTCCATTAGAGCCACTCACATAAGTTCCTCTGTGTGTTAAAAGCAAAAATGAAACCATCAGTTGAAGGAGCCTTGCTGGTCAGCCCCATTTCTTCTGGTGAATTGCACATTATCTCTGGAGCTATGATGCTTAACCCAGGGCCATAGGTGGCACTCCTATTAAAACCCTCTATTTGCATTTTTGGACTTTGGGGCAAAATGGATTGTACAGTCCAGTGGTGAAATCCAATTTTTTTTACTACCGATTCTGTGGGTGTGGCTTGGTGGGCGTGTTGTGGTGTGGCTTGGTGGGCGTGGCTTGGTGGGCATGGCAGGGGAAGGATACTGCAAAATCTCCATTCCCACCCCACTCCTGGGGGAAGGATATTGCAAAATCTCCATGCCCACCCCACTCTGGGGCCAGCCAGAGGTGGTATTTGCCAGTCCTCTGAACTACTCAAAATTTCCACTACCGGTTCTCCAGAACTGCTCAAAATTTCCACTACCGGTTTTCCAGAACCTGCTGGATTTCACCCCTGTTACAGTCTCAAGGTACCTGCCTCCCAAAATGAACTCAACTATGTTCACTTTTAGAGTATATGATCCTTAGCATCCCATACAAAGCCTTGTGTATCAGCTGATCTAAGTTGCCTATTTGTAGTCTTCTGTTTTTTAAATTACTGGTCATGCTCACCTCAGTTGGAATCTTTCTATGCTAGTGATACCAATAATTAGGCAACCAAAATAACAGAATAACATAGTTGCAAGGGACCTTGGAGGTCTTCTAGTCCAACCCCCTGCTACAGCAGGAAACCCTATAACATTTCAGACAAATGGTAAACCAAACATAGTACAAGAAGCAGATCACCCATTTAGCCTGAAAGAGTGGCAGAAAACCTATCACTCTATTACTTTAATTTGCAAAAGGCAATAGAAATAATGGAGGAAGCTGAAATACTTGCATTCAAATCCTTGATACACCGGCAGGCATTGGGCTTCAGGAGGGCAAGGACTGAGGTCACACCATTTCACTTCCTCGCAACCTTTCCCGGCCATATTTGGTGGACAAGTACAAGTGAAGTCATCCCAGATTGAATAGCAAACACCACCATTCTGGCATGGAGTGGACTAAAAAGGAAAACATGGGAATGAAAGGTGACCAAAGTTTTCTGTTTTTCCAACCAATTGAAAAGAGCACGGGGGAAGAAAGAATCTGACTTTCTCCTGGCTTCCACTCAATGCCACTAGTGGCAGTTAGTCTTGTCTTATTGTTCATATATTTTAATCAGGGATGCATCAGATCTGGTCTTTCAGATGTTGAGTAACTTTATCATCAGATTGGCCAGTGGACTAAAGGGAATTTTCTATCCAACATTTTGCAGGCCATATGTTATCCATTTCTTTTTCGCAATGTTTAGAGTGGAGCTGGCAGCCACTCTGGCCTATTTATCTGTTTGCTAAGCAAGCAAACCCAATAAAAAGTGGTGGCTTTAATCCATTGACAAAAGACTTGCTTCAAATGTCAAAAAATTCTCAGTTAATTTCCTGACCTGACCAGCTAAAGTATCTTAGGTAGCAGAGTTAGCGAAGACCTCTGATTTCACCCTCAACTGGGAAATAGACAGGAAACAAGAAATCTGAGATTGGGTCTTTCAACTTCTCTTCCCTTTCAAACAGCCATAGGGGAGCTCCAGTTTTTATGAGAATAACGGTACTGTGAGAGAGGAAGTTCAATCTTCTGTGCCACTTTCTCTAGATCTAAATTAGATCCTAAGGCTGCTAGGAGACCCACTTGGGAGTTGTTGTGGGGAACATAGGTAACATTTTTTGGGCCTGAATTTCTTTTCCTGCTCTGGGCTAATAACTTCAGGAGATGGAGAATTGATTAGACCCAAAAAGCAAAAAGAACGGAGGAAGGAAAATAAATATTAACCTTTCTCTTGCTACTTCCCACAACACAAAGGTCTCTACCCCTGTGGATGATTTTTTAAAATTATTATTATTATTATTATTGTTGTTGTTGTTGTTGTTGTTATTATTTTCAAATAAAAAAATAGAATCCCATGTCAATACAGACAATACTGGTAGGCGTAATAACGGTTTTGCCTATTATAAAGGCACTCTGTTGTATAGAAAACAGCTCTAACCAATCAATTGCTTTTTCAACCTAATTGTAGAAATGCTGCTTCTTTGGGGATTCTTTTTTGTCTTTGAACTGCCAACAAATCGAAGCAACAGCAAACAGAAAACTATTAAAATGACAGCAAGATGTTTGAATATTTGTAATTTTAAAGTCTTGCTTTTATTTTATTTATTTTTTGTACTTTTTTACAATTTTATTAACTTCCTTGTGCATTCAGCTGTACAGGAAAACTAGTTTCAATTGAATGCATGCCTGCCTGCCCAGATGCATAATTAAATGGATGTAAAGGCTGGAGGAAAGCAAGGAGTCCAGGTGAAGGGAGAAATAACTTTGAACTTCTCAAGTCAGAGGAAATGTCAGGCTATAAAGTTGTGAAGAACGAATGAAAAGTAGATCCTGTCTACCTTTTTAAAAAATATATTTTTATTACTTTTGCCTTGACTGGCTTCTGTTCACCACTTAATGGTTCTGATATCAAGTAGCACATGTATGTAAGCCTTCATAGAACCAAGATTACAAATAGCATGCTTGTCAAAGGACTCCATTAATGTATTCAGGGCATTCCCAGACCTACTGTTTTGCTCATAATTTGAAGCAATCGAGAATGGTAGCTACTTCGGCAGGCCTAGAAATACTACAAACCCACTAGGAACACTAGGAAGCAATCTGTGCTCATCTTCCAGCCGAATACTGGAAAAGCAAAATTTAATCAGCCTCCCAATTCCCTGAACTCTTGCAGGTCCTGGAGCAACAAAAACCCTTTCCACCATTGCATATAGAAATAAAATAAATTGCCCGCTCTTTTTTTAAATATATGTATTCAGGCTCCATTTGTCTGATTTCTATGAAAAAAACAAAACAAAAAACAAATCGTAATAGTTACTGTTAAGGGACCTGAATGCCATTCCTATTGCATTAAAATGCTTCTTTCAAGTTGTGAAGAGAAATAATAGCTTGTCAGCATTTTTTTGTAACCACATGCTATTCCCTATAGTATTAACTATGGTTGAATCTTGCTCTTGAGCCTGGAATGGTAGGAGAAGCAAAAATGTCTATAAATAGGGACCAGATCTGCTTCTGCATTACTGCAAATCCGTTAGATTGAAGTCTCCTCAGCTCCTCAACTCGAGAGGGGAAGAAAACAACAACTACAAATAATAAGAAAGCAAAAAGTATTGGTGAACATTAGCCATTGCATGTGAAAGCAGCAGAAACCATGTAATAGAGAAGTACAGAAAGAGAGTGGCCTAAACAAGGGTTAGGCATGCTGTGAGTTCAGTTGTCATTCCTCTCGTAGGCTTCAAATGGCAAGGAGAAGTGAAAATGAATAAGGAATGTCATCTTTTCCTAAAAAAAAAAATATAGCGGTATAATTTAGAAGTTGAAAGCAGGGCAAACTCTTGAGGAGAAAATCAGGCAAGCTTATAAGGAAATTGTTAAAATATTCCTAAATGTTTGAGATTTAAATGAATAGCTGCTTAATTTGAAACATACATCATATAAACACAGAATCCTCAACATAATATATTCCATAAACCTGCACATTCCCTTGCATATAATTGATAGATAATAGGTTTTTTTTTTAAAGGATGCCATGTTTTGGGAAGTGTTAAAAGTTGTGAGGTTTTTTGATACGTCTAATCCATTTTTGGCTACTTTTACACTTCTTCAGCAATACAACATTCACTTCTTGTTTAACATTTTATGAATCTTGATGCCAGGTCTAAATGCCTGTAACATGCCCCATGATTATCTTGTTCTGTAAAGTGTGGTTTTAAAATAATTATGAGAATATTTTGGTTTGGGAACTACAGTGAGTTCAAGTTGCTCTTAATGAACAGCAGCTTTGCTTACTGGTTGTCATTACTGAGAGATTTAAGAGCTGCCCTTCCAGTCTACCAGACATTTTGTGGTATCATTGCCCACAAACTGCAAAACAGTTTGGCAAAATCTGATCTTACCCACCTCTTTCACAAAAAGCCCTGAGATATTCCTAATATTCTTGTCACATGTTGCTTAGGAACCCAACCAGGTCAAAGGGAAACTCTTTTTAATTATGAGAACAGCACCTTTAAAAAAACAGATTCATACCTTGCAGAGGTCATCTCCAATGCATCCTGCAACTACATTGAACAGGGTGCTCTTGCTGCTGACAGAATTCAGCGACGCAGTGACCGGGTAAAATTCAAGTGGGTGGTTGCCAAATCTTAAATCTTGAACACAGCCTTTGAAAAATCCACCATTTAGAATGGTTTCTTGCTTATCAGGTAATCCACCGATGTAGAGAATATCCCTTTTGTGTATTTTTCTTAAGGGTGTAGAAACAGAGCCCAACTTTTTTGATGATTGGAACAAGTCCATCGTGTTTGGCCCCATTTTTAAAGAAATGAAATAGAAATTTCCATCGTTCATAATCTGCATACTTAAGAATTTGTTGGAGTGCGGGCCTGACATTGCAAGTTTCCCGTCTTCTAGCCAGACCTTGAGAAATAGGGACGTGTTTCTTTCTAGACCCAATAAGAAACCAAAAGGCTTGCGTGTTCGCACGAACATTGATATTGTGGCATTTTCATGACTTTCTTCTAGGGAAAAAGCAGCATATCCAGTGGTTTCCTCATGACCAAATCTTCCTGGAATGTATTCTTGCTTTCACATGAGAAAAAGAGAGAAAGTAATGACCTCTTTAATATAAAAATGCTATTTGGGTATTAACATATCATAGATCAGCAGTTCCCAGCACTGAATTTAAACTAAATGCTTGACACTGATTATACTTTTAATGGTAAAATAAAAATGAGCTTCTCTACCTGATTTTAGAGTTGTGATCTGTTGAACTGGTTTGGGTATAGAGATGCTAAATTTGATTTAAAATACAATGTCTCTTGAGTCAACCTGTGTTACATCAACCTGGCCATCTGAAGCCAACTTTTCAAAACAAGGATGGAATTGGGAGGAGAAGAGGCAGGATGGAATGACTGGAGTCTGGTTGAATCTGGGGCATCCTCTTTTTTTTTTTTAATACTCCAAAGCTATGTTTCTAATAAATTCACATTTCTAATAATTTATCAGTAAAATCAATCTGATTAATTAGCAAGTCCCTCTGAACAGCATATCAGCAAGAACTGTTCTACTGATATATGTTATATGCTATAATGCATGGAAGTAGGGGAATGGAAAATCAGATTGGGGTTGACAGAGACAAAATGGATTACATGAAATGGCTGAGTGACAACTAGAATACTGAACAGTCACTGGGTACTTTTCACTGACAAGTGATGCTAATTTTTTTTCCTGGTTTAGCACTCCTGGTACTTATCAGATGTATTTCTATCCAGCTTGAAATGTTCATTAGAGAGGCAACTGTATTGCTATTGGCTCTTCTCAGATTTCCTAGTTTTAATGTGATAGGTAAAATCTGGTCAATGACAAAAAAAATATGTCAATGATATGGACTGGCAAGTACATCAAATTACTTCAAAACCAATTTACTTTGGAAATCACATCTTTATCTTTAAATCATGAAGATACTTTGGAACAATTACAGTACCAATATATCATAGAGCATTTGATGCATTGTATATTTAAAGAAAAAAAATCATATAATAAGCCTTAGTGCCTATGCAATCCAGGGAATGGTGAAACAAGTATTATTACATTGTGCTTTCTATAAAGAATAGAATAGAATAGAATAGAATAGAATAGAATAGAATAGAATAGAATAGAATAGAATAGAATAGAATTACAGAGTTGGAAGATAGCCATGCTCACTATTTGCTGGATTTCCTAATGAAATATTCAGGAAGGGTTAGGGTATATATATTTTATATATATATATATATATAAATATATATATATCCATACCCTAATATATATATTAGGGTATGGATATATTTTGTGTAAACTATCTTTTATCAAATGTGAATGACAGTGATTGCTAGGTTTTGTCAAATACTGTAGCAAGTAAGGTCCAACAAGATTTCTTTTTATCAGATGAGGAATAGATAAGGAATAGATAGACACAAGAATAGGCTAACAAATTACCATATTTAAAATGGGGGGGGGGAAGGAGTGTTTATGTGCATGCTTATGTTTTTATAGTCCTGACCAAGGGCTGAAATCACTCAATCAGGGTGGAGAGAAGGAAGTGGATTATGCTCAGTTGTTGGCCCAACTAAACATCAATCAGTTTGGCATAGTTCAAAGCAGAAAAATCAGCTTTGGTCTTCAGTTAAAATAGTTTTTGACCACTAATGAGTAGAGTACCTCATTTCATTACAGTTCAATCACCTCATTTCCAGTTAGATACCTCAGTGCCAGCATTCTCCTTTGACTTTCTCAATGACCTTTCTTTGAAACCCAAAAAGGAAAAAGGGAAAATGAGGAGTGACCCAAGTGGATTTTCTCCAGCTGAGTGTCCCCAAGATCAGCCTCTATGAGGAGAAGCTGGAACTTGAAATAAAATAAACAGACAATTCCACTCTATTGACCAGTGCAATGGCTTTATATCATTTATCAATTACAGGAGCTAGTACTGTACTTCCCTGTAGCCACATGTGTTTGAAGAAAGCTTTGATGAATAAATAGAGGAGTTACCATAATAGGTATCAACCTCAGAATAGTGGGATTTTGGTTCAAGTCACAAAGCCCTGAGATCCAAGGGAAATGCAACTATTTACCAACCAGGTATCTTGAATCCCATTAGAACTGATTTGCTAAGGAAAACTAGGTTGACAGTTTCACAATGCAGGGCAGTCTTGGCCTAGAAGGACTTTCTATTTATATCTATGATATAAATATATATCTATGATATATATTTTGTGACAGAAATAGAGATTACGCATGAGTGCCAAACTCTCTTACTGTCACTCATGGCTGAATCATAGGTTCTGTCCTTCTGTTCTTGGGTCAGAATGAGCATGTGGTCCCATAGGTACACTTCTTCAATTTTAACAACACAACTAGAAATGGATCACTTTGAAAGACCCACAAATGTTTAGTTGGACCAACAGTTGAAGCTAGTCTACTTCCTTCTTTCCTTACCATTTTTCCTGCATATAACTTGGAGTTGCCATAATTCATATACAATTTGATATGACATAGGCCTGGACCAAGGGTGAAATCCAGCAGGTTCTGAGAGGTTCTGGAGAACCGGTAGCAGAAATTTTGAGCACTTTGGAGAACTGGTAGCGGAAATTTTGTGTAGTTCAGAGAACCGGTAAATATCACCTCTGGCTGGCTCCAGAGTGGGGTGGGAATGGAGATTTTGCAATATCCTTCCCCCAGGAGTAGAATGGGGATTTTGCAGTATCCTTCCCCTTGAGTGGGGTGGGAATGGAGATTTTGCAGTATCCTTCCCCTGCCACGCCTATCAAGCCACACCACGCCCACCAAGCTACGCCCACAGAACCGGCAGTAAAAAAATTTGGATTTCACCACTGGCCTGGACCCTAGGGACATTTGTCCCATCCCACTGTAGTAATATATCATTCAGAGCAAATTATCCAAAACTTTTTAAAAACGTGTGGTTTAGAGAAGGGCGAAGTGTATTGAGAATTGGGTTCTACAAAAGGAAGAAACTAATACCTGAATGAGAGTGAGCATTGTTAAAGTGTTACCCAATTTTTTTGCCCAACTGCAAGAAATATACATTCACTGTATTCTCATGTGTATCTATCATTGCTCACAGCTACAAAATATTGAAGGCTAATTAGAACTAAGTTCTGCAACACACTCATCTTTTATAGAACAAGGAGCGTTAAGAGCATTAAACTATTTAAAATCAAAATCAATCCATAAAAGCAATGCCTCACAAACACCATTCCCAGACTTTTCTTTCATACGTGGCACTAAAAAACAAAACAAAACAAAAAACCAGTGGGGCTGAGATATCCGTAGGCCATTTTTTATTTATTTATGTTTGCCTGCAGCATTTATTCTAATGAAGGAGCCTAAGACCCACAAAAACAGGAGAGCGGTCACTGTGAAAATCCTTTTTGCAACTCTCAAAGGCTACCTACTAGCTATTTCAGTTTATTTCAGGAGGAGCAAGTAAATCCTAGAGCTTGGAGAGAAACGTCCGCTTAAAAGCCAAATGTAAAAATGTTTTAAATTTGGTAACGAAAGTACCTTCCATTTCTTTCTCTATGTGTTTGTTAAACCCATATATGCATAAACTTTCCCTCAGATTGAAATGGGTATTTTTAACTATAAAAGGTCTGTGTCCTCCCCTACCCCCCCCCCCCACAGGCAATCTCTTTCTTCCTCTATTAAGGGAGAAGTCATTTTTCTTGCTGAAGGGGGAAAGTTTACAATGCAGCAAAGCCAGCAAGTGATAGGAAGAGCCATCACCTTACAAAGAGAGGAAGCAAGGGGCATCTTCAAAAAGGTAGCCAGACACGCGTGCAGTTTTCAATTACTCTGCTTCAAAAGAAATGTTGAATATGATCTGTAATTTAGCATAAACCTTGGTCAGAATTAACCTCTTGAGCCATGGCGTCTGGAGCTGATCCAAAGAAATCAGTGGTTGTGTGTCTTGCTTTGTTATGGTTCAGGGTGTAGTGAAAAGGCTGCTCAGCACTTGTTAGCCGCTTGCCAACTTTTCTTGATTAAATTTGAGTCCAAAATAATATTCTCTCCCACCAGGTTAATACACTGGGTTGCACCAAAATCATCCTGACGTCAATTATCCCCCTCTCTTGGTGCCACTTAAAACTGGTCTTCCAATAGAAAGAAAATCACAGTAATGGAACACACATTTTTTTTCCCCAAGGATTCTGTCTGTCTGCTTAGGATTAGCCCTTGGCTCCTAATATAAATGTTTGAAATCCAGTGGTTTAAAAAAGATGGAAATCTGTGACCAAATCTCCCTTTTAAGCATTTTGTCCCATTTATGAAAAGTGAATTGGCAAATCCAACTGCAGTGCATTATTACTATTGAAAGTTGTATTTATTTTATTTATTTAAAACATTTATATAGCCACCCATCTTCCAGCCAACTCTGGCTGTCTCCCTATTAAAAATTCCAGTTTAAATGAGGTCTTCCCATACTGATATCCAGTATTTTCACTCTAACCAAGGAAAAACTAAATTAAGAAATGCAATATTATGATTATGGAGTTTTAGTGTCCCATGCAGTTTGAACCTTAAAGAAAGTGAAAACCAAAGTATTGTAATATTGTAAACAAATTTTGACTTACCTCTTTCCATCACTGTAGCTGTATCTCACACATTTTTCACATACATTATTCTAAAAAATTTTAATTTAAATTTAAAAATATAATATTCTTTAATTTTACATTGTCATTTTTCATTTTGTCCTATTTTATCATTATTATCTGGTCTCTGTTGTGAAATTATAAAATATGAGGTAAAATTGTGAAAAAAGGTTTCAGATACCTGGGGATTTTAAACATACTTTCAAGAAAAATATTTACAATATTTTTTTCTTATTTTTCTAGAAATCAAGATTCCTTTTGAACCAGATTTCAAGATGATTAGGAAAGATCCCATTAATATTGATTTGAGTGAATAAAAGAATGAAATTGTTTCCTAATCTCCTTTCCCTCTGTGCATGTATATGTGTATTCTTCAAATGTTGCAAATTGAGAAGAATATTGTAGCCAGAAAGAAAAGACATCTCAAATAGTTTCTAATCATTCACAACAGCTCTATTGGAAGCAAAAACCCCTCTTGGAAGACGGATGGTTTTAATTTTGCTTCATAAAGAAGCAAACGTATTTACCAGATGTAGTTCTCTTTTCCAAAGTTGCTTTTCAAACCTTTGGATAAATTACTGCCAAACTTCAAAGCTGTCGACTATAATTATGGCTCCTGCAATGTCATTTTCCAATAGGAATAACTGGGGGTGGGGAGGGGGCGGGGGGGAAAATATAGGTGTGGACTGTAAGAACAGCACAGAAAATATGGTATTTTTAAAATATAGGAATGCATTTTGAAGAGGATGTGTTCCAAATAAAAGTACATAGCAAACTCTTTTACCAGACAAAAGCTCACACGGATCCCTATAATTCCATAAAGCGCTAAATTCAGCACAACTGTGCCATATTTACTAGAAGTGGGGTATCTGAATTGAATCAAAGATCTATAATAATATTTGTCATGCACATTCTAGCTTCCTACTTTTCCTACCAGGGATGGGTGGGACACCACTCCTTTTTGTAGGAATATTTTAGCTCCACTTTTTGGCATGAATATATTTGAAAGCAAACTCTGGAGGGAGCTCAAACCAAGTCAGACATATTTTAGAGGAATGCTCAGTACAGTTGGACATAGTCTGCTTAATATGAATTGCTATGCACTTCATTAGGATTTATTCTCAGATAAAAAGGTGCATGTTATAACTTTCTTATTAAGTCTTGTCCGAGTGGTTGCTTTTATTTAATTCTGCATCCTTGCCTTTGTGTCTGAGAACCACAGAAATTTGGTTGGGAATTAGCTTGTTATCAGTTACTTTGTCTATCATTCGAAGTACCAATATATAAGTACCTATAAGAAGTTAAGACTAAGGTACCTCTAGCAGAGGGATTTTATTTATTAGGGATATACAGCAGTTTCAAGTTAAAAACAAAAAAGTACTTTGGGCATATAGCACTTGTTTGCAACCAAAGTTGGTCCCACTTGCCTTGGTTCCTGCCCTGCTCAGGAAGCTATCTCTGGATCCCGCAGCATTGGATAATTTTTGACCTGCATCCAATCTTCTCTTTTTGGAGTTAAATTGCAACTCCGCAGAGTTCTAGAGGGTTATCTGGATCCTTTCCAGTTCATCTTTAGATCTGGGTAAAGTATCAGCATGGCACTGATTACGCTTGCGGGTGACGTCTGGTCATCTTGTGTGCCAATTAACTTATCTGGACCAAATGACACTTTCCATGGTCACTCATGCCTCAGAGAACTCCATATAAAACTATTCTTGAAGACCACTCAGAAGCTAAAGCTGATCCAAAATGCAGTAGAATGAGAAGTAGTTATGGATTTTTTTTAAAAAAATTGATTTATGTGCCGCCCTTCTCCGGAGACTCAGGGCGGCTTACAATACGTTAAGCAATAGCCTTCATACTTTTGTATATTTATACAAAGTCAGCTTATTGCCCCCACAAATTGGGTCCTCAATTTACCTACCTTAGAAAGGATGGAAGGCTGAGTCAACCTTAAGCCTGGCAAGATTGGATCTTACTTTAATTGCAGACAGCTGGTGTTAAATTACAGTGTTTCTGTCCAGGGGTGGGTTCTAAATTTTTTTACTACCGGTTCTGTGGGCGTGGCTTATTTTGTGGGTGTGGCTTGGAGGTCATATGACTAGGTGGGCATGGCTAGCTGGTCAGAGTCGTTTCTGGAAGGTCCTCACGCTTACAACCAGTCCTCACACTTACAACCCGACTCATTTGTTTGCTTTTAACATTGATCAGCTGTAGGACGGCCCTTTGAAGCTGCGCAGCAAGAGTTTAAACAGTTTTTTTCCCTCTAGTCATCAGCTGGGACTCAGGAGGCAGCAATAGATTGGGGGTGGGACCAAATAAAAGGTAAGAATAATGTGGGGGGGTGGGGGGGAGGGCGGGGGGTGGAGAACCGGTTTGGTGATGTCATATCATCACCGCTACCGGCTTGGATCGAACCAGGAGGAACCCACCACTGCTTCTGTCTGTTGAGCTATCCAGGCTTCATGTAGGACCATTATTACTGCAATTTACATTGGTTGTTGGTTTGCTTCTGGGTCCACTTCAAGATGTTGATTGTCACTTTAAAGTTCTCTATGGCTCAGGAACTGGGTGCTTATAGGGCTATGCTTCTTCCTGTCTGGTAAAATCTGTCAGGATTGGCTGCATCCTAGGCCTCTTGGTATATCAATTTCATCCGGCAAAGCTACATAGATGGGCCTTTTTTTTGTGGCTACACATGCCCACAGTAACATCATTCTCTTTGAAATCTATATAGTTCCAATTCTACTGTGTTTTTGTAGACTATTGAAAATCTGATTTGTCCAAATGGGCAAGGGATTTTTTTGGGTGCGTGTGTGTGTGCTTCTTGAGGGATGTCTGTATAATTTTGTCATCCAGTTTTCATTCCCCAATATGAGCTTTGATAAATTATACAATTTTGGCTATTGTTGATTTTTCTTTTGACTTCTTGCTTTACTTTACTTGTTAATTAAAATAAATTAATTGCTGTCTAGGATTGCAACTGGTGATTGAGGAGGCCTGCAGAACCAATAAATAACATAAATAAATCAAGTAATTTAACCAAGAGCCTCTTTCTTCAAGATTGTATAGCACTTATGGAGGGTAGTTGCTGAAGAAGACCTAGTTGCTTTAATGAGTTGCAGACAGCTTTTCTATTTAACTTTCCTAACTTTAATTGCCTTGTTTAAGTTTTTAAATTTTCTATTATATTGTAAGCTGCCCCGAGTCATTGTATCAATGAGATGGGCACCATAAAAATTTAATAAATATACAAATATATAAAGTTAAAGATATTCCACAGAGTAATGAGTGACAATGACTTCTTAGGAAAGCTTTTTCAGTGAGAACGTATTTGAACCAAGTATGCATTTACATCTCATGTCTTCGAGAATATCTGAAGTATATGGGTCTCATGTGAATTTTTGGTGGCCTTTCCTCAGTTATGCAAAAGTTTGACTCAGTATATTAAGTTGCAGATGTAAAAAAAAATCCATAAAAGAGTAAAACAGTACCTTTCCATTTTCATTCATTAATGTACATATCACCTAGACAAATAGCCTGAACTGATTGTGGTTAATTGTTGATGAATTTAAGGTAGAGGTATTGATATGGCCAAGATGGATGTAAAAGAGAGGCAGTATATTAATTTGTATTAATATAACTCATGCCTGTATCACTCTGTACAGGCATGGGTTATATTAAGACAAATATAGTGGAAATGCCATGCTGCCATCCCTTTAACTAAGGCATTTTCAATTACCATGTTACTCTGCAGCAGGGGTGGGTTCTACTTACCTTTACTACCAGTTCGCAACCCACCACTGCTCTGCAGTCTCTCTACAGCAGGTTTACAATAGAGGTTTACAAACTTTCTGAGGCTGTGGAAATTGTTAGTTTAAATTAAACACAATTCCAAGAAGTCCTGATCAAGAGGCAAAGCTCTTCTGGTAGAAATATTGATTGTTCAAATGAAATTGGGTCCAAGGGGATCCCTTAGTTGGATCTAGACTTCTTCAGAACATAGCTTGAAAAATACTGATAATACAATTTCAATTATAATGAAGCATCCTAATTTTGAGATGTTGAAATGTTCTTACCTGTAGCACAGTTTGGCCCAGCATAAGGCCGGTAGCAATCACATTGATAATTCAGCCATAAGTTGTTGCAACGCCCCTTATTTTGACAAGGCTGGTACTCACACCAATCTTTTTTAACACAGCCTGATTTGACATTTAAAAATGTGTCAGATGATAAGTTCTCTGGGATAATAATGCTGAAATCCACTTCTACGTCCTGAAGGCAGCCTACAAATGAAGGTGCAGAATGTGTACTGTAGATATTTAGTAGAGAGCCATTATTCCCTACTGGCAAGCCACCCAAAAATACGTTTCGAAAAGCAATCACTGCCTGCCTGCTATCTACTATGGCAGCAGTCTGACTAAGACATGATTCTGTGCAAGAGCTCTTGTGTAACTTCAGTGTTACTGCTCTGGCTATGGTGACCTCCACTGAATGCCATTCACCATCATTGACATTATAGGCTATATGTAAAAAGGCCTTCAGCTGATTGTTGACTTGCATGGATAAGTATAAACAGCCATTCTGTAACTCCAGCTTCACAAATGTATCTTTGTCCCCTCGGTAAAATATCAAAGTTGTTGGCTGAACAGTCAAAAAACTAAGGTTTATGCTATAAAAATAGTCCTCAGGGGAGGCTGCAATGCTGTTTACCTGAAGATACCCATTTCCCTGAAAAGACAATGTTGTTGTGGTTTCACAGTGAATTCCTGTGTAGCCAGCTGAACAGATGCAGTTAAATCTATGTTGTCCATTTCTTAAATGAGGAATACACAATCCCCCATTCTGACATGTATGTTGAACACAGCCAAAGAGGATTTCTGTACAGTTCTGACCACCGTAAAAAATCCCATCTTTCTCTCCAGTGAGACAATGACAGGTATAACTTCCAAGAGAATTTTCACAGATCCCTCCATTCTGACAAGGGTTCATGTGACATTCGTTGATGTCATCTTCACAGTGAATGCCTGCCAAAAAAATAAAATAAAAAATGGAATTGGATTATTTAACATATCCACTTTACAGATATAGATATAGATATAGATATAGATAGATAGATAGATAGATAGATAGATAGATAGATAGATAGATATTCAAATTACAAAGCAACATGATATATATCAATAATTTCATTATTCTGTGTATGATGAAAATGATACGTGAGGGCAAAATGTTAAAAGAAAAGAACACATTCATCTGGAACATAGTGATTTATCCTCAGCTGGAGCTTTAAGAAGAAAAGAAGAATGATCCCTTAGCTCTGCTTCTGCTTGCTGCTAACTCTCGGCTTTGTCTGAAGTCATTAATGTCTAGGAAACTGAAGAAATATAGAACAATTGCCTTTTGATTTTGAGCTCTTCTTTGATAATGGGATAGCTACATCTTCAGACTAGGAAGGCAGAAAAGGAGTAATGGAGGCTTTATCTCAACTAGTGTAATTATTGGTTCCCATACTCTTCCAGCTTTGTTAAGCTTTTGATCCTTTGCATATAATACTTACTCATAATCCAGCTCTCTATGACTTCAGGCTCAACTGCAATATATACAAAAAGGATATAAAGGACTAAAGACTAAAGATAGAAGGGACTAAAAACAGAGGGGAAAAAGGTGGAGGCCATTGCAGAGACATTCAGTCTATTTAAATGGAAACAAAAAGGCTGGTGGCCTGCCCAGATTACATTAAATGTGATATTTCATATTGAGGAAGATGATTCAGACAGATCATCCTAGCGAGAGTTCATACCACTCAGAAATTGTTTAGTAATCTTGCATGGGGTGGGGGAGGGATCCAACTGTAAAGGAAGAGTCAGAATCTGTAGTTACTGGCTCAGATGGATGAAAAAGAGAGGGCATGTTTCGTTTAGCATCAGTACAGGATACAGTACAGGGGCAGGATCTCCCATCCAACAGTTATGACTTCTTAAAGGCATGGAGATATTTTGGGAGTTTTAAGATGCAATGAGAATAAAAGAAAGGTGTCCCTCACTTTTCCATTCTAGGAATGCTCTCCATGGAAGCCAGCTGCTGTTTTCAAAGACTTTCGCACCACTTTGTAATTAACTGTTCTTCAGCCAGCACTAAATCTATTCTTCTTAATCTATACTAAATCCCACTCTAGAGTTCATGAGTTTAACACAGCTACCAATATTTCTGTCCAGTAGGCTGACTCTTGCTTTCTTTCCCTTCAATATAATAAAGATTTACAGTTAAAATCGCTCTGGTTAAAATCACTCTGGTTTTCTGGTATCTTTTTTACTGCAGATGCTGAGATTAGTGTTGTATCTTTTTTTGCAGGATAAACTAAATTCATCCTTGCCACAAATGGCTCTCTCTCCACCAGTAGTTAGCCATGGATGTGCTATACAAATACTTCACTACCCAGGCGTCTGCTTAAAGGATAACCTGTAAGCAAGTTTATTTATTGGTTCGATTTATATGCCACCCTTCTCCAGAGACTCAGGGCGACTTATAATGCGTTAAGCAATAGCCTTCATACTTTTGTATATACCTGCTTAGTAGGGCTTGCGCCCCCCCAAGTGGTGTTCTTTTTTTATACAAAGCCAGCTTATTGCCCCCACAATCCGGGTCCTCATTTTACCTACCTCGGAAGGATGGAAGGCTGAGTCAACCTTGAGCCTGGTCAGATTTGAACTTGCAGTAATTGCAGGCAGCTGGTGCTACTTAATAGCACTTTAGTCTGCTGCGGCACCAAGGCTCTTGACAGAGTTGATAGTCATATGCTACAGTCAGGGACTTGATGTCAATACAAAACCAGCCATACAGAGTGACTTACAAATAAGTAATTTCAGTTCACCTGGTCATGTCTATGTTGGGGTTTAATGCTCCCCATCTGCTCACATTCTGTAAAATTATCTTAAGATTCATATAAGTTTGTGGGGATCTGCCTAGTAAAGCAAATTCATTCAGGGACGGTTTTACCCATTTTCTTGCATCTGGCCTAGAAGAAGCTGCACGAAAAAGCCAAGAAGTGTCTCTGTATTAGGAAGGAAACATTATTTATCCATTTTACATTCATTTCTCCCGGTGCAAATGACTTCCTTGAGTCGCAAGACAGCAATGAATGAAGCTGCATATTATTTGATGTGTTTGCAAATATGTCTGATAGGAAACAGTTCCAGGAACTCGTTTGTAAAGTCAGTACATTTCCTTTCCACCTTTTAAATTAAGTGACACGCTTCTCAATTATGAGAAGTAATCAAAAGTGCCAATGCAGTAAAACACATTTGCTAAGACAGAGTTAATATATGAAGTATCAGTAAGGTTTGCTTGTTTCTTTTAAACAGCCTGCACATAAGAAAATGTTTAAAAACAGGACAAAACCAAAACCCTCTACCATGCATGAACACAATAAGCACTTCAATGCCTCTAAGACAAATGAAAGAAATGTAAGAATTTTTGTATTGGCTTTGAATGAGTCTCCTTCATCTCACTTCAACATTCGTATTCTGGCAAACAATGAAGGAATGCTTATAGGAACTGACCCCTCTTAATAATACTTGATACACCCTGGTATACTCCAGGGGTAGGTTCTAAATTTTTTTACTACCGGTTCTGTGGGCGTGGTTTATTTTGTGGGTGTGGCTTGGAGGTCATGTGACTAGGTGGGCGTGGCTAGCTGGTCAGAGTCATTTCTGGAAGGTCCTCGCACTTACAATCAGTACTCGCACTTACGACCTGACTCATTTGTTTGCTTTTAACACTGATCAGCTGTAGGACGGCCCTTTGAAGCCCCGCGGCAAGAGTTTAAACAGTTTTTTTCCCTCTAGTCATCAGCTGGGACTCAGGAGGCAGCAATAGATTGGGGGTGGGACCAAATAAAAGGTAAGAATAACGTGGGTGGGTGGGGTGGGGGTTGGGAGGGCGGGGGTGGGGGTGGGGGAGAACCGGTTCGGTGATGTCATATCGTCACCGCTACCGGCTCGGCCGAACCAGACCGAACTGGGAGGAACCCACCACTGGTATACTCCCTCTATAGAATAATGCTTTATAGGTAGTCCTTGATTTATGACCACAAATGAAACCAGAATTTTCATTGCTAAGCAAGATGGTTAAGTCATGGTTATTATTAAGGAAAACACTGCAGTTGTTTAGTAAATCATATAGCCATTAAGTGAATCCAGATTCCCCTATTGATTTTGCTGGAAGCCTACTGGAAAAGTTGCAGATAATGATCACATGACCCTGGCATGCTGCAACCATTGTAAATGTGAACTGGCTGCTAAGCATCTGACTTTTGATCATGTGACCATGGGGATGTGCAATTTTTAAAAATTAATTTATAATATAAAATACAAAAATGCAGAAGACAATAGTAGGAAAATAAGGGAGAGAGAAGGGAAGGGAGAAGTGTAGGGAAAGGGGCAGGGGTGGGTTCTAATTTTTTTTACTACCAGTTCTGTGGGCGTGGCTTATTTTGTGGGTGTGGCTTGATGGTCATGTGACAATTCTTCAGGATTTAGCAGAGGTACTGGTCTACCAGGCTTTTAACTGCTTGGAGAGCTGTACCGGTCTACTCATTTGTTTTTGGAGGCATTGGTCTACTCATTTGTTTTTGCAGGCACTGGTCTACTCATTTGTTTTTGGAGGCACTGGTCTACCCATTTATTTTTTGGAGGCACCGGTCTACTTATTTGTTTTTGGAGGCACTGGTCTACCCATTTATTTTTGGAGGCACCGGTCTACTCATTTGTTTTTGGAGGCACCGGTCTACTCATTTGTTTTTGGAGGCACTGGTCTACCCATTTATTTTTTCAAGCACCGGTCTACTCATTTGTTTTTGGAAGCACCGGTCTACCACCACACTGCCTTTTAACACTGATCAGCTGTAGGGCAGCCCTTTGAAGCCCCATGGCAAGAGTTTAAACAGTTTTTTTCCTTCTAGCCGATCAGCTGGGACTCAGGAGGCAGCAATAGATTGGGGGTGGGGCCAAATAAAAGGTAAGAATAACACAGGGGGTGGGGGGGGTGGGAGGGGTGGGGGGACAGAACCGGTTTGGTGATGTCATATTGTCACTGCTACCGGCTCGGTGGAACCGGGACGAACTGGGAGGAACCCACCACTGGAAAGGGGGGGAAAAGAAAGAAAAGGCTTTGACTTCTAACTCCTTTTGGTGCAGTAGAATAAGATAATAACAACTTTTTACTTTTACATAATAGTCATTTCTGTAACAACAAACCTATCTAATCAGTAAACCCCAAAATCAAAGTTGGGGATGTGCAATGGTTGTAAGTCACTTTTTTCAATGCTATTGTAACTTCAGAAGGTCACTAAATGAGTGGTTGTAAGTGGAGAACTATCTGCATGCCTTTGCTTTTGAATGTAAGGAAAGGTTGCAGTTCAGTGGCAGACTGCATAATTAATATACAGATGTTCCTAAGTTGCAGCTCAAATGTTTTCAAGTATCAAACATCTGTCTGAAACCTGGAGAGCCGCTTGAGGTCACTATAGAAATAGTGAGCTCAGCTGTGAAGCTGCTCAGATTCCAGCTCAGATCTATCTGCTCAGGACCAAAACAATGAAATTCTAAAATAAACATGTTTATGATATACCTGACCAGGGCTTAGAGCTAAGCAAAATTAGGCCTGGTTTGAACAATGATGGAGACAAAATTAGGCCTGGTTTGAACAATGATGGAGACATACCAGACACCTAGAAAGCATCTGAAAAGAAGACAGTGTTAGTGAGTGTTCATACTGTTTCCTAGGAAATGACATGGATATGACTGTATAGCCACCAGGAGAATTATATTTTTTACCGTATTATATGCATGCATACAGACACAAGCAGACATGATGGGGGACAGGTATATGAGTATTTGCAAATTAAATGATTCAACATTTAATAGAATAGAATAGAATAATTTTATTTCTATACTGCCTTTCTCCCGAAGGACTCAGGGCAGTGTACAGCCTATTAAAAACACAAGACAACATCAGTTAAAATAGTTTAAAATTATTAAATGAATTTGGCTCAATTTAAAACCCCAGGAATTTAAAACCCAATTTAAAATTGTTATGTTGATAGCCCAGCCTGGCGGAACAACAGGGTCTTGAGTGCACAACGAAATACCCGGAGGTTGGAGATCTTACGCATTTCCAGGGGCAGTTCATTCCACAGGGCTGGGACTCCCACAGAGAAGGCCCTCCCCCTGGGTGTCGCCAGCCGACATAACTTGGCTGATGGCACCCTGAGGAGACCCTCTCTGTGGGAGCGAACTGGCCGGTGGGAGGTTATTGGTGGCAGAAGTCGGTCTCGAAGGTACCCAGGTCCCATGCCATGGAGCGCTTTAAAAGTGGTGACCAACACCTTGAATCGCACCCGGAAGACCACTGGGAGCCAGTGCAGCTCGCGCAGGAGGGGTGTCACGTGGGCACAACGAGTTGCGCCCATAACCACCCACGCGGCCGCATTCTGGACCAGCTGGAGCCTCCGAGAGCTCTTCAAGGGGAGCCCCATGTAGAAAGCATTACAATAGTCCAGCCGGGAGGTGACAAGGGCGTGAGTGACTGTGCGCAAGGCGTCCCAATCCAGAAAGGGCTGTAACTGGCGAATCAGGTGAACCTGATAAAAGGCCCCCCTGGCCACGGCTGTCATATGCTCTTCTAAAGACAGCCATGCATCCAGGAGGATGCCCAGATTGCGAGCCCTCTCTGTGGGAGGAAAGGATTCACCCCCAATAGTCAGCGATGGCACCTGCTGACTATATCGGGATGCCGGAAGCCACAGCCACTCAGTCTTTAAAACTCAACAGGGCTCACAATAGCTGTGAACTTCCCAAATTTACAGAATTTTGAGGCACTGAGATAAGAAAATCATTAATAGTTACAAAAGCATCTATGTTTTTCATATTGAATGCCAAAATGGTCTCTGCTCTTATTCTTTTTTTTTTAATTTGCAGGGGACAGATGCAATTGAATAGTTATATTAAAAACCTAGAATATTTCCCGTCTGTTTTATATATAACTCTGGTTTACATTCTGCTGTTGAAAATAGGGTACTACAAGAACCAGACATTTGGCAATTTAATCTACAGTGTAGAGCAACTTAGAAATAAAACATCAGGATATAGTTGAGGGAAGAAAAAAACTAAGAGAGGTCAGAACAGAAAATGAGATTTTATCGTTACCACATACCGTATTTTTCGGAGTATAAGATGCACCTTTTCCCCCCCAAAAAAGAGGGTGAAAATGTGGGTGCATCTTATACTCCAATGTAGCCCCGCCCAGCTTCTCAAATGGAGGTTTCAGAGTTCTGAAAAAAACATCAGAAATGAAGCTTCAGAAAAAAAGCCCCCAAACAGAGCTTCAGAAAAGCTCTGTTTCGGAGGCTTTCAGAGGCAGGAAAGAAAGTTTTTTCTGAAACAGAGTTTCAGAAGTTTCAGAGGCAGAAAAAAAAGCAAAAAAGAAAAGCAAGGCACAGAGCTCACAACCAAGGAACCTGTTGCTAAAATTCACTTCTGGGAACAGCTGATTGGGGGTATTCCGGGAGGCCGATCCACCTGCCAATCAGCTTTTTTCTTATTTTCTTCCTTAAAAACTAAGGTGCGTCTTATACTCCTGTGCGTCTTATACTCCGAAAAATACGGGTAACGTTCTTCTTTCTATAATCTATCCTGTCTAATTATCAGAATAAACCACAATAGGCCTTACTGGTCTTTTCCCCATAGTTCTCTGGATAGTATCTCCCACTTCTTGTATGCAGATGCCCCAATGTTGTGTACAGAAAAGAAAGGAAGGGAGAGAAAAAGGGGGGCAGGGAAAGAAGATTCACCGAGGTTGCCTCCTCTTCTACACTGAATTTAAAGTTCTGTAATTGGAGAAAATAGTGGCAATTCTAGCTTTAGACAGTTGGCTGCCTATTCGTCCATTAGTTATGCAATTCGCAGCCCTAACATTATTTGACTTTTTTTTTTCTTTTTCGCTTTCTGTTTGTAGAGAGCAGAGAGAATGGCCTTGAAGGATGGGAAGTAAAGCTGCTACCAAGGCAAAGGTCAGGTAAGAGGAGCTTAAGCCTGGGCCAAGGAAATAACTTGAGAAACCTTCTCAGGCAAGCTCTTCCTTAGTTCACACGAAGATAAACGAAGGAAGAGGGGGTGGGGTGGAGAGCACATTCAGATTTGCAAAATTCTGCTGCTATGGCTGATATAATAAAAGTAGTTGTGATCTATTTGACATTAATGTCTTAGTTTGGTTTACTTTGTAGGGCTGAGACTCTTTAAGGTAGAGTAGAGAAATAATAAATGAACAATTGAATATCATTATCCATAGTTTGTGAAATGGGAATCTGAATATTACACAACCCCACAACAGTCACACTGATATATTTTATATGTCCGTATGCTGATAAGAACATCTGCTGCTCATTTGAATATTTACTACTGAGTAAAGCCCAGTTGATCTGAAAACCTGAAGAATACATGACAAGTTAATTTTTGCTTCTTTTTAATTGTATGTATTTTATTAATTTGTTAAATAACATGTTTCTACATACAATTAAGGAAGATAGTAGCAATGATTTACTAGGAAGGGACATAGAAAATATATTACTAATTAATAGAAAGCATGTATTGCATTTTTAGTTCATGTGCTTCATTTTAAATCTAATGTTTAACTGGGAAAACAAATGTATACATCTACTTCAGGTTTTCATGGATGCCTCTGCAAACTCTTCTTGTATATTATGTAGATAATAATTGTTATTGCTTTACTGGAAGAAAAGGCCACTGTCATTATGTTAAAAGGATTCAGAAATATTTATGGAACCACTGAATGTAATACAAATACATTGAGAGACCTATAAATTAGTTCCATAGAAAGACTTCTGTAGAAAGGTATTACAAGTTATTACAAATTACGTTTTCAAGACATTCATTGTTTTCAGCCATTATAGGCATCTGCTAATCCCAATTTTCTGCATGTTCTTACATAGAAAAACAACCAATCTATCTATGTATAAAATTTCTGTAGTTTAGGTATTTCATTCTTTCTGTAGCATTCTGCAGTTCTCATACTCCACACTTCTCCCCCCCAAATGATTTGAATCATAATCTATTTTTATTCTATTTACAAATAATATTTTCTTTTGGCAATTCATTTAGATGTTTAATTTCTTGATATCTAAGCTAACCCATGTACATTCCACATAACCGGTTCCTTCAATAGTTCACATGCATACTAATTGTTAGGTTTCAGAAAAATAAAAATTAGCATTATTTTTCCATAGTTTTTCAAAATATATTCTGTTACATTAGAAGCAAACTGATTTTCAAACTGTAAGTTTCAGATAACAGTGAGTTAAAAACAACTTAGAATGAAAAGGAAAAAAAAAATACCTGTGATCATTGCCATTAAAAGACCCCAAATTGGTATCCTAGCTCCAATCATTTTCCCCCACAGTAGATGTGATTCCTCTATTAGCAATTTCCATGGGACATGCATTTATCCATTGCAAAACGAGGACTTGCAGGGTCTGTTAATAGGCTTGTTTTGCCAGTGCAGATTGACAATGCAGCCAGATAAGTAAGCTTAACATAAATCTCATTATGGTGCTTACGCAACGACTATGCGTTATATGTTTGGGTGCGATTCCAAGCATACCTGGATGTTAATTTTGGACAATAATTTAGCAGTGATGTACTTTTCTGGGAAGTGTGTCAATAGCTAAGACATATAATGTTTTTCCAATGCATTCCATCACTAGTCAAATATAGTACTGTTACCTGCTGAAGCTACCTGAACATGCAAAGTGAAAGTAATGGAACACATCTGAAGGCCACTAGCCTGGAAAAGACTGACTTGTTGTACAGGACAGGACATAACTTCTATGTGCTGGCTGGTTAATAAGACAGATCTTTTCTGAGTAGTTTTTCAAGTGGAGTGATTGCAGTGGATCTGATGTCAAAGAAACTACATTGCAAAACTATGATATAACACAGTGGTTCTCAAGCTTTTCTTCATCACTTTTAAATACCTTTTGTGGCCACGAATCCCCAAGACTTAGCTGAAGATTTAAATAATAACATTTTTTTTCAAGCCTTCATGGACCCCCTGTGACAACACTGCGGCCCCCTCAGGTTGAGAACCCCTGATGTAACAGATTCATTAGGGGAGGAGGATTATGCACAGAATCCTATTGAATTGCAGAGTAAGATGATCACGGTAATATATATCGTTTCTGTAGTGATGCCATTTGTATTATTTTATATAATATGTGTGATGGCACTTTTCTTTAAACAATGTGTCACTTGCATGATGCTATATTACATGATGCAAACTGCTGTGGAAATGTAGCCCGCTGCTTGTGGAATCTGGTATATTAAGGCAGGAGTTGGCAAACTACAATCTGCGGGCCAGATGAAGTCTATCACCAATTTTTATACAGCATATAAGCCAAGGCTGGGAGGACAGGTAAGCAGATAGGCAGCTGAGCTCTCAGGAAAAGGGGTAGGGCAGACGGCTGGGAATATAGTGAACTATAGAATGAAATGGGATGTGGGATGGCCTATCAGCAGCAACATTGATCAGTGATCCAATGGTTGCTATGTTCCTCAGCCAGCAGACCTGTATCCATTGCAAAAATTTTGCAACCCCCTGAAAATCTGGAAACTCAAGATTTCACTGTATACTCTGTAACGGTTTTCTAGATTCTTTGGATCCTGAGTTTAGAGCAGTATTGCTCTTATAAATTTAAAAACATATGTTCTTATTAAAAACATATTGTGGGAACAGACACAGCTGCTATGAAGCATCTTTTGAAACTGGATCCAAAGATCTATATTGCCTTATAAAATATATGATATTTAGATATTGCCGGTTCTTGTTTCTAGTGTGGCCTAGAGTAAAATGCAGGTGTATTTGCATGCTTCTAAATAAGCGGTACAGTTTTACAGAGGCTTATTGTTAAAAAGTGAGCACAGGTTTTTAATATTATAATACAGTAAGGATTATAGGGAGTTGCTTTTTATATAATTTGTCTAGTTTGACTGGAAACTCCAGAAATTTTTCTTGTTCTGCTTGAAGGTCCAAAATCGATGCAAACCTACTGCTTTATCAGTAGCTAAGATCCTTTTATATTTTTGCTGTTTTAGTTTCTATAAATCCCTGGAAACAGATGTGTATAAATAGTTTGTTTAAAAGTATAGTTTGGAGAGGAAAAATAAGCAAAGGGGCACTCTGATAAATTAATCCCATGAAAGTAGATTCTATTGAACTCAATAGGAATGGACTTTAAAAACACTCCTCCTACACACACAGAAAGTATTTCACTGTAATTTCCTACACAATTTTAGCACCTTATACCTTATATGTTCCTTTTTGAAAATATAATGAATAAGCAACAGCATACTTTAAGGCTCAGTATATTCAAAGGCTTGTTCATTCTGAAGTGCTACATCAAATTTTATTGAATAATCATGAAAATTCAGATGTTACCACATCTGTCACTAATTGTCAAGTGATAATTGCTCTTTGCTGAAAAAAAGGAAATGAACTTTCATGGGGGCTGGAGAAAAGTCGAGTGAGCAAGGAAGTAAACCATTCAGGCTAAAATAATGATAATTAACCCTTATATTTCAGGGCATAAGCATACAATTTTCTGTAAGAATCAGCAATCATTTCCCAACCATTTACCTCAACTGCTGGATAGAAGGAAAAACATATACACAGTACACTGTCAAAAACAGACCCATTATGATGGTTAAATTGATTGCTTTATTAAAAAAAAATATAGAACATATCTAATTTTGTTTTCATTGGAAACCGCTTCTGGATTTTGTGTTTCTGGTGGGAATAAAAAACTTTGATTTTGCTGATTAGATAGGTTTGTTGTTATAGAAATGGCAAGTATATATTATTGTCTAAAAGTAAAAGTGGAGGCTGTGATGTTATTAGATTCTACTGTGCTACAAAAAGTCAGAAGTCAATGCCTTTCCCCACACCTTTGACCCCCCCCACTTTCTCCTTTCCCCCTTTTCCTCCCCTAGTTTCTCATTATTTTCATTTTCTTTGCATTTTATATTCTGATAAACTGATAAAAATTTCAGAAGTAACAAAACAGACCTGTTATGAAAAAGCCTGTGAGCATATGTGCATTTGTCTATATATTTTGAGAGAGATTAGGAAATGTGCCTGTGAAAAAGTACATGCAGATTTCCACCGGAACATTTTTTTTTAATGCATGGAGGAACTGTTGGAAATAGAGCTGGGAAAATAATAAAATCAGGCTCAGGACCTGGGTACTTGCGGGACCGCCTACTACCACCAATAGCCTCCCACCGGCCGGTACGCTCTCATAGAGAGGGGCTCCTCTGGGTGCCATTGGCCAAACAATGTTGACTGGCAGCCCCCAGGGGGAGAACCTTCTCTATGGGGGCACCTACTATCTGGAACGAGCTCCCCCCAGAGATACGGAGGATCCCGGATCTGCACACCTTCCGCCGTGCTCTAAAGACCTTTTTATTTCACCAGGCGGGCCTGGCCTAACTTTCTCCCTCTTTTTAAAATAATTTTAATATTTTAATATGTTTAATATTTTTTAATCCTCAAAGTTTAAATCTGTTTTAAATTGACTGGGGTTTTAATCTGTCTGGGCCAAACTATTTAATTTGATTTTATTTCTGCTTTTTAAAATTTTGTATGTATGTATTTTATTGTTGGCTGTTCACCGCCCTGAGTCCTTCGGGAGTAGGGCGGTATACAAATCAAATAAAAGTAAAGTAAAGTAAAGGAGAAACATATACCTATTTAACATCAGGCCTACACTTCAGAAGCTATATATTTCTTTTATTATACTTTAGGCTAGATATCCCGTTTTAACTGTCTTGTACTTGACCATAAGCAATCCAATTAGAATAGTATTGCTCATCACATTGTGCTTGTTGTTGTGCCTAGCATAATATAAGAGAGTAATTTTTTTCTGTGGAATGGGTTCTAGTTCTATGGAATGCTGCTAAATACATTGGGAATCTACTCCTTAGTCCATAGAATTGCTACTTTAGCCTGAAATGCCATGAGGTGTTTTTTTTTTTTAACCTAGGCCTAAGCCCCATTAAATTTAACATGATTTCATTCTGAGTGATGACTCAGATGTTTGAGATACCGTATTTTCCGGCGTATAAGACGACTTTTTAACACATGAAAATCTTCTCAAAAGTCGGGGGTCGTCTTATACGCCGGGTGTCGTTCTCCTGTAACCAGGCAGACCAGCCCAAAAGACTCTAACGAGCCTTAAATGGCTCTGGCGATCGAAGCTCTGACGATCCCAACTTTGCCTGCTAATCAGGCAACTCAGCTGGGATGCCAGAGCCATGTTAAAGGAAAAAACTTTTTTCCTTTTACGTGACTCTGCAAACTCTGACGATCCCAGCTGAGTTGCCTGCCAATCGGGCATCGCAGCTGGGATCGCCAGAGCCATCGATCCAAGCTCTGACGATCCCAGCTGCGTTGCCTGCTAATCAGGCAACTCAGCTGGGATCGCCAGAGCCCAGAGCCCTGGAAAAAGAAAAAAGTTTTCCCCCTCCAGCTTGCTTACCTTAGCTGGTAATCGCAACGCTTGCCTTGCTTCGCTTGCCTGAATCCATTCCATCAGCAAGCCACTGGCTGCCTGCAATCATGCAGGCAGGAGTTGTGGACTTCAACTCCCAGAATTCCTCAGCCAGTAAAAACAAAGCTGGCTGAGGAATTCTGGGAGTTGAAGTCTACAAGTCTTAAAGTTGCCAAGGTTGGAGACCCCTGTTCTATTGGGTAAGTTTTTTTCCCCTTTGGGAGCTTTAAAAAAATAGTTAATTGGGGTTTTTTTAGTTGTTCTTTTTTAGACCTAGCCATTTAAAGTTTAGGAAGTTTTAAATTTAGTTTTCATATAAAAATAAAAATAAAATAATATTTGTGCAGCTTTCTGAGATGTGGTGTCTTTCTGTAGTGTTTCACTCTAACTACACAAACACACAAAATCTCACAAAGCTGTATGTGGAATTTTTTGTGTGTAAAGTGTGAAGGTTGATTTTTTTGGGCTTTTTGTGGCTGTGTGAGGTTCCTGCTTGTTGCAGGGGCCATTTTGGGTCTAGCACAGCTGCTTTTACATTGTGGGTGAGCCAGTTGTGTTGTGTTGTGTGTGTGTGTGTAAAGTGTGAAAGTTGTTTTTTTGGGCTTTTTGTGGCTGTGTGAGGTTCCTGCTAGTTGCAGGGGCCATTTTGGGTCTAGCACAGCTGCTTTTACATTGTGTTGAGGCAGTTGATGTTTTTTAATTTTTATTTGGTGTGTGTTGGAAGAGGGGTAGTCTTATATGGCGAGTATAGCCCAAACCCTATATTTTAACAGGAAAAATTGGGGGTCGTCTTATACGCCCAGTCGTCTTATACGCCGGAAAATACGGTAATAGTCTCTTATTCGATATATGTTTATAACTTTACAAGTTTAAATGCTAGGAGCACATCAGGAATGAGATTAAATTGTGGATTTTCTCACAATGGTGGGATTGTGGGGAGAGAGCTGCCTTTTCATAGAATGGCTGCCACAAGTTTGTGATGTTATAAAAGCCAGTTTGGTCTAGTGGTTAAGCACCAGTTTAGAAAGCAGGAGAATGTGAGTCCAAATTCTGCCTTAGCCATCAGAGCCAGCTGTGTGTCTCTCTCAGCCCAACCTGCTGCACAGCGTTGTTGTGGGGAAAATAGGAGGAGGAAGGTGTATTGAATATGTTCACTGCTTTGAGTTATTTTTAAAAATAATAAAGGTGGGACATAAATAATTAAAAATAAGTAAATAAGTATGGTCTGTAACGAAAGACTTATTGACCAGGTGGCTAATTGGAGAGGTTGCTTTTTATCATCCTCTGCAGCTTTCCATGATGCTTCCTATCACCTCAGCTCACATTTTTACTTTAAGCTATATGTATTTGAGAATCAATTCAGTGTAGTGGTCAAGGCACCAGGTTAGAAACAAGGAAATTATGAGTTCTAATCTTGATTTAGGCATCTCTCTCTCTCTCTCTCTCTCTCTCTCTCTCTCTCTCTCTCTCTCTCTCCCTCCCTCCCTCCCTCCCTCCCTGTGTGTGTGTCTGTGTCTGTGTGTCTGTGTGTGTGTATCTTTTTTATTTTAACATGCCTCTGCAGCTTAAAAATGGACTAGAAACAATATTGAAGTCTGGCGCTTTCCTTTGTGGCAGCATGCCAGCTTCCTATTTCTTTTCAAATTAAACTAAATGGTACTTGATGGTCATCAACAGGCATCTTTAGATATATCTGGTGTTGAAGGAGACCATATTGCCTGGTGCAAGTTATGTGTATAAGAAGATTCCTGATTAATGTAAGCTTACATATCCAGAATTTCGGTTGCTTCTTCCTCATAGAAGACTCTTGTACTGTTAATCAGTGTACCACCTGTAAAAATTCATGATATAACAGGAATTAAAGTGAAATATACATTTTAAAGAACAGACACAACACAACACAACAGAAAAAGAGCAGAATCATTAAGAAATGTGGGGGGAAAGCAATGTGTGAATTTGAAGTCAAGTCAGCTCAGAATCTAGTTTTTTATCTTGGAAAAAGTAAGACAAATGGCTGCTTTAATTTTGTTTTCTTAGATGAGTGTACCTATTTATTTAATTTGTCTGTATTGCTTCTGTTGGATGTTTATCCTACGGTAATATATAGAAAACTATGTTCTGTAACTTTAACTGCTACAAGATGACTAATTGGCTGTGCTAAGCAGACATAAAAGAAGGCAGGAAGTTCATTCACTTCTGCTCCTGCTATTAGAAGGTTGAACTGCTGAAAGGAACTGTGTCGGTGTTACTGAAGAGAACTGGAATTGTAAGCAAACTATGTTTTTGTGTTGAACCGTGATTATTTGAAGAAGTGTTTGTTTTTTACTACAAGTAAAGACTGTTTATTTTTCTTTAAACATTCAGAGTCTGTGAGTATCTGTGTGTTTTGCTAAGCAACGTATCTATTCGCTGTCTGGTCTGTTGCACCACTTTGCCGAGGGCAGTTTTACCCTCAACAGCTTCTTATATATCTCAGAAAAGTTTAAATTAATGACAATGCAAAATAAAAAAATATGTTATACATTAATGTTATATGTTAATGTTAAAACAGTCACTACTGACATTTCATCTATTTTGTTGACAGTCACGATAAACTTGACATTGTTTCACTCTGAGTTTCTTAATGTATTTCTGACTGTGTGATGGCATGAAGTTATTTTGGAATTGAATTGCAGTCATGGCTACAACTAGAATAAATTGCTTACATGGTGGGATCCTCCCTTTTCTTCTTTCCTGTTGTCACTTCCTGCTGTTAGCCACATCTGGCCAAAGGACTCCCCAACATTTCAGAGTATATTAGGAGGATGGGTTGGGATGCAGAGAAAATGAAGCAATTTGAACTCTCAAAGATATTTGTATAGTGGAATGTAAAGATAATGCTTGGTGAAAATATGCAGGAGCAGTTAAGAGAAAATAAAATATAAAATATAACTTAGTCCTGGGAAAGGGATTCACGACATGACAAAGAAATTCAAAATAACCCTGCTTTGTTTGATACAGTGCCTTTTGTCTGCTTTCGTGAGATGTGTAAGATCAAAATCCATTGGAATGAAGATCTTGTACCAAGATTGGTAAGAAAATTCATTTTCACTCCTGAAAACACTTAAGATTTTAAAGCATGCTCACTTGCATGCAATTGAATACAATTACACAGAGGGCTTGGGCAACATCCAATCTGCTGTGAAAAGGTCTGTGTATCTTGTCGCTTGTTGGCTGTTTCTTGTTCACTCTAATTGAGATAGGCATGTACATCCATTGTGCTGTCTAGTGTGAAACTGCTCCTACCTTTAAATCTTGCCCAGGGATACAGCAGCTGGAGAAAACAGTTCAGTGGTTTGTGAGAATTGTGTATTGCAGAAGTGCAATGTGTATATATAATATGTAAAACTGGCTAGGTTTACATAATCTCATTGTCAAATCATGTTATAATATAGTCTAAGAGCTAGCAAGGTAGAAAGTGATAGTTTTAATAGGGATGGACTAGTTGAAAAAAAAAGAGCAGCATTTGGAGTAGCATTGAAGATGGTCTGAATGTCATTCATCTGGAATGAACCACTATCTTAGTTTGGATATGTGTATATAATATATTTTGGAATGAGGTAAGAAGGTCTGAAGGATATCTAAACAACTCCATGAAATATAAACCTTAATATGATTAGAGATGCAATAGGTATGATTTAACTAAATTATGTGAACCCTGCCTTAGACACTTCATCTGCAAAATTTTTGCAATCTAAATTTGCTGTATCAGGATGTCTCAAATTTAGGTCAAATGTTATTTATATAATAGTTGGTGAGTAGTCAAAGCAACTGTAGATTTTCTGAAAATATAGTCATTTTTAAACTAATATTTAATTATTCAGAAATCCTTAATTTGACTGCATTGTTGGGTTGGAACCAACTGTATCATTGGATATTATGGAATTTTTTTCCCTATTGAATAATATGGAATGGATCAATCATTGCAGTTATTGGATGATGAACCAGATAGTATCTTTCCTTCAACAAGAAAAAAGAATTAGGGTTTTTCCATACACTGTGGGAGCCCTTTGAATTAGTGTCTAATTGCTATAATTGAGCTTCATAAATAAACTCACAACAGCAATACAAGAGTCTTTTATAAGACATCCAGATTGAGGTGTGTTAACAGATACTGGAGAATGTATATTTGAACTGGCAATGTCATCTCAATTATCTTTTTACCTAGGTGATCTCCTATGGCATGTCAGCTCCTAATTGTAGAGTATTCACAGATAAATAAAAATGTGAACGGTAATGCATATTTATACTTCGCTCATCAACTCTAACCCTGATGCAACTGACTATAGGATATTTTATCTGTTTTTCATTTATAGATAACTTTCTGGTTGCTTTCAGGAACAGAAGAAGGGTAAATTCTGATTGTTATTAAATATGATTAATATATATTAGGGCTTCTGTAAATTCTTCCTCCTAGAAATGAGTAGCATTTCATATTTCATCTTAAACCTTCTTAGAGCTATTTCTTATTTTTCTTGATACCTCCTGAAATTTCCATTTTCTGTCCTTATTAATAGTATTTCTTTCTTTTTTTTCCATTTGGATATTCTCTCCAAAAATATGTCAGAAAAGTAGCATGTTGAAGCAGCTGAAATGGAAGCACAGACATTTCCAATGGGAACTATTTATATTATCAGCTGGTATTCATTAGTATTCAGTGATTATGTACAGAGAATCATTTGGGTAAAAAGATAACATGGGTGACAAAATGCACATTTTTTCATATATCTTAACATACCTTAATCTTAGTGACATACTTGCATCAGGACTGGTATGTATTGCTAATTGAGAACCTGTGCATGAACAAAACTAGACATAATGACCAGCTTCCTTGCTTTTCTTAATACCTCTCAGCTTCACTGTCATGCCCTTACCCAATCCATTCTCTTGCCATATTCCTTAAACTAGCTACAATGAAGGAAAGGGCTGGAAGTGGTCCAGATAAAAGAAATTTTTAAATTATTTTCAGTTTTCCTCCTGAAATGTAATTCCCCCAAAATCTGAATGCTGAGATCTGTATAAATCAGGGCTGTCAAACTCCTGGCCCGCGAGCTGGATGCCTCACATGCTGACCACGCCCGGTTTAGCAAAGGGGGAAAAAGTCCTGATACGTCACGTGACACCGCCATACCAATGTGAGTTTGATACCCCTGGTATAAATGACACCAAAAGAGGGGAGAACTATAATTTGCATTGTGCTATCATAAAAAGCTCTTTGAATTATTTATTTTATATTTCAGCTGCATGGAAATAGTCAAGCAGCTAAATAGACATGAAACTGTGGTAGCCTAAAAGTATACTGGATGCAAAAGAAACAGTGGTGGTTGCTCCCGGTTCTTGCGAACCGGTAGTAAAAGCGGCAGGGGGCTCCGCCCATCCGCCCAGATGTTATAATGGACGTGCTGCGCTTGTGCAGAAGTGCACACGCTCCCATTGCGAACCGGTCGTAAAGGTAAGTAGAACCCACCCCTGAAAAGAAGGCTTAAATAGTATCTGTATCTGTCTCCCTCCTTAGCTCTTGTAGATTTTCCTTCCTTTGGGGCAGAAATGAAACACCAGGATCCTTTGTGCTTCCTGAAAGCACAAATCTGGCTTTTCATAGACACACTGCACTGTCAGTTGGTAAGCTGCATCCATGATGTGGATGCAGTGAGTTACTCCTCATCCGTTCACTATTTTGGCTATGATGGAAAGCAGGGCTTCTGAAAAGGAGCACAGGTGCATTTACGCCTTACTACAGGAGTTGTACTTTTCTTGCTAATATAATAAAAATAAGGATCTTTCCTTTTAGCAAAAGATAGAGGTGGCAGCACCAAAGGAAAGACATCCTAGGATGCTATTATTGGAAAACGAAAGCAGCATGTTTACATCTCACCAGATAAGTGACATACCAAGGGGATAAGTGGGAGGGAGCAAGAAGCAGATCCAGAGGAAGGAAGGTATGAGCTGGAGAAATATATGCATATATCACAGCTTGTACAGTAGCTTTATCCAAGGCAATTCAGCCCAGCAACCAGTGGATTATAAAAGACATGATATGATAGCAGAGATTCCAGTAAAACCTCTATATCTGGATGGAAAAACCTCAATGCTTTTAGACAACCAATTCCAGGTTTCCAACAGTTAGGTAAATGAGTGGATAAATTATAAAAACATAAAGGCAGGTGAAGAATGTTCTAATGCAGCGGTTCTCAACCTGGGGGTCGTGACCCCTTTGGGGGTCGAACGGCCATTTCACAGGGGTCGCCAAAGCCCTCTCTCGCCCCCCCCCACGCCTTCATTCACCCTCACCCTCTGCCTCTGTTGGATCGCCCGGTCGCCGTTCGCTTACCCCGCCCACTCCCAATCTATTGCTGCCTCCGGAGTCCCAGCTGATGGCTAGAGGAAAAAAAAACTTTAAATTCTTGCCACAGGGCTTCAAAGAGCTAGCTGCAAAGAGGTAAATTCCTGGAGCAAGTTTTTTTCCCCCTAGCTATGCTGAAAAGAGAAAGAGAAAGCAGGGTCTTAGCTGCAATGTGACAAAATGAAGCAGAGAGATTTCTTTTTTTTTTCCTCACCAAAAAAGGTAGGTACAAAACTGCAAACAATGCGAAATTTATGGCAAGAGGAGGTTCAAGATTTTAAAACACAAAAGAAAAAAAGCTCTATTTAACTAGGGAATTGTAATAATTGAGATACTATTAATTGTATATTGTGTTGAAAGCAGAAACGGTTAAGTTGTGGTTTGGAAGAATATATATGGGGGAAATTATTTGGTTTATTATTATTGGTAAATATAACTAATTGATTTGTAAGAAATTGGATTGCATGGAAATAATTGGAATATTCATGTTCATATTGATTAATATACAAAAAAAAGATAGTTATATAACTAATTGATTTATATTAAAATGTTGAATTTGTATTAAACAACTGTATTACATAATTAACCAATATGAGGATGGATATGAAAATAGATGACAATGCGAAGGGGTGTAATATAGAATAGAAGGGAAAAATTGAATTTGATTAAGATTAGAGATGAGGATGAAGGGTAATATTGGTTTTTTTAAAAATAGATGAGGAATAAATATGGTAAAAAGGAAATATAGAAATTGTAAATTTAATTGAAATGATTAAATACTGTGTTGGAAGAAATATCCTTCTGGGTTCTGCTCCAAGTGGGGAAAAAGACACTGGAAACATGGAGACTGTTTGGAAAGATGTTTTAATGGTGGACAGGATCACATGGCTTGATGGGGCCCATTGTGTTAGTTTCTGTTGCTATTGTGTTGCAAATGTCCTTTGACAAAGGATTGACTTTCTGCCTCTGACCCATTAACAAAGGGTGGGGGGCAGGAAGGTGGGAGCTGCTTTGTCTATAAAATATGCTTCTCCATTTCTCATCCAGGGAAATATAATATTCTGCCTTTTTAATATTTCCCAAAATATTTCATTCTTCTAGGAAAGGGGTGGGTGCTAACCTCCTACAACTGTTTAAATTTGTGGTCCGGCCAAATACTAATTATTGCTATTTATTGCTATTTGTTTTCTTTTATTCTTTAAAGTTTAACAATTCATTCTTTATCTTAATATCTTTATATTTGTTTGGGATTGGCTTTCTTCCCTTTCATCTTTTTTATTGTACAGCAATCTTTCTCCTCAAACCTACCACCTCTGTCTTTTCTTTCCTTTTTACTTTCTCTTCCCCCCCTTCTTCTTCTCCCTACTTCCTCTTCCTTTCTCCTTCCCCTCCTCTCTTTCTCCCTCTCTTACTCTCACTCCTACTCTAATTTCTCTTCCCTTCCTTCATCCCTCTCTATTGCTGTATCCTTTTATGCATATGGACTACTCAGAGGGCTGAAAAAGTTATTTTTGACTGGTCCTCGCACTTTTGACCAGTCCTCGAACTTACGACTGCCTCACAATTTATGTTTTTGCCCTATCTTGTCACCATGTTGAAGAGAAGCAATTGTGAAATGAGTGACATGGTTGTTAAGAATGCTTCACAGGCATAAATGTGAGGATGGTCATAAGTGTAAGGACCAGTCAAAAGTGTGAGGATCTGTCAGAAATGACTTTTTTCAGCCCTCTGAGTAGTCCCTATACACATAGCCATGGCCACCTGGTCACATGCCCAGCTAGCCATGCCCACCCAGTCACATGACCTCCAAGCCATGCCCACAAAATAAGCCATGCCCACAGAACCGGTAGTAAAAAAAATTTAGAACCCACCCCTGGTTGGGGGTCACCACAACATGAGGAACTGTATTAAAGGGTCACGGCATTAGGAAGGTTGAGAACCACTGTTCTAATGCAATAAAGCTTAGTTAAGCTTGGAATTCTGTGTGCTCATAGCTTACTAAAGGACCCTAGCTGCTTCTCTAATTGGCACCTATGAATTTTTAAAGAAAAATTAGGGAAAGAAGTCCCACTGAGTCTTCTGCATGTGGTTTTCCAAAATAAATCCTGTGAAAAAGTAGCTTCTTTTGAGATATACTTGCTGGCTATTGATCAAAGCAAGTGGGAAATTTGAATTTGTGGTCAAAGAGAAGACAGAAAAGAAAGGAGAAAAATGGTAAACTAATGGGACTTTTAAAACATAAAAGGCCAGTAATATTTAGAGAGAAAATTCCATAATGCCACTTTAAATGATAGATGGAACAAGAAACCGGCATTCTATAATGAGACACTACTAGCAGTTTCTCCTGGGTAGATAGAAGTGATTGAGTCAATTCCATTGTGAGAATGCAGTTCTGCAGATAACTAGGCATCAAGGTATGTAGGATTTTATAGGTTAATAACAGCATCTTAAATTAGAGCCTAGTGGTAGGGTAGGGTCTGAAAATGCCACTCAGAGGACAGGCCATGGCACTCTGTATTAGCTACAGCCTCCAAATTATCTTCAAAGGTAGCTTAATAGAGAAGGCATTGTGGTAGTCTAATTTGGTAGTAATAAGGGCATGAGTCACTGTAGCAAATGTTCTCACCCAGATAGGGTCTCTACTAGTACCCCAGCCAAAACTGGGAAACAACTCCCAGTCCTATATCTGCTGCTGTAGAAGGAGTTGAGAGTTCCAAGTTATGGATTTGCTCCTTCAGGAGTAGTCGAGAGATACCACCGGCCAGATAGAAAATCCTGTTGGATAAAGAGTAACTCCATCTTTCTAGGATTTAGATTAAATGTGTTTTCTCCCTTCCATATACTCACATTTCCCAAGCATTGAGGCAGGACTTCAATGGCATCACCATTTGGCCTGGGGCAGCAATATATCCTAAGTATATTGATGGTACTGAACCTCAAATTTGGAGCCTTCATATCAATGTTAAATAGGAAAGAGTAGATACCAGGCTGATCTTTCATTCCTCTACCACCCACTGGAGCTACCTACTGAAGGATTGAAATGAAACACAGTGATTCCAATTCTTAACTCCTGCAGGCAATCCAACTCAATTGTACCAAAAGGTGCTGAGGTCTAAAAGAATCAGAATGGGTAGGCACTTCCCCCATCCAGATAGTGACAGAATTAAGTTATTAGTGCAACCAGTACCATCTTCATTTCACGTCTGGACTTGGAGAGCATTCAGATAATTTTTTGTGTCCCTAGAATATTTCTTATGAGGATGGAAAGTTTTAAACTACCTGATGTTCAGTTGAAGTATTGGGCTTTTACTGGAGCATCTTAAGTTTAAGTTTATTTATTTGTCAAACATATATAAGATAACAGGTAAAAGTATAAACATAATTTGAATACATGAAAAGAGTAAGTAAAAAGGAATATTAGGACAAAGACAGTATGCACGCTGGTGCACTTATGCATGCCCCTTACAGACCTCTTAGGAATGGGGTAAGGTCAACAGTAGACAGTTTAAGGTTAAAGTTTTGGGGGTTTGGGGAAGAAACTACAGAGTCAGGTAGTGCATTCCAGGCATTGACCATCTTTTACTGAAGTCATATTTTCTGCAATTGAGTTTGGAACAGAGGGATGGGGAATGACACTATAACTTTTCTCTTTGGGCCCAATTGAAGAGTAAATGTGGTTTAAGTACTGAAGTTTTAATCTAGATATACTAAACTTGCTTTGGAAGCTAATAAGTATATTTGGTAATAAATGGTTATATGTTGAACCCAAATCACACAAGAAGCTGACAAATATAATCCAGATTTGAAAATAGCGAGGAAGATGTTCTGTTGGAATGCTTTGGCTAAACAAAGAATTAATACTGTACTTGAAGTCAATTGATTTAATGGCTCTTTAAAGACTTTGAGTGTTTGCAGAGTATCCCAAATATATGCTTGGCAATTTAATACAACCGAAATATGTATCAACAGTATGGCTGATGGTTCAACAATTTCTGAGGTACCTGCAATTCTGGCTTTTTTAAGAAATGCTGTGCTTGAATAGTAACAAACAACTCACTTTTATAAGATATTAAAAGGTGAAATGCAAACATCCGTTTTATATTTGACCAGTGGAAGGAAGGATTGGAGTACCCTCTGGATTTTTTTTAAAAAAAACAATGAAATATACTTCCAAACACTAAAAATGAAATCGATTCATCAGAAAATATTATTTCAAATATACTGGGTCCTTCAAAGAATATTTAAAAAGGAGGGCCATTCATTTTTTTAATGGTGGCAGTTTAAGAAATTTGAAGATTTTAAAAAAACCTCATAACTTAGACTTACCCTATTGTACTGTAATATTTCTTTTGTTTTCAGATATATATATATGTTAAGATAATTTTAGGAAGAAATATTAAATTTAATGAGCTCAGTGTGAAACAGAGTTCTATTTTTAAAACATGGAATTTGTTATCATAGCTTAGGCTTGGGGAACAGTAGAAAGGATAGTTTTACACTTTCCTGGTTTTAAGGAATAGATCCAGGTTTGTTGTCTGTTTTTGAAAAAGTATTTGTGTTGTAAAAGTGAGTAGATAGATACATATGGTCTAGATTTACTGATAAGCTTAAATTGATTCTGTATATGTATTTATACCTATTATATATGGATCTTTCTGTTAATTAGGCTTTCGCATTTCTCTGACATATGCATCTCCAATATATTGTAATTAAATGGTTTGCCAGATCTGTTCTCTTCACATTACTGCAGCATGATGAAATTGAACACTTTGCAGATTATAAACTTAACTCTTTATCAACTCAGTATAAATGCCTCAAAGCCATGTAACAGCTGCAAATGATTTTTAAAAGAGCAAATAAGCTAACTGCCCCTAATTTTAGGGGGAGTCTCTAGGCAATTTACTTCTGTCCCTCCAATCTCATTCCAGATAAAGTAGGTCTAATGGTTTAAATCAGTGTTTTTTAACTTCAGCAACTTGAAGACATGTGGACTTCAATTCCCAGAATTCCTCTGCCAACATGAATGATTTTAAATGAATTCTGTTAATCAGCTGTTTGCACAGAAAGATGTGTCAGACTTAAGTTTGGGGTTTTCAGTTCCTTCTAACCACTAGATAGCACTGTATAATTTGCTTTTGTTTATGGAAATAGTGTGATATTTCTGGATTGATCTACCAAGGCACTTTGTAGGTGATGGTGAGGACTCCTAATTTTTTGTGTTTCTCTTTGTTCCATAACAGGAACAAAGACTGTAATGTAATGCTCACATTTGGGGACAGACACAAATGCCAAACTTCACAATTTTCAATAGTTTAAGTTTTAGAATTTCTCCTGTTTCATTTCCTTTTTGTTATTGTTTTATATGACACCATGTCTGAAGAAAAATTCATGCAAACCTGAACACTTGCACACCTGTTTGTGTTAATTTGGTTGACTGTAATATATACAGTAAATCTCCTGTTTCTGACTGCATACCGTGTTTCCCCAAAAATAAGACCCTGTTTTATATTTTTTTGAACCCCGAAATAAGCGCTTGGCCTTATTTTCAGGGAAGTCTTATCATTTTGGGGCATGTGGAGCGGGGCTCCTCTTGCTGTCTTATCTGTTTTCCAGCTCTTTCTCCCTAACCCTAACCAGAGGAAATGGCGGGGACCGGCTGCACATGCGTTTAAATATTTGAGGGAGGCTTATTTTCAGGGAGGGCTTATTTTTGGAGGGGGGGCTTATTGTAGCACACGCGCTCAAAAGCCTGATTGGGCTTATTATATGGGGAGGTCTTATTTTCAGGAAAACATGGTAGAAATGTAGTAATAAATAAATAATGAAGGTTATATGGTGTATATCTTGGAGAGAATAATGCTGTCATGGGCAACAATCTATGGTGTGTTGGACCCCAAGAATTTAGGCTTAAAATATCTGGGCTAAATGATAACTAGATGTGCAGAAATCTAATTTTTAGCTGTTATCTTATGAGCAACATGAGTAGGTGGTTCATTTTATCCAACCTCAGAAGCTAAGCAAGGTCAGGCCTTGTTCTGTCCCCCTTCCCCACACAGGCAAACACACAATCAGGCATGCCTGCCAAGATTTTATTAAGCAATCAGACTAGAAACCCTTGCAGATAAGAGTTTTGGCAGTAAACTGCGAAATGCCTGCCAAGTCAGTTTTCACTCACAATCAGCAAGAGAGAGTTTCTCCTCAGTCCAATTCCATAGCAAAAAGTAATCCACGAAGCCAGAATTGGCCAAGGTCCAATCCAGATTTCAGGTAATGTGATGTGACTCTCAGGTTTTTAACTTTGACCGTCACAAAGCCTGAAGAACAATCACACCACTTTTATTCCTTGTGGGGTGTGGCTCAGTGACTCAGCTCAATCTCTGGCCCTCCCACACCTCTTTCGTTGCTGTGCACGCTTCTCCCTCTGACGCTGCCTGGGATCAAGCCAGGATTCATCATCCTTGTTCCCTATCTGTTGTTGTTCCAATATGCTTTCCTCCTGGCATATCCCAGGCTGTTCCTCTTGGCCTTCGGATGGAACCTGAGGCATTGCCAAAGAGGAGGGTCCTGGAGAGGGAGGCCTTGTCAGTTCCTCCCCATCACCTTCTGAGTCCTCTTCCTCTGTTAGGACAGGCTCAGGAGTCAGGGTCACAACAGACCTGGTTAGTCAAGGTCAACATTATGCAGACTTGTACTACTGGTTGTCAGGCGAAAATATGCAACTGTGTGGAACATTTAGTCCAGGCCTTAGGAATGAGGAAGAAAAGAGTAAATTGTTAAGGCAGGGGGTGGGTGGGGTTCAGAAAAAGATTTCTTGGTCCTGAGGAAGATGAATCTGTGGGAAATAAACTCTAAATAACACTGCCTAGATTTTGTGTGTTATAAGATGGCCATAAAGAATCTCTGACAGGCTTTCAAAGTTCTTTTATTCTCACCTCAGTTGCACAACTGTTCAAACATCCGTTATTTCCACACACACACATATGCACACAACATTATTCTTTGATTTTTGCTTTCATTGTGAACCTAGTGACTACCAACCTGTGTCTCCTTGTTCATATTCATTGGGAAGCAATTGGGCTCGAAGAAATGTTATCATATAATGTCTATGTGTATTTATCCCTATAGGATTGCTGTAGTATTATTTCCCCTTATTATTTTCTTTACTCCTTGCTATTATTGTTATGATTATTATTCTGTTGCATGTACACTGAGAGTTTTTGTACCAGAGGCAAATTCCTTGTGTGTCCAATCACACTTGGCCAAATAAAGTATTCAATTCAATTCAATTCAATTCAATTCAATTCAATCCAATCCAATCCATTCCAATCCAATCCAATCCAATCCAATCACATTTATGTAGTGATTAATATATAAATGCTGCCATCTCGGTCCCGTCTCCCTTTCTTTCTTATATAAAGGGTTTCATTTGTAGACTCTATTTTAGCAATGAGAATGGCCAAAGGGTTCTGCAACTTCAGCCCAAACCTTAGAAATTGCACTCAGCAATTGGAACATAGATTTTAGGAGGCATAAATCAAATTTTGAAACACTTCTTTAGATCCATAACTACTAAAAACATATTTTTTAAAGAAGGAACAAAACACTTCAAATTTTTGGAAATTTGTATCCTAAAGTTAGAAAAAGATTACTTTTGTGTTTTTGTGGAATTATATAAATGTATAACACTGTCTATCTCCTAGTACACAAGAGCTACTGAATGAAAACTAGGATTTAGCAAAATGAATTATTGGTATAGATGCATGCAAGTTTCTCAGTAATTCTCATTTTTTGAATGAGGTGTAAGTGATTCAAAGAGCACACTTTGTCAGAATTTACTCAAAATCGAAACAGATCCAATGAAAATCAACAGCAAAAAGAAAAAAAAAGACTAAAAAATAGTCAGGGTCTTGCATATGCAGTTTAACTCAAAGTTAACAGTTTTTCGTAATAAGGATGTGATGGATTAAACAAAGGCTTTAACACGATGGCAGAAAGACAAATCTTAAGATCTATTTTGAACTTCTCCAAATGCTTTTTCAAGATCAAAGAGTTTTGGAAAGAGGGAAAAGTGCTTTAAAATGCTAATTCTTTCTTTCTTTCTTTTTTAAATACTTGGGAAGTGCCAAGAATTTCCATGATGTTCTTTAGAGGCTAACATATTATAATGCAATCAAAAGTAAGACTCACTTAGTTCAATTAATGTTATTGATAGGTAAGTGTATATAGGGGTGCAGTCTTAATCCTATAATTCTGATCACTGTGTCCATAATATGAGTTTATATACAGTCTAGAGAACAATTTCTCCCACATAAAATATATAATGATCTTTCAATAAAGATCTGTAGTTTAAGCAATAAAGATCTGTAGTTTCAGTTATGTGTGAAATAAGATCTGCTAAAGCATGGAACAGTGCCTTTTCATTTTATGGAATCGTCTGCTGGGTTTTTCTCAGAGAAGCCTATCAGGAACATGCCTGCCATTCATTTGTCTACCATTTACTTAATGAAAAATAATGACGCTTTTTAACTAATTGGCCACTGCCTTTCAAGTAGTAGCTCAAATCATTAGGATTCATTAATCTTTTGGAACTCTGGGGTAGAGGTGGGTAAGCATAAAGAAATGTTAGAAGCTTGGGAATTCTTGAACTAGGTAGATCATCAATTCTATATGAAGCTCTCACAAGTCTGTTCTGCATAAAATGAACCTGCAGTAAAACTAGACAACATGCACCTTTTCAGCTGGCATGGATTGTGTTCTGAGCTGTGCACATGACTTAGTTTGTGCCTTTAATATATATGTGTGTGTGTGTGTGTATGTGTGTGTGTGTGTGTGTGTATGTATGTATGTATGTATAGTCTTTGGTTATTCGGGTTTTCTCCCGCATAAGAAAACCCGAATAACCAAAGACCTACATACCAACACCCGTGAAAACCTCAGAAAACACACACACACACACACACACACACACACACACACACACACTCCTGGAATTCATAGCACATTTTACAGAGTATTTAATTTTACAGATTTCTTTACAGATTACCTTATTTCCTCCCACAATAAACCTTTGAGATTAAATCATGGTTTGCCCAAAGTCCATCCAGTGAATTTTATTAATCTGCACCAAACCCCCAGTTTCCAATCAGACATCAAGATCAATAGATGGGTTTTGTTATATCTCACTCTAATCTACCTCTCAGAATTGTTGAACAAAAACAAATAATTGTAGAAGTTCCGCTAGAGGAAAACCCAATAGACCAATGCTGGTGCAATATTTGTGACTGGAAATGGATGGTAGTTCCTATAGTAGAATGTTCACAGATACTATTCCCATCAGTTCCATGTCAATGACCTGAATTAATACTTTGTGAGGAGAGGAAGATCAAAGAAAATAGCCAGAGCGGTAAGTCCTCTAAGGACAATAAATTCAAAGAAAAATACAAGGAAGCTTTAAGAGTCTGCTTCCTTTTATTATGCAAAATCTGGTAATGAATACTCCTCAGTGATTCCTAATCTGCTTTGTCTCTATTAAAGTCTAATAATGAAATCATAGCTAAAATGGGATCGACTGTTTTATTTCTCTTTTAAGGAAGATTTACTGTTATATATTCAGTCATCTTGTTCAGCAAAAATAATAATTACATCATGGATCTTGATTTGTCTTAAAATGGACATCCATTGCACAAAAGCACTAAAACCTAACACATCTTGCATATAGGAAATGCAAAATAAGGATGAGGTGTCTTCAGAACAGCCCAACAATTATGCATATGAATTGTTTGTTTGCTTGTTATATTTATACCCAGGAGCTCAAGGCAGTTAACAATGAATTCTCCTCCCAAACCACTCCCTTGCAACAAAAATATGGTTAAATAGGTTGGACAGAGAAGTGACTGGCCCAAAGCCACCCAGTGAGTTTCTTTGTCCAAGGGTAAACTTGAACTTAGATCTTCTCATCTTAGTCCAACATACTCACATACTCACAATTTATTTGTTAGTCAGAAAAAGTCAAGAAGAAATAATTGTCCACACAACAGTTATCTATATAAAGACATAGCTGCCAGGCTTTCCTTTGGTTTAGCTATTTTACTACTTCTATGCATAAATAGTGAATGAATGCTAATGCAAGCTGAATAGATGTGGTTAGTGCTTGATCAGTGCATCATGCACACATACAATCATTCTACTGAATACAGGCAGTAATATTAACAATCCGGGGCAAACTGAAGTTGCAGCACCATGGAGAGCTCTGTGTAATCTGAGAGTTTTTAGTCCCTGCTCTAGTCAACCTTTTCTTAATTACTCTCCAGTTTTTTGTTTCAGAAATAATACAGTTAATACATTTCCAGAATTAAAGGAAATCTTTTGGCTATCTGTGATTTTTCTCAATACATGCTTCTTATGTATGCTGAAGCAAGAGCAGATTTGTCTTAGATGAAAAAATATGTGAGGTTCCTGACCATTAATCTTGAACTCATTATAAAGAATACAGTCCAATTCTTCAGCTAGTATTATAATAGCCCCAGGTCTGGTCAGCTCTTTTTACACTGAGCTAGACAAGAATGACAACATGGAGCCTTCATGGTATTTCACCTTGCAGGAATATTTTATTAGACAAAGATCTGAATGTTAAATCTGTTCTGCTAGAAGGAGGCTGCTTATAGTACTCCCCAGATGTGCTGTGATTACAAGTCACAAAACTCCCAGATTCTGGATCTCAATCCCAACACAACTGCAAGTGGCAGGGTGAAGAAGGCTGGGTAAGAAATTCTTATCAGTGTTTTGATGGGCAATGGTAATTCTGTAACTTCGCTCCTTGAAGCTTGTCTGCTGGTGAGTTTGTCACCTCTAGGAAATATCACTACATTCTCTAGCCAAGAAATTATTGCACATATGGTTCAAGTGCCATTACATTACATTTGTTCATGTTGGTTCCACATGGTTGGAAAGGAAAAATAATACTCTGAGGATCCCCTCTGGGGACTGAAGATGCCAAGACCAATAAAACTGGGGAAATGCAGGCAGAGCCTTCCTTATGGAAGATACACCTCAAGTGTTATTTTGGACTGGGAATAATATACAAATTCTGAAACATCTATTTATTATAGTTAGATTTCCCCCCTTAAATGTAGCCATAGTAGCATTTTTCTGTGAGAAGTCTCTGTCCAAAGCTTTTATCTTACTTCATATTTTGAGGCTGAATTATAAAATAATCTAGCAACAATTGGTATTTTTGTAGCTAACACTCACAAAATGGCATAATATTACTAATTTTGATATGTGCATAGAACCTGCTACAAATTCAGTCTATAAACTGATTCAGCACATTTGAACTATATCTTAATTATGGCAAAATTATGATTAAGTTGCAATTGAAAAAGCTCCCAATTCAAATGTCATGAACTTATTTTAGACTCTTCATAGGCATTAGAAGGTAACAAAAGTTACCTTCAACAAAAGTTGAAACAAATCAGCATACTTCAAAATTGAAGAGAGCCATAATAGACAATAGTATAAAATACACTATCAGTTATCCAAATTGCACATTGAAGAAAAATCTGCAACTGAAGTATAAGAAATCTGGGAAAATCAAAGTTTAAGCCTGATGTTTTGAGTCAGGTAACAACTCAATGTCAACTTCTTGACCATTAGACTTGTGCAAATTCAGCATAAATTGGAAATCTGAGACTAAAAGAGGTAATGATTCAATGTAAGACTGAAATCTGAGACTTAAGGGGAATCTGATTTGATTATATTGTTATTGTTGGTTGCACGGTCGGCCAGATGTTCAGACTGGATTTGGCATTTTTATCTATCCATCTGAGCCCTTCCCAAAGAGTTGGGATATTCTTGTTTGACACTGTCTTATTTGACATTGTTGAAGGTACAATTGCAGGATGTAAGCTGTTCCAAGTAAAGCTGCTTTTTGCAATTGACTAATGGTGATTTTGTCAATACAATTGACTAATGGTTTTATTCAAGTAGTGCTTCAGATGTTTTGGGATTGCAACCAAGGTACCTATTACTAGTGGTATTGTTTTTGCTTTCTTTCGCCACAGTCATTCTACTTCTATCTGCAGCAGAATAAAAATATCTTTGTATTTTGTGAATTTCTTTAGTTATTTCTTGTTTATTGTGCTCTCTCCAGGTACTGCCACTGCCACTGTGCAGACTTTTCTGTCTTTCTTATCAATTGTTAAATCTGGGATGTTTTGCGGCAGATACTTGTTTGTTTGAATTCTAATTTATTCAATTTCTGTTGCCCCCCATCTCAAGCAAATGATTTTATATGCCACATGATTCCCGGTGACTCTAATGGGCTTAAAGATCTGAGACCACAAGATGCCTTTAATTGCTTTATATTTTTGACAAAATTGGATGAAAATACTGTTAAAGAAATTAGGCCTGCCATGTTTCAGATAGATACATCCAAAGGCTTATTGGAATAAGTTTTGAAATAATATTCTAGACCAATTTTAGAGTAGTAGGAATGTATTCTACTCTATAACACATCAGATTCTCCTGCACAATTTCTAGAAGGGGAGTTTTTCTGAATATGATGTCAGAATTAATAATAATAATAATAAAAACTCTTTCCATTTGCTTTTCTGGATGCCAGGCTAAACATGTCCCTAAAGAATGACCACCAACTTCTTCTGTAATTTATTGTTCCATGTCACTTATCTTTTCTGGGAGGCTAATAAAGTTTATCATGGTTGGTAAATATGGTCCATTATGATATTCACTGGCTTCAAACAGAGGTACAGGGCAAATTGGCGAAAGTAGATGGTTTCAGGTCATGCCTTTGGAAAAAGACAAATGACTTGCCCTTATGAGAGGTACAACTTTGTAGTTTCTGGTTGTTTGGATTTGTAGGATCCCCAAAGAGCTGACATAGCTGGTTGACAAGTTAGTCTCTTAGAAAGGGGCAAGATTTGATAGTGTCAGAGTTGTGGATTGGTGGCAATGTTCTAGGTCCCTGATGGCGAACCTATGGCACGGGCGGAGCCATATCGGTGGCCATGCGAACTCAGCTCTGGCACGCATGCGTGTGCCAGCCAGCTCATTTTCGGGCCTTCTGGGCCCACCAGAAGTCAGGAAACACACTGTTTCCAGCCTCCGGAGGGCCTCTGGGGGGAGGAAAGGCCGTTTTTGCCCTCTGTAGACTCCTAGAAAGGCTCTGGAGCCTGGGGAGAGCAAAAAACGGGCCTACCGGGCTCACTGGTATCAAAAATGGGGGGGAGCACAGGGGGCAGGGCACATAGAATTATGGATGTGGGCACGCATGCGTGTGACCCCACCACGCTCCCCCCACTTTTGGCACGCGATGGCAAAAAGGTTAGCCATCACTGTTCTAGGTTAATTAGCTAGCAAAGACACCGAAGTAGTTGGCACAGTGAACTACAATGCCACAGAAACTGACAAGAATCAGTACAAAGAAAGTACCAGCACTGAGAAAATTTATTTTAAAACTTAATACCCTACCCCTATATTTAGAACAAGAAAGGTTCAGGTGCTGCTTGTAAGTATTAACCTGGCACCGATTCATTCACTCACTGTCAAGATTCTTAAACCTGTCCAGACTGTACACAATTGCAAAGTAAGGGCAACTATGCTTAAAATACTGAGAGCTAAATTGTGGCCTTAGTTTTCTTGGTGGGGTAGTTTACAGTGCAACATTCCATACAAATAAAGAGTTAAAGCTTGTAGCTGGCCACAAGCAGTAGAAAAGCCACTAAATCTGCAAAGCTCTTTGAAAAGCTACAAAGCATTTCAAAAGCACCTGATTCAATTCACTGCTTCAAAGCAAATCATTGCTTTGATCTGTGAATCTGCTTCAGTTGGGTGATTTGACTGAAGCTTTATCAAACTGAAGCACTTTTGAATCTTTGCATAAGCTCACTGGTCATAACTATTGGTAAATTCATTCTAAATAAATCCTAAAATTCATCTGTCAAAGAAAGCAACTGATTTCAAAATTATCACGGCAAATTCACCAATCTGTTGAAAAATGATCAAAATAACAACAACAAAAAATACAATACGAGTGTATGCATCACTGATCCTGCAAAAATTGTTAGGAAAAAAAGCTTATTAATGTGTGGTCATTACCAGAAGAAAAAAGCTGGTTATTGATAGATGCATTCACTTAGTCTTCAGATCAGTGGTGGGTTGTTCTCAGTTCGGTCCGGTTCTTGCGAACCAGTAGTAATGGCGGCGGGAGGCTCCACCTACCCACCCAGATGTCATCATGGATAATTTGTGCATGCGCAGAAGTGCGCACGCTCCCGTTGTGAACTGATAGTAAAGGTAAATGGAACTCACCCCTGCTTCAGATCATTCTGGTCTGATATTGAAGGCGGGCTATATGCCTTTCTGTGAAATAGAAAGAATTACTACTACCATCAGTATACTGTTTGGTTGGTCCATCACTAGTGTCCTTCAGAAGTTCTCAAGGCCGTAGCTTTCAGACTCTGATCTGGCAATAGGTCTGATGTTAGTACCAACATCTTCAGCCAATTATCATAGCCTATTTGTCTACAGATCCCTGGTGTTGACATCTGTCTCTTTGCCTGTAGACTGAGGGGGCGATTAGCTTACTGATTAGCTTACTTTTGTGCAATGACTCCATTGGGTAGATTGAAAAAAAACCTTTAAAATATAGCATGGCTGAGGATCCACTAATATCAGAAAAAGAGACCTCCCGCATCTGCTTGCCAAGAGAGAAAACAAGTCTTCTTGCCACAGACAACATTGCCAAGGAATTCCTCAAGATCCAATCCTCCCTGGGAAGATAGAATGCCTGAAAATGTCTCAGGAGCTTCTCATTCAAAAGGTTGGCAAAAGCAGGCAAGCTGAAAGACATTTGTCCACTAGTATTAATATATTTCAGAAGTATTAATTCAAAGGAGTGCTTGGGCTGTTTCACAGAATGCTTTGGTTATGAAGTCAACAAGGCAAGTCATCAGACCTTGCAAACTTCCTGCACTAATTGATTTTAAATTCCTGAGATTCCCTGCTGATAAATATAGAGGTTCTCCTTCTCTAACATGGAAAGATTTCCATGAAAATTGAAATGTCAATATAAATCCTTATGTAAGGAGGAATACTAATATTTTTAAATGTTTTAATTGGTTTGTGGTTTTTTAATTTTTGGGCCAAATTTATATATATTTTAATTGTTTTTTAATATTTGTATTTCATGTTTTTAATTCTGGCTGTACACCACCCTGAGTCCTTAGGGAGAAGGCCGGTATATAAATTGGAAATTAAATAAATAAATAAATAAATAAAACAAAATAAATAAATAAATAAATAAATAATAGTAATATCCTTATATAAGAAAGAATACTAATAGTAGCAATCATTGGTAGGCTCCTGCTGGTTCACAGTTCGGAGAACTGGTTGTTGGAAGAAATCTTTTCCCACTTTACAGGGCTAATCCTACAAGGAACGCAGGAAGGAAAGATTCTAGTGTGCCTGCATTTCTAACCTAATCCTTATCTTAATTGCCGCCCCTGCTGCTTTAAGTGTTTTCAGAAGCTGCCTCTGGGTTAAGCTTTGTTACATTGTAACAGCCTTAATGGTAGTACGTCCAAACTTTCTGTCTGTAGCTGAGCTTCTCTGGAGTCCCCCCCCACCCCACGAGTTGTTTGTGGTACTTTTATTCCTGGGACTTGAACAGCTATTTACAGAAGGGTTGGCATAGCCATAGAAGAAATGGCTGAGAGGCAGGATGCAAGCTTGGCATTCTGTCTGATTTTTTTACTGCCTTTCTGAGGGCATGTGATTTTTCCTTAAATCTGGATGATTACCTTAGGATATCTTGTGAGGTGAGTTAGAGCAGCTGGTACCTTTAAGTGGTGCAAATGGATCTAATTATTGCTTCTTCTGGGTGCTTTGTCAGTTCACTGAGCACAGGAGTCTCTTGTCAATGGGGATTCTTCAGTCATCCAGGTCATGGTTATCCCAAAGGTGCTTTTTTCAAGAGGCAACTGGACTTTCTTGGTTTCCAGAAAGTCCAATTTCCTCTCTTGAAAAGCACCATTGGGACAGGAATCTCTTGCATTGCTTCAGAGTGGCCAAGCTACATAATTGCTCACTGATAATAAGTGGATCCTCCTTCCAATTTGTTATAGTTTGCTCTCATGATAACATGGCATAGTAACATGGCACCAATTATAGAAAGTTAGCACCCACCACTTTCCTAGAAGAATGAAATATTTTGAGAAATATTAAAAAGGAAGAATATATTTCCCTGGATGAGAAATGGAGAAACCTGTTTTCTTAGAGGGAGAAAGCAGTCCCCACCTTCCTTAATAGCCCACAGAAGATGTCAGCACTTAAGAGATAGATAGCTATATTCATAGACAAAAATTCCCTGCAGCAAGGTCTGAACAAAGGCAGAATGGGATTAGCTCTCACTCAAGATGTTAATTTGTTAATTTGTCTCTTTAGCTCAGCATTTTGTAGCTCAAATATGCCCACCCACTTTCTGGAGAGCTTAAATGACCTCTTTGCTAAAGGGTTTCACTTTATGAGCAAGAGTTGGCTGTATTTTAACTATTTTAGTTCCTCAGTGTGCTCTGGCACCCTGCCTGATTTGTAACTCTGGGTTGCAGGTATTGCTGAGGAAAAGGAAGGTATTCAGACAGAATGGTTTAGCTTTCCATGAAAGCTGTGACTCATTGATCTTCAGTGTGTATTCCGCCATTTCTAATCTAATGACTGATATTTAGGGCAGCTTTTTGCAAGCAAAGAAGCTTTTTGTATTTTTGTACAGGTAATCCTTGATTTACAACAGTTCATTTAGTGACCATTCAAAGTTACAATGGCACTGAAAAAAGTGGCTTATGACTGTTTTTCACACTTATGACCGTTGCAGCATCCCCATGGTCACAAGAGGCCCGGTGAGGCTAAGCGCTCCTTGACCTGAGTGACATCAAGTTGGCCACGCCCATTCAGTCACATGACCACCCAGCCATGCCTACCCTGCCGGTCATTAGGGCAGAGAACTGGTTGTTAAATTACTTGAAGCCCACCACTGTAGTAATAAATTATGACATGCTATGGATAATTCATAGCAAAAAATAGGAAGCTGACTTAGCTCAAACATCCTATGGCTTGAAATATTTTAGTAACATCTATACAGGCAGAAACCAAATGGGATTTCTCCATGTTTGTCAGAGAAATCTTCACAACTTGGAAATCAAGTTGGTAACTTTGCACTTTCAAAGCATATGCTCTGTCCCAGATGTCTAAGCCTTTTCCTACATTCAAAATGAAGGAAATCAGGACTTGCCTGAAGATAAGGAAGTGTTTAGTAACAGGAGGAATTATGAGTACAGCACCTTATTTATAGGGTTGATGTAAAACATGCTCTGTTGTCCATTGTTCCATTGGATAGATGATTTTATGCGCGCGCACACATTATTTAACCCCATAAGAATCCTGAAGAAATATATAGCATTCCTCAAATAATTTCAATAAAAAAAGAACTGAACAAACAATGTGATTATTATAAACGCAGTGAACCTTGTTAAAGAATGAACCATTGGCATGCTTCTCTTTTCATATGCGATTGTTCTTTAAAATGTAAGCAATTTAATAGAATGGCATATTCCTGAAGATTCTTGTCTTAAAAATTTACAAATATTATGATAAAAGTGACTTTCAATGAAAATATTTGTGGGCCTACAAATTGAATTAATTAACTGATAGGTTTTGGAAAGAGATGTGCTGTTCACTAGCATTGGTTGTCGCCCAACAAAATCCTCTTTTGACCCATTTAACATCCCTTTCCTTGGTTGGTCTTTGGTGAAAGATTGAATTCTTTTCTAAGGTGAAATTTTGAGTGTATTTCAGCGTGATATTTAAGCTATACCTGAATATTTTTCCTAATTGCATTTTCATTTCAATTCCAATACACTTTTTGTAGAAAGAACTCCTGAGTTATATATATATATGGCATACAGACTTAATTCAGTTTACATCCTTTAAAAAACCTTCAGTTTGAAGTTTTGAGTGCATAGAAACCCATCAGTTAATTAATTCAATTTCCAATACTAAGCAAATGAACCACATCTCAAATAAATAAACATATTAAATTACATTGTGATTTAAGACAGCAGAAAATGTTTGGGGGAATTTTTCTATTTCCAAGTGTTTGGAAAATATTCCACTGTAGGAAGTAGCTAATATGCCATTGATACCCGTTACCAATATTGTACTCACAGAGAATTGAGTATACATCACTATGTGTGGTAGCCACTCCTAAGGGAATTTTTCTTATCAATCGTATGCATAGAAATATTTAGAAATCACTTTAGAAATACATCACTTTGTATTATAGTCTCTTCTACAGAAGTATGTTTGAAGTAATGAAACAATTTTCAGTCATTATAGTAGTTGTCCACCAGGGGGAACCTTTTGATTATAACACAAGTGTAGTGCACTGAATTGACAGAGCTAGAGGCTCACCTATGAATCCAGAAGGACAGTTGCACACATAACCTGATGCTTTATGGTAGATGAACACTGAGGGCAGTTCTGGAATTTTTTCCATACCAATTTGGCCATGACAATTCCACGCACTCACTCCCGCAGAGACATGGATTATTGCTACATTCATTGGTGTCTATTTCACAGTGAGAACCTATATACCCTGTGGCATTGAAAACAACAGAAAGAATTGTAAATTATTGCCCTTATTTCTGATTGTGGGTTCTAGTGGTAACTTTGGAAGCAACAATGTGAATGTATTAGAGCATATGTGAAGGGAGGATCAAGGAAGAGTTAAGAAAAGAAGAAAAGAAATTAGTTCTATATGCATTTGTGATACAATGTGAGTATGCCATAATTGCAGTGATGAAAACCAAATTTTTTTACCACCGGTTCTGTAGGCGTGGCTTGGTGGGCGTGGTGTGGCTTGGTGGGCGTAGCAGGGGAAGGATACTGCAAAATCTCCATTCTAACCCCACTCCAGGGGAAGGATACTGCAAATCCCCATTCCTTCCCCACTCCTGGGGGAAGGATATTGCAAAATCTCCATTCCCACCCCACTCTGGGACCAGCCAGAGGTGGTATTTGTTGGTTCTCTGAACTGCTCAAAATTTCTGCTACCAGTTCTTCAGAACCTGTCAGAACCTACTGGATTTCACCCCTGCATAATTGGATTGAAATATGTCACATACAAAGGACATTTCCTTATGGCACCAGAACTTTGAATGGCACCCAAAAACCTACTAGCATACAATGCAGTACTAACAACAAAGATACAATATAATATCTTTACAGCACCCAGTACTAGCTAATAGGCAGGTTGCTGAATTTTGTACCAACAGTATAATCTCCAAGTGGTTCTCAAAGGTTGTCCCATGTGGAGAGTTGCAGTAGCCCAAATGAGTAGTCATCAGGACATAATAACAACACAATAATGCAAGATCCACCAACTCAACTCCAGACAAGGCTGCAATTGACATGCCAGTTGAGTTTTCCCTGCCCATTCAGCAGGAGTCCAGAAAGAGCACCCACACAACCTGGTCATTCAATTGCTCCTCAAGGATACTTCTCCTCTAGGAAGTAGTACAGCTATTCTATTTTGCTTAGGCTCACAATTTCAGTAACATCACCTACTCAGCCTGGGTTGGCAATATATAATATGATGTCCTCTATTGACAATATTGCTTCCCAACTAATGGATGACCATTCCTAGCAGCTCCATGAAGATGCTATTGAAGCTGTGTTCTAATATCTAAGGGGCTGCCATAAGGAAGAGGGTTCAATCTATTCTCCAAGGTACCTGAAGGCAGAACAAGAAGCAATGGGTAGAAACTAATCAAGGAGAGAACCAACCTATTTATTGTTCCTTGGTCATCCTACACAGCAGATAGTTCACTTCTTTTTTTATAGTGTTTACTAAGGAGGGAGGCAGGGCTGTTTAAAGTCGAACCAGGTGCATGGTCCTTTATCACAGCACATTGATGGAAGTTACTGTTATTTTCTCAAGTTTGGGTTCTTTCCTTATTGAGAACAAGCATCCCCCCCCCTGAAAAAATCCCTACAGAGCCAGAAAAATACTGATTCAGCAATTGAAACAAGCCAATATCATGGGGATAGTAAATCTGGAGCCCCAAATTGAAACAGGAGTGTACTTGGAGGGCCCCTAAGCTAAACACCATGTTTTACAACTCACAGTTTGCAGTGTTATTGTATTAACCCAATACTGCAAGACAAAACCTCATATTACAAGTTAGAGTGATATCTGTAGGAGAAGCAATAGCAGAACCTAAGGGTGGAGTTAAAAGAGGAATCAGCCTAGAATCCCTATGTAGCCACAACAAACTAACCAGGTGCTGACGGTTAGTTGAGAAGATTCCTGTGCATAAGCTTTCAAAAAGAAATCTATTTAATTAAAGATTTACACATGGACCTGGTCTTTTGTGCCTGATAATATCTGAATGTGGCCTGAATACAGTCAGAATAGTCTGATTACAGAACATTCAAACCTACTAGTATTCCATACACATATTTCTGTTCCCTTTTCCTTAATGTGCACTATTCCTGATTACAGGAAGGGAAGGCAGAAATGCAATGTAGTTAGGACCCAACCCTAAAACTAATCTTAAAACCTCAAACAGCAGCCTCCCTTATTTGTTTTACAACTTCCCCAAGTGACTTTCTGTGGGACTGATGCTACTTATTGCAGCAACCTTTTCTTCTTCCTACCTTGTTTCCTCCAAAATAAGACATCCCCTGATAATAAGCCCAATTGGGCTTTTGAGCCGATGGCAATAAGGCCAAGCGCTTATTTCAGGGTTCAAAAAAATATAAGACAGGGTCTTGTTTTCAGGGAAACACGGTACATTTAGAATCATTTTACAATTTCAGACACTCCTTTATATGCAGTCAAGAAATACAATGTTCTTTTTAACCCAATATGGTGTCCTTTTTCAATTATTCCAAGTAATTAATACATACACAAATTGCTTACTGGAAACACAATTGAGGCCACAGTTCTAAAATTAGTGAGAAAATCACAGGAATTCTATGAAGATACCAGAAAGAAGGAAGGGGAGGAGGTGTTTAAAATCAAGTTTTTATTTTTTGGTTTTTTGATTTTTAAAGGCAACCTTATCACCCTTTTTTTAAAAATTTGATTTATATGCCGCCCTTCTCCGGAGACTCAGGGCGGCTTACAATGTGCTAAGCAATAGCCTTCATCCTTTTTGTATATTTATACAAAGTCAGCTTATTTCCCCCACAACTGGGTCCTCAATTTACCTACCTTAGAAAGGATGGAAGGCTGAGTCAACCTTGAGCCTGGCAAGATTCGAACCTGCAGTAATTGCAGGCAGCTGGTCTTAATAACAGGGTGCTTTAGACCACTGTACTACCAAGGCTCCTAAATAGTAAAGAGCTAAGAATTATTTATTTATTTTATTTTATTTATTATAATTTGTCAAACAGAAACAAAAACAGGAATAATATAAAAATACAATAACAGGGACAATAGGCACATTAGTATGTTTATGCACACACACCTCTATGGACCTCTTAAGTATGAAGTGAGGTCCACAGAAGTCAATTTGTGACTAAAACTGAAAATTTGTAGCCAAGACAACTGAATCAGGTAGAGCATTCTAGACTTTGAGAACTCTATTACAAAAATCATATTTTTTACAATCACATTTAGAATGATTTACATTGAGTTTAAAGCAGTTGTTTGCACGCATATTATTGTGATTAAAACAGAAAAAATCATTTACATGTAAAACATTACTACGTACAATTTTGTATGCAATACCTAAGTCTGACTCCAAGTGATGCAGTTCCAAGTTATCCAAACCAAGAATTTCGAGACTAGTAGCATAGGTAATTCTATTATGTACAGAAGAGTGCAAAACTTTTCTCATAAAATACTTTTGAACCCGCTCGATTGTACTAATGTCAGATATATGGTAGGGATTCCAAACAGTTGAACAATACTCCAAGATTGGTCTAGTGTAAGTTTTATAAGCCCTAGTTAGCAATACAATGTTTTCAGAAAAGAAGCTTCATAGAATTAAGTTTACAACTCAGTGCTTTTTTAGCAATGCTGTTACAGTGAATTTTGGAGCATAGATCATCAGAGATAAGTACACCTAGGTCTTTAACAAAGTGAAGGTCATCTGCTAGATCAATACCACCTAGCTTATACTTGACATTCTGATTACATTTACTAATTTGTAAGACAGAGCATTTATTAATCGAAATTTGAAGTTGCCAAATGAATGATCATTCAGACACATAGTCAAGATCACTTTGCAAAACAACAGAATTATCTGTAGTATTAAATAATTTTACGTCATCAGTAAAAAGGATGCAATTTCTTTTAAGTTGACCACATAAATTGTTAATATAGAGCAGTGATGGCTATCCTTTTTGCTGTCACATGCCAAAAGCGGAGGGAGCACGGGGGGGAGGGGTTGTGTGTGTGCATGCCCACACCCACAATTCAATGCGCCCCACCCCCTGCTCATGTGTGCATGACCCCCATGCTTTCCCCACTTTTGGAATGCGATGGCACGGTGGGTTAGGTAGGCCCATTTTTCGCCCTCCCCAGGCTCTAGAGGCTTTCTTGGAGCCTGGGGAGGGCAAAAATGGCTTTCCCCACCCCCAGAAGCCCTCTGAAGGCTGGAAACGGCTCATTCCCTGACTTCTGGTGGGACAGGAAGGCCTGAAAATCAGGTGGCTGGTGCGTGCATGCATGCTGGAGCTGAGCTAGGGCAACACTCACATTATTTATTTATTTATTTATTTATTTATTTATTTATTTATTTATTTATTATTGAATTTCTATACTGCCCTTCTCCCTGAGGACTCAGGGCGGTGTACAGCCAGAATTAAAAAACATGCAGGACAAATATTAAAAAACAATTAAAAGATATATAAATTTGGCCCAATTAAAACTCACTACCAATTAAAACATTTAAAACATTTAAAAACATTTAAAAATTTCTTCTTAAGCCAGCCCAGCTTGCTTGAAAAAATGGGTTTTAAGGGCATGACAGAAGGCACTGAGATCCTGGATTCTCTGCATGCCACCTGCTCTGCATGCCACCTGTGGCACATGTGCCATAGGTTTGCCATCATGGATATAGAGCAAGAAAAACGTGGGACCGAAAATGCTGCCTTGCGGAACACCACTGTTAACTGATGCAGGATTAGACAGCGAGTTCCCTATTTTGACTTTCTGCAGTTTATTACACAAGAAAGCAGCAATCCACTTGTGCAAAGGTCCAGTAATGCCATAAGAATTTAATTTCAACAGCAGTTTATCATGTACTACTGTATCAAAAGCTTTACAAAAATCTATGTAAATTGCACCTACAGCTTTACCTTGATCAAGAGGTGTAGTCCAGATATTTTTACAGTGCAAAAGTTGTAAATTACAGGATGAGTTTTTTCTAAAGCCAAACTGTCAGTTAGCAAGTTATTTGTCCCTAAGTGGTGAACGATGTAGTGGTTTATGATTGATTCCATAACTTTGCATGTAACACAACACAAAGAAATTGGTTTATAATTTTCAACTGAACTAGGGTCACCCTTTTCAAAGATTGGTATAACTATAGCTGATGACCATAGATTAAGCAGAGAATTAGTTCGAAATGATACTTCAAAAATTGTACACAAAGGTTCAGCTAAGACAGTAGCAAGCTTTTTCAAGAAAAAAAGCACATAATACATCTGGACCTATGGGTAGCAATGGCTTTAGATTACATAATGCTAGTTCAACATTATCTACTGTATATTTAATATTCAGCAATTTGTTACAACTATTTATGGTTCGACTTGTGAATGAGGGACTGCAACCATTGCTATCCACAAAAACTGAACTAAAAAATGTATTGAAAAGATTGGCCTGACCAACATTGTCATTACAATCACCCCCATTTTTCCCTTTTAAAGATGGAATCACTTGTGAGTCTTTAAGTTTTGAGTTTATGAAGTTGTAGAAGGCTCATGTAGAGTTTGAGTTTAACAGCTTTTCCTCCTGTTTAACAGAAATAATTTGTGCATTTGTCTTTAATTTGACAACATAAGGCTTTGTAGCGGCTTTTGAAGTTGGCAACGTAGCCTGTCTTGTTGTTCCACCAAATAAATGTTTTCTTAGATTGTAATTTTCTTATTGCCTTGGATAATTTATTCTTTATAACTTCTTTGGTTTTTCTTGGTACATATAAATTTATAGCTTGATTAATTTCAAGCAAAAAAATGTTATAAAAATCTTCTACATTTTTACAACCTGAAAACAAATGGTGCCGATTTAAAGATGTTAAATCAGCAAGTATTAAATTATAGTTTGCTTTTTCAAAATTATAATTTGAAGAACAGTCATTAAGACCTAGTTCAGGAGGATACAGATTAATACAAAAGTCAATCGTATTATGATTGCTGTTAGAAAAGGGTCCTTTAACATGTAAACCATAAATTAAATTTAAGCTATTACAAAGAATTTGACCTAGACAATTGTTAAGACTAGTGTTGTCAAAACCTAACTGCTCTAGCCCCAAAGTTGTAACAGCATTGTAAAAAGTTACAAGTTCATTTGTTTAAGGCCCAATTAATTAATGGCAAATTAAAATCACCAAGAAGAACAAAAGGATGTGGGCAAGGAGACGCCCAGGTTAATAGTTCAATTAACTTATTCATATGGCCAAGATCACAATCAGGGGCTCTGTAGCATAACAAAAAGAGAACTGTAGTATTTAGAGTCAGGCCGCAGACAAAGGACTCTGAGAAAGCAAGCTCAGGAGTAACATTAATCTTTTTCAATCCTAGGGACATTTTATTAAAAAATTGCAACACCACCATCTCTGCGATTTTCACGGTCAGACAGAAAAACATGATAATCATTGCGGTAAAAGAAGTGTTTAGAAAAGATGCTTTCAAGCAAACAAAAATGAGGTAGAAAAAAGACATGTTCAAGAGCAAAAGCAATTCAGACATTTTGTTTGAGAGGCTTCTTGCATTAAATAATTTACACATTAAACCAGTAGGAGTGGACCTTAAGGAGATGGGGGTGTATGTGCATACCTAATATTGGTGGACAGAAACACGAATGTTAGGGTGTGGGCCAATGTTCTTACGTTTAATACAGTCAGCACAGTACTCGACATATAAATCTGTTTCACTTTTGTCCAAACATTCTTTAAACTCTGCACAGAGCTCTCGGGCACAGATACATTGTAGGATGGACAAATCAGGCAGCAAATGTAATTTCTTGTGGTCTACGCTGCTTTTGGCAAATGAATTTATCATGGATATGAACTCCCGATTACAGGCTTCACTCTTACAAACTACTTTGCAAAAACGGAGTACCACTGAACCTTTGTTATTCTTATACTTCTTATATTCTACATGGAAAACGTCTACAAAGTTGGAGTATCAGGGCCTTCTTTGCCCTTATTTGTTGCGAGCAGCAGTAAAATGAATGCTGTATGCTAAATCAGGATATGGAACGTGTATTCTAAATATTTTTGGAATCTAGTTCAGGCTTCTATATTGCTTATGTTAAGGAATTGTTTAATTATATCTGTTTGCTTTACACAAGGGTTAGGGTTATGCCACTATTATAGAAATGCATGTTTTTTTTCACTTTTTATTAAAGAAGAAAAAGAATAAGACAAAACTATAAAAATAATAAAAACAAGAAAAAGAGAAGAATAATCTCCCCCTTGTGCATATAACAGCTGGTCCTGTATAGATGTGTCCCTGTGTGTGTATGTTTTTTTTTAAAACAACAACAACAACAACAACTCATTCAGCAAAAGATAACCAGCAGAGATGGATGCTTGTGAAATAATGCAAAGCTTATCTGGCTAGCAGTGACACATGTAACCCTCTGTGGTATCTTCACAGGTACCATTATTATGACACGGATGTGACCAACAAAAGGGAACAGGTATTTCACAATGCAGACCCATGTATCCATTGCCTATGCAATTGCAGCTATATCTGCATTGCAATAAAAGAAACACAGACATATTTTTTAGTCCATAATACTGATCTGAACAATTGTGCAGTTTTCTCTATCCTGGGGGAAGAAACCCTGCATGGCTAGCAGTGGGCCTCTAGAAATTATCTAATGCAGTAGCAGGGAACATATTTTGCTCTGTAGGACTAGGTTACATTGCTTAGATCACTGGTTTGGGGGCTGCAATGTGTTTATATTTAATGTATTATAAACCACCCTTATTCACTGTTCTGAAGCATCTCTTAAAAACAATACAAATAAACAGTAATAAAAATAAAAGGTATGCAATGCTTTTCCATTGTTTTACTCTATTCCCATCAACCCTCAGCTGTCAGGGGAGAGGCAGATTAGTCTTACCGAAATGACTTCAAAATTAGGAAGGAATCTTGGGGCTACAAGTCACTGACCCTTGTTTTAATGGCTGTTTATTGGTAAAGCAAGAGTCTCATTTCTCTGAAGATTTCCCATCTAAGATATTAACTCTCCTTTTTAAAATCCTGTTTTCTTTAGCTAATCTTTTCCAGCACCAGTGAGAAACCTGCATTTCTTTTCTTCTTCTTCTTCTTTTTTTCATTTTACCTATTAATACAATCCATCATTTACACGCTCAACTGTGATGGGTCGCTTCGAAGGTTGATTCTTTGTAATCATCTTTAATGCTTAGGTGAAACTTTTTCCATGTTTTACTAGTCATTCAAAGATGAAATGAAACTCAGAACCCTAGTTTTATTTATTTATCTATTTTCATATTTGTATTTCTAGGCATATTCCTGAATTTGCATCTCATTATCTACAAACATAATCCCTCTTCATTGATCCAACTTCAAGACCAGGCTGAAAGCAAAGCTGCTGCTGAGACTAGCACTGTAAAAAGTAAAAAAAAAAAAAAATCTACCAGAATTCCTCTGAGACAATTTGGGGCTTTCATCTATTCCAATTTCCATAAAAATATTCATTAAAACAATACACTGCAGTACATAAAATTAAGGTAGGATATATATTCTTCTGTGACAGGGTGGGAGATTATATATGTAGGTCAGACTTCAGGAAAAGATTGACAGAAAAGAAAACTTCTTAATTTAATTGAAAATGCTCATTCAATGGATCCCTTTGAATACAAGGGTTGTATATTTGAGTGCTTTTGGGACTGAAAAATTTGAAAAACATGGAGGACCAGATCAGACAATACTGTTTTTCTAAACAAAGCCTTTTAGGATTTAAGAAATAGTTATATGCACTACTCTCTAATATATACTTATGCAAATATATTTAAACATACACATACACACACATATTCATATTAAAATTACTGTTACTCCATCAGGTATATACTGTATTAGGAAGGATTAGAATGGTTTGGTTTTCTGCAGTAATGAAAGTCAAGCTATGATTATTTATATCATATTAACTTGGCTTTCTTGGAATAGCTATGTTTTGTGTTGTATTGTGTGTGTGTGTAATTCCATTGAATTTATGTGGTATTATGGTCTGTCTGCTACATCTGTGGTTTTACATGCATAAACACTTGCACGGTTGTAATTAAGTGTGATACACTTTTTAATTGTTGTGGAAGAAAAACACACACAAGTAGCAGAACTGAAATATGTAATTGTATTGTATTGTAGTTGTGCAATACTATTAAAGATAGATGAAGTTATACTGAAGAAATTACTCTCTGGAACAGTGGTAAAAGACATCCTGTTGAAACATCCTGTTCTATTCAGAGAACATCTGCAAATAAAGAGCACCATAAAATATTCAAGAGCGCTTTGCTGCATTTTGTATAGTGCCTGCATTATTATTATTATTATTTTTGCAATTAATGCTCGCTATTTTCTGCATGAGTTCACCAGAGGATTTTGGGACTAGTTGAATGAGTCAAACCGAATCAAGGAGAATATTTGTAATAGTCAAAATACTGAATGAGTCAAAAGGAACAACTTGCTAGTGTCCATCTTTCCCTTCCCAAAAACTTAACCAAGGAGCTAAGATACTGTGCTAGTTTTATTTAAAGTAAACACTCAGCTCCATTCAGTTGCCCCAACTCCACCCCGATGCAAGGGATTATGGGGTCATTAAAAGTCAAACAATTAAAAAAAATGGCCATGGAATCTCTTCCAGCATGTTATAATTTTTTTATAATCTCCTACCTACCATCTGGATTCCAAAATTGCTCTGCCAAAGATAATGACAAAACAATTTGGATTTTTGAGAATCCACATATTCCACCTTGAGTGCATGTATAACGCTGCGTTTTTTTTATCTGCTAAGAGCAGAAACCCTGACCTTGTCATCAGAACCATTACTTCAGTAGACAACTTGATTATCTTCCTTGTACAGCAGCATAAATAAAACCTATTGTTTAATATAACCAAAAAAGGGTACCTTATCCCAGTGTGATGTCTGGTCTCTTCTGATAGGACAATGCACCTGATTTGAGGCTTGAATTCCCAATGGAATTTCATTAAAACCATCATTTCTATTTTGAGGTTCTCCTTATTTATTTAATTAATTGGCACACACACAAGCACACTCCCACACAAAAGAGGAAGAGAAGGAAAGGAATCATTAGCGGAAATTTCAGGTTTGCGCAATGCATTATTAGAGGGAGACATGAAACAAAGTGGAAGAAAATGGGAAATCTGGTTTTGAAAAGTGCCTTGATTATTTCAATTTAAAATGTATCCTTGATTATATACTGTAAAGCAGCAATATGTATGTATGTATGTATGTATGTATGTATGTATGTATGTATGTATGTATATTTTAAATGCAGCTATTTTGGAAAGCTTCCATATTCATTGATAGATGGGGTAAACATGGATTGGGGAATTTGTGCTGTAGTATGTGGTACTACAGCCCAAATAACCTGTGGTATGTTACAGGTTTAAATATTTCTCAATATTTAAAAAAACCAGGTAGAAAATCCTAAGATTTAATGCAGTTACAAACAACCAGCTGCAACTACTGTACTAGAATTCATTTTTCCACAGTTCAGAAATCCACTATTGTACATTTGGGGTTTTTTAACTTGATATCTGTATGATGCCTAAGATGAAATCAAGAATAGCACCATGCTCCAAATTCAAAAGAGGAAAAATTTTCCAAGTGTGAGGGTTCCGTTATGTCAACAAATCCTCAATTGGAGTGATTCAGCTTCTGCTATGCAATACCAGGAAAAGAAGTATTTAGGTACGTACCCTCATACTCAGAATCACCTTTTCTCCTTTGAAACTGGATCAGTGCACAGCCTTACTAAAGTTTCTTTTGAGTTGAACTCAAATCCTATTGATTTCATGGACACATCCATATTGCCTTCCTGATGGCTGTATGGAAGTGGTTCTCTTATTATCTCCTTTCAGAACAGTTGTTGGCTATTGAGTCTAAGCTACAAGTGCTGATATTTTTTAGTCCAGTCCCCAGTGGTTTTCAAGTTCAGTGAAGTTGAGACAGTTGTTGCATTTATGACATCTGCAATTGGCTTAATTCATGCTAGTTTATGCCTTTCTCTATTGATGATTCCAATTTCATGATTGTAGCCAAAACTCAATCTCCCTCCCCCCCCACCATTGTTAGACCTAATTGCTTCTTGTCGGATGCAAAGGTTTCAGAGTTTTATTTATTAAGTAACTCATGAGACTGTTACCTGTGTTACATATTATATACATATTACATATTCAACTAATATTCATTGTAACATTGGTAACTTTGCAAATGTGATGAAATAATCCATGTTCAAACTGAAAGAGACTTAATGAGCTAAACTGTTGGGTCTGAATTATAGATCTTGAATAGATAAAATGGATCTTAAATACTAAACTGTTGAAATAAGAATAAGGTTGGTTTGGTTTCTGGCTATTCAGGTAGTCCTTGACTTACAACCACAATTGAGCCCAAAATTTATGTTGCTAAGTAAGACATTTGTTAACTGAGTTTTGCCCTGTTATAGGACCTTTCTTGTGACAATTGTTAAGTGAATCACTGCAGTTGTTAAGCTAGTAACATAAATATTAAGTGAATCTGGCCTCCTCCTTGATTTTGCTTGTCAGAAGGTCACAAAAGGTGATCACATGACCCCAGGACACTACAACCATAAATATAAGTCAATTGTCTACTGTCTGAATTTTGATCACACAGCCATGGGGATGCAGCAACAGTTGTAAGTATGAAAAATGGTCATAAGTCACTTTTTCCAGTGCTTTTGTAATCTCGAACAGTCCTTTAAAGGAACTGTTATAAGTTGAGGACTATCTGCGTTTTCTAATTCATCCAAATTCCAGTTGCAATTAGAGAATCAATGTCCAATCACAAAATCCACATGTTTATCTACATGACCTACAGGTGTTTTTAGAAAGTTAGGTGGACCAAAAAAAAAAAAAAAGGTACTTGGCATCTGCTGTAAACAAGTTATCCAAATACATGATAGAATCTATGCACTGCCCCCCCCCCCCAATTGAGGCATGGTTGACTTGCACATTCATCATTGTTGATGGCATATTTTTCACCAAGGAAGCCAAGTGGGCAGGAACAGTAATAGCCACCTAGAGTATTATGACAGGCTCCATCATTCAGACAAGACTCTGACAAACATTCATTGATTTCTAGTTCACAGTTGATACCTGCAGTGAAAGCTGAAGTTGAAGACATGTCAAAAGTGCCTGTTCTGAAAATAGATGACAATTTATAGCTTTATACAATGATTTGAAACTCTTTTGGTTCCCAAATTTTACAGTGATTATTTTTTATTTCATATCTGGGGAAAGAGGCAGAAATCTAGATTTTAATGAGGACAGAAAGCAGAGCTCTCTTTTTCTAACACTGTTGTCTGTAGAGTTCGGTCACTGACTTTCTTCCTTGGAGACAGCTTTAAAATATAACATTATTTTATCCAATGAATCTTCTCTGCTAAGGTTCTGTGACCTGACCAGGTTCACACAATATTTTAAGGGAGATCCACAATGAGGACCAACAACAGCAAAATGCTGGGTGTGATCAGGAAATTAAGTTCCTCCACTTTTTCATATATAAAGGGGTGGGTTTTGATTGCTTAGTTATGTCCAAGTTTTCCACATCGTTTACCTGCTCAAAGAAATCCCTATATGCAGGTCAAAATGTATCAAACATGTTTAATTCTTAGCGTGTATTCGATCCTTAGATTCTTAGCATGTATCTTAGATCTTTAGCAGAAAATTATCATTGTGGTACAGATATGAACAAGGCTACTAACCTAGTTTTCTACATATTGTGTGAAAGCTTCAGCTGAAACAAAAACTGTAAAGCTCTTCTCGTGATAATAATGGCTTATGGATTGTGACTTGGAAGATAACAGGATTATATTGTAAAGAACATTAATGTATCCTTGAAATGAATGATGGAAAAATAAATACATTGTGTGTCTATAAAACTGTAAGAAAAGAGAAGGATGTAATAGATCAGAATGAAGGTGGCCAGATCTTATATGGTAAAGCTGATGAATACCTACAGCGAAGTAAGGATGTAGATTTAATTCTGAATGATGATCTAAAATGTATGTCAGAAAGTATGAGAAAAATTAGGGAAGTATCCTACTTTTTTTTTTTTTTTTACTAAAGATATATTTCTACAATTCATGTTTAGCCAAGATGTTAATTCATTTGACTTCATCAAATCATTAGGACAGGGATGGTAGGCACGCTAGTTCCCTTACAGACCTCTTAGGAATGGGATGAGGTCTACAGCAGACAGTCTAAGGTTAAAGTTTTGGGGATTTGGGGAAGAAACCACAGAGTCAGATAGTGCATTCCAGGCGTTGACACCTCTGTTACTGAAGTCGTATTTTCTGCAGTCTAGTTTGGATTGGTTTACCATGAGTTTGTATATAAGAAGTACTTGTGGTAATATTATCAGTGTGTGGGTTGGTGATGTGGATATATGTCTAGGCAACAAATCCCCAATGATTTTGCTGCAAATGTCAGATTGTTTGTATGATGCAACAAGCTATATGAATCTAAAAATATTATTAAAGACCAAAGTAGTTGTATTTGACAAGAAAAATGGAGTGAATAATTACAAGTTACACATACATTGTGAAAAACTAGAGCAAGTAGATGAGTTTTATACCTTGGTAGAATGATAACTAAAGATGAAAAATATGAAGAAATTTTATGAAGTGCAAACACTAATAGAAAAGCAGTATTATGTGATTTCTTGCAAGAAATGAATATTTACCAAATGAAGCAACAATTGCTATGTATAATGATGTTCCTCAGCTCACTTTGTTATACGCAAATGAGAATTGAGTATGCAAGGAAAAACTGAATAAGGTGGGAATGGGATACTTAACAAGTGTATGTGATAAAACTAGATGTGATAAGGTTAGGACTGAGTAAATGCTGAATTAATGTGGACTAAGAACAGACGTGAGTGACGAAAGAAATGCATTGAGATGGTTTGGTGAGAGAGAGAATGAATGTTGACTTGCAAAACAAACACATGTAGGAAGAGTGAACTTATTGAGATGGAAAACCAAAGTTAGTGAAATCCTGAAAAACAGAGGTAAAGAAGTTTTAAAAATAGCAGGCAATGCATGATGTGATATGAATGAAGCGGAAGCAAGGATTTTGGTTGCAAAGAAAATAATGAAAAAGCATTGTGAAAATACTTGATGTAAACTACTTTTAGCAATGTTTCTTTTTCTTATCTAATGTCTTAATTTCTTTTGCTATTTCTTACTTCTTTTCTGATTCTGCATAATACTGCTTACCCTAAAAGGGAGTTATGTGTGATTCATCTTCATTTTTCCCCTTGAATAACAAGTTGTTTTATCTACTCATCATTGAAATCTTTTTTTCATAACAAACAACAATCCAGGTCTTTAAATTTAAACTGCTGAAATAACCCAAGAGGCCACTTGGATTTGACATTATTCTTTATATAAATTGCTTGACATGCAATTTAAGATGCTAATGGGTTAATCCTTCTTATGTCTATTTTCCTGAAGAGCTATGCTCTTTTCAGGCATTTGTTTGTGCTGTTTGTTTTTTCTAGTAATGCAAACAACAGGAAAACAGGGCACCAGGTTTTGGTATGAAGCTATCATACCTGGATTTTCTACAAATATCAACATTTATCACTGAATGTAGTAAACTTTGGCTACTTAGTAGAATACATTTCTCTGGTTGTACCAAAAAGTTGCACCAGGCTGGTTTGTTAATATATGGAATTTTTCAATAAATATGATTTTAAGAAGTTGCATCAGGCTCAGTTTCATCATGGCTGTTTCCTTGGTATAACTAGCTAATGAATTCCATTGAGTCAGCCATTCCAACTATGCCATAAGGCAGAGTGAAGCAACTGTCTCAAGTGACATACCTGGTAATCTCTGGCAATCCTTCTGAGTTCCCACTTGTAAAGTACAGCTACGTGTACTACGTGCCTTGTCTTCTAGACTCTACATTTGTCTAGTATCTCAGATGCAATGGAGGACACCATTGCCAATGAAATGCAGCTCAGTTGCTAGTCCTCTCTAGAAGATAATTCTGTAAAGGTGAATGAGATCTTATTTGATAAAATATCACCTACTTTCCAGAGAAAAACTGGCTTTATATATTTCTATACCATGAGCACAATATATCATACTGTTACATGATTTGGATCAAAGCATGGGCAAAGGGTAGTTGGATAATGGCATAAACATCAGAGGTGTGCAAATCGGCTGAAATTTGATTCATAATTGAGATTTGAAGGCATGAAGATTTGATATAATCCAATTGAAGATTTGATTCAACAAAATATTCAACCATAGCCTATAAAATGTCAAAATAACTGCAACTATTTCAACTTTGAACAGAATGGGATGAAAATAGCAGGCAGATCCTTTACTGAACAAAGTGTCATCTGGATAGATGAAACAGTTTTATAACAAAAAGCTTCTGAAATATGTTCCCCCACCACTTCAATTATGTCTTCTGGGAAAGATAAAATAAAAATTATGAAAGGACAGTACTCCTATCTCCAAAGTGTCCAACAAAGAGCTTATAAAAATGTAGAAAATGTCCTAATCCAATTTTTAAATAAAAATGTTAAGTATTTAAAGTTGAACTAACTCTTACAAAAGAGTTCACCTCCACTAGCTTTTCTGAGTTTACAAACATGATTAATTTACTAGAGATTAACAGGAATTATATTGCAGATCATTTGGCGGACTCGGTTAAGGAACAACAACGAAATTTGTGGGATTTGTGGAAATTCCAAGGATTATACAGGAAAGAGGAAATCAAACTTTTCAAAAGAGTAGCAGAAATTCTTTTAAACCTCTTGCTATCTCTGCAGGTGAACCTGCCTAAACAATTCTAACAGAAGACTAAGAAATAAATAGAGGAGCAGAATTCCTCTAAGCACTTTGACAAGGAGAGTTTGTAGAGACGATGATGAAATTCATTGGCAGCCGCACATGTCAATATCAGCAAACACGTTATACTGTTCATTATCCTTTCCAGTCTATGGATAGAAAAATATTATAATCTTTGAATTGATGAAAACCAGGAAAGAGTATTATATTATTATCTAAGAGCAAGAACAATTTGACAGTAGAGCTGATTACCAAGGGAAGGGGTGAGTTTCTATTCCATGGAAGAATTCAATAAGGGCTGGACAGTCAAATGTTGTGAAAACATTAATTAAGATTTATTCTTAGAGGTGAGGGATTAATTCAGTTTCCCAAAATGTCCTTCCAACTTCATGATTCTATGAAATTCCAAATCACTTTTAACTTTCCATAGTTATTCAAAGCATTCCAACGAATTCTGTTCAGGTTGAAGGTTGAATTCATTTCATTCAAATGGAGATAGTCCACTGATGAGTGTGATGTTTGCCCGGCATATTGTGAAATGTGAATGGTGTGCATGAAATACCATAAAAACTGCTTCACACAGGTTTTGCATGAATATTTTGAGAGATACATGTTCTCTTGTTCCTCCCAAAGAACATGCTTTATTCTCAAACATGTGTGCAAGCAACTATATAATCAGACCACCACGCTATTAATGAAAAAGACCTCTAGACATACATATCATATTCTTTGCCCCGAGACAATGGGCAATATATTTAATCCTGAGAATTGTTCTCATGTCACAAAGTGTACAGAATCCCCATATTTTACAATTGCTGAAACAATTTGAAGTTTAAGAAAAGAATAACAAAAAGATTATACTGAGGAACAATAGGCAAATCTCAAGGATGGGAGGGATATGTTTCTCAATAAAATTGTCATAAGTAACAGGTTTTTATATACACACACACAAATACACCCACACACACCAAACACTGTCTAGTGACCGTAAATCTGTCAGGACTTGTTAAAAGCAGTTCCCTGTGAACATATGATAACACAGTGACAATAATAAATGAACTGTGTATATAAATCTCAAAACAATCATATTAAAACAAATATACCCTCCTCGCTCCCCACCCCCACCTTATCATTAACATGAAACTACGGCTTGTTTCTGCTGTGCTGGATCAGGCCATTGGTCTGTCAAACCAATAACTTGCCTTAGGCTACTGAGCAAAAGGCGCTTTCCATCTGTAAAAAGGTAGACACTGCAATGATTATATATACACTGCAATGGAAAATATAATACAGATACAGACATACACATATAAAATACATACACAATTATGGGTATGGGTATGGGTATGTGTATGTGTATGTGTACATATACACATATGTACATGTACATATATGTGTACATGCATATGACTTGGATTATTTTAAGTCAGAAATTGCATGTTGATAATAAATGAAGTAGCAGCATGGGAACTTGGGCAAATAATTATGTGGCGGCCTCAAGTTCCATCTATAAACTGAACAATAGTCTACCACCTACTCCCTGTTAAGAAAAGAATAAGATGAAGAAAATTGTCACCTAATGACCTCCTGCAGCTAAAATAGCCTTTGTCTCCGGTTATTCAAACAGAAGTAGTAAGTGTAATACAACAAAGTTGGAGTGACACCCACCAAAGAAACATTATTAGCCATTTTAAAAATAATAGACTCTGATTGTCAATCTTCAATCTTTCAAGCTATGTTTAATCTCTTAGCTGACACATTACCTAAGAAAATCCACAGTACTCTTCTGTATAATGCTGACTTTGATAGTCAATACTTTTCTTCAAGGTAGATCTTAACTACACTTCATAGTGCCCCATCAGGAACACAGGAAATTAGTCTCTCTGAAGAATTCAATATTTTCTTCAGATTAACAAATGTTTACATAATGAAACACAATTGTTTTCTATTTCCTATATGTCCAGCGCCAGTTGCACTTCATCAGCTGTCCAACAGAAGCATTATATACACTATAAACTATATTCACTCTTCCCTGTGATTCAGGCATACTAAGCTTGTTTTTTCTAGTCAAAATTACATGAGACATTTCTTTGATGAAGCAGGACAAAAAAAAAAAAAATTAAAAAATTAAAAAATTCATCCAGCAGATCAGTTGCAGAAAACCGCCTGGAGAGCTCACAGAGCAACTTGCAACCCAGAGCCGGTAACGAGAGCATTTGGTTAGCATTACCGTGGTTGATTTATTGCGAGCTCTCAGCATACATATCAAAAGTTATAAGCTTTTTTAACATCCCAGGGAAATGAGATGAGGGTGGATGATTTCCCACTGTGATTCATGGTGTCAGGCTGGGCTAATAGCAATAGGCAAGCTCCCTCTGACTGAGTAAATGAGGATTTTTATTACCAGCAGAGACACCTTGGGAGTTTCATGCAAGATTCCCTCTGGCTCATGCATTTAACACATCTCACTCACAGCGAGCTGCAGAAAACTAAACAACCACCCGAACAACAGCAGGAGCCGCTGATAAATCATTCTGTTAAGTGGGCTTTAAAACCCACTCTTTTACTATTGCAGGAACAGAAAGCTGCCCTTTATGGAATTATTACTCTTATTATTTTAGGCATGGATGCTAGAAAACTATTCTCCAGTGGGTATCTCAGCACATCTCTTTGGGTTTATATTTTATGGCGCACTTTCTTTGCTGTTTTTAATCCTTCTGACAATTCTGTGCTCATACGGATCCTTGTGCTATACTTCCCTAAACAAAGCTACTGAACTAAAGGAGCCAAACAATATAAACTTAAATACAGACAGCATTCCTAGAACGTGCAAGAGGACTAGTGACTGGGAAGAATGCTCTTGTTTTTCTTTTTTCCTACAGGTGTCTCAACTTGAAATTGTGCTTAAACGGGAAAGAGTAAAGGCAGAATTGCCAGAAAGGATTTTCATAATGCCCCAGGATTGGCTCAGTTTTCAACTGGATGGAAAACTGCAAACCATGGGAGAAGAAGAAGAAATAGGGGCATTTCTTTTTTCAATGTTTTGCATGGTTGGTATTGTCCTTTCGAATGGCTTAATTTGATTTCAACTATAGCTGAATTAGGGATGTAGTGACTCAGTGGCTAAGACGCTGAGCTTGTCAATCAAAAGATCAGCAGTTCAGTGGTTCGAATCCCTACTGTCGCATAATAGGGTGAGCTCCCATTACTTGTCCCAGCTTCTGTCAACTGAGCAGTTCGAAAGCATGTAAAAAATTCAAGTAGAAAAATAGGGACCACCTTTGGTGGGAAGGTAACAGCATTCCGTGGGCCTTTGGCATTTAGTCATGCTGGCTACATGACCACGGAGACATCTTTGGACAGTGTTGGCTCTTTGGCTTTGAAACGGAGATGAGCACCGCCCTCTAGAGTCGTGAATGACTAGCACATATGTGCGAGGGGAACCTTTACCTTTACCTTTTATAGCTGAATTAAGAAGCAGTCACCCAATTATGATCATAAATATAATGAAACCATCCTAGAAAGATATTATGTATTATTACAAAATGACTAGTAATTTGAATTTCTTAGCACTACATTTTAGGAATACTTAAAATCCTATCTTGATCCACCTACTTATTTCAGGGTACTGACCTTTCCTTAGGTTTGCAGAAATTAAATCTTTTAAACTTTCAATTCTACTACACTCCTGGTAGGTAGGGTTAGTCAGTAAGCTTAAATGAGAACAGTGTGCTTTTCTTTTTTTAGTAAAGAATTGTCATATAAATAAAGGTCAATGTGCTTGATTCCAGTGCTTGTAAATACATGAGATTGGAAGAGAAAATATGTGCTTGCCTTCCTTTCCTTTCCTTTCCTTTCCTTTCCTTTCCTTTCCTTTCCTTTCCTTTCCTTTCCTTTCCTTTCCTTTCCTTTCCTCTCCTCTCCTCTCCTCTCCTCTTCTTTCCTTTCCTTTCTTTTCCTTCCCCTTCCCTTCCCTTCCCTTCCCTTCCCTTTCCCTTTCCTTCTTTCCTCAATCCCTACATAATCAACTATACAGATGATAGATGATGCTTAATGAATTACAATCAGATTCACAATAAGGATAAACTTATTGTGTAAAAAGTTCTTAAAGTTTTAGATAAACAACATTCAGATCATTGCCATGCCCTGTAGGGATGAGAACAGTATGAATGCTACTGTAGAAAGCTTTTTGCATTTTGCAATTGGAGGAAGACATTTTTCTAGGTAAGGTGACTGAAGCAACAAATGCACAAGAAAACCCCTGTTTCCATCTGTGGCACGTTTCATGGTAAATGATAAGCCAAATGATTGGTCAAATGCTAAAAAGAAAACTGGGGGAGAGGGAGAATTTGGAAGTAGGACAATACTACTCTTTCTTCCATCTGATGTTCAAGTTTCTCCTCCTGATAAAGGCCACCAGCCCCGCTGAGCAATCCCGAATCCTGTCTGTATGATTTAATTTTCTCTTTCCCTTTTTTAATACTAGTTTTCTTCTTGTTGTTGAATGGCGAGCTTGTCTTCCCCATCATCAAGGAGTTTATTCCCGGGTTGCAGCTATTGCCTTTGGTTTGGCTAACAGAGTCATGTCATGCAGCTTCCTACATACAACAGGAGGTCCAGATTGAATGTGATCATTTCAGAGCAGCTGTACTGGCAGTTAATGGGCTTTTCCGTCTCTCTCCTTTCTGTCTTTCCTGTGGCTCTGTAGTTCTTCTCATCACTTGCCCTGGACCAAGACACATACTGATAGCAGCAGGGTAGCAGGAAAGCAACACATTTTTTTTATTTGAAATATTATTTGGTGTCCATATGATGGATCTTAACTGAAGGCAGACGTCAAAATAAAGTCTATGCCACTCAACAGAAAAGATCTACTTTTACTTTTTGACATAACTCCTACACTCCTTGACAATTTATTTCCCAGGGGTGGAGAAGAGATGGGATGCAACGTTTACACTCCTGTAAACACCATCATATTTTTATACACTATGCGTTATCTGCTACCAAGCTCCTTATCTTTCTAGAAATTGCTCTCTAAACTTAATTTGTTGGAGGGTTATTTGTTTCGATAGTTTTACATGTCAGCTATGTTCTTGATTAAAATTTTCAGGATGAAACCACACAATTCTCCCTGACAACAACATACATTCAGGAATACACTCAGGGCACTTCAGCATGAGGATTTGTGCCAGTATGAAAGCAGGTCCGGACCGCGATGTCCCCAGGACATGAGTGGCGCTGGAGAGCTGAGCTGATTTATTTCCTGCTCAGCTGTCTTGCAGCTAAAATGGCTGCAAACTGATTTCCCACCGATGAGAACATTTGCTTTCCTGCTTTTCCTGATTCCAACATTCAGGTCCTGTGAGGTCTCACGGTTCCCCTTTAAGAGTTTAGAGAGATCCTGAAGCACTGGATCAACTGGACTTCAAGGGTTCCTCCCTTCATTCCCCATTTGAATGAAACAAGGGAGATTATTTTTGTTGCAACAGCAATTTGGATTTGCCCCCTTTGTTTTTTTTTCCACATTTCAAATCAGCAGAAGTGAATTGCTTCTCACAATTTGGGGAATGAAAACAATAATAATATGGAAGGCTCTACTTTCAAAACCTACTTAGCACACGTCTTGTTTTGTTTTCATCCCTTTCTTTCAATATTAGAGTAACTATCTAAGTAAATAGATAGTTGTTCAACCCTTCAGAGACTATGGGATGAATGAGATAATATAATACAAAGGACCAATTAGATGATGGTGCCAGTGAGGTTCTGGAGGACAAATTTAATGAAATAAACACAAGGAATTAAATTGAACCAGGTTCATAAAAAACACTGAGCAATTTCAATTTAACTGCTTTTTTTAATCCTTATAATACTATTTTAAATGTATCACCCTGTGAAATATAGCCTAATAGACTATCTAAGAAAAAAAAAGCTGGCATTTTTGTTGAAAAGAGGCCCAACATCATAACTCCATTAGTTAATGCTATTGATTTCAGTAATGGTTGATAGTGCCCCTTATATACATCAGTTTCAACAATTTTAATGGAACGCACTTGCCAAGAAATTTGAGTTGCAAGTAAATATCTTCTGCCTTTTCATGTACCTGAAATGCAGGAATGGGATATTGAAACAATGTGCAATATTAAGAAATATTATTGGAAATTTCATGGTGAGATTTCACATGATATTGTGTGAAGTGAGGTTAAACAAGAACATTTTGCATTGATCTCCAACTGTGCTTTTTTTCTTGGGATTTGTGAACTTACCCTATCAATGATTCATACTGAACAGTGGTTAGATAATCCTACAGTTTCTTTGACAGGCAAGACAATAATCTAATAGATAGATAAAAATCAAAAGTGAATTTAAGATTCATAGAAATATTCTTATGTGCTGAAAAATATGCAGCTTTGTGAGAGATAAGGCAACGCTTCAGAATGCATAACCACCTTGTCAGGACATATGAAAATGTCTCTTTCTAAGAGGTGGAGAACGAGGTGGCCTTTGATGAAGGTGATCTGAAAGTCTGATGCATAATTTAGAGTGATTCTTATAGAATCCCTACAGCTGCAATCCCATGGTGAAATGGTGAGGGAATATTAGGTCCATAACGAGATTGCAGGCTACAGATGGTAAAATGAAATGAAGGGAAAGCGAAACCACAGCATATGTTATGTGAAAACAGTGTGTAGTACTGCTGAGTGGAGAAAGCAGCATGAAACTGACAGTTCCTAGCATGAGAGAGAAGCCTGTATACAGTACGGTAGGTCAAGCAGATCGATAGGAAAACTAAGCAGGCATGGAGGTCCAAGAAGGTAAAGACTAGTGGAAGTGGAAATTAGGGAAAGTCAGCTTCAAAAAAGAAGGCAACGGAGTTTCAGATAGTTATATCTTGTTCAACAAACTTTCTCAAAAGGGAAATGGATGGAAAGGAAAAGGAACTCAAGGAGACATGGAGACCTAAGAATATATTTCCCACATTATATCCTAATACTTGCCCTGGACAGTGAGGTACACTTAGCTGATCTGACACATACAGCAAACATTAAATATTAAAACATGTTTTTGTGGAAACTTTGGTGTTCTTTTATTGTTTGCTTGCAAACATTTCATTACCCACCTAGCTGACATCATGACTAATGTAATTTAACATCAAACAGGAGAATCTTTTCTCCATGTACAGCATGCTGACATAGGTAAAGGTAAAGGTTCCCCTCATGCATATATGCTAGTCGGTGCTCATCTCCGTTTCAAAGCTGAAGAGCCAGAGACGTCTCCGTGGTCATGTGGCCAACATGACTAAATGCGAAAGGCGCACAGAATGCTGTTACCTTCCCACCAAAGGTGGTCCCTATTTTTCTACTTGCTTTTTTTACGTGCTTTCGAACTGCTAGGCTGGCACAAGCTGGGACAAGTAATGGGAGCTCACCCCATTATGCGGTACTAGGGATCTGAACCGCTGAACTGCCAACCTTTCAATCGACAAGCTCAGCATCTTAGCCACTGAGCCACCGCGTCCCTGTACCTTGTCCATGTACAGCATGCTGACATACCCACTTCCAAATTACAAATGCAAGGATTCCACTGCCTGTTCTTACAATTTGCATAGGTTTGCCAAGACAAGGGGACTTGAGTAGTTGTCTGGAAGGTGCTGCAATTGGGGGCCTGCAAAATATAGGTTGCATGCATACTAATTTTGTGAGTTCTTACCTGTGTACTCCAGAGGACAAATGCACTCATACTTCCCTATGAGGTTCAAGCAAGTGGCACCATTCAGGCAAGGTTCAGAAGCACATTCATTCACCTCCCGTTCACAATATTTCCCTTGGTAACCTGGGACACAGTAGCAGGAGTATCCCCCAATCTTGTCTCTGCACAAAGCTCCATTGAGGCAAGGATTGGAAAGGCATTCGTCAGTGTCAATTTCACAGTGTGCACCTGTGAATCCTTCAGCACAGAGGCAAGTGAAACCACCAGGTTCATCCTGGCAGGTGCCTCCATGCCTACAGAAATATGAGTCACACAAGCTAGTGGCAGTTTCACAAACAGTGCCAGTGTACCCCATGGGACAATCACAAGTGAAGTTGAGGTTTCCAGGAACACTTGCGCAAGTAGCATTGTGAAGGCAAGGGACAGAAGAGCAAGGATCATCTGTTTCTTTAATACAATCTTCTGCAGAAATGTCTGCTGATGAGTCCAGACAGCGGCAACTAGTGGCCGTGGCAGCAGTGTGGCATTCAGAGTCCTTTTGGCAAGAATTGGACAGGCACTTGGGGCCATCATTCATACAAAGTGATTCTAAAAATAATAGAAATGCAAAAGAAAAATTAATAGACAACTTTCAGCAAATCAGCACATGAGTTATGCAAGAAAAACTTGCACTCCCTTTTTCTAGTTTAATAGAAAAGGCTTTCTTGTTCAGGGCTTAAAAGGGCATATACAGTAGTGGCCAAAATTGTGGAAACCTTTTGGGAAAAGTGCATTTTTGAGGTTTGATGGCTAATAACACCACTTTTTTTTCTTTTGGAGTTTCAAGATAATCATATTCCATTGCTGGGATGGCCTGGGAATAGCCCAGACCTTAACTCAATTGAAAATCTTTGGAGTCAACTAAAGAAATTTGTTAGTTGGAAGCAACCCAGCAATAAAACCCAGTTAATAGAAACAATCATTCAATCTTGGTTTCACATTATAATAGCTACAGAACTAAAATACTTGGTTCACTCCATGGGAAGACATTGTAAGGCGTAATTCAGGCTAAAGGTTACCCAACTAAGTATTAACTGACGTGATAATTTTTGTATATCTCATTTTTTCTATGTGTTTCATTTTTCTTCTTTATACTGTAACTGCTATTCTAATAGCAAATCCTTCATAAAAGTTATTGCATTACATTCTTGATTAAATTATCTTTCCATTGATATATAATTTTACGGTACTACTAAAAAAAAAAGTGGTGTTATTAGCTAGTTTTAGAAAATAAACTTTCCCCAAAAGGTTTCCACAATTTTGGCCACTACTGTATATCTCATAATCAGGAAGTCCTCAAAGTATTTACAGGCCAATATTGGGACAGACATACCTTACAGTTCTATATACGTAATTATTTTACAATTACTTATTTTGCCATACTTATTCTGAGGTAAGCTGTTTTTCTTCCAAATGAATAGGCACTCTCATTTCTACTTCTACTGTTATAGGGATAATTCACAAACCTTCAAAGGCACTCAAAAAAAAAAAAAAAAAAAAAAAAGAGCTGAACTTTTGTAGTTGGCACCAGGATTCATTTTGATTCACTCCCATTTTCCTCTCCCATCCCCCCATCCCGAATTCCCTTTCCTTGGTAAAATATTCTGTCTGTATTCAGTCTGGATTTCAAGACAGTAGAAGAAGATCATGGACCCGTTCTGCAGAACAGTAAGCATAATGCTTGATCTATTTAAACATAAAAATAATATTTCATGCACCTACTATAATTTGTTGGATGGTAGGAAGTATCAGACAAACTTTCTATCAGGTGATTTTAAACGTAAATAAAATAACATGTAATATATGAGAATGTGTGTGTGTTTTTTAAAAAAACCAACTGTATTAATCATTTAAAATATAAATACAGAGTGTTGTGGAGGGATCTAGATAGATCACAGCTTGAAGAACTATCAACTACCACAAAGCAAGAAGTAGTTTTTTCTAGTTTCTAAAGATGCTGTTTTTTTATACAGCTGCAAAATCTCCCTCCCGCCTCCTCCTCCTCTTCCTCCCCCCTCCTCCTCCTTCTTCCCCCCTCTCTCCCTCTCCCTCCCCCCCTCTCTCTGTGCCACAATTTTTTCCCCAACCCTTACCTAGAAAAATATTTTATGTACCAGCTATCCAAATGATTAGTTGGAAAGCTGCAAGTGTTACATTTCAAAGAAGAATAAAGCCTAAAAAGGAGGTATGTCTTCCCTGCAGTAGTTCTTATACAGCAACAGTAAATTATGAGATTAAAAAAATATAGGGGGAAATGCTGGTGATCAATTATAGGTTATAAAACTAAATATCTCTCCCTAGGTTGCTTTTAGCCTTTCTCATACTTAAAGTTTTTGAGCACAAGATTTGAAAAAAATAACAATTCCAACCATATCAATTCCTGACCTAATAAACAAAAATCCATCTTCCCTCAGTTGGTTACTTAAGATATTGCGTGAACCTTAGTACGGTATTGAATCTCATATGCCTTAGAATATAAACTGTGTTCACATTTACATCTCAGCTCTCTTGTTTTTAAAAATATACTGAAAAAGCACGTGTGACCTAGTCCAAAATACACGAGCGTTCATTAAAAGTCTGGATATTTAGAAGATGTAGGAAATTCTTTCGTCAGTAGACATAATTTCCTTCTTCACAGGGCTCAGTTGGCATATGTATCTCCCTGAAAAGGGAACATAGATAGCTTCCCGGTGTTTGGCCTTTTCACACAGGAAAGCAAGTATCTGATTCCATGGGAACTACCTTTCCTGTATATCCTGACCTGTTTTGTGAGTAACCCTTGCTAGGGGGTAAAAGCATGCTGTGTACAGGCACAAGTGCTTCCTCATGCTTGAGCTACAAACATCTGTTCTTGAAATAAGAATATTGTCCCAATTAACACTGTCAGGAGGGAGTAAAGAGAGTGTGAGAGAAAGGATGGGGTGTAGGTTAAAGCCCACAGTGATGACGGGGAACTGGGTCTTAGCAGCTTCTTATATAGAATTAGAACCACACAAATTCTCTTCTGTTCTCCACCAATTAAGATCACATAGGAGTGACCTGCTCTGACAAAAAATTTTTTTAGAAAAATTTAACATCTAAAAATATTAAAATAAACTGCTGATCATTCTAAATTTAGACTGACTGATACATGAAGTAATGCTAGGAATCTATTTAAAAGGCATTATGGCACTAGCCTAATTACTCAAATAATTAGCGCCAAACATTTTACCCCATCGTTAAAGCCTTTTGATGTAACTGAGAAGTTTGGCAAGAGGCTTTTCCCGCTTAGAAAATGGAATATATTACAGTTGAAGTAATGAGTTTTCCCAGGAAGATTTTGTTCACATTAAAGATTGCCATCTACTGGCTAGTATTAGTATTAATCAAGATATAGCAGAAATTATTTTTTTAAAAAATCCCACAGAAAGATTGACATCTGATATTATAATACAATTATGGTATAAATCAGGAAGCCAGCTACTATGGAAAAGTGACTTTCCTTCAGAGTCTTGGGAAAGCCTGTACAGTTGCTGCTAAATTGTAATTGTTAATATGATTGAAGGGAGGAAATTATTAAATACGTGGGAGGTAATCACATAAACCGAAATTAATCAAGATAATAGTTTTAATTAAACAAAATGCAATTTTCTCTGGTCTCTATTTTTGGGAATGTAATCAATGCACACCATTCCAACACAAAAGACAGTGCATGGCCTAAAAAACATTGTGTATCCTTTGAGAAGTCTACATTACTGGCAAAAGATGGAAGGAAACAGAAGTGGTCCACCAGCAGAAAAGTGAGTGGCCCACTGGGAGACAGGAAAGAAGGAAGGAAGGAAGGGAGGGAGGGAGGGAGGAAGGGAGGAAGGAAGGAAGGACTGCATGGATATTTCCATGTAACCCTCTCTTCCTGGTTACATGTACCTGTCCCATCAGGTCTAGCAGAAAAGTTACAGGCCCTATCTATTAAGGAATGTCATCTGATGGAACCCCAGAGGAGAGCTTTTTCTGCAATAGCACCCGACCCTTGAAATATCATTCCCCTAGAGCCGTGATGGCGAACCTATGGCATGCGTGCCCGAAGTGGCACGCAGAGCCATGTTGCCTGGCACGCCAGCCTTCACCCCAGCCCAGCTCCACCACGCATGTGCGCGCAGGGGCGGGCACATGCAGGGGACTCTTGTGCGCATGCGTGGGGAGCAGGGCATATGTGCGGGGGCACTTGCATTGCATTTGGGGGGGTTCATGCATATGCGCCCCCCCGCACCCCATTTTGGGCCTGGAAGGCCTCCTGCACCAACCTGGAAGCCAAAATGGGGCCCGGGAGCAGCTGAGGCACATGTGCGGGGATGCGTGCATATGTGCAGGAAACACGCGCATATGCGCTGGGGCAGGGCGCATGCATGGGAGTGGTTGCATCACATTTTGGGGGTCCAGGCACACACATGTGCATTTGTGCGCGTACAAACGTGCATGGGTGCAAGCTTTGGACACTTGGCACCAAAAAGGTTAACCATCACTGCCCTAGAGGTTAGATTGGCCCAGTGGTGAAATCTACAATTTGTTACTACCGGTTCTGTGGGCGTGGCTTGGTGGGGGGGTAATGTGACTGGGTGGGTGTGGCCAATTTTTTTTTTTACTTTTAAAACCATTTTTTCTATAACCTTCGGCAAAGAGGTTGTAAAAAATGCTTTCAAAAGGCTCTGACAATCCCAGCTAAATTGCCTGATCGGCAGAGACTTTTTTTCTTTTAAATGCCTCTGACGATCAGGAAACTTGGATCGTCAGAGGTATTTAAAAGAAAAAAAGAGTTTTTTTCTTTTAAAAGCCTTTGATGATCCCAGCTGAGCCGTGCGATCATCAGAGGCTTTTTTTTTACTTTTAAAAGCATTTTTTCTGCCGAAGAGGTTGTAGAAAAAATGCTTTTAAAAGTAAAAAAAAAAGGCGATTGTTCAGCTCAGCATGGGGGGGGGGGGGCAGGGATTTTTGCTACCGGTTCTCACCCCTGGATTGGCCCCAACCCTACTTGCCTTTTGAAAGGCTCTATCAATAGTTGTGTCAATGTGCCTTAGCATCCAGTGATAGTTCAGGACCTGCCTAATGGCTATACTGATTGATCTGTGACTTACACTTGCCTGTCTTTTATATTTTTTGGGTTTTAACTTTTGGTTTTAAAGAGAAATTACTGCATTATTTATTGATTTCGGTATTTTATTTTACTGGTTATACTATCTGCTTATCTTAATAATGTGAGTCACCTACAGTAAGAAATGTGAGATGGGAGGTTATACAAATTGAATAAAGAAAGAAAGAAATCTATTTCTCTCCAGGAACTGGATTCACTTTAAAGTTTTGGGTAATTTTTTTCTAGATCAAGAATGCGCTTTGTTGGCTCAAGGCTGCAATAGACACGTGTATTATATTGAGGTCTGCATCCTTAAGCAAATTCAGGGTATTCAGAAAAGGATTTGAGGTAATTAGTGGGTTTTAAAAAAAAAAGATGAAATGAATGCTTTAAATCTCTGTAAGTCTTAATGTTCTTCCTGTATTCTGCATTTCTGAAATATCACTCTAGGAACTCATGGAGCAATAGAAGGAATTCTAATACAGTCTGTGGGATGTGTTTTATACACCTCTTTCCTAGAACATTTAATAGCCTCTCCCTTTGGCAGAATGCACCAGCCAGTGACTCTTTCTAGCTATGTGTTCTGACTCAGCTTAGCAAGTAATGATAAGCCGCTTACTTGCGAGTAAAAACAAACCCCCTTTCAAACAGGGTAGGAACAGTCTTTTATTCACATGGATAAACAAAAATCAAACTTAATTAGCCCCAACAGATCTGGCCAAGAAATCCGAATTCCTTGCCGCATCCTAAAAGTGAACTGTTGTCTGCAATGACAGGCCACTCCCAAACCTCTATTATTTATTTCCCAGCCAGGGAGGGGCTGGCTAGCATCCACATCTGCTTTTTCTTGAGAGCCAGCTTATTGTTTTCCTTTGCTCTCCTCTCCTTTTTCCTCTGCGCATATGCACATGTGGAATGGGCCCCATCTGTTCCTCCCCTCACTTAGTTCAGACCCCGAAGACAGCTGCCTCTCCACCTGGGGAGGGGGGAAACGGAAGGTTCAGGCTCTGCTTCTGTCTCTGAAGCCATTTCCTTCCAAAGGCCTGAAGTGGCCCAGGCTCTCCCTCAACCTCCTCCTTGTCTGACTCTGCTGCTAACTCTGCTGGCAGCCAATGGGCCACAACACTATTGGAGAATTTAGGCCTATATGGAACCATAGAGAGAGATATTTTTTAATAACAGAGCAAGGATATCAGAATAATCTATAAAGGATTCTTTTTGAGGGAAATGGTTTGATAAACCAAAAAGAATCCATCATGTTATGCCTAAAAATGTGTATTGTTGGGACAAGTATATCATAGTTTAGTTATTAGGGAAAGAGACACATAAAATGTTAAGGGATTTTACATATGAAAAGAAATTGCAGCATTCCAACTTCCCACCCACCCCAATTCTCGAATTATATTAGTATTTACATTTATTGAATTTAGGTTTGTATGCAATGTCAGCCTTCCGTTTTCACTTTAGCTTCCAGACCCACATACCTTAAGAGTGGCACTCCTGAATACAATGACAGTTGCCATTTCCTGCAAATCGTATTTCCACAAAGATCATTACAGTGACCACAGTTCAGTAAAGTACAATACAGAACAACACAGTGGCCTTCTGGACTGCCGATGACCAGCACTGTATATCAGCCTGCCATAGTGCAAAAATTCTCAGTGTGGCACCTGAGAGTGCCAATGTAGTCATGGACACCTCCTTTGTCACCTCCTGGATCTCAGATATGTGTGATTTTGCTACATTAAAAACTAATTTAATTTAAAAACTGTTAAGCTGCAATGCTGCAAAACAAGGTTTTTCAGCTTCCAGTACAATGTTTCTGTTCAAGAGTGGCCCTGAGTCTCAAATGGCTTCCATAATCCATGCCCTCTTTTAGAAAATAAAAATGATGGGTGGCTACTACTTGGTCTTTATTTAGATATGGATCCACTTTTCAGAAGGAAAAAAAAAAGGAATTGAGAATAATAAGAGATGTCCTCCAGGATGGTAGGCTAGAGTAGTTTGTGCAGCAAGTAGCATTCATATAAATCCATGCTTTGAAACTGGCTAAAAACATCCTAGCCATGAATATGTCTAAGCAATGAAGCGGTAGTTGCAGCAAACTTACTTTGTTCCTTCCTGTCAGATGGGACTCTCATTTACTGACTTTTGCCTGAGAAGAGCAAAACCTGTTGGTAATTATCTAAGAAAGAAAAGCACTAAGAGAAGATCCAACACCCCACTTTGATATAAATGGCATCTTAGACTTGCCTCCTTGAAAGTGCTCCTTCTTCCTTTCTCTCAGTTCCTTGTATATGTTGTCTCTTTAAACTTAACCTATTAGCTGACCTGAAGGGACGCGGTGGCTCAGTGGCTAAGCTGAGCTTGTCGATCGAAAGGTTGGCAGTTCAGCAGTTTGAATCCCTAGTGCCACATAAGTGCCTGACACATGACTACGGAGACGTCTTCGGACAAGCGCTGGATCTTCGTCTTTGAAACAGAGATGAGCACTGCCCCCTAGAGTTGGGAACGACTAACACATATGTGTGACCTCTTTTTATCATCTCCATTATTTGTGGACTCAATAACTGTTTAACAAGATACACATTCAGTAAATAATAAAAATAATTCTTTTGAAATATTCCCTAAAATTAAACTGAGCCACAATTAGAGCTGATTTTTATGCATCAACTAAGTTTTTTTTTTCCTTTCGTGCCTTAGAATTGTACAAATATTTTTTTTTAGTAGTCAAGTGGTTGTTTAAAGCAATCCAACCTGCCAATGAGATTATACCCAACCATGCTCAATTCATGGTACCAATGAAATATCTTCAAATCCTAAATAGGAATTGAAATAACATATTTTATTGGACATATATTTATTGCCCAGGGTATTCAGCATGGCTTTAAGGAATTTGTTGCTATGGTATACCTAGGCACGTCTAAAATTTGTTTGCAATGGGTTGTGACAGATAGTGAAGAAGGCATCCTGTAAGTCTACTAAGAACTCCCTGGCAAATCAAACCCAGAAGACCATGTATGCTATCTTGAGTTTTCTAGTGCTACATAATGACTCATAAGGGAATGCCAAAAAGAATAAGAACATAAGCATATAACTTTATGAAGAGCCTAAGAGACATGGAATGCTTTTTCTTAGTCATATACAATATGAAAAGAAAGAGAAATGGGATACTTGAATCATACGGAACAGTAGGCAACGAATTAAGATAAGCAAAGAAAAAAAATGGGGCAGAGGCTACAGAAAAGCACTAAGTTTTATTTTTGGCATTTTCACCCAGTCAAGGATCTCTGTAGATCACAAAGCTACTGATCTGTTCAGTTGTGCATCACAGGCAATACTGTTGATAAGCAAATGGTGGTGCTGTTGATTGTGGCATTCTATAACCTTCATATTCATTGCCAGTCTTCAAGAATTAAACTATTAGATTTCATCAGTCCATTGTCATTTTTTAAGCATGTTTTCCCAGAAGTAAGGCTCACTTAAGCCTCTTGCTGTCCATTTGAAGACAAAATACAAATGCACTATTTGTTCCAATAGGGTACGAGCAAAATAATCCTCTCAACTGCAATAGATGAATGAGGAAGTCCACAACTTTTTTTAACTTCTCCTCTCAGCCTGCAAAGCATTCTATTTCCATATTGCGCCATGTTTATATTCTTTTCTAAATGACTTCATAATTTCCTGATTCTCCAGGCAAGACTTGTCCAAATGCATTATATATAAGGCTCATAGCACTCTACATCCTCCTCAAAGCAGAGTTATCTTGGGGTGAGATGGGCCGCAAACAAATTTAATAACGAAATAATAATAAATAAAATGAAATCAAAATACTCTGTATCAAATTCTAGTCGAACAGATGGAAACTCTGTGTTCTTCAGGAATGAAATATTGCTCTAGTTGCTAATGAAGGTAATACCTCCATTCTTTGACCCAAATAAGGGTGAAGAAAGTGAGGCTAGGGCAAAAGGTTGGACTGCGCTATAAGAGGGATAGAAGAAAAGATGAAGATCTATAGACATACATTGCGAGATTCGCTGATACAGACTTGGGAGAGAAGCAGGAAGGAGCACTATTTTAAAATACCAGGCTGGGTATCCACTATGGAGGCAATGATTCACCCTAATACATTAGACATTGGTAAAATGGTAAAATATAATGAAATTTTGGATAACAGGGGAAGATTAAAATCCAACCAAGAATTAAAAGAGCAGGGAATAATTATAGACTGGTAGCCATATCTCCAGCTACAATTGAGATACAAAAAAGATTTAGAGGAATTTGGATTTGAACCGAATTTAACATAACTAGACAAATTATTAACCGGTCCGGAAGTGAAATTACTATCTAAAATATATAATTATTTATTAAACTTTAATTTGGAAGAGGAAACCGTAAAGGGGCCAATGATAGCATGGGCTAAAAATGTGGGACATAATATTGAGATAGAAGATTGGGAAAAAATCTGGAAGAAAAATTATACATTAACAAAATCTGCTGCATATAAAGAAAATCAGTATAAAATGTTCTATCAGTGGCACTTAGCCCCAACAAGACTTGCAAAAATGTATCCCAATCTAAACCCTAATTGCTGGAAATGTAAAAAAGCGCAAGGTACCTTTTTTCATGTATGGTGGCTTTGTCCAGAAATCAAAAAATACTGGATTAAAATTCAAAAATGGCTAAATGAAATTATGCACTGCCAAATAGAATTGAAACCTGAACTGTTTCTTCTGGGGATCATTAAAGGAAAATATCCTAAAAAGATTAAATATTTGATCATTCATATTACTATAGCAGCAAGAATTGTACTTGCACAAGCTTGGAAAATGTTCACTATACCGACAGATTGTGTAATAATCCGGAAAATCTTTGAGTGTGCATAAATGGACAAACTTACCATAGAATTAAATAATAAGGAAGATTCAGAATATTACTCAACTTAGGAAAACTGGTATCAATGGATAGAAAATAAAAATAGGAAATATATAGATCAAAATAAGACATAAATTGTGTTTACATATATTTGATCAAGTAGGAATATCTGGGAATATATGAATAGAGTTAAGATTTGTGTACTGTTGGAACGACGTTGAAGTGTACAATTATTATGGACATATTTTTGTTACAGATGTATTTGTATTTTAATATTTTAAACTTTAATAAAGGTTTCTTGAAAAATTAAAAAAAAAGAAGAAAAGATGAAGAACAGTGGCAACAGCAGCAGGAGGAAGACAGTAAATAAATAAATAATTTGGAAGGCATTCCTTGTATTTTCCAGAAGGCTAATGACAAATTGGATCACAAAAGAAAAATGAACAAGCCTTTAGGTCATACCTTGTGCAGAAGCAGAAACATTATGGCCATAAAAACGCCAAGGCACTAAATATAGAATTTATTTACTCCAGGCCTGTTTTTTGAAGCATCCTTCTAAATTGCCATGGCAACCTTATGCGTGGCTTATTGCCTTGAATGAAGAACATTGCCATGGAAACCAATAAAAACAACCTCAATGGCAACAAAAGGAAGACGCAGTGGTTCTGTTTCCGTAAGAAAGAGCCAATTATTTCGGTAACCCCCCAAAAAACATTTAAATCAGAAAAGACAAAGGAAACTCCATAGTTGTATGAGTGAAAAAGCAAAGTAGCACCAACCTTCTCTAGCAAGGAGAAACTGGTATTATAATAGAAACAAATAAAGAAGAAAAGAAGCAGCGAATTTTAAAATGATGTTTGGCATTCAAATTGGTACGGTTCCAATTTGGACCAAACTATTTATTCATGAATTCTGATTATGTTTTAGTTAATTTGCAACCTGATGTTATTTTTTTTACCCTTGTGAAATTGAAAATTCTAAAAACTGGGGCAATGAAATTAACCTAAGTATATGTGTTACTATACATGTTGATGTAACATTATTATACTATTATCGAGAAGTAAAGAGATATAATAGAATAGAGAACCACAAAAGCAAAATACATATGCCGATACAGAAAGCTATAAAATGACCTTAGATGGTATGTATTGTTTGCTGTGTTATGTTTTGTTTTTATGTATTTGTGGTTGTTTTCTATGTCGTTTTTAAAGACAAAACTGTTTAATAAAAATTATTTTAAAAAAGAAAGAAAAGAAATTAACCTAAGTAAAGGGTTTACGCGCGCGCGCGCACACACACACACACACACAAATACACACTGGACTAGATTAGTTTAATTGTAATTTATTTATTAAACAAGAAAGCTACACATAACCCAATTGCAAGCTGCCTATTCATGCAATAACCCTCATAAACATTTTCTAAAGCCAAAATAAGCTTAACTGGTCCTGGAATTATCCAAGAATGATTCAAGGTTAAGATGGACTGCATTTGGTTTCAGTCCATGTATGGCCTCCTGAAGTCTGTTTTTGTTTGTTGGTTTGTTTATTAACATTATTCATATTTTGTCCCAAACCACCCAAACTCTGAGCAGCAAACAACTCCAAAATACAATCATTAAGAACCAACCAGATGGGGAGGAGGAGAAGGAGGAGATGGAGATGGAGATTAAACAGATTAACAGAGTTGGAAGGGACTTTATAGATCATCTAGTCCAACCCCCCACTCAAGCAGGAGACCCTACACCATTTGACAAATGGCAGTCCAATCTTTTCTTGAAAGTCTCAAGTGATGAAGCTCCCACAACTTCCGAAGGCAAGTTGTTCCATTGGTTTATTGTTCTCACTGTCAGAAAGTTCCTCCTCATTTCTAGGTTGAATCTCTCCTTGGTCAGTTTCCATCCATTATTCCTTCTCTGGCCTTCAGGTGCTTTGGAAAACAGTTTGACCCCCTCCACTCTGTGGCAGCCCCTCAAGTATTGGAAGATGGCTATCATGTCTCCCCTGGTCCTTCTCTTCACTAGATTAGCCATGCCCAGTTGCTGCAACCGTTCTTCGTATGTTTTAGCCTCCAGTCCCCTAATCATCCTGGTTGCTCTCCCCTGCACTTTTTCTACAGTCTCAACATCTTTTTTATAGTGTGGTGAGCAAAACTGGATGCAGTATAAGGGCTTTATAGAGTGGTATTAGTACTTCACTTGATCTTGATTGTATTTAGGACTTTAGGATTGCATTAGCTTTTTTAGCTGCCGCTGCATACTGCTGGCTCATCTTTAGCTGGTTGTCCACTAAGATTCCTCTCACAGTCACTGCTATTAAGCCTGGTTTCCCCCAGTTTATATGAGTGCTTTTGGTTTTTCTTATCTAAGTGTAGGACTTTACTTTTCTCTACATTGAATTTCATTTTGTTAGATAGGGTACAGTTTTCAAGTCTGTCAAGATCCATCTGGATCTTGAGCCTATCTTCTAGGGTGTTGGCTATTCCTGCCAGTTTAGTATCATCTGCAAATTTGGTGAGTTCCACTTCTATTCCCTCATCTAAGTCGTTTATGAAGATATCGAAGAGTACTGGGCCTAAGACGGAACCTTGTGGTACCCCACTGCTTACTTACTGTAGACCTTCTTTTCTCACACTACTGCTTAATTTGTGTACTGTTCTTGCTGTTCCTATCTTACAAGTGCTATATATTAGCCTGAGTCTGTCTTATAAATATAGTAACATTGGTATCCGCAAGAAACAGGATATGTAAAATGATATTTTCCTCTGCAAAACAGTCACATCCCTGTTTCATTTTGCTTACAGCGATGCAATGCAAATATACAGAAAGGAGTTATTTGGAAAAGTTTTTCCTTGTCTCGTGGCATGGAAATGATATAAAAAGCAAGTAGCAGTAGCGCCAAAATATCCCAAAGCTCAACTTCAGTTCCCCAGCAAAATAATTTTGGTCTGCTGTAAGCTTTTTTTTTTTTTTTTTGGCCTTCTTGCTCAACTCTAGAAGTTCTGTTCCCCAACTTTTAATGCATAGAGAATATGTTTTCTTTTATGGCTGAAACTTGGAGACACACATCCTTGTCAGTGCTGTATGCAGCTAGGTCAACATTATATCACAAGGTTGTTTTTTTCCCCTTTGTCAGTCAGCCAGGAATCAAGAATGGAGCCTTAGTTTAAAAGATAAATGTACTTTATAAATCTAAGAGCTATGGTGGTGCAGTGGTTAGAATGCAGTGCTGCAGGCTACTTCTGCTGACTTTTGGTTGCCAGCGGCAGTTCAATCCTCACTAGCTCAAGGTTGACATAGCCTTCCATCCTTCTGAAGTCAGTAAAATGAGGACTCAAATTGTTGGGGACAATATGCTGACACTGTAAACCACTTAGAGAGAGCTGTAAAGCACTGTGAAGTAGTATATAAGTCTAAGTGCTATTTTTACTTATTTACTGCTACCCCGTTCATTGCTCTTGGTATGTGTTGTGGCCCGCCGGTGGCCTGAGGAGCTGGAGCAGAGTTGGACAGTGAGGGGGTTGGGGAGGAACACAGGCAAGTCCTGGCAGCTGGGGGAAGCTCAGACGTGGGCTCTGTGTCAGAGGCTGAGAGGGAGCTAGACAGCAGTGAAGCAGAAGAACAGCTGGAGCCTGTTCCCAGTGTACGCATGCACAGAGCTGCCAGAAGACAAGAACAACTAAGAAAGCAGGGTCAACTTGGGAGTAAGCCACCACACCTTGGAGGTAATTGGCTCCTTCCATAGGAAACAAAAGAGGAGCAAACGGGGAGTGGGCTTTTGCAGGAAACAATTCATTCGGTCAGTCGTTTCAAGAGTGGAAAGTTCTGTTCATGACTCTAAGAGATTCCTTGCCAAGTTTTGCCTTGCCCTGCGTTTGGAACCTAATTACCTGGCAGCTTTCCAAGTGAGATAAGGTGTGTTGATAAATATTCTTCTGAAAGACTGTTTGCCAAGCCTTGCTGACTGTGAATGAAAGGAAATAAAAGGGGTTTTGCCGGGACTAAGATTCTGCTTCTTGCTATTTAAGGAAGCCTAAGTCAGAACAGTGTGGTCTTTTAGGACATTTAGACAGCAGGGCGCCCAAAAGTTCAATACAACCATCCTACTGAGATTAGGGCTTTCTAATTTCTTTTAAAAATGTAAGTTTTTAAATTAAAATTCGAAGGCATGCTGAATATTTATTTATTTGTTTGTTTCCATTTCTATACCGCCCTTCTCCAATAGGACTCAGGGCGGTGAACAGCCAAAGTAAAAAAAACAGAACATACAAAATTTAAAAGCAGTTTAAAATAATTAAATATTAAATATTAAATATATAGAAATAAGAATTATTCCTAGCTTTGCATAGCTCTCTTCCAAATGCATCTGCAAAAATCTCTGTTCTAATATGCCTTCTATTCAGAAAGTAAGCCCACTTAATGTGGATGTGGATGGGTGTGCATGCAAAGGAATTGTAGGTGGGTGACACTAGGTTGAATGGATCAGAGGCTTGCAAATTTGGCATCAATACAAAAGAATATTTGTAGTTCAGGATTGAACTACAGTATGAGCTCCTTGGTGTTCTCTGAGCTTGGTGGTTTTCTTGCAGATGTTTCATTGTCATTAATGGTAATGAAATGAATGGTAACAATAATGAAATGTCTGCAAGAAAACCACCAAGCTCAGAGAACACCAAGGACCCCATGATTTTGCACCAGTCAATTTCTGGCTTATCGTTTGGATCTTTCCAAATGGAATGGTAAGTTTAGAAAGCAAGAAACAAGCAGGGACTGGAGATAGAGTTTACCACTACTAATGATGATTACTGGCAATGTTGAAACTCTCTTTGGTCAGTGATCATGATAAGTTCATTATCATTGTTTCACATGATAACAATGAGAATTGATGATGATTTGGATTACCGCAATGTCCTCTACATGGGGCTGCCCTTGAAGATCATCTGGAAACTTCAACTGATTCAGAATGCAACAGTGCACACAGTAATGGAGGCCCCACGTTTTCCCATGAAACACCTCTGTTGTCCAAGTTGCACTGGCTTCTTTCTGGGTGCAGCTCAAGGTATTGGTCATCACCTTTAAAGCCCTATATTCAGTGGTGGAATTCAAATCTTTTTACTACTGGTTCTGTGGGTGTGGCAGGGGAAGGATACTGCAAAATCCCCATTCCCTCCCACACCTGGGAGAAGAATATTGCAAAATCTCCATTCCCATCCCACTCTGGGGCCAGCCAGAGGTGGTATTTGCCGGTTCTCCGAACTACTCAAAATTTCTGTTACTGGTTTCTCCAGAACCTGTCAGAACCTGCTGAATAGCACCCCTGCCTATATAGCACGGGGCCAGTTATTTGCAGGACCATGTTTCCTAAGTACATCTACTGTCCTACCAGGTCAGATAGGGTGGGCATGCTCCTAATCCCTTCCCTGAAATATTGTCATTTGATAGGAGCTAGAAAGTGTGCTTCTTTGATGGCCATCCCTCCTCTATCGAACACTTTACTCCCTGAATTTTCGCAAGCCTCTATACTCCTATCTTTCTGTAAAGCTCTGAAGATCTGTCCCCCCACCCACCCCTCTGCTGGGATAAGAGAGTGTATGACTTAGTATCAGTTTGTTGTTGTTTTTAATCTTTTTAATGTATTGAGTATTACAGTTTTATTGTAGTGTTTATGTTGTTTTACTTTTGATTAGGAGCTGCCCTAGGGTGGTTATAAGATGGGTGGATATATAAATGTTTTCAATAATAAATAAACAAATGATGTAACAGCTGATTAAGAGAGCCAAAATCACTAATTTTCACTCACCGTCCCCTATCACCGTGGCTATGTTACGCTGGGTTTTGTACATCAAATACATCCAAAGGGAAGGGTTGAGATACTTTTAATAGTAATAGTAATAGTAATAGTAATAGTAATAGTAATAGTAATAGTAATACTTTGATAGTCCTTTCCCACAACAAAAAGGTTATCTTCTCTTCAGTGGTGGTGGTTGCTGCTGATTTGGACCAGTTCAGGTGAACCAGTAGTTCTGACAATCAGCTGGCCCCGCCCACCCACTCCCGCCTTATCCTGTCCTATATTTCCTTCTTTCTGGCTCAGCTGATTCACGCGGCACAGCTAATTTTCGCGCCTCCACTGTTCTACTTACCGAGGCTGTATTAGAAGGTAAGCAGCTGAGCTTCAAATCTCTGTATTTTGAATGCTGCATGCAAGCGCATTGGGCGCACGCTCGCGCAAGGCCTGCATGCCCACACGAAGCCCCTGCACTCACAGAACCAGTTATTAAACCAGTTGCAGCCCACCGCTGCTTCTCTTCCACAAAAGAGGTTGATAACTCTGTCATAGTAAAAGCAACAGCCCTGTTATTACTCTGATAACATCAATGTCTTTAGGGAATCTCTTAAACTCTACTAGACTTACATCATTTCAGCTCCATAGTGCTGATGGTTTAAGCATCTACAGCTATGGCTCCTCCCACAGTTCCATCAGCTAATAAGAGGAGAATTCCATATCTTTCCTGTCCTCTAGATCCACTTCACGGTATCTGCAGCAAGTGAGCAGCCATGAGCATTAGTCAGCTGTAAGAAAAGCCAAAACAATGAATAAAAACTCTAGGGGCAGACAACAATGGAAGCATACCAACATAAACAGGAAAAAGTGCAGCTTCTGATGATACTGGACCATTAAAGGAAGAGAAGAAAGGGCCTGTGTATTCCAAGCAGGCCAGTGTTTCCTTAAAGCCAAAACAAACAAACAACAAACAAACCCACCATTTCAAGAGCGGCAATGGGGACCTGACTTCATCATCACTCTCATTTATCTGAAATTCTTTACCTGCTGCTTCATCAATAACCTAACAGGATGGATGGATGGACAGACAGACAGACAGACAGACAGACAGATAGACAGACAGACAGACATAGATTCAAGAGGATTCCTCACAAATGCAAATGTCTTCTGCAGTCTAACATTCAAGCTTTTTGAAACTGGCAAACTCAGGAAACATTAACCATTTGGACTGAATGATATTTGTAGTATATATAGTAGGGCAATGCAATAGAATCTTGAAAACCTGCCAAAGCAATTCTTCGGATCAATTTGTTAGATAGCATCATTAAGACAGAGTAACTCTGAAACTGTTAATAATACATAATTTGTATTTCATAATACATAATTATATGGCTACCTATCAGACGGCTCATTGTCAACATAAACAAATTAAATAATAATCTCACATTTGATCAAACTTCCAATTATGGCACCTTGTCATCATCACACTAATTCCATGTTTTCTGGTTTCAACTCTTATCCTAGTTCAATCCTAGGGGAAAGAGCCAGGTCTTCATAGCCTTCTGGAAGGCTCAGAGGTCAGGGGCACTTTGGATTTCAGGAGGCAAAGGGTGAATAAGTCATGCCTCCTAGGTCCCGCTAAAAGACAACATTTAAGTGATTGGACTTAGAGTGCACCCAATTATCTGACCTGGCTGGACAGACAGATACGTTCAGGGAGAGGCAGTGTCTTAAATTTCTCCATTAATTCAATCATCATTGTGCCAAAATAACAATAATGAAGGATTTTTATATTGATTCACTGACCTTTGGGTGATACAGGTAGTCCTTGACTTACGACCAAAATTGAGCTCAAAATGTTGTTGTGGTGAGACATTTGTTAAGTGAGTTTTGTCCCATTTTACTACCTTTGTTGTGGCCCGTCAGCGGCCTCTGCAGCTAGTAGCTGATTCTGACAGCGAGGAGGCTGGTGTAGTGATGTGCCAGCAGCCTATGCAACTGGCACTTGAGTCAGACAATGAGGAGGCTGGAGAAGATGTGGTGCCAGAGGTGGGGATTCAGCCAGGGCCTTCAGAACCTCCAGAAGCTCCCATAAGTGAAGAGGAAGAAGAAGAGGAGCCTCTTCTTGATGCACGAGTGCGCAGAGCTGCCAAAAGGCAGGAGTGGCTCCTCAGGAGGAGGTCTCCTTGAGGGTAGGGCTTGGGACTAATTGGCCACTCCCCTAGCCTATTTAAAGAAGGATGATGACTGAGGCAATTTGCAGGAAACAACTTCATTCATATTCCTTTGTGTCTTGATTCCAGAAACCTCTGATCGGCTCTTGCTCCTTTCTTGTCTGTTTTCCTGCAAATTGCTTCTGGGCATTCTGCCAACCATAGTAAGATTATGGTTATCTGAAATACTGTGCTTCAGAATTGAGTTATTATTCTTTGGATTCTTATCGGCTGTTAATGAAGTTAAATTAACAGCCCTTGTTCAGAAAGGACTGATTTAAACTGTACTTGTGTTCGAACAACTACCCGTATATACCCGAGTATAAGCTGACCTGAATATAAGCCAAGGCACCTAATTTTACCACAAAAAACTGGGAAAACTTATTGACTCGAGTATAAGCCTAGGGTGGGAAATGCAGCAGCTACTGGTAAATTTCAAAAATAAAAATACAGCACACAGCACACAGAAGCAAGGAGGTTCTTGCCCAGTACGGCACGGACAACAGAGGCTGCCAGCATACAGAAGAAAAGAAGAGTGGTGATATCAGCAGTTATCAGACCAGCCACAGAGGCTGCAGGCGCCTGCAGATGAGTGGGAGAGACCGGAGAACACCTGCCCTGCACCAGAGAAAAGGTAAGTGGAACCCTCATTCGAGTATAAGCCGAGGGGGGCTTTTTCAGCATATAAAATGTGCTAAAAAACTCGGCTTATACACGAGTATATACGGTACTTAGAAAACTCATTAGTAGTCCTTAATTAGTAAACTAAGGTTTGTACGGACTTTATGTGTGCTGCATTCTTTGGGGTCCATAGCTGGGGCAGAACAACCTTTCTTGACACCGTTGTTAAGTGAATTGCTGCTGTTAATAAGTTAGTAACATGATTGTTAAGTGAATCTGGCTTTCCCTTTGATTTTGCTTGTCAAAAGGTTGCAAAAGGTGATCATATGACCTTGGGACAGTCATAAATATGAAGCAGTTGCCAAGCATCTGAATTTTGATCACAAGATCATAGAGATGCTGCAAAGGCGGTAAGTATGAAAAATGGTCATAAATCACTTTGTTCAGTGTCATTGTAACTTTGAGTGGTCACTAAACCAACTGTTGTAAGTCAAAGACTACCTGTACTATGAACATATTGTAATTAGAAGTTGTAAAATGGTTTGAAGCAGGGAATACAGTATACAATTTCATTTCCTATTCTACCTAACCCTGAAACAGGACAGCAGCCAAAGCCTTTTTGATCTTTTAAGAAAATCTTCAGGTACAAGGATATTTGAGGGGATGTGGTGGCTCAGTGGCTAAGACACTGAACTTGTTGATTGAAAATTTGGCAGTTCAGTGGTTCGAATCCCTAGTGCCGTGTAATGGGGTGGGCTCCAGTTACGTGCATCCGTTCCGTGAGCCTTTGGCGTTTAATCATGCTGGCCACATGACCACCGAGGCATCTTCGGACAGCGCTGGTTCTTCGGCTTTGAAACTGAGATGAGCACCGCCCCCTGGAGTCGGGAACAATTAGCACATATGTACAAGGGGAACCTTTACCTTTACCTTTTATAAGGATATTTAGCCAGTTTCTGAGTCTGGTGTGATTACATGGCATGCCTCAAAGAGCAGGGGATTATCTTTGGAATTTATAAAAACAAGAATTCATTCCTGTCAGCAAAGCTCTGCCTTAATGTATCTGCAGGAATCTCTGTTCTTGGTATGCCTCCTGATCAGGAGATGCTGAATTAAACAGATTTATAGCAGAGAGTAGTCTAGTTCAGAGCAGGAGCTTTCAAATGTAATGTATTTTTCCTTTCTCACAGGACATTAAAAATACTATTTATTTTTCATAGAACATTAACTCTCCAGGCCTACCATTTATAGATTCTTAAAGATAAGAAAGTTTACTTAAACATGTATTCTGAAACTCCATCCCAGGGTTTTCTTTGCCTATCAAAGGTGAAACAGGTTAGTGAACGAAGTTGATACTAGTACCTTGTAGTCAAAGAACTATTCTAATCTCTTAACCCATGTAAGGCAATTCATTATTTATTTAGAATTTCATTTAACCTTAGGTAAACTTAGATTATGCATTCTGGCTGGCATACTTTAGAAAGGAGTATTTTTGTTATCTATGGTCCCAAAAGCCTTTCAGGTAGCATTTGCTATAACAAATATTTATTATTTTATTATCTAATATGTGAAGGAAGAACATATATCTGAAGCAGATCCTTTCTTTAAGGTCAAAATTAGCAGAAACAGAACTAATTAAAAAAAGATTAAGAAATGAAGCATGTAATGGCTAGAATAAGGGAAGAATGGCAGGGTGAAGGTTGATCACTTAGCTTATTGTTTGGGGGAACTTCTTAGAAATACCAAACATTCATGTCTTCTTTCTGTAAAATATAAAGTCCTAAATACACTCTTGAATCCAAATTATTTTGAATTCAGCAGGGCTTATTTCTGAGTAGAGATTAGATCAAATTTCTGAACAAGATTGTATTCGGCAACATACTAGCCTAAAATGATGTTAGTAAACAGGAAACTGGGGATTCAGCCTGTCTAGGATGAAGTTGCACTCCTTTGAAAAAGTAAATCTCTTCTGGAAAGTGCAAGTTCCATGGATTCTCAAGTAGGAATCTTCTGGAGGCATTCTTCCACTTATGTCTCCATGATCTGAGCTGATCTATCTGGCATACAAGACTGGACCTTCCTGTGTATCTCCCCCAAACTATGGAAAGTACTCTTCTGAGAATGTTCTGGATGTCCACATTTTTAGCATCTAGAAAAATCTGTAAATACCCAACTGTTTTAAATTGTTAATTGATTTTAATGTTAGCTTTATGTTTTTTTACATTCTTATTGTTTTTCTAAAATTCTGTTAGCTTCCTTGAATACTTATTCAAATGGACAGGTGGTGTATAAATTAGAATAAATGAATAATAATATTTCTTGATATTATTCTTCTGTCTTGATTTATCTCCTGAATGTGTCACCAGTGAGAGGCTACAATGGATTCAGTTGTTTCAAGGGCAATCCCCAAGACAAATGTTCTTTATAGAAAGGTAACAGTACCACACTGTATTTTAAGCATGGTGTTTGATTTGTAGTTCTTCTCCAATTAAAGAATTAGAACTTATTTTGCCCTTTCTTGCAGTTGTTATTACTAATGGTCTTGATCATTTTTCAACCATGTGTTTAAAACTCTCTGGCAGAAAAAAAAAAGATTATATGCTTGTTAACATTTCATTATCTCTTTCTATTTTATCCAGGCTGCCAAGAAATATTCAGAGTGGGAGAACTGCAGGGCGACTACAAGAATTCCCCACTTTAAAATTTAAATGGAACTTTTCCAAATGTATTTGGTTTCATCACACAATGACAAATACTTTTCTAATGCTTTTTATCGTTTCCATGCTACTTTGTAACACAGAATAGTATTATTTATCGCTACTGAAGCTGTTAGGACTACTAGATTTTGGATAAAGAGTTAAGAATTCAGATTTATCTTTGGATTGTTAGTAAAATACATGAACACACTTACACGCATTCAAGTTTGAATGGCTACATTGGAGATTAAGAAAAACAATAAACCATACGGTTTAGTGCATTCCATAGGCGTAACATCTAGGCTGCAAAAGCCCAGAAGAGCACTCAGAATATGCTAGTTCTTTGCTGCCATCGATCAATTACATGGAGTTTTGCAGGTTGGATATATGTATACCTATATGTAAATCACATATTAAATAAAAGCATGGAATTGGAAAGAAACCACACATATTATCCCTGCTCCTCAGATCCTATATCTGCTGAGCAGATATTGGATTATAGTTTTCACTTGTGATATAGAACCAGATATAGAATCACAAAGAAAAACTGAAGGAGGGAACTCAAAATATAAAACATGATAGTCCTGGTCAGAACTACTTCTGAATCCATAAATAATATTTGCATTAAGAATACAGTGACAAGGATGGGGCATTCATGTGGTAAATGAAATATAGATTTAAGATTGCTCAAATCAAAGGACAACCCCTTCTCCTTACCCTAGGAAAGTAGGCAAAAGAGCCTTGATATAGTCGATAGTGAGCAACCAAATGTCTCTAACTGGTTTTCAAGTATAGGTAGTCCTTGATTTACTACTGTTCATTTAACGATGAGTCAAATTTATGACAGCCTTGGAAAAAGCAATTTATGATCTAACCTCAAAGTTACAACCATTGCAACACTGCCAGGGTCACATGATTGCAATCTGCATGCTTGACAATTGGCTCGTATTTATGATGTTTGCAAAATCTTGCAATTACAATCTTGTGATTTGCGATCTTCCCAGCTGTCTTCCAACAAGCAAAATCAATTGGGGAAGTCAGATTTGCTTAAAGACTGTATTGTCATATAACCCCCCCCCCCATGATTCATTTAATAACCACAGTAAAAATGATAGTAAAATCAGGTCTGGTCATGTCATGATTCACTTAATAACCTCATTGCTTAGTGATCCAAATTCTGCCCTCAACTGTAGGACTAAGTCAAGGACTATTTGTAAAGCTTTGACAGCAATCATCTTCCACTTCAATTTTGGCTCGAAAATGTTAGACTTCGTACATGGATATTTTGCAGTGATGAGTAATATCCATTTATATCTTTAACATCTGTTGATTTTGGCATTTAGATTTTCTGCTCAATCATGTAATATCTTTTCTTTCCTGTCTTCAGTTCCTTATCTCAAGTATCCTGCTGTCCTTTTGTAACCGGGGAGTTGCAATAAAATTGGGGAAACGATTGAAGGTGGAGCACAGAGTTGAGCATTGATATATAGAAGAAGCAAGGAAATTCATTGGGTGCTACCAATCTGAGTGCCAGGCCTTTAATTAGCAGAATGTAAGAAAGAGGAAGTTAAGAGGAGAAATGAGAAAATTAAGAAATAAAATGAGACAAGGGGCATCTTTATGCACAAAGTAGAGCCTCAGAGTTTGGGAAATTATAAAATTGTGAGCTGTAAGTATAAAATCCTACAGATACAGGAACTCTATTTTTTCTGTTTGGAAGAAAAGACGAGGAAAAAGAAGGGATTAGTTTGCTGAGGAAATAAGTAGGAGCTAGAGAGTTAAAATGAGACAAGAAGAGCACATGAGAGTAAAGGAGATAAGAACAAAGCTTTAAAGTGTAAGAAAAATTACTGGTGAGTCAGGCAGTTTACAAAGACAAAAGGGGGATAAAACACAAAGCCTCCCAGTTGGGAGAGTGACAGAAAGATTATTTATGAGCCAGCGATGAAGGGAAAATGCACAAGTTTGTCCTCCTGCTGTGTACCCTGCTGGTAAGCCTGCCTGCAATTTGGGTTCAAGGGAGGTGGATTGGCAAGTTCCTCCTACAAAGGGAACCAATCCAACATGTCAGCTGGAGAGAAAATGTGGGTGAAGAGGTGAGGTGCACTTAGTGTGTGAAGGCTGAGGAAAAAGAACATGGCTGCAAGACCTTTAGATTTGAATCAGGGCCAGCCAGGAAGTGCAGCAGAACCGTAACGAGGAAAGAAGAAAGTACCCCATGTGACTTTGGCAAGACAACAAAGGTTGAATTGTGTGAATTTAAAGTGAGGTTTCAATTGAGTGGTGTGATGGTCTTGTGGTGAAGATGCTCGCCTCCCACATGGAAGATTGAGAGTTCAATCCTAGATAGTGGCAGATATTTCTCTCCTAGGGTGCAAAGAGAACATATCTGCTGAAAACATTGCATGGAGTCAGGAAGGGCATCTGGCCAGTAAACACTCAGCAACATCCAGTTGCCCTGACACTACTTTGAATTAAGGGATTACAGGGTCGTAAAAAGGGAGTTATATACAAAGTTTTAAAGAGAACCTATCCAGCTATGAGGTGCCAGAGAAGGACTGAATTCTCCAAGTGTGCCTCTCAGGACTGGAATGAGAGACTTATTGCCACATAATTCAATGGTTATCATTGTATAAAGTTAGCCTTGTATCTATATGAGTCTGGTTGGAAATTTCTAAGGTTATTGTTTTAATGCAGGAGTAAAAGGGACCTCTGCTATGGTTTGAATGCCAGCTAGTAAAGAACAATGGTTTGTTCATAACTCAAAGTGTATCTTGGATGTTATTGGGGTCAATAGGGGGAAGAGGAGTTGCTCCTTAGAATCCCCTGCTGGTTGAAAGGTTTAATGGCAGGCTTGATTAGAATAAATTCTATAAGGAGCAAGAAGACATTTTGTATGACAAATCTCAAGGAGAACTCTTGAACCCAGGCCTGGCTTCTTCATTATAGCAGAGGCTGCTGAGCGATGCTTCCTTATTTCCGTATTCGTCCCCTTTTTCTTGTCTCTTGGAAATAATAAATAATATGAATATACAGCAAGGCAGAAAATGAGAAGGATCATTACTGTTATCAACACTTCTGGAGAACACAAATATACTCATTTTCTTTTTTCATTTAACCAATGTTCTTCAAATATTGCAATGAAGCTGCGAAGCTGCATTTTGTGTGTAATAATAAAACCAACACAACTGTAAGTGTAAAGAAGGAACAGGTACACTTTCATCACCATTCATCTTTGCTTGGAAATGTTTTTTATATAACTGACTCATATTTATGACAATTGAAGTGCCCCTGGATCATGTGATCACTTTTTTCAACCAAGCAAAGTCAATAGGGAAGCCAGATTAACAACCACAGTGATTCATTTAACATCTGTGTCAAGAAATATTGTAAAATGGGGCAAAACTCTCTTATCAACTGTCTCAATTGTGGTTATAAGTTGAGGACTATTTGTATTTGTAGTTTCATAATAAGGTAGAGAGACCATGAACACATGGCTTCTGATATCCCCCTACCCACCCACCCAGCCAAAGTACTAGCAGTGGTTTAAGTGTCTATATTTTCTTCTATGTAATGATTTAATAATATCTTATATCTCTGTGTATGTTTCTGTTCCCCCATCATGCCCATCATGTAGCATTTTTTAAATTTTTCTGTTCTCCATAGCAATAGCACTTACAGTAGATTTATATATCACTTCATAGTGCTTTATAGTCCTCTCTAATTGGATTACAGAACCTGCATATTGCTCCCAACAATCTGAGTCCTCATTTTACTGACCTCGGAAGGATGGAAGGCTGAGTCAACCTTGATCTGGTCAGAATCAAACTCCTTGCTGTGGGTAGAGATTGGCTGTATTCTAACTACTGTGCCACCAGGACTCTCTTTGCTTTCTTTTTACCTGGGTGGGATTTAAACAGATAATGGGCTTCATGTTTCATTGAGGACTTTCTTGGTATACTCAACTTGAATGTTCGTTGTTCCTCTCAAGATCAAACCAGGGGTGCTATTCAGCAGGTTTTGACAGGTTCTGGAGAACTGGTAGCAGAAATTTTGAGTAGTTTGGAGAACCGGCAAATACCATCTCTGGCTGGCCCCAGAGTGGGGTAGGAATGGAGATTTTGCAATATCCTTCCCCCAGGAGTGGGACGGAATGGGGATTTTGCAGTATCCTTCCTCTGCCACACCCACCAAGCCACGCCCACCAAACCACACCATGCCCACCAAGCCACGCCCACAGAACCGGTAGTAAAAAAATTGAATTCCACCACTGGATCAAACTCCAACTGTGGGCAGAGTTTGACTGCAATACTGCCTTCTGGCCACTGCACCACTGGGCTCTCTCCATAGGCTCTGGTTTGCTTCAGACTGTTTTCAATTTTCCCCCCTGTTACTAGCTCTCCCCTGTATACCAAATTTGGTTCAGTTCTGTTCTCAGAGAGTTATCATGTAATGGACAAAGTTTTAAAGTCCCTTTACCTAATTTCTTTTAAACAACCAATTAGGTTTGAAAGAATAAAAAGGGCAGTTTTGTAATTTTGGTAATATACAAATTGAGTAATTACAATGAGTCAATTCACAATCAGTTAAAAGTGATGAACAGAAGCAGGGTCTTCTGGTGGAGATACAGTATGACAAACTGAAGATGGATCTGCAAAAATGGAACCAACAAATGCAACAAAGACAAAGGAACAGGATGAGGACAGGACAGGAGATCACCCACTTGTGTTCTGGACAGCTGCTCCATGAGCAGACTGCTGGACAGAGGTCTTCCATGGGTCTGAATACCAAGAAATGAGTTTGAAAATGTTGAAGTCAGTTGAAGTCCACGCTTCCTAAAGTTGCTTTTGACACTTTTCTGTGCAAAGTGACACAAATGTACTTTCAAACAGGCAGAAAATGTATGAACCAGGGGTTATTGTTGGGCTACAGGTTACTGTTATTCATGCTGGCTGGGTCTGTTGGGCCTTATAGTCTCAGGATATAAAAAAAAGATCAATTCTGTTTTAGAGGTAAGAAGTGATGGTGATTGTGACTCTTCCATAAATTCTTATTGTAATTCCAGGAACAAACCAGTTTTAGTCAATTGCTCAAAAAACATGAGACAAACAGAAGGAAAAAAGAATACATAAGAGTGCTTTAACAAAAATGCGGAAAAATTCAACAAAGAAAAATGTAGTATGTTGTTATTATAGCATTGTGTTCTATTTTCCCTGTTTGATAGTGTATGTATCACCTTCAATATCATCTTTGTGCTTTGTTTTTTTTTTTCTTTCTTTCGTTACAGATAATAATCAATTTACAACCATTCATTTAGTGATCATTCAAAATTACAACGGAATTTTAAAAAGTGACTTAGAGCTGTTTTCACACTTACGATCATTGCAGCATCCTTGGCCACATGATCAAAATTCAGTGTCCTGGGGTCATATGATCATCTTTTGCGACATTCTGACAAGCAAAGTCAAAGGGTAAGCCAGACTCACCTAACAACCACGTTACTAAGTTAACAACTGTAGTGATTCACTTAACACCTGTGGCAAGCAAGGTTGTAAAATGGAGCAAAACTCAAAAAATGTCTCACTTAGCAACATAAATTTTGGGCTCAGTTGTTAGGTCGAGGACTGCCTGTATTAATAAAAGAAGCAATAAAAAAAAGTGACATGAATAAAATCTTTCAGCCAAGCTCAATTTCTGGTGGCCTCGTGGACTCTTTTATTTATTTATTAATCAATTTATATAGCTGCCCCTATCAGCTATATAATTTCTTGAGAAGAACATGGCACTAGTTTGTCGCTGCCCTTTGTGGACATTTCTATGATTTATGAATTCAGTTTACAACCCTCCAATTCCCTGGAGATCTTCATCCAAGTACCAACCAGGCCTGAGCATGACAAAATTAGTCAGGTGCTACCACCTGCTGAGGTAATTGCTCAAAAGCCCCATTTGTTTGAACTGACTCCATTTTGGGGGAATCAATTTTTACTTTAGTAGGATGCTAAAACACTGTCCCCAGCTGGGTTCAAACAAAAGGACCAGGATGAAAAGTCTGAATGTACTGATGAACGTATTAATGAAAGTGAGAGCAAAGAAGGGAAAATGCATGTTAGCACATTATCCAGCCACATTGTTTGATACCCAAGAAATTGCCTTTTCCCTCCCTTTTCTGAGAAGCTACCCGGGGACACAGGCTATATTTGTTTGCACTGTGTGTAATCATTTTCTGACAGTCAGCCAGTTTCCCTACAGGAAAAGTCCTGGTCCTGTGAATATCAGCCTTGCTGGCACTTCTTTCTCCATCAGCTAACGAGAGTTGATAGAAGCACCAGCACTTGAAGGAGCTCATCAGCCAACGATGGTGCCTCTCTGCCTCCGATGGAAAGCAGTTGGTTCTTTCCATCTTCTTCGCAAGTAAAGGATGTTCACCAGCCAGAGAAACAACTCCATCTCCCTTTCTCAACTGACCTTTTATCTTCCCATAATAATTAAATATGAATTAGATATTTTGCAGAATATCAGAAACTGTCCTCTAGAGAAAATATGATGTTAGGAAATCACGTCACACCTTTTGTTCAAAAAAGAAAACTGTGCTGCTGCGGTTTTAAGGGATTGTCAGCTATCACAACCAATAAAATACCTTTGTGTTATATATTGAGCTCCCTTTCACAGGAAATAGAACCACTTGGAACATATTCTAATGGCCTTTTAGCAGGGGTGAAATGTTCCCGGTTCGACCGGATTGCCCGATCCGGGCAATGGCAGTGGGTGGTTCGGAGAACCGGTAGCAAAAATCCCCCCCATGCCCAGCGGAGCCACGCGATCATCAGAGGCTTTTTTTTTTAACTTTAAAAGCATTTTTTCTACAACCTCTTTGGCTGAAAAAATGCATTTAAAAGAAAAAAAAAAGCCTCTGATGATTGTGCGGCTCAGCTGGGATCGTCAGAGGCTTTTAAAAGCATTTTTTCCTGCAACCTCTTTGGCTGAAGAGGTTGTAGAAAAAATGCTTTTAAAAGTAAAAAAAAAAGAGTTGGCTATGCCCACCCAGTCACATTACCCCACCAAGCCACGCCCACAGAACCGATAGTAACTAATTTTACATTTCACCACTGCCTTTTAGAATGCTTTAAAATGTACATGGATGTCCCCAGATGTAATGTTCAGTTGAATTTCACATTTGCTAGAACACAAATGCATTTCCACATATGCCCAAAGAGATGCCAGACAAATAATCTGGTAGGGGTTCTAACTAATCCTAAAAACTGAACGTGCCCATGTGTCTTTAGCAGCATTTTTTTTTCCTATTGACCTTAGTTGGTGAGAGTTTTCACAGCATGGAAATTGCTAGTCTTGTCTGCTAATGGAGATACATCAAGGTTACATTGAAGTCATCACTACAATGGCCAATTCAAAGGATGCCAATTGTATGCATAGTCTTAAACTGATGGCTCTCTTTTGCTCTGATCCAAAGTGAGCCATATTAAAAGCACCACAACCAGGACAATTTTCTTTTAAATGTTATATGTCACGGAAAGAGAAAGAGAGCGAGAAGAGAAAGAGAATAGCTTTCAAATATATTGCAAAAAATTGAGATTTTTCGGCTATATTGATTTAGATAATAGGTTGAGTTATCATTGTGGAATACTTTTATATATATTTCTGAACATATGAAGCTTAAAAATCATCACCAATTTTGTCTGTGCTATTGATACTGCATATCAAAAATTTAATGAAGACATTTCTTCCATTCTATACCATAAAGTGACACAGTTATATGACGTTTTACCAAATTACTCTGCTGGTTGCCCCTATTAACTTAGAGAAAGATAAAACAATAAAGAGCAGACTAATTTGTAAGAGAAGACAGGTATATTAAAAATGGATTTCATGGTGCATGCTGAAACTAGAGATTGATCTACTATCCCAAAAAACCCCCAACCCTGGTACAGGGGTGAAATCCAAAATTTTTCCCTACTGGTTCTGTGGGCATGGCTTGATGAGCATGGCAAGGGAAGGATATTGCAAAATCCCCATTCCCACCCCACTCCAGGGGAAGGATACTGCAAAATCTTCATTCCCTCCCATCCTGGGGGAAGGATATTGCAAAATGTCCATTCCCACCCCACTCTGAGGCCAGCCAGAGGTGGTATTTGCCGGTTCTTTGAACTACTCAAAATTTCTGCTACCAGTTCTCCAGAACCTGTTAGAACCTGCTGGATTTCATCCCTGCCCTGGTGGCTTTCTAATGCTCTAGACCAGTGATAGTGAACCTATGGCACATGTGGCACACAGAGCCATCTCTCCAGGCACACAGAGCCATCTCTCCAGACACACCAGCCATCGCCCATTGCTCTTCCAGGTTCTGGTATGCACATGTGCGCCAGCCAGCTGGTCTTCGTGTGCGAATGTTCACCAGAAATCGGAAGACCAGGTGACTGGAGTGCATGTGCATACCAGAAACCTGAAGCTCAGCTTCCTGATGCGCGCATGAGCCCCGGGGAATTGCTCTTCCAGTTTCCAGCGTTCCCGTTTCGGCACTCAGTGCCAAAAAGGTTCACCAACACTGCTCTAGACTTATTCAGATTAGTCAAAATTATTTCCACAATGAAGTTTGTATTTACACAAATGAGTGAAAAGATTGCTACTACATGAATACTGGCCAAGAAGAATGGTCCTGAAGTTTCTCAAGATTTGTTTGCTGAAATTTAGTGGTCCTTCAGAGGAGATGAAAAAGGGCCCCATCCTTGTGCTATATATTAATCCTTATATACTGATTCACATCTATATGCTTGTAGTGAATTCTTTTCTGAATACATTTCTCATTGTGTTTTTGTAGAAAAAGGCATAAAATGAAAAGATGGTACTGGTACTGGTACTGTCCTGTTGCTTCAGGCCTGCATCTTAAGTTTATCCTACAGTCCCTAGTCTCCAACAATAATTTCTCGACCAATATATTCTGCCTTCATCTAGTATTCAAGTAACAGCCCTTATACTTGTATTTGCCAATACAGAGTTCATGTACAGAGAGTTAGGGATTAAAATGTTCACTATGAAGCATTAGAAAGTCATCAGATTTTTGGATAGTAGGCCATTCTCTAATGACAACCTATAATACATGTCAGCAATTTTTTAAACCAACTGATATTTTTCCCCAAACATTATGTGGCTATACTTCCTAGCTGACAATGAGATGTGTGTACTTTAAAAAATTGCAATCAAATGGCATATCCGTGCCATATGGAATATGAAATACTTTTCAGAATCTAAAGCCATACTGCCAAGTAGCAGTCATACTCTATCCAGCCCCTTATTTTGATGGGACATTAAAAATAAAGATGTGGGTTCAGTTCTTGATAGATTTAAAATACCTATTATGGTTTAATACTTTCATCAATACTGAAAGAATAATAATTTCAGCCCACACTCTCTGAAGATGCCGTCATATTACTTACCTGCTTCCTTTGCCCTGATGATGGAAAAGGAAATGGGCAGCAAATCGGTAGGACTTGGATTGGGAACAGCTATGTCAAAATCTCTACTCAACCACAAGCATACTGAGACCACTGTTTTAATGGACTAAATTATCAAATATGTACTTTATACGTACTCAAATTAGACATTTAATTTTTTTTAGTATTTTACTGTTTTTTAGTGTTTTAAAATGGTTTTAAGATTTTAATTATAGTATACTGTATGTTTTTGAATTGGGAGCCACCCAGAGTCATTTACTGAGATGGGCAGCTATAGAAATCAATCAATCAATCAAATAAACAACGCAGTTGCAGATGCCCTTATGATTTTTCTCCATGAGTGCTCAATTGGGACCAAGTCTGCTACCCATGGTTGAAGAAAGTTTAAACTTTTCCCTCAGGCCAAATTGTTCCATAAAATGTCTCAAATCTTTGGAAGAACATGGGCTTTCAACTGAAGGCACGATTACTAAATCAAACCAACTTTTTCATTTCATATTCATCCCCTTTGAACCTCAATAAAAGCTAAAGGAACTTGGAAGCCCCCAGGTTTTGAGTTTAAATACTGAAAATAGATGCCTACAGTCTGAAGCTTGTAATATATTTATATATTGTACAATATATTTATAGAGAACTTGTTTCTAAGCCTGAAAAAATAACAAATGTTACATACATATTGTGAAATAAATTGATTTATATAAACATACTATGCCACAGAAACAATTTTCATATGTGTTCAAATGGAAGGAAATCAGAGGCTTAGGGTTCAACATCTCATCCCACCATGAAGGCTTCCCTCTTTCCTAGTGATCGGTTTATGTAATTTTATAGGCTGATTAATTTTAAAAAAGACTCTGCATCTGAAGATAAGAGCCAGTTTTGTGTCGTAGTAATGATGCTGGCCTAGAAACCAAGAAACTGAGTTCTAGTCCTGCCTTAGGCCTGAAAACAAGTTGGGTGACTTTATTCTCTCAGTCCAACTCACTTCACAGGGTGGTTGTTGTGGGGAAAATAGGAGGATGAAAGAGTATTTGTACGTTTGTCACCTTGAGTTGTACATGAAAAAAAAGGCATGATAATACAGGTAGTCCTTTATTTACAACCACAACTGAGCCCAACATTTATATAGTTTAAATGAGGCATTTGTTAAGTGAGTTTTGCCCCATTTTCTGATCTTTCTTGGTTCACTTGTTAAGGGAATTACTGCAGTTGATAAATTAATAATCTGGTTGTTAAATGAACCTAGCTTCCCCATTGACTTTGCTTGTCAGAGAGTTGCAAAAGTGACCCTGGGACATAGCAAAATTAATAAATATAAACCGTTGCCAAGCATCTGAATTTAGATCACCTGATCATGCTGCTGCAAAGGTCACAAGTGTGAAAAACGGTCATAAGTCACTTTTTTCAGTGCCGTTGTAACTTTGAACGGTCATTAAATGGACTGTTGTAAATTGAGGACTCCCTGTAGTCTAAACACACACAAAAAAATCTATGTCTAAAATGTAATTATATCAGTGGTGGGTTGTAAAAGCGGTGGGAGGCTCCGCCCACCTGCCCAGACGTCATCATGGATGATCTGCGCTTGCGCACACGCTCCTGTTGCGAACTGGTAGTAAAGGTAAGTAGAACCTACCCCTGAATTATATGCTCATTCTTCCAACAGAGCCCTTGACTATCATCCCAAAGTCTTGTCCTGGTGCTAGTTCTGCTCTTTTCATTTCAGCCTTCACTAATACAAATTTGAGCTTCTTTCATTAGGCCACAGCAACCTCAGCAGACTGCCAAAAGGGGAAAAAAGAAAGAAACCCAGATTGAAAGCATTGCTTTTCCATCTATCTTTCAAATCCTTTGACACATGAGCAGGTCTGGGTTCTTTCTCTTCCCTAAACAGTTTCTATTCCAATTGCTTATTATGCATGAAATATAAGTACTATTAATTTCTTTTGTGAAATCATGCTTGAACTTGCTTTTTTCCTTCCCCGTTTTTTTTTTATTCAGTCTCATGTTTCTTTGACTGCAATTCCAAGGTCAAGGAAAGGCTTGTTGTATTGATTATATATAAAATGCTGTGCTTTATTTCTGGAGAATATAACATAACGTAAAAGAAAGAAACAGAAATTAAATGCCTTGGACGTTGTTACTGAATTAAATGTTTTAAAAAAGTATAGGGAAGGGAATGTTTACTCTTTTTAGTATTAACCTGAGAGTTGTCTGTTTAAGACTAAAAAGAATAAACATTTCCTTCCCTGTAGTTTTTAAACACTTAAAAGTGGTAAATTACAAAATTAGAGATTGGATAAGACAAGTGTGAATCAGAATTAAGCATTTTAATTGTTTTTAAAATATCTCTTTAAAAAGCTGAGATTTAAGAAGATGGAAAGTTATGAAAGAGACATAAACAGAAAAGTTCACCATTATTATCTTTTTTCTTATCTTCTTCTTAGAGAGTCAACCCTTACTATCTTTGGACAATCACTGCTGATAGAAATAAAAAAAGGTTAAACATTTTGGTAATATAGAACTCTTTGCTATTTTAGCTATCATCACACAATGTCCTTTATATGAGAAAGTTGTTCAAAAAGTTATTCAAAATCATATTCTTTGTTTAAAGTTTTTCTTCTGTTAGCTTATTGTGTTATCAATGACTAACTGGTCTTAGCATCTGCTTTATACCCAACTATAAAACTATGTTCAGCCCAACAATCTGATGGCTTCAGCAACAGAAGGTGACCCAGATTACAAGGCATAGTACATTAATGCCAAATCTTGTTTAACAGCAGCTGCTGTAAGCTTCTCTGATTAAGATTCACATTCGACAAGCACAAATCACAACAGCCTCTTCAAACACACACAGTTTTCAAACCTGTTCAGCAGATCTTTTCTTTCATAAACACACATCAATCTTGCCAGTTTAACCCCTTTTTATTTTTTACATCTTGTACATAGCTGTCATCCTTCTGACAAAATGATGAAAGAAGACCATTTTAAAAGCTTTATAAAAAAAAATATTCTTCTGTAAAACAGGAGTTTATTCAAATGGCTTCTCTAAAAAGACAAAAATAAAAAGAAGAATCAAGTGCATATGCTCATTTTGTCCTTCTAATGGGACATTATGTTTACAAAGCTGAAAGTAACCCTATGATATGTGAAACTTTTTTTTAAAGAAGTCATTTTTTGTGGGAGAGTTTTTTACAATATTTTATTACTTTATTTAATTTATGACAAATCTAAGAATGAGACCCATTGGAAACAGATGTTAGTAAATTGGAAAAGAAGGATATAAACATAGGTACACACAGAAACAGAGGTCCCTTTTAAAATATTATTTTAAAAATGATGAGTTTTTATAATGGAGCGTACGTCTAAAAACACTTACGTTTGCCTGAATATTCCAGAACCATTTATTCAAAACTTTGTCCCACCTAATCAAACATTTTGAACTTTAATAGCTCCAAAGTCATAATTCTACCGATTCACATAATCCAGGAGTTTCCCTTAAAATATGTAAACTGCCTTCAGATATCTTTGCTGGAATAGTTTAGCTCTTTTCTTACACACAGGCCTTAAATAATGACAGGAGAAAGAGAGTTAATGCTTACTTTTTAAACTGAAGAGCAGCAAGAAATTGAGGTAGAAGAGAAGAAAATTAGTTCTTGACTGAGCCATATTATTCATTCCAATAGAATATCTTCTTTCAAAGTTTCCAGTTACACAGGAGATGGATAGTTATTGCTTTCTACTCCTGCCCTGAGTCCAGAAAGACAGTCAAGGGACAGGGTCTAATGTATCCCATCTTTGCTTCTGTCCCTTGCAGCATGAACCTGCAGAGTTCCATTTAAAAAGCATTTGTGCTTGCTAACATTTTATTTTAGCAGCACTGGGTGGCGACTCAAACCTGGTGCAGATTTTTCAGTTTAGTGGACTGGAGTCTCTCATGTCCCCTGTGGATTTAAGGACAATTGTGCTATTGGACAGAGAAACTGCCCTCAAACCATATCCATAAATTCTCCTTTTTTCATCATAAAAGACTCTTCTATATATTAGTTCTATTTTTTTTTCTCCCAGAATATATAGCAATATCACATTGTAGGAGTAATAGCCCTTTATAAATTAAATTAAAAAACAGGGCAAAACAGGCTTTATTGTTTCTCTGTAAATTTTAGCAATTATTACCTGATGCTATTGTAGATCTCATAATAGAGGAAAAACCCTTTAATGAATACGCCAATTTCACAATATTGTGACTCATTCTTTCTGCTAAAAATAAGACTAGAGCTTTATGAGAAAAAATACAGTAAGTTTTTATTAGTATTACTTTTAGTCCTGCATAACATTAGATTTGAGATCCAGATTTTAAGCCTCTGCCACAAGTCTTTGGAAATTAACTAATTGGCACAGAACAAAGTGAAAAAGATTCAGACAATCATTTTCATTTAGAGCTACACAATCCTTTATTATGCATCCAAAACTGTGTATTAGTAAAGATGATTCTTTAGAATTTATAGTTTAAGATTTTCAAACCAAACTTCTCATCCAAAACACTAAGGAAATTTAGAAGTCGGGGATCAAATAGTTTTCCACAAACAGGAAGCAGAGAGAAAGAAGTATGGGTATACCAATCCTGAAAAACCAGATTAGGGACATGGGAAAAACTAGGTTACATCATCATGGAGAAAATCTATATGGTCATTAAGTGTTGACACGGACTTGATGACAAATAATCGATCAATCACTCTCACAATGGAGGAATATAAAAAAATGAAGTTTTTGCATTTGATAGCCTCATGATGTTACCATCAAGATGATCAAGTTCTGGCCTACATCAAATTATTCACAATAGTTAAATGGGGGAGGGGAATTTTTGAAGAATTATAAAAGGACCGCCTCAGTATAGACATTAACATGTTGGTTTTATTATGATGCTTACTTCAGTTGGTTATTCACACCCTCATGATTGAACTAGTATTGCAATGTGCTCTACATCGGGCTGCCGTTAAAGACTATCTGGAAGTCAACATTTGGAAGGATCAAAATGGGTGGGGATGGCTCCCATATGATCTTATGTTATATATCAAGAGAGCAAAAATAACTGGAGATAGGCTGTCCCACAGATAATCAGGCCCTATACTACAAAGGGCTTATAGGTGATGACCAGCATCTTTGAATTGCACCTGGAAGCTGATTGGCAGATTGGCATTGGCCTTTATAGTATAGGGCCATGATGGCGAACCTATGGCACGTGAGCCTTTCTAGGAATCTCTGGAGGCTGGGGACAGCAAAAAACATCACTTCCTGTCCAACCGGAAGTTGGGAAACAGGTCATTTCTGGCCTCCGGAGGGCCTCCTGGTGGGGGGAAGGCTGTTTTTGCCTTCCCCAGACTCATAGAGAGGCTCTGGAGCCAGGTGAGAGAGAAAAACTGGCCTACCGGGCCATCACGTGCCAGGAGTGGGGGTAGCGGTGGGTCATGTGCGTATGCATAGGGCGCATAGAATTATGGGTGTGGGCATGCATGTGTGTGACCCCCCCATCCCCCTCCTGGCACGCGATGGCAAAAAGGTTAGCCATCACTGGTATAGGATCTGATTATCTGTGGGACCAGGAGTGAAATCCAGCAGGTTCTGACAGTTCTGGAGAACTGGTTGCAGAAATTTTGAGTAGTTTGGAGAACCGGCAGTGGAAATGTTGAGTAGTTCAGAGAACTGACAAATACCATCTCTGGCTGGTCCCAGAGTGGGGTGGGAATGGGGATTTTGCAGTATCCTTCCCTTGGAGTGGGGTGGGAATGGAGATTTTGCAGTATCTTTCCCCTGCCATGCCTACCAAGCCACGCACACAGAACTGGTAGTAAAAAAATTTGGATTTCACTACTGTGTGGGACCACCTATCTTCAGTTATTTTTGCCCTCCTGTTATATTCAAGAAGAGTGGGTATGCTCCAGATCTATTCAATTTGATTCAATGTCATCATATGGAATCAAGAAAGTGTACCTTTCTTGTCTGTACATGCCCCGCCCCCCCTGGGAGCAGCATCCCTTCAGAAATACAAATTTGCATCAACTTTCCTGGGGTTCCATAAGGGCTTTAAGACTTGACATTGGTTCCAGGCAGATGGAAATATTGTGGTATTTCTGAAATCAAATTGATAAAAGTGTTGGTTCATAACACATAATTGGCTGTGGTGATCCCAGGCTATCAACGCACTGGGTGTCATACCAAAAAGTCTTGGATGGCACTTAGAAAATATGTTCATTGACAAAGTTTGCATATGTCAGTGACAAAAGGTCACACTGCGTGGGCACATCCACTATGCCAATACATTATGACATCTTAGGTACTTGGGAAGAACTCAGTAAGTATGAAGACCAATGCCAGTTAAAGAATTGGCAGCTATGATTTCAGATTGTTGCATTACCGTGTGTCCCCGAAAATAAGACCCTGTCTTATATTTTTTGAACCCCGAAATTAGAGCTTGGCCTTATTTTCAGGGAGGTCTTATTATTTTGGGATGCGTGGAGCAACATGGGGTTCCTCTTTCTGTCTTACCTGATTTCCAGCTCTGTGTTTAAATATTTTTGGAGAGGCTTATTTTCAGGGGGAGGCTTATTTTAGCGCATGCGTTCAAAAGCCCGATTGGGCTTATTATCAGGGGATGTCTTATTTTCGGGAAAACAGGGTACAAAATCACAATCAGCCAATTGCAAAAGGCAAATTTATTTGGAACAATTTACATCCTGCAACAATACCTTTAACACCATCAAACAAGAAAATCTGCATATCCGAGAACCTGGGAAGGACTTAGTAAGTGGATAAAAATGCCAAATCTAGCCTAAGCATTGACCAACCATAATAATAACCGTTTTATTGTTCTTGTGGGCTCTCCTAAAAGTAAGCATGAAATAACAATAAAACAAAAACGATTCAATAAAGTGTAAAATACATACAGGGAAAAAAAAAGTTGTCTTCACCTATACACTGAAAACCATTGGGCAGCCTTAAATTACATAAATAAGTTTTAAACATACAAGCAAACAAATAAAATGCCTAAAAACATAATTAGATTTTTACTACTTTTATCTTTGCTATATTTTGATATATGTGGACTGGTTCGTATTTTGATGTTTGCTGCTGAATGAATTGCTTCAAAAAATTGAATTGTTGATATTATTGGGTATATTTTATTGGTTGGATTCATGCTTATCTACATATACTCATGTTTTGGATGAATTATAGTAGTTAAAACCTCAGGATGTCATAATATGATTGCTGATCAAGTCTATCAATTGCTTCAAGCGCAATTTATTGTGAAGAAAGTGTTATATATAAATAACTTACTGCGTTGTGACCTCTGTATATTGCTTCTGAATATCAGCTACAGAGGCATGATAGCAGAAAGGAAATACATTTCTCTTATCCTCAAAGTAACTAGCCAAAAGGAAACAGAACAAGGCAGGCCTATCTCTCTCTTTACTTTCTTTTTTATAGAAAGCATTCTTAAAAATTTTAAAGTTTGAGTACAGTATTTTATACTAGGTTAAGAAAAATGTATAAATCCTTCTGTCTATTTTATTATCTTTCATTTGCAAATCCTACATAGAGAAAAGGCAATATTTCGGTAATGACATTTGCATGAAGAGAATATAGAATTGCAGTGCTATTTGACCTTGATAGGTTTTGGAATCAATAATATTTTTGGAGGTTCCACTTCATCTTACTTGGGTCAATGTTTTTACATAACAAGATGGACCTTTTCACTGTCCTCTGGTCTCTTATAACTCTAATTGCACCTCTCATGATGATTGCAATTTCCTGTCTATTTCTTGCTTTGATAATCCATCTAATTATGCCTGATTTTCATTTGGTTGCCAAAACATCAGCCATTCAATATATTCTGCCCCCATATTTAATTCCTGGACTTCAAAATGTCTGATTATCTCAACTTCCATCAGCTACTTGAAGAAGAAGGGGATTTTATTCCTCTGCTGATTTCTTGATATAGCTATTAAAATTCCCATTCAATATGTGGGCTGCTATCAAAACTTCTAAATTATGGGAAGCATGTCAAAATTATTCAGATTATACATATTCATTCAATTATTATGAAAAATGAGACAAGCACCCTTTCCAAAGGATTGTATTTTTCATTTTCATTTCATTTTCATTTTATTAAATTTGTATACCGCCCTACTCCCGAAGGACTCAGGGCGGTGAACAGGCATGAAATAAAACACATAAATACAAAAGTTAAGACATGATTAAAACCCAATTAAATAATTTTTGCCTGAGACAATTTAAAACCCCCAATAATTTAAAATGAATTAAAATTTGAGTTTAAAAATTTAGAAGAAGGGGAAAAAATTAGGCCAGGCCAGCCTGCTGGAATAGGAGTGTCTTCAAAGCACGGCGGAAAGTGCGCAGATCCGAGATCCTCCGTATCTCCGGGGGAGCTCGTTCCAGATAGTAGGTGCCCCCACAGAGAAGGCCCTCCCCCTAGGGGCCGCCAGTCAACACCTGGAGGAGCCCCTCTCTATGAGAGCATACCAGCTGGTGGGAGGCTGTTTGTGGTAGTAGGAGGTCCCGTAAGTAGCCGGGTCCTAAGCCATGGAGCGCTCTAAAGGTAGTAACCAAAACCTTGAAGCGCACCCGGAAGACCACCAGGAGCCAGTGCAGCTCGCGCAGGAGAGGTGTCACACGGGAGCGCCATGTTGCTCCCATAACCACCCACGCAGCCACACTCTGCGCCAGTTGGAGCCTCCAGGTGCTCCTCAAGGGAGCCCCATGTAGAGAGCGTTACAATAATCCAGGCGGGAGGTAACGAGGACATGACTGACTGTGTGTAGGAAGTCCCAATCCAGAAAGGGACGCAACTGGCGAATCAGGCGAACCTGATGAAAAATCCTCCCAGTCACGGCCGTCAAGTGCTCTTCTAAAGACAGCCGTGAGTCCAGGAAGACGCCCAAGTTGCGAGCCCTCTCCGTGGGGGCCAGTGATTCGCCCCCAATAGTCAGCGATGGCGTCAACTGACTATATCGGGATGTCGGAAACCACAGCCACTCGGTCTTGGATGGGTTGAGCCTGAGCCTGTTCCTCCCCATCCAGATCCGCACGGCCTCCAGACACCGAGACATCACTTCAAGGGCACCGTTGGGGTGGTCCGGGGTGGAGATGTACAGCTGGGTGTCATCAGCGTACTGGTGGTACATCACCCCGAAACCACGGATGATCTCACCCAGCGGCTTTACATAAATGTTGAACAAAAGGGGCGAGAGGACTGAACCTTGTGGCACCCCACATATGAGGGGCCTCGGGGTCGACCTCTGCCCCCCTGCCAACACAGACTGCAACCGGCCGGAGAGAAAGGAGGAGAACCACCGTAGTACAGTGCCTCCCACCCCTAACTCTTCCAACCGGTGCAGCATGATACCATGGTCGATGGTATCAAAAGCTGCTGAGAGATCTAACAGGACCAGGACAGAGGAGCACCCCCTGTCCCGAGCCCTCCAGAGATCATCAACCAACACGACCAATGCCGTTTCCGTGCTGTACCCAGGTCTGAAACCCGACTGGAACGGATCCAGATACGTCCAGTTCAGGTACATAATCCTCTTCTCGTATTCACATCAGTTCTTTAAATAGGTTAGGCTAAAAGATAATACTGACTTCTGAATGTCAAAATTGAGTTGATTTTTGAAATCAAAAATACACAAATATTTTTGTGTATTTTATACACACAAATCAAATCGAACAATTTTGCTCCTATTTTCTCTATCCTTATGTCTGCTCAGATTACATTCAGAATTATGGAATCTGTAATCCCATTTTTATGGGATTTTGAGTTTTGAGAATTACAATGATCACACTGAGTCTTATTGCTAGTAATATTCATTTTTCTTCATAGATTGCAATAAAATATCAGATTTGTTATCCTTTTTTCTGACTGTGAATGGAATTGAAAGTGCCAAGATTTTCACAATGATGGGCAAAATGTTAACATGTTAACCTTTCAGATATTCCCCACTGGTTCTGCAAAACAGCAGAAAGATTGGTGATGGCTGGTGGGTGAATGCCATAGTTGAGTGGGAATTTGTAGCAAAGTCTCCTGGTTCTGGCACTTAAAACACTTGGCAACTTATAGTTCTTACATTATTTCTACTTCTCTATTCAAATATTTTTAAAACTGGTTTCCTCTTTTATACAGCTATCATCTACCCCCATGATAGGTGCTAACTGCACAGCATTGTAACTCCTATTAGCAAGAATAAAATAATGTTTGCAACTATCTACAAAATGTTTCATCTTGGGTCTCAGCCATGCCATTTGGGGCTGGCAATAAATTGTCATTTTTCATTTCAGACACTTACAACAGGTCAGAATTTGTAACTACATCTAGTATACAAATAGCGACAGCACTTAGACTTATATATAGCCCCACACTGCTTTATAACATTCTCTGAGCAGTTGTGTCAACCTTGAGCTGGTCAGGCTCGAACTCCTGGCTCTATGGGCAGGGTTAGCCTGCAATATTGCATTCTAATGACTTGCCACCATGGTTCCTGATATTATTGATAACAGATGAATGACTAATTAAATGACAAATAGGTTCCATTATAATTAGAAATGTTGTGTTTTCTTACAATATAGCCTCCCTTGGTGGTTTTATTGTAGCTTTTTGCTATATCAGTGGAAAACCTTACATATTGTCCCCAAGACAAAAACAAGATGATTTTGATAAGAAACATACTGAGATTTTCAGAAAAAGAACTTTTCCGCCATGTGATCCTGCATGCCCACGTTTATTCTTGTCTATGTCAAACCCTGTGACACCCTGGCGTTTGCCATACCAGGGGAGATGATAGGTGCACTGGTGTTGGGGTGTGTGTGTGTAGACCTGGAGGCTGCAGCAGTGTGCCGACAAATGCAGCAGATCAGCTGTGCGGCGGGGAGGTGTGAGGCAAGCGGCTCCAAAGCACCAGCATCAGGCCGATGATCAACTGGTTGACATAGCAGCAGCAGTGAAGGGCAGGCAATCAGCTGTTCCGGCTTGTGAACCAGCTGGGCAGCATCTAATCAGCCATCCCGATTCACAGCTGGCCATGGGGCAAGGACAGCGCCGGCGGAAGGGCATGGTTTGCCTGGATAAAATGTGCTGGGAGGCGGATGCGCCTGGTGCTGACTTTACATCTGCTGCATTTTGCTTTTGGAACTCATCACGTGCCAGAGTCCAGCTAAATAAATCCAGTTAGCCTCCATTCCAAGTGATGTCTTAATGCTGGTTTAGGTCTGGAACTTGGACCCTTGAGAGTCTACTTGTTTTAATTTATGTAGAGAATACCTTGGTTTCTTAGTCAATCTCACAAGTAACAACAGAATAACAGAGCTGGAATGGACCTTGAAGGTTTTCCTGCTCAAGCAGGAAACCCTATTACCATTTCAGACAAATCATTGTCCAACCTCTCCACTGTTGAGCATTTACAGCTTCTGGAGGCAAGTCAAATGTTTAATGAACAAAACAATGTATAGCATCCTTGTAGTATTTCTCTGTGTTCAACTTCAGTGCAGATAAAGGGCACCCACATAGCATGAGAATCGTCTTCTGTAGAGGGAATAGACTGGAGGAAGGTTGCTCTTAAATCACAACTCAACTTCTTGCAACAGAGGAAATACACCAAAGGCAGAACCTTCAAAATGGGCTCATTAAATTATTTTTATTAAATGCAATGTCCTGAATATAAATAAAACTGTTTCCATTGCCATGCAGTTCATCAGATTTACCTAACTATTGGCAATTGTATTGTACCTAGTCACCTTCTCCTTACTCTCTGAACACAAAACCTACAATGGAGAGCTTAGTGGTCTAAAATATGATAGACTGCAGTCCTATAGTTGCCTGTATGTTAATCTATGTGACACTATTGATAAGTTTCTTGCACTGCAGGAAGAAACAAATCATTTTCCACCTAGATACTGCAGGAGTGTATTGGAAGCGCTATAATTCAATTTAGTGTACAATTTGAGTACCCTTTTCTTTGTTGCGTTCCTGCAAATACAACTAGTCCTTGACTTACAAGAGTTCATTTAGTGACTCTTCAAAGTCACAATGGCACTGAAAAAAGTGAGTAATGGTCGTTTTTCACACTTACGACCATTGCAGCATCCCCATGGTTACATGATCAAAATTCAGATGCTTGGCAACTGACTCATATTTACGATGGTTGCAGTCATGTGATTACATTTTGTGACCTTCTGACAAGCAAAGTCAATAGAGAAGCCAGATTCACTAAACAGCCAGGTTGTTAATTTAACAACTGCAATGATTCACTTAACTATGGCAAGAAAGGTGTAAAATGGATCAAAATTCACTTAACAACTGTCTAGCTTAGCAACAGAAATGTTGGGCTCAATTGGGGTCATAAATTGTGGTCTACCTAAATATATAGCACTTTTCTTTTAACTTCAGAGTATAGGGTTAATACCATTAGCCACGGAAGAAAATACTGTTCTGAGTCAGAGACCAAATTGTCTCTTGTTGTTCTAGATTACTTAATTAATATTCTTCAACTTCCTGCCAATGAATTACTTAACTACAATAGCTATCTCTATGATAATCCTCTCTCCTGTGACAATCTACCATTTCCCCCCCACAACATCACTTGGTGAGGTAGATTCAGTGGTGAAATTCAGCTGGTTCTATCTGGATCTGGTAGCCCCAGCAGTGGGAGGTTCCACCCACCCACCCGGACGTCATCACATCCCATTTTTTACCCTCTGTGCATGCACAGAAGGTTCTGCGCATGCATGGAGGAGGCGTGCATGTTCACATTTGTGATCTGGTAGGGAAAGGTACGTGAATTTCACCCCTGGGTAGGTCAAGCTAAAAGAGAGTGACTGACTCAAAGTCACCCAGTGAGTTTCTATGGCTGAGGGTGAACCTGGGTCTCCCTGGTGCAAATCTATACCTAAACATTATACAACCCTGGTTCTACACCTAACAGTTCAGGGGAAAATACTGGAATTCATCTTTCTTTTCTGAGAAATAAACATTAGAAATACTTGCCATTGGCCAGGGATGTATCTTTTTTATGTCTAGAGATAGCATGGGACTTGGTTACAGAAGAAACTGCTTTAAACGATTTTTCATCATCAATCCATTAACTATCCTAATTGGCTGAAACTCCTCATGGTCTTCCAATTCTACTGAAAATAACTAGATCCTTCTGCATGGAAAGAATTTGCTCCATCAATGTGCTGCATTCCTTCCTGGTATGAAGACAAATGTTGTTCAATCTAGGTTGAAATGACATTCAAGATAAATGACTACAAGCCTGGAACCACGCTGCTCTCCGATGGATTCAGCTCAGTAAGCCACTGTCATTTAAACTGTTATTTTTATATAGGAATCTCCTTTTTCAGTTTTTTGGCTTGTGCTTACTCTGTAGTATTTCTCACAGAACTGTCTTTCATTCTTGATCCTTTTATCCTGGGATTGATCTTGAAATCTTCTTCCTGGACCTGTGTGATTTCTCACTAAGTTATTCCAAAATTGATCACTGATGAAAGCATTTCCTTGTCGTGTATTAATTTTATTTGGCTTGAGTCAGGTTTAATTTAAACTGAATGGCAAACTTATAACATTGCTATATGAATATTTTAGTCTTTATACTACCAAATATTAGAATTGGATATACAGTAAAAATAACACATCACAAAAAATCCTACTTGCTTCTTGGGAAAATAAAAAGAACTGGTTACCTGTGAATGTGTTATCTTTGAGAGATCATCTATACAGTATATCCATATCTACGGAGTTTTGTCCTGTGCAATAATTCAGCACATGTAATTTTAGCAAGAAATTAGCAAGAACACAAATTGAAGGGTGGATTTGCTTGAAGTCTGCAGTAACATGCCACACAAATGACATACTTCATGTACCTCCAAATGTTGTCCTCACCCACAAATCCCCCAAAGAAAAGTGTGTTCTCTGATCATTTCAACTGCTGGAAGAAAATGACTGATATCATCTTTGTCTGAGGAATGCTAAACCTGATGTACTGGAACCACAATCATTTTGGAAGCAGGTTGAAGAACAGATGATGACATGAATGTTAAGGAATAAAAGAGAGTAGGAGGATCTTTGTTGCATTGCCAAATTTATCCTTAGGTGAGCAAGTTATGGTTATTGATACAGGGTGGTAATGTAGCCCAACCTGCCTCTGATGGGTGGAGTAAGCAATAGTCACCATGGTATCTTAAAATGAGATGGAGTTCACTACTTTATAGCTCCCCCAAAACAACTGGCCTGTATGCCATAAAAATTACAAGGACAGTAAGTCTTCTAGTAAGGAATACAGGATGGAGACTTGGAGAGGTGGCAGCTGAGATAATAAAGTATGAGCTCAAAGATTCTCATAGGAGAAAATCCATTGCTGAATGGAATCGGAAGAGGTATTAGTTTTCTTGCTTGCTTTTAGGCTCAGAAAGACTATCAGCTCAATTTGAAATGAAGGCTTGAATTGGTGTTGTTGTCCCAAAATCAAACTTTAATATTGAGTGACCTCCCAGCAGTTAACAGAGCCAAAACCTTTTACTGAGCTAAATTGCCAGTGGAACAGATTGCTGTTTCTTCTGTTTCTCTCAATGGACACTGCTGGACTAGACACAGCTGAAAGTCCGGTATGGCAGATAGTCTGGCCATTTTGCCACTCAAGCCATTAAAGCATCTGCAATACTACATTCTTCTCCTAGAGCACTGTTTTGCAGCCTCAGCAACTTTAAGATGTATGGAGTTCAACTCCCAGAATTCCCCAGCCAGCATACAGCTAGTCCTCAACTTACAACAGTTCATTTAATGACCGTTTGAAGTTACAAGGGCAGTGAAAAAAGTGACTTATAACCGCATTTCACACTTATGACCCTTGCAGCATCACCATGGCCATGTGCTCAAGATTCAGATGCCTGGCAACTGACTCATATTTATGACGGTTGCAGTGCTCCAGGGTTGTGTGAACCCCTTTTGCGACCTTCTGACAAAGTCAATGGGGAAGCCAGATTCACTTAACCGTGTTGCTAACTTAACTACTGCAATGATTCACTTAACAACTTTGGCCAGACAGAGCATAAAATGGGGGCAAAATTCACTTAAAAACTGTCTCACTTAGCAACAGAAATGTTGAGCTCCATTGTGGTCATAAATTGAGGACTACCTGTAATTGCAACAGGATTTCTTTCATGAATGCCTATCAATGTGAAGAATATTACCCATGATCAAGTCAAAGGCACTATTTACAATTTATTATTGGCATCAAGACATATATTACAAAAACCCTATATTTCCTAAAGGAAGCTATTAAGATCATAGATGTACAAAATAATCAAGTGGCATCACTTGTCTCAAACAAAGGTTGAGAATGAGACAAATTAAAGTGTTACCTGGTGGCGCAGTGGTTAGAATCCAGTATTGCAGGCAAACTCTGCCCACAGCCTGGAGTTTGATCCTGACGGGGTTCAAGGTTGACTCAGCCTTACATCCTTCCAAAGTTGGTAAAATGAGGACCCAGATTGTTGTAGGCAATATGCTGACTCTGTAAACAGCTCAGAGAGTTCTGTAAAGTACTAAGGGTGGTATATAAGTCTAAGTACTGTGGCTATTACTATTGTTATTAACTGCTATGTTTAGAAGAGTGCTCATAAGAGCATGTAGCATGCTACTGGATGGACAAAACCTTATGCCCTGGAACATCTTGACTGAGTTACTACATATGTGCAGAAACTGCAGATTCTATCTGAATATGAATCACAGAGATCATAGTCAAGGAAGGGTGACTGTTTCATTATTTTGTTCATATTTTGCAAATGTGGCGCCTCCAAATGTTTTCATAGGTGTTCATTAATCATACTCATTAGCATACATCTGAAAATAGTATCTATAATTGCATTGCCTTGTCACATTTGTACAAATATCACTAAAGAGCATTTTGTGCTCTTGTTATGTTATGCATTTTTGTAGCTGTCATTTTCATTTATATTTACTTATGTGTCATTGTGCATGACCAGGTCAGGAGATTTACCTTAAATGCAAGCAGCTATAGCCAATACTTGAACAAAGCAACAGAAATGCTAATATGAATTAAGTTATCAGAAAGTTCAAAAATAGCTAAAATAATTCTCTATGCACCACTGTCACAGAAATCACAGTGGCTATCTCAATGTATAAAGTTTCTAGCTGCATTCAAACAGATTGTATGTATATAGCTAGCAACTTCATTTGGAAAAAAAGCCCATTTTTACTTAATTTAGGCAAGAGGGGCAGCAGCTAACAAGTCAAAGAAACAAACAAATAAATAATAAATAAATTTAATCAAGAGAGGGGGGCAGGGAGGGAAGGAAGGATTTGGAAGACTAGTTCATTTTAAACAGATTAGCAAGCAAACACCCAGAGACTTCTCTTTTTGTGTCATCTCCTATTGGAGATTGGCAACCATCAATGTTATTTTTTATCCACTGATGATTTGCTTGGAAAAATGTAGTGTGGCAGTTTTCCATTCCCTTCTGCATCACTGTTGCGTTGCCAGATGGATATATATAATCCCTGCCACTGTATATGCCACTATAACAGTTTTATTCAGTTCCACCTGTAGTTGCTACTGATAGGCAGAGGAATGCTTAGTTACTGGAAGCATTATTTACCAAATACCAAAATTGTCTTTGAAAATAACTACTATTTTTGCAAGAAGTGTTTATTTGACAAACTTCATATCCATTCTATCTAATGGCCATTCCACATCCTAAAGCATGACCCCAGGACAGACTCTACACAAAGAAATGGTTCTTTGTGTAGAACCATTTCTTTGTGTAGAAATATATTCAATATAAGCTTAAAATAAATTGAGTTCATTGTGTGCCTCCCACTCAGATGGAAATTCAGCTTCTTTCTGGCTTTGCAGTCTGAATTACAAAATTACCCATCAGCAAAAAAAAACATTTCAGCTTGGTCATCTGCCTTGCCTTTCCATGTTTCTAAAATCTGCTTTCATTCTTTTCTTCTTAAAGTAGAAACTGCTTGGGGAAAAGGAATCTTCCTTCCTGTTGTCAGAGATGCTAACCAATGTTGCCCACAACCAGCTTCTGCCAAAAATATTTGGAACCAGATCTCCCATTCCTCTCAATGCTCAATCCTAGAGAAGAATGATTTATAATTATTATTTCATATGCTGGCAGTTTTCATGGTACGGGAACTGTCCCATTTCTCATATGGTGTATCTTTCTTCCACTTTATTTTCTCTAATGAGGAGAAGCTGTCTTATCTTTAAAATCTGCAGTAAACCACCATTGTTACTTAATGGAGAAATTAATAAAACACGCAGCCAATTGGCATACATGCCCCTATATGTTCATGTGCATACATATGAACATAAAAACATAAGTACAGCACTGGTGAACTACTGGATCAGATCCCTGGCCCATCTAGTCCAACCAACTGCGCAAGAAAGCCCACTAGCCTCCCAGCAGAAGGCCTTTAGAGACAGTCACACTGTCGTGAAAGCTAATGGCTATTGTTCTCCACAATTTTCATAAACTGGCCTTTTTTGAAACTAGCCAAGTCAGAATTACACCTTATGATAGCAAATTCCAAAGCTGAATTGTACATTGGACAAAACAAAACAAAACAAAACAAAACAAAACAAAACAAAACAAAACAAAACAAAACAAAACAAAACAAAACAAAAACAAAACACACAACACACAACACACAACACACAACACAACACAAAACACAAAACTATTGCCTGTCCTGATTTTTCTAGCATACAATTTCATTCAGTGACTTCTTGTTCTAGAATTTTGGTTCTGGTTCCAGGACTGTTTCTTATAGTCCCTAACAAGCTGATGGCCCTTTATTTTAAGCAGATGCACATTGTGTGGACACCTTCATCAAACCATTTACCATTATTCGAAAATCTCTTTCCTCATCAGGTACTCCTAGCTCTGATCCTACTAGTTTGAGCAATTAAAATTTGGGGGACCCAAGTGGGTGTGTATGTATGCATGCATATCTGTTTGCTCTTAGAGGGATTCTGGACATGTGTCATGGCTTTGTTGGATCCCGGTTCAGAGGAGGAGGAAGAGGAGGAATTGGAACTGGGACCATCTGATGAGGAGGGCATGGTCCTTTCTAAATGAGTGGAGAGTCCAGTGGCTGAGATTGAGACAGTCCCAGGATGGTCTGGCAGTGGGGGGTGGGGGAGGCGGCCGACTGGACAGAGAACTGCTGCAGGAGTGGAGCAGCTGCAGAAGGCCTGCAGAGATGACGGACTATACCATCTCTGATGAGGAACAGCTGCCTCCCCTGCTCAATCCTCAGGTGAAGAGAGCAGAGTGGAGGGAAGCACAGAGGATGTCAGCAAGGCTGCTCATGAGGAAGCAGCCTTGTCCACTCCACACAAGGAACAACTGGGGAAGGGTGATTGAACTGAGGGAAGGTGTGTTTGTCAGGAGCACCTACTTGCTTTTATGTGCACCTCCTTTCCTGAATCTTGTTTCTTGAACTTTGGACTGTGGGTTTTTTTGGAACCTGAATCTTGCCCTTTGCTCTGTAGACTTTGGACTTGGCTCTCAGATTGTGCTTTCGTTGTTGGAACTTTGGTTTTATGGGTATTGTTACTTCCCGTTTTGCCTCATGGGTGGGCTAGGGCCCAGTTTGTGGAGCTGGGGAATCTGGACTGAGGGAAACCTAAGAGCTGGAGCACAGCTTCACCAAATGACCATTGGTGGGTCATTTATTTTTGTGATAAGTAAACAATAAACAGACTGTACCTAACCTCTGCCTTGCCAGCATGAATCAGAACAACATGCCCCCAAGTTCCTGCATTCAACTTGATCATTTCATCTCTGTGCAAAAGCAGGATGCATATCAGCAGATCTTCTTCTAATGTTCTGGTGGTTTGGGCTGGCATATGCATTCTTTGGAACTGATCTTTCTTCACTCCTGCCCTCTATTCTAAATTTGCAACATGTCTGCCATGACCACAATCATTTAGGGAGGTATTAAAATGCAGACATGTTACCCTTCACTCTTATAATAGACATTCCAGAGCATTTCTATTCATGATTTGCTACTGTATCATCTTGGACTGCATCCAAGAAGATTGGCTGGCATTTCTGATCATTAATCTCTCCTTACTATAAAGTCTCTCTCAAAGAGAAATTTTGCTATTTGCATAGAAAGGGGTAACATTTTCCTTTTGGGAAGTGGTGTTTGAAAGGAATTTTTTTTGCTCATTCACAATCTGAGAAAACTCGGGAGCTGCGTTATGTACTATTGGCAACTTTGGAGGCAGCAACGATGAGCAGTATTTGCTCTGCAAGTTCTAGATTGTAAATATAAGGTAATTCTCATAATACACCTTCCAATTGAGCAAGCCTTTTGATCTGGCAATGAAAATAACAATGAAAGCAATAATCCCTCTTGATTGTGGCAGGGTTTAATCGAGATCAATCAATCAGGACTTGAGGGCATCATTCAAGCAGTTTATGATCACCTTTCATAATAATCATTTGTAGTTTCCAGTATGCATATTGTCAAGTTTATGTGCAATACTTGCAAAAAAATCATCATCTAATTATAGCTTCCCTTTTCTGATCAAGAGGTGGCCTAGTCAATTGATGCTTTCGATCCTGCCCTTAGCTTTACATCAGTGAAAGTAAGTTTTAAAGAATGCTATTCTGGTGACAATTTGATATGGTATTAGGGTTTTTAATCTGACATTGATATTCATCTGTTACATTAGAATATCAGTATCTGGGAGACATGACAAATCAGGCATTATTTCCAATAAATGCTAAATCCATCCAATGCAGAATAATTTTCTTTTAAAAAATGCTGAAATGCTGTTATTCATCATCTGCAAATCACAGTTCCACACTTGCAAAATGTTTGATTGCAACAACAGGACCAGCTAGAATGTAGTGCAATAGAATGACGTTACACTGTCATGATTTGATAGCCTAGGGGTGAGAGGAAGAGTTGATATCTGATACGATCTGTATTTGGAATTTCCCATAAATATGTTAGTGATGGTATAGTACAAATATGTGCATGGATCTGAAAAAAAAAGTAAAGATAACTAGGAAAACTCTCAAATTAATTTAAATGTCCAGATTTAGGAAATGGACAGAGTAAGGTTCTGAAAATGTTCTATATAAAAGATATTCTTTTGTTTCCTGTACAACTTTGTTATAACAGTAAACAACACTTTTTTTTTTTTGCAAAAAAAAAAATCCAATGTGATGCAAGGTAGCTGCTCATTATTTCTCTCTCCTGACTTTCTTCTTATAAAGCATGACAGGAAGATGGATGATAAACTAGCATTCTGGTTTTTACGATGAAGTTCTTCTGCCTTTTTTTAATGGCAAAAAATTCAAATGCAGTCAAAATAATATACCCAGGAATAATTCTCACCTGATGAACTTTTATGTAAAACAGGCTTTAGAATTATTGAACTAGAAGACCTCAGTTAGTTCATGCCTCCAAATATCCAAGTAAGCCCTAGAGGTCTGCCTCCAGAGGGAATTGAATCACAAACACACAGCAGGTGCTTCAAGAGCAAGGTGAAAAGTTATGGCAGTACTCAGTGTGCAGAAGAGACATTTTAAAAAATCTGCAATGTTCAAAATCTATTGTGAGAGATTTCAGTGCAAGCAGAAAATCTGACCTGTTGCAAGGGGCCAGGAAGAGCCAAAATGTATGCTAAGAGGCAAAAATATTTTATAGCTCTTTTCCATTTGGGAATGGAAGAATGGAGATTTTTTTCTTTTGCTTCTACTTTTTTCTCTCTTGCCTTTGCACTGTTGTAGGAGGCAGAGTTCAGTGAATATTTCATAGCTGTTTTGTTAACTGAGTCTGTAAAAAAAAGTACTCTATCCATTAATCTCCCTGATTAATGGATAGAGGAAAAATCCAGGCTTCCATCAAGCTAATCAGAAAATGGGCTTCAGTTCCTATTTTGAGGAGGGTCACTGCCAGCTGCCAAGATTTTGCCACCAAATTTGGAGTTACAAAAATCGAGATGATCACCAAAAATACAATTTTTGACTACTAATAAGTCATCCAGATTTTTTGCAGACCAGATATAGTTAGCCTAGTCAAGAGGGACAGAGTTTGGGAAACCGTCTATCAGCCACATGGTAAAGACTGGATGATAGACAATAAATCTGCTCTTTTGCACAGGCAAATTGGATGTTACAACAATAAATGGGACTATAGCAAATTCTCCCACCCCATTGACTTTCAGGATGATTAGAAATTAACAGTTCAGACTAAATTTTTGCACTGTTTCATGAATAATATAACTCTGATAATCAGCTAATTGGTTAAAAAAATGTGGTTTTCTGAAAATGCCCTCTGACCCCTGATGAAATCCATAGTACAGGCTTCATATCCAGGTAACTATGGAAACAAGAAAGTATTTATTTTCTTCTATTTTGTCAAATTGCAATCTGATTCTGGAATATATTTTCAGCTATTTAAGAGCTCATTTCTATTAACTCTGCTGAATGCTTCAAGTACTGATATTATGGTAATCAAATTGGATTTTAATGAAAGCCTTTTATAGAAATCAGTGCTGAGTTCAGAAAGTCTGAGACTTACCTTTCTAAAATTATAAGGAAAAGAAAAAGGAATAATACAGGCCCACTTCCTGTAAGGATGCCTAGATATATCCAGAACAGAGATAAGGAATGTACGGTTCTCTGTAAATTGCTTAATTTTTAACAGCAGGTGGCCAGCAGAGCCAATGGTGAAGGATACTGGAAGTTGTACTTCAGCAACATTTAAAGGGCCACAGATTCTTCATCTGCTACAGTAAGTAGTACTGTGACATCTTACCAATACAATTATAGTGTTTTAGAACATTGCTCTATACTTCAGAATAGCAAATATATTGGTTTTGTTTTCTGCCTAATTTGCTTCAGCTATTGCAGCCAATCAGGCTAAATTCTGATTATTTAATCCAAATTATTTTTTTGTGTACAGGTAGTCCTCGACTTACGATCACAAGTGAGCCCAAACTTTCTACTGTTAAGTGAGACAGTTGTTAACTAAGTTTTGTTCCATTTTACGCCCTTTCTTGCCACAGTTGTTAAGTGAATTGCTGCAGTTGATAAATTAGTAACACAGCTGTTAAATGACTCGGGCTTCCCCGTTGATTTTGCTTGTCAAAAGGTTGCAAAAGGTGATCACATGACCTTGGGACACAGCAATGGTCATCAGTATGAGTCAGTTGCCAAGCATCTGAATTTTGATCACGTGATCCTGGGGATGCTACAAAGTTTGTAAGTGTGGAAAAACGGTCATAAGTCATTTGTTTCAGTGCTGTTGTAACTTTGAATGGTCACCAAACAAATTGTTGTAAGTTGAGAACTACCAGTACTTTAAGCCTTTTTTGTATTTAGGTTTTGATGCAAGAAAAAATGGGTGCATTATTGATATAAACGAAGCATAGGTTACCTGCCTTTGGTCTCATGCAATTTGTGCTTCCTTGCAAGGATTTAAAAGCTGTATGCTTTTAATTGGTATGACACATACTAGATCAAGAGCTTGAAGGGGAGGGGCAGGAACAAAGAAATTAATTCAGCAATATTCCTCAGTGGCTTCAAATAGACGTTAAACAGGAGAGGAGAGAACATTGAGTCCTAGAACATCCTACACACCAGGAGCCTCAAGTTGAACCTCTCCCTTCCAATAACATTCATTGAAATTGGCTATAGATTAAATATGAAAATCACGATAACACTATAATCTATAATTCTATAATTCTCACTTCCCATAACTGGTCCAGAAGGATACCATGGCTGATGATTAGCAGTGAAATCCAGCCAGATCTATCTGGCTTGCGCAAGCTGGTAGGGCCGGTGGTGGGAGGCTCCGCCCACCCACCGGGACGTCATTACATCCTGTTCTTGACCCTCTGGGCATGCACAGAAGGCTCTGTACATATGCAGAAGAGGTGTGCACATTCACATTTCTGATCTGGTAGCAAAGGTAAGTGCATTTTATTCCCGGTGATGATATTCTTGGCTTTGCCATAAGTCTTAACACAAGTGCTATTAATGTGTCTCTGTATTAATGTGTCCAGACCTGAATTTCAACTGAAATAGGCCTGCAATTGTAACTTGACCACCTTCTCAACAACTTCTCCCTATAAAAGGATGGTAGGAGACTGGACAAAAACTGTCCAGGACAGTTGGCCCCAACTTATTCAAGACTGGCAGAACTCTCCTCCTCTAAAAAGAAACCAACATCAGTAGATGAAGTAAACTTTATGTCATATCCTCACCGATTTATAAAACCAGTAGGGACAAAAAATGGCAGAGTTAACAGAGGTTACTGTCAATTTCCTCTGGAGTTACAGGGTCAAACATCTCTCAGGTAACTAACAGTGATTGTGCCTCTATCTCTGACCAAACTCAGTTCTGCCTGAATCCAACTGCAAGAGACTCTGAATAACTATCCATCAATTACACAGAGTATTCTTCACAGCAGCCCAAGAAGTGGTCAACAAACACTCTCATGCCTAATAAGGAGCAGCTCATCTGAAAAAGTGGTACTGAACTCCTATAAACTATAATTACATTTCTCTGCTCTTATCATGGTAATGTAATCTTAATTTGGGGTCTTACATATACTTGATTGGATTAGCTTCTCGTCTTTCTCCAAAGGTACTTGAGAGAGGTCCATTATGGCTAGGAACACCTGAGTTGCCTAGGGACTATTAGCTTCAGGGAATTTGACAAGTTAATTTGGTAAGTCTCTGTTGACTTTACTTTGCTTTATGGTTTCATTGCTGCTTTTTGGCTACATGTCAGTAAAAAAAGATGATAGCATGGAGCAAGAATCTTAGCTTATTTATTTACAGTGAGGAATGCAACATTGCTTAGAAAACAAAACTTGCTTTGCAATGTTAATGAAAAGACAGAAAATGAGAACAGATCTTATTGATCCCAAATTATTTGTGACAGCTACATAAAATCCTTATAGGACTTGATGTATCCTTGATGGAAGAGTCACTGTCCCATTGATAATCCTCACTTTCACTGTTAAGGTGTTAGGGATAATGGCAATCAAGTTTGTGGCAACCCCTCAAGAAATTAAAATTATAGTATATGAATCTAAAATCATAGTGCCTCTTAACTGACTGTTTTCTAGGCTAAACAGAGGTGTAGTTTCTTCATCCTTTCCTCATAAAAGTTGGTCTCTAGTCCCTCATCTTTCCTGATGCTCACTTCTGGAAATATGGATTTTTTTAAAAATTTTTTTTGATTTATATGCCGCCCTTCTCTGGAGACTCAGGGTGGCTTACAATGCGCTAAGCAATAGCCTTCATACTTTTGTATATTTATACAAAGTCAGCTTATTGCCCCCACAAACTGGGTCCTCATTTAACCTACCTTAGAAAGGATGGAAGGCTGAGTCAACCTTGAGCCTGGTAAGATTCGAACCTGCAGTAATTGCAGGCAGCTGTGTTAATAACAGGGTGCTTTAAACCACTGTACTACCAAGGCTCCTTAATTTTGATGAGCATTTCATCAGCAAGTCTCATAATTACCTAGTTATTTCTCTACTGTAGTTTATGGAATCATACAAATTTCTGTTTTGCACAATATAACTTCAGATTTTCTGCATCATGCTGTTTTTCAACTGTCTGTAGGGCATCTAATTGTGTCAAAAGAGATTTTGCTGTTTTTAAATCAGGTAATTGTGCTGTTAATTTAATTATAATTACCAACTTAAAAGTATATCGCTATTAAAAGGAAGTCATGATTTGTAAATAAATCTAAATTAAATAGACAAATTATTATGTGTTCTACTGCATTCCATGAACATCTGACTGGTTCTACTTTTTTTCCTCAGCTACTCTTTTTTCATGAATAACTTCTGAATGGCCAAGGTTCTAAGCAACACAAGAAAAAGTAAGTTTGAGCTGTATAGTTCCACTATCATTATACCCTTTGAAGGAACCATGTCTGATGTTTTTAGCACCCTAGATAAAGCAACCATCTGTGACTTTAAACCAGGATTTATAGTTTACAACTATATGTACACCCAATTATTATGGCTTGTTTTTCATTACACAAACTCTTGAAACGATAACTGATCAGAAGTAAGGACCATAACAAAAGCCTGCTTAACTAGATTCTTCTGTCCTCCAGGGGCCCATTCTTTAAGAAGATTCCTACCAATTTGTTTATTCTTAATCATTTATTTTAACTTGTGATCCCTTTGAGAGGATGGATATCCTGAAAAGTAGGTTATAAATACATATGTAATACAAATAAGTAAATGCAGAATTATCTTTAAAACTTTCTGTAAATATGTTTCTGCTCTTATCCCCACATGTACGGTATCTTGGTCTCTATTCTTACTTGTGGCATCTTCAATCACCCAAGGACATCTTGCTGCCATTCTCTAAATTGATAGAAATCTGACAGCAACTTTTCTAATATTTTTTTTAAAAAGGCTTTAAATGTTGTGACCTATGGCTCACTTTATCAGATGCATAGAGTAATTAATAAAAATGGTTAGTTGGGGGGAAAACATGCTACCAGACTCCTGATGCTTTGCTACCACAGATTAAGATGGCTGTCTTCCTATAATGTCCAAATTTACAGAAATGTATTTGGAAGTAGGTAGTAGGTAGGTTCTCTTCAATGCAAAATTATCCAAATAAAATATGCATTTGCTTTAGTATAATCTATTGATTGTTTCTTGTTTTCTATTTTGATTCCTTCTCTGAACAGCAACATATTACTCTTATTTTTTTCAGTGCTATGCTGAAAAGGAATGGAAATCTCTTCCATCAATGTCAGTTTCAAACCCAAGTTATAAGTAACTACATTTTCTCCCATGCTTTGCAATTTGTATTTCCTATCACTAATCTTTTTCACATTTACGTTTGGTTAATAATTTCCTTAGATATCACACTGAGTTATTTTCTGTTATCCACCTGTTTCCTATTTGCATAGAGATTTCCCATATTTTTTTCCATGAAGAGAAGAAACAAAGAATCTTACCTTTCCAGATTTTTTTTCTTTTTTAAGAATGCATGTATAAGTCCCCTCCCATTTTTAAAAAATCTTCACAAGAATCATTTGAAATACATTGAATCAAGAGATGCACCAGGCATGGTTGGTTATTTTAACTATTTACAATGGTGTATCTCAGTGTAATCATCCAACAGCTTGAAACGGGGAAAAGATGTGGAAAAAGTTCCATTAAATTCTAGGAGATATACTGACTACTGAGCATGTTTAGGATTACATTTTAGGAGGGGAGAATCTATGCTGTGCATAATGTTAAAGACTTGATTTCTATTAATGTTCAGGCTGACATATTAATTTGATGTAGAGTGGAGATGTTTACCTACAACATCTGGCCATAAAATGATTAGGAGCAATTTTATGGAAATCAGCCAACATTTATGCACACATGTATTGTGCTATGATGAAAAAAATATTTTGATTAAATCAGGTGATTCTAAGGGTTCAAGAATATCAGGTTTCCAAAGGTGAATTATCATAGAAATTCCTGTCATGGTAATGGATCATTTAGCATTCTAACATTCGTTATTTGTACTCAAACCTTGAGGGGTGCTCAAACTGCAAATAAATACTGTTTTGAAGAATGTAAATTAGAGTCACACTGTTAATCAGTCTGACTTTCAAACCAGAATGCCTGCAGTTTTTTTTTTTTTGCAGTAAACAAATTTGCTAAGTGACAGTGTGCTTTCGCATAAATCCATGTAATAAGCATTGAACATTTTTTAAAAAGTGGAAACATCATAAATTAAAAAAAATATTTTTAAATGTCAAAGCAAAGCACCATAATTTTGGATTTACCCTAAAAGAAGAAATGGAGGAGGTTACATTGCCAGACTCACATTCCCCTAACCTGAAATGGTATGTATCTCTCACTAGTTTTGTTTCATATTTACAACACACACAGAGAAGTGAGAAGCAGCAGTCCACCACCTTCTTCTCTTTATTTAGTTCTCAAGATGCCTGACTCACCTTGGTTCAAGTTAAAAAATAGCTCTGAGAAAGCCAGTTGTGCAATTTTTAAAATTTGTTCCAATATCCATTATGTTAATGCCTAATTGATACTTTATGAAGCACATTTGCTAAGTTTGGCATACATTTAAATAAATATAAAGTGAAATAAATATGCTAACCCAATTTTAAGACAAAGAGGTGGAAACCCAAATTAGTGTACTGCATGAAGACATCCAAGTTCTTCCTTCTAGTCCCCAGAATCTCGAGACCTCTAATGTTACCTAAAGCCCCTCCTCATCGAATCTCTTTATCTTTTTCCAAGATAGAGATAAATCTCTTCCCAACTCTGCTGGATCATAAGAGGAGTAGTTCCTTTTGAGATATGGAAAGTTCTTCTGTGTTTAGAAGGAGGACAGTGGTCTTTTGATACAGTGGAACCACTGGCTAAAGAGGAGGAGGAGGAGGGAAGATAGTCACCTGAGATGCAGATGTAATGTAGGTGATGCAAATTAAAATATCTCCTTGGGTCTATCCACAAGTGTTTCTAGTTGCTTGTGCCTGACATCTGCCCAATGTCTGAATCTATTTAAGGATGTATGCATGTTACATAGTATCATAGGACACCCCTTTAAATATGCATGGTTTTGTATTTGATTTATTTTAGCTGTATATATTGGTTTTACAATTGATTGGTTGTTAAATTGTGAACTAGTTTACAGTATGCTGTGTTTTTCGTTGATTTTTATTATGCTTTGTTAAAGGCACATAGGAAATGATGATGATGATCATGATTAGGGTACATGTGAAATATGAAACTCATTAGGATGAAGAAGAGCCAAGATATGGCAAAGAAGAACTAATAAAAACTTTAACAAAAAAGCACATTTCCTCTATTAATAAACCAAATTATTGTCTAAAGATTTGAGATGACTTTTTAAAAATATAATAGACGCCCTATTCCTTATTTATAATTGTTTGGTCTAAAATAGAGTGATTGGTTAAAATGAAATCATAACATCATAGTCAAGTGTAGACTTGAACATAGGTTTCCTTGAAAGAAATCTAATATTTAATTACTATAATGTACTGGCTCAGTAAATGCCGAACAGTTTATAATAAACGGGAGGATATGTATCAGAGGTGGGTTCTAAAAATTTTTACTACCGGTTCTATGGGCATGGCTTATTTTATGGGCATGGCTTGATGGTCATGTGACAAATTTTTAGGATTTAACACAGGTACTGGTCTACCAGGCTTTTAACTGCTTGCAGAGCTGTACCAGTCTACTCATTTGTTTTTGGAGGCACCGGTCTACTCATTTGTTTTTGGAGGCACTGGTCTACCCATTTATTTTTGCAGGCACCAGTCTACTCATTTGTTTTCTTTTAACACTGATCAGCTGTAGGGCGGCCCTTTGAAGCCCCGCGGCAAGAGTTTAAACAGTTTTTTTCCCTCTTAACCAATCAGCTGGGACTCAGGAGACAGCAATAGATTGGGGGTGGGGGCAAATAAAAAGTAAGAATAATGCAGGGGGGGTGGGGGATGGGGGGGCAGGGGGAGCAGAACCAGTTCGGTGATGTCATATCATCACTGCTACCAGCTTGGCGGAACTGGGCGGAACCAGGAGGAACCAACCACTGATATGTATGTTTCTGGACTAGTTTTTTTTTGCCCTTTTAGCAGGCCATGTTCTTAGAGGGAAAATACATTTAAAAAATAGGGTCAAACATAACAAATTAGTGAAACTTTTCCAGACTAGGCTGTAAGATGATAAATTCTGTGAGATAGCTTTTTGTCATTGGTATAGAACAGTGATGGCGAACCTATGGCAGATGTGCTGGAAGTGGCACGCAGAGCCATCTCTCAGGGCATGCCAGTCGTCACCTGTTGCTCTTCTGGGTTCTGGCATGCACATGTGCCGGCCAGCTGGTCTTTGCACACGTGAGAGTGCCAGTAACCAGAAGAGCAGCTCCCTGGCACACATGCACGCCGGCCAGCTGGTCTTTCCATGTGCATGTGTGCCAGAAACTGGAAGACCAGGTGACCAGCATGCACATGCGCACCAGGGAGCTGCTCAGCCAGAAACTGCTCAGCCCGAAACCGGAAGCTCAGCTACTTTTTTTTTTCAGGAACTACTTTCTTCTTTTCCCATTTCTCTAGTATCTTTATTTTCATTTTCATTTTATATCATGATAATCATAATAATTTCTTTTTAAGAAAGAGTGAGCCGTGCCAAAGTATGTTACTTGAGGTTACCAGGAAAATTCATTCTGGTGATGAAATTAAGACTCCAGATTTCTGTTGCATATATAAACTATGTAGATATATATTTAAACACACTTGCAGATACTGTACATAATTTCTCATTATTGTGATAAGTGAGGTAAATTGGAGATGTACAAAAAGTTTCAATTCTTACTTTCTTTTTAAAAAAGTAGCTGATTTAGAGTATGACTGACATCTTTCATTAAAGATTCTCAGGTTTGTTACTATAATTATATGTAATACAAGTTATCCTAGTTAAAAGATATTTGTGGATATTTGTCATGTTTGTTTATATATTTGTACTTATATTTGTATGCTGCTGTGTACAAATATATGTGTACAATATTAACAAGTTATCCATCACAACATATAATGCTGCCCATGAACCAAAAATAAGACAATAACTCCCCATTGTGGTTGCTTCCATCATACCATACTGACTTTAGTTTTCTGTGATTTAGGAATGTAGCAATAGCGGAGTATTCAGTATTGCAATAAACTGTTAAATTGCACCTCCTAGTGGGCGCATAATCCATTTCATACAGTTATGTTTACAGTATATATTAGCAATTAGTTGGCAGAATTGTTAACATTTTAAAAACCACATTAATAATATTATAATGCACCTCATAATAATGGCTTCTAAAGTTCCAAGCATCTTAAAATTTGCATTTTCAATGGGACTGTAGGAACATACAGTACAGTTTGCAGTAATAGTACAGCTTGCAAGGAATGTTCTGATATTTGTATTAATATCAGAAACAAGCCTACAAGATACATTAACTTCTTTTACAGGTTCCAGTTATGTTTGGAGAGTTAACTAACAGCTGGCTGGTTATATTGCTGTTGGCAGTGGAATAGCTGAGGCTGAATGCAAACAGCACATTCTGATGTCCTGAAAGAATATCATGGTCATAAGTCATCATATCTTGGCCTATTTACTCGATAATTAATGAAAAGAGATAATGAACAGTCAGATCAAAACTTTTTCATGTCAAAATCAAGAAACACACAAACTCAAAATAACCCCAAGTTGATAAAATGGGACACACAGAAAGTTGGAGAGCCTTTCAAAATTCTATTATTGCACCCTACTACAACATTTCTCCCCTTCATGGATTACTGCCTTGTTGTGGTGAAGGGGCTTGCGTAGCTCAATGAAACTATGAGCTATGCCATGCAGGGCCACCCAAGATGGACAAGTCATAGCAGCGAGTTTTGACAAAGTATGATCCACTGAAGAAGGAAATGGCAACCCACTCCAGTATCTTTGCCATGAAAACCCCATGGACAGTACCAAAACAAAAAAAGATATGACGCCGGAAGATGAGCCCCTCAGGTCGGAAGGTGTCCAATATGCTCCTGGGGAAGAGCAGAGGGCTAGTTCTAGTAGTGCCAGAAAGAGTGAAGTGACTGAGCCAAAGCCAAAAGGATGGTCAGCTGTGGATGCATCTGGTGGTGAAAGGAAAGTCTGATGCTGTAAAGATTTTCACTCCATAGGAACCTGGAATGTAAGATCCATGAATCAAGGCAAGCTGGACGTGGTCAAACGAGATTACAGGACTGAACATTGACATCTTAGGAATCAGCAAACTAAAATGGACAGGAATGGGTGAATTTAATTCAGATGACCATCAGGTATACTACTGCGGGCAAGAAACCCTCAGAAGAAATGGAGTAGCCTTCACAATCAATAAAAGAGTAGGAAAATCAATACTGGGATATAATCCCCAAAATGACAGGATGATCTCAGTTCGAATCCAAGGCAAACCATTCAATATCACAATAGTCCAGATCTATGCCTCAACCACTGGTGCTGAAGAGGATGAAATTGACCAGTTCTATGAAGCCCTACAGCACCATATAGAATTAATACCAAAAAATGATGTCCTTATCATCATGGGGGATTAGAATGCTAAAGTAGGAAGCCAAAAGATAACCGGAATAACAGGCAAGTTTGGCCTTGGAGTACAAAATGAAACAGGGCACAGGCTGATAGAATTTTGTCAAGAGAATACGATGGTCAAAGCAAACACTCTTTTCCAACAACCCAAGAGACGACTCTACACATGGACATCACCAGACGGTCAACATAGAAATCAGATTGACTATGTGCTCTGCAGCCAAAGATGGAGAACACTATATAGTCAGTAAAAACAAGACCAGGAGCTGACTGTGGCTCAGATCATGAGCTTCTCGTTGCAAAATTTAGGCTTAAATTGAAGAAAGTAGGGGAAAGCACTAGGCCACTCAGGTATGAACTAAATCATATGCCTGATGAATATACAGTAGAGGTGACAAATAGATTTAAGGAATTAGATCTGATAGAGTGCCTGAAGAACTATGGACGGAGGTTTGCAACTTGACTTGTTACAGGTAATCCTCAATCTATATAAATAAAAATGTAAATTTTCATTTGTTCAAAATTGTAAATCTCTGAAAGTTCTTCACCAATTGCTTTGAAATTTTGACACAACGTTGCATTCGAATACGTGCATGTTTTTATATACCTATATTATATAGATGTCACACCTGTGACAGGTAAAAACATGCTTTCTTGAAAAACAGCGCCATCTGTTGGACGTAAAAGCAACATACGCTATACTAAATATTTTACGATTCCATTTCAATGTTTCCGATTGCATTGTTAAATTGAATTTTCATAGATTTTGATTTATTTTCATTTTGATTTAATTATTTCGTGTGACATTGCATTGGAATTGAGCTGTGCCGTATCCCTCTGTAGCTCAGGTCATGCCTACTTTGCCTCCGTCCCACCAGTCTTTTCATTCGGTCGATTGGATTCAGACCTGAGTTGCCTTTCTCTACGTTTCTTTTTGGACTTTAACTTCACAGCACCACAATGGTAAGCGCGAGCTGGGTCTTTTCCCCTCAGCGCCACCGCCGCCAAACCCACAAGCAAAATGGCGGGAAATGTCAACCGCCGTGAAGCGTCCTCCCGACTAACGGAGTATGCAGTACCTTTGGCAGGGACCCTGATGCCGCCTGTGGTGTGGAGAGCTGCGAAGGTGAAGGCAGTTATATCGGCAAGCCGGGAAACCAGCTGTTACACCCACGGCAAAGTATCCTCGGAGGCGTCTGAAGACAAACCTCCGGAGCCCCAGGAATGCAAATTCACTGACGGCAGCCCAGGCAGAGGCCTCCGCCAATCCCATGATGCGCAGCTCTCCCAATACAAGCACCAAATAGGTAAAAATCCAAGAAAGCAATTGATTAAGCGACATTAAAGTCCAAAAAGAAACGTAGAGAAAGGCAACTCAGGTCTGAATCCAATCGACTGAGTGAAAAGACTGGTGGGATGGAGACAAAGTAGGCGTGACCTACAGAGGGACATTATTGGCACTCGGACAAAAAACAAGACTGGGCCACATCAACGCGTGGCCAGGTACAGCTAGTTTACAATAAAAATTGAGGCCAAAATTTCTGTTGTTTAGACATTTGTTAAATGAAATTTGTCCCATTTTACAGCCTTTCTTGCCCCAGTTGTTAAGTGAATGACTACAGTTGTTAAGTTAACAACACAGTTGTTAAGTCAACTGGCTTCCCTCTTGACTTTGCTTATCAGAAGGTCGCAAAAGGTGATCACATGACCCCAGGACACTGCAACTGTCATAAATATAAGTCAGTTGCCAAGCATCTGATCACATGACCTTAGGGATGCTGTGATGGTCATGTGAAAAATAGGCATGTCACTTTTTTCAGTGCTGTTGTAACTTTGAATGGTGACTAAATGAACTGTTGTAAGTCGAGGACTACCTGTAATTGTGGAGAATGGCAGTTGCCTCTGCGGAAGCCAGGTGTCTAGTGTCAAACTAAAGCTCCGGTTTCTGCTGCAATAGTCTCCTGCAGCCCTCTGCCAGTGAAAACCGAGCTCTCCCAAGCTCCATTTTCGCTGAAAGATGGCTGCTGGAGGCCATCATTTGGCACTCTCTCTGGTCTTGCCTGCCTCCGCTGGAGACAGTGGATCCCCCCAGTCTTGCCCGGGCCACCACAAGTGCCGACATGAGTGACGTTGAGCTGGCCATGTCCCCCGAGGTCAAACACACAATGTAATCAAGTTTGACACCCCTGCTGTATTGCTATTCCATGCTTGTCGAAGAGTCCAAAAGAACAATAAACTCATTAAAAGCCGTGGTGACGCAGTAGTTAGAATACAGCAGTGCAAGCTAACTCACTGCTCACTCCAGTTCGATCCTGACCAGCTCAAGGTTGAGCCTTACATCCTGAGGTCAGTAAAATGAGCTAGATTGTTGGGGCAATATGCTGACTCTGTAAACTGCTGAGAGCTGTGAAGGACTGTGAAGTGGTATATAAGTCTAAGGAGTATTGCTATTATTATGGTTGTCACAAATCAAACCTCTCCTGAAACTGCTTGGCCTTCATCTACGGTTCTTCCACCATGCTTCAAAGGAATCACATCACACCCAGATGGCTACATGAAACTTCTTCCAATCTTATTTTTTAGCCTCTTGGAGGAAGTCCTGCCTATATAAATCATTAAAAATCAACATTCCTTATGGTGAAAAAATTGGTATCATAAAATATATTGCAACACTGAAATTTTAGTGATTTGCTTTGGGACAACAACAAAAATTCTACTGGAACTAAGATTCTCTTCTGCCTTTGGGTGCTCTTAGTAGCAGTAAAACTGTGCGAGTTTGTAATTTTGACTTTAGGTGAAAACAAAGATCTTTGCCTGTGTAGCTCTGGCCATTACTTAATGCAATAAACCTTGCTACTACAGTTTAAAAGGTAAACTAACTAATTATCTATTTAATGTGTAAAAAAATATATGATGTACATTTAGATTCCTAAATTAGTGATATAACAAAAGCATGTGCATGCTTTTAAATTTCTAAGAACTATTACCAAAGTTAGAAAGTTTATTATATTTAAAGTATGTCTTGCAACATACCACAGTTTGGAAATAATCTTCAAATTAAATCCTTGTATGCAGATAGTATTAGGTTGCAATAGGTAAAAGACTCTAATCTGTATAGACCTGATTTAAGCACTAACCAGTATTATTTTATGTTTAGTTTTTAATTATATGGATTTTTTTCCTCATGCTCAACAAAGTTCCTTTCCCTTTTTATAATAAAAGCAATTGAAATTAGTATTTCAATTCTACAAGACTTCATTTGTGCAGGTTTTATTTACAACGAATTATATTTAAATTATTATTATTTTCCCCAAAACGCTCCACAAAAAAGCAAGATTAAGGAAGCCACAAACAAAAGCCAGGCTTACATGGTTGATTCCTGGATGTATTTTAGATTGCTAACAGCAATGACTCCTTCTGATACCAAAGACATTGTCTAGGAAGCAGTATTGCTACCTTGATTTATTTCACCTTATATTGAAATAGAAATGGTTTTAAAATTGTGGCAAAAGAAATACAAATATAGTTTTAACTGTAAAGCTTTTTATAACATACAAAATGAGATATGTGCACAGTGAAAACATATGGGGAGGGGACTTCAATCCATAATTGATTAAATCTATATTTTTTACTCTTCAAGGATTTATTTTTAAAAAATTACAATTTTTAAGAAAAATACATGATTTTGAAAGCTAAACCACTGCATTAAAATGTCAACAATAATTTTTCATGCTCAACAGCTTTAAAATAACTGAAGTCAAAGAAAATATAGATATATTAACTTTTCAACTGTTAAGAGAATTTTCAGTAGAACACTTGTTTTAGTTTGTTGTAGCAAACAAACAGACACCATAAAGGCCAACTGTGTTATAAATTTTTTGTACTGTAGCTTTCTTCATGTAATGAACAGAATATTAATTCTCTCTCTTGGTCTCTCTATACGCCCACAATCACACAGAATAGCATATACTGCAGTCAGAAAAAAATTAATTAGAGAAATTATAAATAATTTTCTTTAAAACGGTTGTGCATGTCTTAAAAATGATTTAGAATAAGTGTTTTTGATCTCAGATAACCACAGCACTTTTACACTGTTCATTAAAAGCAGCTGCTTCTTTTTCACATTTTTGACCAAATCTGAATAAAAATGTGGCTCTTTTAAGAGTGTGATAATGGAATTTGGTCTCCATTTAGCGATTAAACCAAAATTGAACTTATTTCATTTAAATGATTTTAAAATCTAAATTAGTTAACTAAATACAGTTTGTATAATTACTTTCATATATCCAGTATTTTTTTGTCTTCTGTCATACAGAAAAATGCTAGGATCCCTGACAAGACACTTGTCACAATCTCTATTCTCTGCATTTCATTTCCCCTCTCTTCCTCTCTCTCTCCATACACACACACACACACACACCTATTTCAACATAATACCCCATTCATTTAATGAAATAGACAACAGCTTATATAATACTGTTACCCTTCAAAATGGCTAACAGCTGAAGACTAATGAAATATCACATTTCACAGACATGATCATTAATGTTCATTATTTGAAATGTTCTGTACAGGAGCTGAATCAAGACCTAGTAACGTTCCAAGGTAAGTTTGTTCTCTAGGATCCAATATTTGTTCAGGTTTAACTGGATGAACTATATTTGCTGGTTGTGGAGTAAGAGTATATTTTTCAAGAAATTCCAGATCTGTTGTTTGCTGATAATCTGTTGGAGGGGGTTGTGAAGGAAGAATTGAGTGAGATGAAGTTGTAACAGGAGGCTGCGGTTGTACAAGATCAGACTGAGTTTCACGCATTCGAACAGATATCAGTGTTACTGGCACACATGTGTCTGATGGTACATTCTGTAGCATTGCCTTGGTATCCACTTGATAAGTTGTGTTCTGATCCACAAATGGTTTAGAATCACCTTGAAAAGCCTTATCATCTGATGTGTACTGAGCTGGTAATGACACAATTTTTTCATCTGACAATGAATTTTGCAATTCATCTGCAGACTTCCCTCCATGTACGTGATCAGTATGGTATTTTAGTTTATCTTTTCGTTTAAATGTTGAATTGCAGTATTGACAGTTGAAAGGGCGAGCGTCCGAATGAATAACCATGTGTTTAGTTAATGTCTTCTTAATCCTGAAGGACTGGTTACAAATTTGGCATTTGTATGGTTTCTCACCTGCATTAAAAAGTCAATATTAATAGTATAAATGTGCTATCTTTTATATCTTATCTATCATTTTTAATCTTTGTTATATAAAAAAACATTGTTTCAAATAATTTCTATAGAATACAGAACATCTGACACAGAAAAAACGCAAGTCATTTTAATGTTTATTATTTCATTTTTTTAAAAATACATAATTAATTTTAAAAATACAGGAAACCTTCCATTTATTCCAAACTTTGTTTCAGGTGAGAACAAAGCACTGAGATATGCAAAACTGATATACAACATCATTAATTGATACTCTGTGACTTGCAATACATTCAGACAAGCTGATGCACACTGATTGCCAGCCTTAGATCAAAAATATGCTGAGCTACTTAGGTTAACAGAAAGCATTGTAGGGCATGGGGAGGCAAGGATGGATGGGAAGTGAGGTTTTAATTTTGTAGTTTTACTTCAAGAGGATTTTTTCCCCCTCAAAAGTTCATCAAATAAAAAATAACTTTAAAATTCACACCTCAATAATCACACAGTTTATTAGTTTTGTTAGTGTTTGCTTGATTGTGTGATTTAGTGTGCTTGATTGTTTTGTGTCTTGCATTAGGGTTATGAATGAGAAATCAAAATAGGTTCTTATCTTAATGATGACAGAGGGGATAGAAATTCATGCTGAATAGTATCAGCCACTCAACTTGCAGGAAGGTGGGCCAAAAGAACTGTTTTAAAACATTTTGACAACATTCTTTAATGAAAGCATTGGATTGGGAAAAATATTTAGTTAACTAGGGGAAACTTGGAGAGTCCAACAACATGGAATATAGCATAAAGCAAGGAAGGGAATTGGGATAGATTAAGAAACAAAGAGATTTTTTAGCAAATCGTTGAACTGTGAGAATTAAGAACAATGCTCAAAATGTTCTGGATTAATTATTTTCACTACCCAAAATAGAGGAAACTGGAAAACAAAGAAATGCAAGCATTCTCTTCTGCTGCAAGCAAGTTTTTAAAAATAGAAGAGATCACAACTGAGTTTTTAGGCTACTCTGATTGTTTACCTGAATGTGTCCTAAAATGCATTTCTAAACTTGATTTCCCCTTAAAAACTTTCTTGCAGACTTCACATTGATGAAATGTTGCTTTGTACCTTTGAAGAAAAGCAAGTAAATAAAATATATTAGAAAATAGATTTTTTTACCAAGGAATGTTTTCAGGCTTACATAAACTAAGTTACTATTATAGGCTTATTCTCATTTTCCCCTGTTTTTAAATTGTTTCTTAGAAATATATGTGCATTTAATTGTTTGCTTGTGGACAATTTCAATGCCTTCACAAGGAGTGTTAACGCAAATAAATGTGTAACCCATCAAGAAATTCAGTTCTATCCAGTGATGGGGCTGGAGTCACAGTAGCCAGTTGTTAAAATTTTGGGGCAAATTTGTGAGTCAACTTGAAGGCAGAGCTGAGCCACATGTATTAATCAGATTTTGATGGCTAGCAGCATGGTGGCAGCAATGGAGCTGGCAGAGCTGGTCCTTAAACATTTACTAGTTCTGATTCTATCTCTTGTAAATGGAACATTTTAAAGAAAGAAAAAGACCCTTAATGATGCTGTGATTCTATGTACTGTATATAACACTGCCTAGGAGTAAACCACTCTGTTATGTTTTTCATTTTTCATTTTTCTGAAATGATATAGGGCTTCCTGCTTGAGCAGGGGGTTGGAGTAGAAGACCTCCAAGGTCCCTTTCAGCTCTGCTATTCTGTTAATCATATATAGGGTTGTATATAGAGTTGTAAACATTCATCTTCTCCAGTACAAGGGTAAAGGATTAATGCAAAATCCAGCTATTCTATGCTGATTTAGGAACTTCATGACTTAAAGGCTACCTATCACAACAGTTGGAGAAGAATGAGAGTTATTATTAATTAAATATTGAAGTACACTTTCTATATCTTATTTTCCTTGGCCTTGTTGTTTTCAATTTCATGTCCCCTTTCAGCTGTCTGATACACATCAGTTTAGAATAAAAATTCATACATCTAAAGTAAAAAACCCCATAGAAAATCAAATTAGATAAGGCATTTAGATCTATAATTAGTATCTTCTCTGTTTGCTTCTCACTGTTTTGGATATGAAGAAACAGATGTCATGTATTATTGAAACCTTTTCTCCCAATGAAGTTTTCCCTGACTTGAAATGTCCCACCTGTAGGTATGCATATTTTGCTTTATATGTGATATCTAAATTATGTTTTCATATTTTTGTAATAATTTAAAAATTATATCTTATCATACCATAATACACTATTTTTCCAACATTAGTATTCAAGGGGTAAAAAGAATGCATTCATATAAGACTATTTTTGGATCAATTAAACCATGATTTAACCAGAACCTGATCCTGGTTCTATTTGGTACAAATCAATCTAACATATCTTCAGATGTTGGATATGTTACAACAATATATCTATATTGAATATATTTCAATATTAAATTAAACTTACTTTTGCCACACTTTTTCTCCCAGATGAACACTTTTATAATGAACAGTGAGATGATCTCTTCGGCCAAAGCATTTTCCACATTCCTCACATTGATGGGCTTTCTCTCCTAAGGTGAAGCAATTATATATTCTGAATTAATTTAATAAAAGTTCCAGGAAGCATCCCAAAAAATGTCAGAGGCATCCAACTATTTCTGATTTTGGGCCAGTCACTCTCGCTCAGTCTAACCTACCTATACAAGATTATTGGGGGGGGGGGGGGAGAGGAGGTCACCTTGAGCTGTATAAAGTAAAGCAGGATATAAATAAAATAAATAAATTAGGGATCAATGTCCACAACTCGCCAGTATGTGATGATATATGTGTCACCAAGACTGGAAGCAGGGGGAAAAAGTAGGATTTGTCAAAAAATATAATAATAAACTGCGGATAGGCTTAACATGTCTTTTAAAATTAAATTTATTATCCCGAAGGTAGAGTTGTGTGTGTGGGGGGGGGGGGGGGCAGGAAGGGATGGAATTGAGATTACTGTGTCCTGATTCCACCACTGATCTCCCTTCTGTGACCCTTGGCTGTTGAAAAAATAACTTTAAAATGTGCATGAGTAGGAGTCTTTTCATTCATGGAATAACAGTCTGGCCACATATATTGGCATACATCCTCTTCATATCTAACCAGTCATGGTGAAAACAGATATCCTTTCTTTCAGTAGGCCATTATTTTGTGAAATATAAACGAACGCTATGTTCCTAGATTCTTTGATTGAAAAAGGTAATGTCAATGCCACTCCTTACCTGAATGTATCTTTTTGTGTTTTGTAAGGTGATCATGGCGAATAAATGTTTTTCCACATTCTTCACATTCATATCTCTTATCATCATGGTGGACTCGCAGATGAAGCCAGTAGTAACAGGAATACAAGATTAGCATCTGCATGCTTAATGTGCCATGATATTCAAATTTGAAAATCTAAATTAGTATAACTTACACTAAGGTTACATAACTTATATTAACTATAACTTAAATCTGAAAATCTAAATTAGTATAACTCAATAATGACACCATATACTCTGAGAGGTTGCTATACTATTTCTGAGTAGATACTGTGTGCCGCTACTGATTTTATTAAGTCTAAATAGTTTTAAATTTTGGAAAAAATGGGTCATGGAGTCTAGTTGTCTTATTTCCAAGTAGATGGGTAAAAATTATATTTAAATTTTGTTCTCGTCTACTTGGAAATAGATGACCATTCAGATGAGCAAACTTTGGTAAAGATTGCTCATCAATAGTCCTTTTTTTGCTAAAATCTAAAAATAACTTCCATAGGAATTTCTCTTATTGTAGTAATTAGTACTGAATTTTAATTCTACTCTTTAATGACAAGCTAGCTATAAATTGTATAACAATGTCATTTCAAAGCATAACTGATTGTGGCATAACAGTATAGAAAGTATTACCGATAGGAGCTTCCATGACGAAAACTCTGCCCACAAATGCTACATAGATGTGGTTTTTCTCCACTGTGAATTCTCAAATGTTCTTTTAAAGTTGTTCTGTAAGGAAGAAATTCAAATATAAGGAGGAAATTATTTCCTAATGCTTTTACGATACAATAATACATTTCATTCTAATACATTTAAAATGGCCACAATCTGATTTTCTGCAAAGTATAACTGACATCTATTGATAATGGACAAACTGTTACCAGACACTGTCAATCCATTGCCAATGATCACTGGGTTTGGCTTTTTTTTCAGAAATACATGTATGGTTCTGGCATTTCTGCCATCATAGCATGTAGCACCCAGGACATTCTAAAAGTTTTAGTGCAATACTTTGGGACACCATGTACTGTACATCCAGTCTCTGGGGTCACTGTAGAAGTGTATGTGTTAATGAAGATAAGTATTTTTATTTAAAAAATTTAAAGTTATAAGATTCTGTCATTTTATTTGGTGAATAGATTAAATTTTAATTTTACAAATTCAATCTGTTGTTCAATCCCATTCCTAATAAAATCACTGTTCATATTGATAGAAGTACAGGAGAACACTACGTTATTTATCATTTTAAGTCCCATGGAGTCACAAAGTTGAGAATTCTGCTATGCTATATAGTTGAATATGTAAATACATGGCATATAAAATAAACTTAGTAAGTGTGCCTATAGCACATAAAATGTCTGAGAAGAGGAAGAATCTGAAAAAGGCCGTTTAACACATTGACAAAGGCTAGGCCTCTGCCAGTCCATATTCTTGTCTAATTCTACTGAGAATCAAGCCTCTGCTGATCTGAAGAGTCCTCATTTGGGTTCTGTCTTTTAGCCTTTCTTAGTATGTACCAATAGTCAAGTCTCAAATGCCTATCTTTATTAAGTGGGCAAAGCCTTCGATACAAAGAAGAAAATGATGATTTGGATAGCATTTCTCAAAATAAAATGCATCTTTCTTCAGGATCATTCTTCAACTGTATAATCCCAGAACAGGTTGCTGACATATTAATGAGTGTCTTCTAAACTGCAAAGCACTCTTTCTTTTTTAATTCAAAGTGCTGTACAACACTCCTTTGATATAACCTAAATAGGAGAAAGACAAAAAATTCACTGATATAAAAATGGAGAGCCAGTTTGGTGCAGTAAATGCTGGATTAGAAACTGGGAGATCCTGAACTCTGGTCTTCCCTTAGGTACAGAAACTGGCTGGATGATTTTAGGCAGTCTCTCTTTTTTAGCCCAACCTATTTCAAAGGTTGTTGTGAAGATCATAGGAGGAAGGAGCATTATGCATTCTGCCTTGAGTTATACAAAATAAAGAAGGTATGTACATTGAATAAAAACATACACCTGAAACCCTAAAAGTCATTAGAGTTTTCCTCAGCTCAGTAGATACAAATGATGATTGATGAGTAAAGACTTGGGAAGTAAATGGTATGAAATATTCTGAGAAACATATAGGTGCTGATCAACTACCTTTACAATATTTTTTTTAAATATTGGTGAATTCATTGATCTACTTTCTGTTTAATTTATATAAAACACAGCATGTGTATTCAGCATACCTTTCTCTAACTGATTTTCCACAAATAAAGCAAGTCCATTTTCTCTTTCCTCCATGAGTGCATTCAATATGGCGCTTCAGATTTCCAGTGTCATTAAACTGACGACCACAAATATCACATGGAAAAGGTCCTAAAAAGACACAGGGATTCAATTTTACATTTATGCAATTTGAGCAAGTGATTCGAATAATTAACAAACACATATTTTGGAACACAAAAATACAAAACTGAACAAAATACTCTCTTATTTTGAAAAACCTAACCACAAGCACATTAATATTTCATTTTTAAACAGTCCATCATTTCTTCCCCAGAAGTTGCTATTGATAATTCTGACACAAGTTTACCAAAATTAACTACCAAAAAGGAAAATATTTTGTACAGATTTGTATTTTTTTGCATTCTCTTATTTTTTGTAAAACTTAAACATAAACATATTGATACTACATTTTTATGGACAACTTGGTAAGCCATTAAATTATGGCGTCATAACTACCAAGAGTGACTCCCTGGACCAGTTTATCTATGAATTGTCTGCCATGTGATTGTTTTCTATATTTTTGCCAATATCTAAAACTCTAGGTCTGACATAGCCAAAGTGGGCTGATCTGCCACTAAGGTTTTTAAAACTTGATTGTATGACTCAAATAATCGTTTAGCATTATATTAGGAAAAAGAGCCATGCTGCCTCTTGAAGTCTTCTTGGAAAGGAGAAAGCAATTGTTTTAACAGATGTTTATTAAATGAACAATTTCCTTCAAAATGTACCAAATTACCAATAGTGACTTGCAGAAAAGAAATGCCAGATTGAAGATGGCTCTTGAAAAGCAGAGGCATGATTTATCTTTATAAAATCCATTTATCCTTAAACAAAATTAGAAATACGATAGCTATTCATGCACTGGGTAAGTGGCCACTTTCTTAAATATTATTTGAAAAGCTAGGGAAAACATCCCTTAAGCTTCACAGTGCAAATCCCACATTCTTTGATTCAATTCTGCTTGATTTTCTAAGGGCCAGTAGATTTACCAAATTGCAGAATGTATGATGGTACTTTCCAGTATCATTTGTCTTAAAAATATCAAAGTCCCACTGGAAAGCAGAGTTTATATTTTTCTTTATGAAAATTACCACTCTTGAAACAGGTATTCTAGTACCATGATGAAGGGATAAGTAGAAGACATTACAATAGAGAAAAAATTGGAAATGGTTATCCCCTCTTCTGTAGCCTGTGAATCCAAGCAAATCTGATGTTTCTATGTCAACATCACAACTACAGCTTTTAAAGCTCCAAAAACAAGGAGAGTGGAAAAATGCTAGGAAGTGCAGTTATATCTTCCAAGTTACATGTATTGTAGAAGGCCAATAACTCTAAGTCCTTCTGTTATTTTTTTATATTGAGAGGTACTTCAAAAAATAAATGTCATCTAATATTTCTATTTCAAATGTAATATAGTTGTGCTGATGCTGTCAGGTTTCAATATCATCTTCAAATAAAATAAATTGCATTTCCAAACAGATAGTCTTTGAAGAAATTTTTCATTTTATTAAACACGACAATCTGGCCCCGATCGTGGGGTAGCCAGCTCTGGTTTCCTGACCCCAAACCCTCCCTTTCCGTTCCCCAAATCTCTGTGTCTCATTGGCCTTCTCCCAAATCACTCTCCCCATATCTACTACCTAAGCTCCCAGGAATGCCCTCCCTCCCTCTCATCTCCTAGGGGATATTATCTTCAAGGAAAATAAGTAGGTGAAGTGTCAAGCGTCCTCTTGCCAGCTGGCCCCTCTTCTCCTTCTTATGTCAGCACTAGAGTAAATGCAGGTTGAAGTGCTGACAGATGCATTAAATAGAATTGCAGCAATTTTTTTCCTAATAGATTTTAATGACAAAATTGACAAAAAAATGTCAATGTTCTTTTATTTGTCTGATTATTCAGTAAATGCACAAATTTATTACATGCGATTAAACAAATAATGAAATATAAACAAGTCAATGTTTCATATGTTACTTAGTTCTCAGCAATGAAGAAAATGGTTTAGGAGAAAATTTTTAATCATTTCTGGTCAAAGTTTACTGTTTCCAAGAAAACTGGGAAAACAATATGTCCAAAGGTTTAGTAGCTCACAAAGTTATTACATTTTTTTTAAACAAACAGGAAGTGATCCTGATAAGTTTCCCCACCTCTCTTCTGTTGTTGGGCTTTTATTTTTTTGCATTTTTCAGAATGCATTGAAAAACAGTTTTTGTAATTTTAAACTAGTGTTAAAAATCAAGTAATTGGTCAGGTTAATGGAAAATTGGCCTTCCACCAACTTCAGAATGAAGTGGTGAAATCAAATAGATAAGCTGAAGTGGAGAATGGGAAAAATACCCTGTGAGCTGCAAAACATGTATTGTAAATCCCTAACTATAACTAGATTAACTGAAATTTTCTGGGCTTTTTACCCAAACACCTCTAAAGAAGGATTCGTTTAATTAATTTGTCCAAAAATTGAACCTCATATCTTCAAGCAGTTTAAAGAATTGTTCAAACACTGTGAATAGAGATTTGGAAAATTGGTATACAGAATTTAATTCAGCTAATGAATTAAAAACATGTATGCACTGAATATTTTCTTACCTAAATGGAACTTTTCTTGATGTTTCAATCTCGTAAAGCGGGATTTAAAATGCTCTTCACAATAGGTACATTTGAAAGGCTTATTCTGAGTGTGAAGAATTCTGTGTTCTTCCAAATGAGGTCTTCGTGTGAAAGACTTATTGCAAATCTGTAGCAACAACAATATGCAATGATTAAGTAAAATACACAATCTTGAGCTTTCTGAAAAAAGTCAAGTTATCTGTGAAAATATATACACAAACCCAATCTTATCACTCAAAGGAATGAATTATAAATCAGCATATTACATTTACATTTGCAAATAAGCTGAGAATTTTAGGTGCCAAAATGTACCAAAAAGTTGGGTTTGCCTTATCCAAGTATAGGCTTATCCATAGATATATACAGTAATATTTTAAAAGTACTTGTAATTCTTGTATATACTCACATGAATCTATCTGTAAATAAATTGACTCTCAAATATTTTAACCACAATACAATGAAAAATGTGGATTGGCTTATCCATAGATAATGCATTTTTCATAATCTTTTGGTTAAAAATTTGAGGGTTGGCTTATCTACTGATAGTTGTATATGTATGCATACATATGGCAGCTTTCTGGAAATAACTGTACTATCCAATTGCATAGTTATGACTATTTGCTTCTCTGTTAATCTTGTTAATTTCAAGTTTTATCATAACTTTAGCATATACAGTGTGGATTGCTACATACTATTTTCTCCATTAAAGTTACCTTATTAAACCACTGACCAAAAAAGACCATGCATCAATAAGCCACAAGTCATATTACAGTACTTTTTATTTTTATTATCCTGAACCCAACTGCCCCATGCACTATATACACACTAAAGCACATAATGAAATGTAGGATTTCCCATTAATCCCTAACGTTATGATTTAGTAACTTTAACATAAATTGTTTTAGGCACTTATTACTTATCAGGTCCATGTACTCAAACAATATCTACATATTACTCTCACAGCATAAAAACAGCAACATAACGAAGAACATGGAGCAAAGCTTTTGTCCATGCTCAAGAATTTCAGAGATTCCTTTCCTACTGCAGCTCCTTGACAAACATTCTAAAACAATTTACAATAATTCTAAATAGCAGTTAAAACAGAAAATTCAAGAACTTCAGTAAATAAATGCACAGCCTCTGATCTGGATTCAAGTCATAGATAAAAAAAAGCAGAAGTATCAAATAATTTCAGTGAAACCAAAAACATACCTCACATTTCCATCCTTCACTTTTTTTCTTCCTGGTAGACAGAAACTCTTGTACATTTTCAGGATGAAATCTGAGGAGGAAATCTACTAAGACATTATTTATTTAATAAATATAACACAACAAGAAAATCACTAGTTTGCATTTTGTTACTGCTTGCTGGCCTAATTATATAATTATTAAAAAGAAATATTATCCTGTACTGCGTATAAGGAAAGCAAAATATTTGAAATTTCTTAATCTATATTCTCATTTGAAAAATTATGTATATACCCCAAGCTGAAATTTACAATTCGGCATGAGCACAAATATTAACTATTTTTTAAAATGTGCTTTTAGTCATCTTCTTTAAGCACTTTTTGCCCCAATTTACTTAAACTACCATTCAATATTCACCAAATAGCAGGACATACATTAAAAAGAATATGTAATACTACTGAACATACTGATATCTCATTTCACATGTGTACATGTTTGGTGGAGAGCATTATCCTGATTTGATTCAAGGTGCCTACACTACTGATATAGTATTTTATAAATATACACAATTTTACCCAGCCTGAAGTCCTCTAGATTTATATCGACTCCAGGCAGGGTATGATTGGGAAAGGATCATGTATGTTATGCATGCTTTTAACATTCTACACATTTAAAATAAGTTGCCATGTATTTAACTGGATTATTGTTTATAACTAATATCCTGCAGCATTCAGTTATATAATTTTATAATAAAAGGAAACCAAATGATCATTCTATATTACCCAAAATGCAGTATGATTCAATGATACTTGCCTTTTTACATGCTTTATCAGGGTCTTTTTGGTGGCGTGCAGTTTCTTACAATATGAACATTTGTGTTCCTTTTTATGAAATTCCAATTCACTGTTGTGTTTTTTTCTGTGTACTGTTAAGTTAGATTTGGTTGAATAACGCTGCTGGCAAATATCACATTCAAAAGGCTTTTCACCCGTATGTACTCGAGCATGGCTTTCAAATTTTCCTACAAAATAAAAGATATATATTTTAAAATGAAAAACAGCTGATAAATATTAACCTCTAATATTATCACAATAATAGTATGTGCTATATGAAGTGTGTGAGAAAGTTTTAATACAGATTATTTTATAATGCATTATTTTTTAAAGAAGCCTTTCTAATTACTGGCTAGAACATCACTTTTTTTCATATAGCATATAGTGATAGGAATGTGATGATATATACCGTATTTTTTGGAGTATAAGACACACCTACCTTTTTTGGCAAGGAAAACAAGAAAAAGAAATCTGCCTCTGCCTCCCAGCAATTTTGCCTCGTAACAGCAAACAGCCTGCTTTCCTTTCATTTTCGTTTTCAGCATAGCTTGATTAGCACAAGGAAAAATAATCTGCTCCAGCAATTTACCCCCTTGCAGCAAGAGCAGAAGCCCACGCAAAACAACTGAGAGTTGGGAGGCTGATCCAATCAACTTGTGCAAATTAGGCTGTGCTGAAGCTGAAAGGAGCTGTTTTTTCTTGCTGCTTGCTGCAAGGAGGTAACTGCTGAGAGGCAGAGGCCAAAGGATGGGGGCCAGTGGGTGGGCGGGGCTACATTCGGTGTATAAGATGCACCTAATTTTTCACCCCCTTTTAGGGAGGAAAAATACGGTAATTGCCATTCTTATACTCCGAAAAATACGGTAACTGCCATCCTACTGTATCATTAACACTAGCTCTCAATCTATACAAAGGAGACTTATATAAAGGGCTGGAATACACAGTGAGTTGTTACTATTGTGTATACACAACATTATTTTCATAAAGGTGGAACCATTCTTGTCTTAAAACAAGTTGCTAAAGAATGTCTGGGATTCTTTTTCTTACTATAATTTGAAATATTTGTCTATATTTGAATTATATAGACAAATATATATTTGTCTGTATTTCTGAGGTCTTTCTAATTTAACATTACCTATTAATCTGAATAGTTTGCCTGCAATTTGGGCATATGTGTGAGAGCACGCACAGTGTTCTTGAAATCTACTTGTAGGCAGATTCAAAATAAGATAACATTTAATGTGACATGTATAGCAATGTAGATACCTTACAGTTCATTTTTATTGTATTTGTTAATAAGGCCTAATGAAGTGATTCATTTACTAGACATATAGTTCAATTAGGTCAAGACAACTGTACAGATGTGGTCATTAAATAATCTAACTTCCCAGGCTGTGACTGTCTGTTATTTCAGCAGCTAGGAGTTTCTCTAACTGCTTTCTGAGCATTTGAAAAATGACTCTTATAAAGCAGGAAAAGCTGTAAAAAAAAATCTAACCTCTTCCAACTAGCAATCTGATAGCCAGCTGGGTCTTCCTCAGCTCAATTAACTGCAGGATTGTTACTGTGGGTAAAATAGGAAGGAACATTATGTATGCTGCCTTGAATGGTACAGAGATATTGTGTCAGCTTCTGTTGATTTAAGGATTCAGTGAAGCATTAATTTTTACAAGGGATGCCTAAAGTTTTGAATGTAAAGCGCACCATGGATATATTTCAGATCTAATCACAATTCTATACATTGAATCTGGCCCTGGATGTTAACCCAAGATTGACTTTTTGATTGCTTTTAAACCTTTCTCAGCCACCCTGCAAAGGTAAAAGACAAAAGATATTCTGATTTACCTGGTCGATCAAATATTTTATCACACTTAGGACACTGCAAACATTTTTTGCTGCTGTTCTGAAGAATAGGTGGAATACATGTGGAAAGATTATCTTCAGAAATATTTCCTGCTGGACCTTCTGGCTCATGGACCTCTCCACCACATTCTTTTTCACTGTGTTGTTCAGACTCTGTATCATCTCCCAAAGTGTCCTCTTCCTGCCCATCAGTGTTGTATTCACTTCCACTGTTCTCGGATTCATTGCTCTCCTTATTAGCAGCAATTGTATCTAAATTGGTATCTGATGCATTGCCACTTTCATTGTCACTCTGATCAAACTTGGCTGGGCATTTACGATTTCGCACTGATCGTCTAGTACAAATCCCTGACTTCTCAACCATTTTTAGCCCATGTTCTTTTTCCCGTGCAGAAGATTTGTGTGCTTTGGACAAATGATTTTCTAATGATTTCTTGTAACAAAAATTACGATTGCATAAAGTGCATTGATGATTGTTGGCTATTTTAGGTGTTTGTTCAATTGTCTTTTCTATCCGAGATGGGTTTTTTGTTTTCTTTTCAGTTTGTGAAATGGAAACATTTTCACTATTTAGCAATTTAACTGCATCAATAACATCTAAAAATTTTGCTGCTTCTAAAACTAAAGGTATTTCATTTTTATTTAAGAAAAACTGTGATGTGTAAAGAAACTCAAGCAGATGATGGAAAACTGAATGTGTTACATGATCCAAGGTAATAACATTTGTATTTGGATTTTTGCTCAAATAAGCATGAAAGTAACTGCTCCCAACAGCAACTACTACTTTATGGGAGCTAAATTCTTTTCCATCAACAATTATAAGAAGATCACAAAAAGACGTCTGTTTCTGTCGATCATCATTTAAATATTTAAGTAGATTTTTATTGTATTGCAAAGAAGTTAAAAGCTTTCTTTGATCAGGCAGCAGAGAAAGTTCTTTGGAATATACGACCTGGTCTGCAGTAGCAACTTCTGCAGGATCAACATGAGCTTCCTGTTCAGAGTCTGTTACAGGAATCTTATCAGTTTGCTCCCTTGGGTGACCAAGATGTATTCTGTTATCTACATTTACATTAAGCCTTCTTCTCTTCTTCATTGCAATTGTGCCACGTTAAAATCAGAACTGTTATCAATAAGCCAAACTTTTCCAAACAAATAGTTGCTTCAGTGATACTTGAAGTTATGACCTGCAAATGGATCAAATAGTTTTCTTTGAAACTAATAAAAAAATTGATTCATTCCAGTTTAACATGTTAATTTACTTCCACATTTGATGAGGTCCTACGAATTGGCATCCACCCTCTCTTTCTAAAAAGCAAAAATTCACCTTGAATTGAACCAAAACATTTAAGTCACATGCATGATATCAAATTGTAAATAGTACTTATTCCTTTATTTGTCAACAGAAGTAATCAGAAAAATAGCCAAGAAAAGCTATTGTACCAGGAAGCATTTAGATCCGTCTCCAGCTGCATCACCTCTTTCAAATGTTGCCACTAGTAACATTATTCAATGTACCTTGGACTGCAAGGTGATCAATTTGTGTGCCATTCATCTCATCAGAGTAATATTACTCTGGGCTGTTTACAAATATTAAAGCAGTAGGACAATAAATAAAAACAATAGTTAAAAGATGGGGAGGAGGGGAACATGAAGCACATGGGGAGAGATGAGTTCTTTCCTAACCCAATAGCTACCTCCAAAATGGGATACCCCACTGGAGCCCCAGGTCAACTGGCAGAACCAGATCTTCAGGTTCTTATGGAAGATCAAAAGAGTGGGTGCAGATCTCACCTTGAAGTGTATGAGGCAGGAGCCATAGCAAAAAAGGCTCTTCTCCTGGACCTCATCAGTCAAAAATTCTTGACTAGTGGGGTCTGCAGCCTGCCTGCTCTACCGGTACTGGTAGGGCGAGCCAATCCCATTGGGATAGGATGGCTCTTCAGAAAACGGGCCGAGCCATGAAGGGCTTTAAAGGTGATAACCAACCTGTTGAACTGCAACTAGAAGCAAGCTGGCAGCCAATGTTACACTGGAATTAGGGGTCCCAAGAACTGCTTGTGGTGCTGCATCCTGCACTGATTGTACCTTCCAAATACTCTTCAAGGTAACCCCATGTGGAGTGCATTGAAATAGTCCAGGCATGAAATGACCAGGGCTTGAATGCACAAAGATATTTATTTTTATTCACTGCAGAATAAACAGTTGGTCACTTAAAAAGCAGTCATCTCTACTCACTGATCTGTTTGACTAGTTATAATTGCCCAAGACAGATACAAATGAGTATATGACTTAATTCTAATCCTTTTTCTTGTACTTAAAAATTAACATATGCAAGCAATAAAATGGAGTGCATGGATTTATCACCAAGAAAGTAAGTTGCAAGAGAGCTAATAAGCAGTAAATGTGAATAGTATCACATATCTTGCTAAACTATGATTTAATACATATTAAATTATTAAACCACAATTAGTGGGTTTACACACGACTCATCAAACAAATCAACCCAGACTTATCCCTTGAGGCACAAATTACCAATAATAATTATCAAATTATTCTACTCATGTACACATTACATGAAGATCTAACTCTCTGGAGAAAACTCTAATGCTGGGAAAGATGGAAGGAAAGAGAAAAAGAAGATGACCAGCAGCAACATGGATGAACTCAATTGAAGTGGCAATGACTGCATCCTTGGAAAACCTGAAATACCTGGTTAAGAAGAGATCATGGATAAAATCTGTGTCTATGCTAACAGCTGCAATGATTTGATGGCCCATAATAATATCAAAGTAATAACTATGCTTTACAAACAAGGGCTGGGTTCACACAACCCAGAACCAAAGAAACTACCTTATAATTTAGTGTGTTATGTGAACCAACTTAGTCATTCCTTATAAGGAAGACTCAGTGTATAAAAACAGCTGTTTCTTTTTTCCAAGCTGCAATTGTTATTTCCTCTATTCAGGTTCTTTTGCTCTTTTGCTTAAATGCTATTGCTCTAGGTCTAGAATACCACCCAGACAGCATGTTACCATGACTGCTCAACTGTTATTATTACCTGCCCCTCAAATAATTGCTCATTTTTTCTCCTTTTCAGTGTTTTATCTAATGCCTTTTGTCTGCACGATTCCAGAAACATAGCCTTAGCCACATAAAGGAATGGGAACATGTTCACCATCATCCTCACCCTAGATATTATTGGTCCTATCTTCCCTGCTATGGTTAGATGAGCAAGTGAGATGTGATAGATGGCCTTAAACAAGCAAAATCAGCCTTATCTGCAAGTAGCTGCTCCTTTGCTCTTTCTTTCAGTGGGTGATGAACATAATACCCGGCCCAATTGTCACATTATTAGTGTAAGGAGCAGATCAGAGAGGAAGCAACTTCCATCACTGTCCTCTAGGACAGCTGTCACAAACTTATTTGCATTTTTTATATTATATTTATCTTTTTTTAAAAAATCATATTAGTGGTCTGCAGGATTTAAAATTATGATTTTAGTGGTCCCTGAGGTCCGAAAGGCTGGGGACCCCTGCTCTAGGAAGCAACTTGGACAGGAGGGGAAAAAAAAAAAAGGCTAGCGGGACTGTTTTAAGTTTTATCCTTCCTGGGCCTAATCCTTCCTTCCATTGTGTTAGCAGAGATTGAGCAAGGAGAAAGGCGGCAAGAGCGTAAAAACATTTTGTTTAGCCTGCATACCGATGCAACACAACTGGAGAGGGAAGGAAAAGGGCGGGGGGGGGACGGGCTTCAAGGGACTTCCACATGAGGGGAACCCTCTCCATCGCTACTTCCCCGACCTCTGTCGCAGGGTGGGCGGCAAAAGAAATTGCCAGGTGCCTTTCCTTTCTCAACGAGGTAGTGACAGCGTCCCCCTTTCCTTCACCACCACCCACAACAACCTTTAACCATGATCCGGCCTTCAAGGCTGATAAAACTAGGTTTAAACTAGATTTAACAGGTCAGATTCGCTCAGAAGCGGCCAGCAAATTAAAGCCGAGCCTCAGGCACGTCGGACTGTCGCCTCCCTCTTCAAACCACCCCCACCCCCGACCGGGATGGCGAGAGTAAAACTGCGCCCCTCGGAAACCCCCTGAACCCACCCGGCCTCCAACGAGGGGAGGAGCCTCTTACCTACCTTCCTCCCCTCGCCGAGGAAAGGGGCAAATAACGGTCCCAGGCGCGCGCTCTGGGAAAACGCGCTTCTTCCCCATTTGCCGTCGCCAGGCCGGCCTCCAGATTCCGAAAGGCAGCCGTGGCAAAAAAGAGGAAAGAAAAAAAAAATACACCTCCCCCCTCAAAAAAAACACCAAAAACAAACAAAAAAAAAAACCACCGTCGCGCACCGTTAACCCCCCTCAGGTTTCGCCATCACTTCCGGGTTCCATGCAGGAGGGGGAGGGTGGGTGAGTAAAGGGTGACGTCACTCAGACCGAGTTTTTTTGACAGGAAGTTGGGCAAGTTTGTCATTCCGGCTCTATGGCACGTGGGTGGAAAAAGGAGGCGGAGCAAGAGGAAAAACGGAGGGATGGCGAATACGCGGGGAGTTTTTTTTTCTCTTTGCCCTCCGGCTCCCAATGGGCGTTTGCGGAATGTTCACTGCAAAACCGTCAGCCGCCCCAGAAGCGAGTACTACTGTAATAACAGCGGTGCCCAACCTTTTCCGACTTGGCGGATCGGCGGTGACAGCAGCGGCGGGGTGGGGCGGAGAGATGAGAGAGGGAATGGTTCCGCGAAGGCAGCGGGCGAGCGCGCTCGCAGCTCTTATTTGCGCAGGTTCAGAACGGACCGCGGTCCCGCCGGGACCCCTGATTTATGTTAACGATAAGTGACTGGTATGTTTTGTGTTAAGTCACAGTAAATTGGCCTTATGGGTATTTTGACAAGATAAATTTCTATTCTCTAGTCCCAGAAATAAATGACTTTGATAAACGTTCAAAGAGAACCAAGTTTTTTTTAAAAAGGGAGGGGCCAAACATTTGAGCACGGATTCCAAATCACCACGAATATTTCCAAGGTTTATTTATTTACTAACATAAATAAAATTTCGGGAGGCTTTCAAGAAAAAAGATCTTTTCCAGACGGCTCTTTTCCAGGTGGCTCTTCACTGGCAATTCAGACGGGGAAAAAAACGATTTCCGAACTTATTTCAGGATGAAGCTGGAGCAGAAGGCGGACTTGAGCGGAATAAACAACCGAAAGAAGAGTGTTTATATGGAGATTCTTTGTCATCTAAGTCGTGGTTGTCCCAAGGGTGCTTTTTCTAGAGGCAACTGGACTTTATTTTTTTCTTTGAAGACATTCTCATCCAGGAAGCTTCTTCAGCTCTTGAATGGATGGTGGGGAATGGTGGGATCCAGTCAGAGCTGGAGAAGCTTCTTGGATAAGAAGCAAAACGTCTTCAGAGAAAAAACCAGAAAGTCCAGTTGCCTCTTGAAAAAACACAATTGGAACAACCGAAACAAGACAAGTCATTTTCTCGAGAGAGAGACGGTTTTAAATTGAGCGCTCGCTTTGTTATTGGTGCATTACATGATGAGTTCGGCAGCATTGAAGTGGGAAAAAGGCATGAAACCAGGATGGCAAAAAACAAAACCAAACATCTCAAGCTATTGGTCGAATCTTTGTTCAGAGCCGCTTGGCGATTGGAGGGGGAAAAATGTTACGTGACAACTGGCTGCGGTTTTTTTTTTTTTTTGTCAATCTCACCTGATTGGCGGAGGCTGCTTGTTTGAATTCTCGAACGGCGGTTGCGAATCCGATTTTTTGGGGGGGGGAGGGGGAAGGAATTTGTGAATTCATTTCGGACGGGCGAAGAGCCTTCTGGTTGTCAACGGGACACGTTGACGACGGTCGTTTCCCCCGTATGGACGAAAGAAGGCAGGCTGTGGGACCAGCCGGGCTTCAGGAACCGTATCCTCCGGAGCGGAGCAAGCGCAGCGCTGCCTCCCCAGGCTGCGAGGATGGAAACGACGCCGTGCTATTACTCGGCCACTTCTCCCGGCCTCCCTTCCTCAGTTTCGGCTCTGTCCGCGTCGGTACTTCGTGCGTTCGCCGCCTGGCCGTGGAGAACCCCAACGCAGAGGCTATCCACGGGGCCGTCTACCGCCCGCCGCCCGCCTCCAAAGGCTTCACGGTGGAGCAGGACGGTTTCCTCCTTCAGGTGCTTTTTTTTTTAAGCAGGGGAAGGCAAGGCGGCGATGTGGTCTGGGAGGGGTCGGCTCAAATGCTAATGCTGAGGTCTAAGCCGAAGGCGGACGGTTGTTAACGTTCATGTAGCATTGGTAGCCTGAAAGATTGCCCGGTATGCAGGAACGGTTAAATGTCAACGACAAATGTAGCAATACTCCGCACTTATTTGTAGGTTTTACTCCATAAATTTCAATTGATCAGGGACTGAATAATCTTTAGTTTATGGATGCCGTCTGCTGATGCTCTCCCAAAATCCTACTTATTTTTAAAGGGTGTGGTAAATTAACTTCTTGTTTACTGTTTCTAGGAAAGGGAACCTTGGGGTATGTTAATGGTTAATAAATGTATAGCCTCCCCAAACGAGGCTCCCTTCTATGAGGATAGTTTTTTGCTGGATGTAAACCTGGTGAATACAGGTAGTCCTCGATTTACAATGGTCTGTTTAGTGACTGTTCAAAGTTAGAATGGCATTGAAAAAAAGTGACTTACCACAGCTTTTCACACTTATGACCTTTCCAGCATCCCCATTATCATCTGATCAAAATTCAGATGATGGCAACTGATTCATATTTAGGACTGTTTCTGTGTCCCAAGATCATGTGATCACCTTTTGTGACCTTCTGACAAGCAAAGTCAATCAGGAAGTTTGTTACTAACTTATCAGTTGCAATGATTCACTTAACAACTGTGGCAAGAAAGGTCGTAAAATGGGGCAAAATTTATTTAACAAATGTCTCACTTAACAATGGAAATTTTGGGGCTCAGTTGTGGTTGTAAATCAAGGACTACCTGTACTTCTTATATTAGGGCTTGTTAAAAGAATTTTTCGGATCCCTTTTCCAAGCCGGAATAAAAATAAGATGCAAGGTATGTTGCAGGTGAAAAGGAGATCCATTTATTCCCCAAAGCAAAGAGGCTTGTTCTTGGTGGTAGGCTGCAGAGAAAATGGGCTACTTTTTACTGGTCCTTGGTGTGGACTTAGAGAAGGTGGGGGTATATATATGAGCTGGTTCTAGTGCTTCAGTGTATCAAAATGTCAGTCTTAAGTAGTATCTGTTGACTTGCCTTTTGCTGTGTCTGGATAGCCTATTTGTGGATATGGGGAAGGTGATTGAATAGGTTCTTTGGTTAATAATTTTTGCTCAGGTACTTGGTTTTACTATTGTCAGTTGATAGCAGAGGTGCAATTTGCTGATTTCCCATAGTTTCCAGTCTCAGTGAATCATGGATTTGTGTTAATGACTAAGAGATAATTGGGACAGTGAGAGAATTAATTTGATGTAAAGAATATATATAATTATTATTGATTATTAAAATAAAATACTTTACCCAAGACTAACAGTTAACATGAACATGATAATATTTTATAAAAATGTTGTCTCTGTGTAGGTGGTGTGAATTCATTCTTGCTATGCAATTTGGTGTGTGGGGGGAGGGGTTATCTTCAACTCAGTATTGATTCCTGCCCACTACTTGAATGGATACAGTACATGCAGTTTTATTGGCAAGATTTCAGAAGTTTACCATTGCCTTTTCCTAGGCTGAACAAGAGTGACTGACCCAAGCTATCTTAGTGCCTATTGACTAAAATTAATGGTTTCCCAGTCTCTAGCCTGATGACTTAACCATTTACACCAAAGTGGTTTTTACTATACAACTTAACTTGTAATATCAGATATTGAGAGTAAGAGTCAAAAGTAGGTCTACCTATTTTTCTAGCTAGGGTGCAGTACATAGTTTACAATGATGAATCTCCAAAAGCTAAGCAGTTTTTGCATGGATAGAAAACTGTCAGAAAATCTCACTATAATGGGAGAAAAGTTGGGAAGTTGAAAAAAATGTGAAGAAGGCAATGTCATAATACCATTTCTGCATATAATATTGTAAAGAAAACTACTATACATATGGTCTTTCTGTGACCTTGAGCTTTACTTCAAGATGAAGAAAATCAATTTCAATTTGCTTATAGAACAATCCTTTTTCCTTCCTTTCCTTTTTCTCTTTGCCCTTGTTGGGAGAATTTCCCTGGGTTCCTTTCTTTTGAGCTGGGAGAGCATTAGCAGTTTTCCTGGGAAAGTATAACCATCCCCAAAATCAAGACGTGGAGTATGGCTGCTTTGGGGGCAACTGGCAACAGACTGGCCCACCAGCAAGTTTTTGATATGATTTTAAACCTTTGATGAAAGACATGCTGTGAGGAAAATATATGGTTTTATGACTGGGAGAAAGAAAAAAAAGGAAACATGTGGCTTTATAGTTATAGGAAATATCCTTGTTATCTTCTTTATCAGAAAAGTTCTTCCTGGCCAGGGCATGGTGAAAAGTGCATGGGCATAGGTGTCAAAATTCCCAAATCTTTTAAGTGTTGATTCCAGGCTGCCTTTCAGGGTTCAATTGCCTTTAAGGAAACATTCTAGATAAGGCTGTTAAAAGGCATGGTGGGGGGAACAGATCAGAAGCTTTTTAAACTGCTATCAACCTTTTCACAAATGTATATGTTAGTGGCTGGTAAATTATTTGAACTTTGGAGGCTTGTATAGGTTATTAAGAATTAAGTGTGCTTTTAGTGTTTTTTTTTTCTTTTTGTAAACTCTAATGTTGTTACAAATATTATTTATAGAGCACAGTCTTGTTCTGAATTTATATGAGTATGTGGTATTATAAAGATATTAATTGTGACAAAGTTGTCAAGATCTTATTTCAGAAGGCCTTTTGTTTTTGGAATTGAGTGGTATAGAAATAAAAACTTATCAAATTTGCAGATGACACTAAGCTGGCAGGAATAGCCAACACCCCAGAAGACAAGTTCAGGATCCAAAAAGATCCTGACCGACTTGAACAATGAGCCCTTTCCAACAATATGAAATTTAATGTGGAGAAAAGCAAGGTTTTACACCTAGGCAGGAAAAACTAAAGATGTAAGTAGGTGAATCCTGGCTCAAAAACAGTAACCATGAGAGGAGTCCTAGTGGACAGTCACTTAAACATCACTACAATCAAGCCAGCAGGGTCTTGGTTTTATAAATAGAGGCATAGAATCAAAAGAACGTGAAGTATTAGGAGTGCTTTATAAAGCCTTTATAAGGCCACACCTGGAATACTGCATCGTTTTGGTCACCACATTAAAAAAAGATGTTGGGACTTTGGAAAAAGTGCAAAGAAGAGCAACTAAGATGATTAAAGGCATGGAGACAAGAACATATGAAGAACAGTTGCAGGAATTGCATATGGGCAGTCTTAAGAAAAGAAGGACTAGGGATGACGGATTTTTAAAATTTAAATTGTATTTTTAAATTTTTTTATCATTTATTTTAATAAAATGATTTTGGAGTAAAAATCTATCTAAAGATAGTTTTCTATTTAAGATACATTAATAATTTAGTTTATTCATCATGAAATGGAGCTTATGTAGCATGAGGCTATATATTCTGCAATATTGGGTGAGTCAACAACAGGTCAGAGGAGGAGCCGCTGCGGGACAGATATGACAGTTGGTCTTTAAAAATTATGATTTAAATCAAATTGATTCAAATCAAACCCACCCTGTTCCTAACAGTAAGAACAATTAACCAGTGGAACAGCTTGCTTTCAGAATTTGTAGGGGCTTCATCACTGGAGGTTTTTAAGAAAAGTCTGGACAGCCACCTGTCTGAAATGATACAAGGTCTCCTGCTTGAGCAAGGGGTTAGACTAGAACAGGGGTCTCCAACCTTGGCAACTTTAAGACTTATGGATTTCAACTCCCAGAATTTCTCAGTCAGCAAAGCTCCAATTCTGGGAGTTGAAGTCCACAAGTCTTAAAGTTGCCAAGGTTGGAGACCCCTGGGCTAGAAGACCTCCAAGGTTTCTTCCAGCTCTATTCCGATTGATTGATTTTGACATTTTGTTGCTACTGGGAAACATTGAGCCATACCCGCAATATATATAAGCATGATTTTATTCACATACAATATTTTAAAGAGCTATAATTTGACTTTATATTTAGGGCTACACTATGGAAGCCACAGTTCTGCTATGGAAAGCTCCTAAGTTTCAAAGCAAATTTGGAGATTGCACACAAAGCAAAATTTGATCTATTAGTGATCCCTACTTTTCTGGACAATGATACAATTAAATATACCCCTGGAATATAATTTTTAGCATTCAAGGAAATTAGGTTCATACAAGATTGCACTTGTAACTGGATATATTCATCATGTATTTGTCACAGACACTATGCCAACTGCTTGTTTCATGTTTTTCTTTTGTAGCCTGGAGAGAGGATCTATATATTAATAACATGGACACCACTAGAAGGCGGCAAAGTTCGAGAGCTCATAACTTTTATTGTAAATGATGTTGTAAAACATCAAGCAGTTTTGCTGGGGAATGCTGAGCAACCTATAAAGAAAAAGGTAAGATGCTCTGTAGGAAAGCCCACCCCCCATCCTGAATAAAATATTCTTTATTCTTAATATTAAAAAGAGGCAGAATAGAATATTTTCCCTAAAGGAGGAGAAACATCTTAAAGGCAGAAAGCAGACTCACTCTTCCTGCTATAGGAAAACAGTCTCAAGCAGAAGCCTGAAGAGGCTAGGCTTTACGAATGGATATTTTGTATCCATTCAGAAAGCTGGACCATGACCCCCAGGGCCGGATTTTCCTATAGGCTAACTAGGCTTCAGCCTAGGGCCTCAAGATCAAGAGGGGCCTACATTCAAATTGTTAGCAAAATTAAAATTACACTTTCACTATAGGTGAAAGGGCCTCATAAATGGAATAGCCTAGGGCCTCTTTTCATCTAAATCCGGCCCTGATGACCCCATAGGAATTTGGCAACAGCCATTAAAATATTAAAGGGCATGTTCTTGCACAGGAACATGCATCTCAATCACAAAGTCCAAAGAATGTATAAAAGCCCACCTACTCTCTCAACCCTTTTTATCAGCCACCCCAGAAACATACTGCTGTAATTGGTTCCTGGCTACCAAATAAATAGAGACCTCCTTTCCAAAATGCAGCCTGCCTCCAGTTCATTTCTACAATGTCTTTCTCCCAGTTTGAAACAGGACCAGATTTTTCTTCCAACAGCTCTTTAAAATCTTTCTTGTTCTGATTTTTAATAAAGTCAGTCTCTTCATTTGCAGGCAGGATATCCATTTATGTAATAAGCTTTTCTGCATAAATTGTTAGCATATTTGAAAAGGCATGTTTGGTTTTATTGAAAGCACAAAATCATATACCAATGTAATTAACGACGCAGAAATGTCATAGGTCTATGAGTTTTATAAATATTTAAAGTCTCCACAACAGTTACATCTGCTATATACGTATTCTTGTCTGTCTTCTAAATTTTTTAATATATCTCCCTTGGTTTTAAGCATCTTGAATTTCCCCCAACATTGGATTCAACAAAATGAAAAAATAGCTATTGTAAATAAAATATGCAGTAGAGATACGAACATAGTAGAGTTAAAATGCTGCAATCCTGATGCCAATTTTAAAAATGAGAATCAGCGTTACTTTATATTTATTTCTAAATATGTCAGGAAGTATGAGCTTTTAATTTTATAGGGAAAATAAGGAAAAGTATAATACTTGCCTATGTGTATTTAATGTCATTTCAGAAAAATCTTTGGGATACTATTAAAAGAAGAACACCTGCACAGCAATCACGAAAAAGAGTGCCAGTCATTAAAAGTATAAATAAAACATTTCAGATGTCTGAAAAAACAGAGAAAAATAGAAGCCCTCTTCAGTCTTGTGAGAATCTGGAAGTGAATTCAAACAGAATTTCACCTAATGGAAATTCCTTAATCATTTCAGAACATAACCTATCTCTTTCCCCTATTAGTCCCATCAGTCAGAAAAACCAACATGTCATTTATACTCCCCTATCAACTACATATTCTGTTCCAGAAGCACCAGCATGTCTTAAGTTATTAAATAATGTAACAGAAACCCCTACTGTTACAACTCTATATGATAATGTTTTGGAAAAAAAGAAAGTATGCCAACATAATAATATTAACTCAGCAGAAATGAATGCAAAATCCATTGGTACACCAGAACAATTGAATATATCTTTGAATCATAGGAAGATTTTAAGTCCTGATTCTTTTATAAACAATAGTTATGAAGTGACAGAAGATGCAGCTATAACAATACCTATTCTTTCGCCTGATCAGTTTTTAAGAGAAAATCAAATGGTTATTCAGCCAAACTCAGAATGTAAAACAGTATCCTTTTCTTCAGATGTGAAATCATGTATGTCAACAGCAAAATTTTCAAAACAGAAAGAAAAGGTGCAAGTTTCCTTTTTTATGGAACCTCAGCTTTCCACCAAAGCTCCCAACAATATAAATGAAAGAAATCCTACAACACGTTGCTATGATAAGATTGAACAAAATGTCAAATCCAAGGCAAGTGATCAAGTTTGTTGCCTTCAGAACAAAAAAAAGCCTTTGCTTTCTAGCACTGTTATCAAAACTAAGTCTAATCCTGAAGGAAAAGAAACAAAGATGTTAAAACTAAAATCTAAAAAAAGTCTTTCTAGTGCAATAGAGCATTGTGTGGACATTGTCCCTAAAAATGCAGACCTGGACACATTGCCAAGACTTCCAGTTATAGAAAGTGTTTCAAATGAAACTAAATGTATCAAAGATAAAGCCAGATTCATTTATTTGGAATCATCTCATAATCGTAAAAGAAAAAGTGGAGAATATTTAGAGGATGTTAAGAATGGAAGAGAAGAATATACAGAAAATTTAGGAAGAAAAAGAACTTTGAAGTCCTGTGACGGAAATGGAAGCAAGAGTGCTTTGAAATTATCAGTTTCCAAACCTCAGAATGGAGATAAGCAAAAGAAGAGACATGGTAATGTAAAAAAAAAAGCATTTAATGTTCAATTGGTATTCTGTTAGAAAAAATAATATTTTATGAAGCTCAGAGTGAGGCAATCTTTTGTTCGCATTCTGTCTTTTGTGATTATAAAGTGATAGAATAGTTTGCTTATATAAATTCTTGATCTTTTGCTTCAATTTCATGTTTACATGATTTTTTACCCCCCCAGGTTCTGCATCACAAAAATCTAAGAATTTTAAAAGGACAAAAAATATTGTTCCTGTTGCACAGTCTCAACTGACTTTTGTGAAGCCTTTAAAAACAGGTAAACATAAATTCCTGGCATTTTGCACTTTGAAAGAAAAAGGATTTTTTAAAAAATATATCATTTGAAATAATTTTCATAAAGTTTATCTAAAATACATTGGGTGAAATAGTAAAAATAGCAAAAGTTAGTAGAATTATATGGTTTGCATTCTTTCCATTTTCGTACCACAGGAGGTAAAGAGTCACACCCTGTTTTTTAGCCTTTTAGGAAAAGCCTTAAAACAGCTGTGGTGACTGGCATGAGGTCCTGAAGGAGAAGCTGTTGACTGGAGTGGTTGGTGCTCAACAGAGAAGGCACTAACACATCTCCATTTCAAACCCATTTAATTTTTTTTTTGTAATTTTAATCTGTTTTTATATTTATAACTTTGAATATTTGTATATTTTATCTCACTGTAAGCTGTTCAGAACCCCTTGAACTGTGAGATAGGTGCCAAATAAATTTAATAATAATATTTTCACAGTGGTTCAAATATTTAATGAAGAATAGTTCTTTTTTGGGAAATATGTGGCATTAATTTTAATTTGTCTTATTAAACTAACATTGCATAGCAAGTTTCATAGTCTTCAGCATGAATTGATGAGTTAATAAATTGCCACATATAATTAGCCTCCTTATTTCCTTGCCTAGATGGTAATTCTGATATATGGAATTTAACTTCTGCTCCAGTAGGTTCTTCTATAGCGTAGGCAGCCTTCCAGCATCCATCAGTATTTATCTGGCTATCATCCTTGCAGCAAACAACCTGGTCAGCTTCAGCATATTATCGCAGCCTGATTTAGCAGGAGCAGCTGATTGATGTTTGGATCCGCCTCCCGGCATACTGCCAATCAGCTGTTCCAGGTGCGGGGATCGTCGCCACTTCCCCACGTCCCATTTTCGGTCCGTTCCAGGCAGCGGCAATTGCCACTGATCGCTGCCTGAAAGGGCCAAAAACAGGATGTGCAGAGGCTGAAAACGGGGCTCATGGAGGCCAAAAACGGCTGAAGGGTGGGGGTCGGGTGGGCGGGGCTTCGGCAACACTCGCTCTATAAGATGCACAGACATTTCCACCCACTTTTTTGGGGCGGGAAAGTGCATCTTATAGTGCGAAAAATATGGTATATAAAAAACCTTTCTGGGCTCCAACTTTAGACTATCTCAGGGCTTCTGAGAAAAGCCAGGTTTTCATGGCTTGTGGAAGACTAAGAAGGGGGAGATTGTTCCATGTTACTGATGCTGGGATTTTTTGGTGCTCATCCTCTGAACTCCGTGAATGATATGGCAGAGATCAAAAAATTATTGTGTAGTGATTTAGGCCCACGAAGAAGCAGAGTGAAGACTGATTTGGGAGAGTGAAAGGTGTACTAAAGATGCCATTTTCAATCCAAAATGGGTAATTCCTGCTTACAATAATATATATTCATATGAGTGTAGACACAGTGTACAACCTGATGAGTTCCATATGTAGAACTATTGGTTGCATACACAGTTTGAACAAGAAAGCTAAGTATAATAAAAAGAAGAATTTAAACAGAATTCACCTCAAGCTTGAAAATCTTTGGAGAATAATGGAGAATTATGTGAAATCTTAAAACAATTGTTCCATTACAGTTGTTAATCTGTTCCGTTATCTCATATTTTGTGGTACTGTACAAAACATTGGAAAGAGACACTTCACAATCTTATTTAACATAAGCAAATCAACATTTATCAGTGTTAAAGCAACCATGTGATTTGAAAGGCTTGTACTGCTCCTTTGCAAGTTTGTCTCCACAACTTTTTGTGCATTACATTTGATTGTAGCCAAAAGGCCGAGAAGCATGCAAAGCAGTCACACTAAATAGAAGAGCCAGTTACAGTGGAAGGGTTTATATACTTCAAGAAATGTCAATTTCCAATCCTTTGCCCAGCACTCCTAGTTTCCATTTACAGTTAGAAATGGAGCTTTGATATATTCTCATTAGGTGATAAGGATTTCAGTGTTTCAGCAAAAACAATAATATAACTTTTAATTATTTTAAAAGATATTCCTAGGCATCCAATGCCTTTTGCAGCAAAGAATATGTTTTATGATGAGCAGTGGAAAGAAAAACAACAACGAGGTTTTACATGGTGGTTGAATTTTGTACTTACTCCTGATGATTTTACTCTGAAAACAGACATTTCACAAGGTAAAGTTGATCAATGGCATCTTATTATTTCAAGGGTTAAGAGTAGTTAAGAACTGTTCTGTGTTCCAGAAATTAGCTGTGTGTATATATGCACAAAAACTTTTCATTATAGTTCTTTCATGCATCTGCACATTTATTACAATCAGCTAGAAATATAGTTGTGTTGGACCTGGTACTATTATCTGAAGTCAGCCTAGCAATCAGATTAAAAGGTCTTTTCTTTTGATTGCTGGACTTTCTTAGGATTTGGTGTCATTTGTGCTCAGCAAACTTTAGCCATCTGGCCATCCTTCTAATGGTAATTCAATTATTTTTAAGATGAGATTTAAAGTAAGTTTTAAACTCACAACCATTTTCTCTTTATTAGTTAATACAGCATGTCTCATCCTGGGAACAGAGACTTATAAAACCAGTGTTCCTAAAGCACCAACAAAAGAAGAAGCATCATTAAGATCATATACAACTCAATGCAAATTAAACAAACTTCGTAGGTCAGCTTGCCGCTTGTTTACCTGTGAGGAAATGGTGAAAGCAATAAAAAGGCTGGAGATTGAAATTGAAGTGAAACGTTTGCTAGTTCGAAAAGACAGACACCTGTGGAAGGATATTGGTAAGAATATAACTGTGTTTTAGAGCAGGGGTCCCCAATCTCCGGATCATGGACTGGCACCCGTCCACGGCATGCCAGCAACCAGGCTGTGCAAACAAATGAAGCTCCATCCGTGGGATACAGGAAAAATCTTTCTTCATGGTGTCCAAAAGTTTGGGAACTGCTGTTTTAGGAGGGGGCAGGGTTGGCTTAAGAAAATTGATGAATAAATTGACCGTGCCTCTGCTACTGATGTGATCAATATCTTTCTGTAACATTATTAAGAAATGCTTTCACTACATAATGCTTTTGCGTCTGTCTTTCTTTCAGGAGAACGACAGAAAATCCTCAACTGGCTTTTATGTTACAATCCACTGTGGCTGCGCATAGGCCTAGAAGTGAGTTTGTACTTTGTAATGATTATTCTGTAAGCAATATGCTATTTTGTGAAGTCTAATGATTATTGTGTTACAAGGAACTGTTCAAGATCAGGATAAGATATTTAATGCAAAATTCTTCTGCTTGAGAACATAATGCTTAAATAGGCATCAGTGGCCAAAACAAGTGTAGTATTTTGTGGCTCATTAAATTGATTTTCAGTGATGAGAACAGCTGCATTAACATAATAATATAGTATATTGTTTTCTTCCTTTCCCATACTTTGTTCTATTGCTTGCTAAAATATTCCGTGAGGATAATATAGCATTGCAGACTTAGTGAATATGTTCAAGTTCCAAATTGTTGCAAAAATTTGAATGTCATCCTATTGCTACAATAGTTTTATTCATATTTTGAATTATTTTCACCCTTTTATCTTTGTCAGACAATCTTTGGTGAACTGATTGCTTTGGAAAGTAACAGTGATGTGATGGGTTTGGCAGTATTTATACTAAATCGCTTGTTGTGGAACCCAGATATAGCAGCTGAATACCGACACCCAACTGTGCCTCACCTTTATCGAGATGGTAAACTTTTTCTTCGCTATTATAATAGTAGTATTTCAAAATTGAGAGCAAGTTTGGTATAGTGGTTAAAGGCACCAGGTTAGAAACTGGAAGATTATGAGTTTTAGTGCTGCCTTAGCCATGAAGCTAGCCAGGTGTCCTTGGGTCAGTCATTGTCTTTATCCTAAGAAGGAAATGGCAAACATTTCCAAAAACGTTTTAAAAAATCCATGTACGAATCCAGATTGACTGAAAGAACAAAGGTAAAAAAATAGTTACAAGAAGCATCTCTATATAAAATATTGCATTTATAGGTCATGAAGAAGCATTGTCCAAATTTACACTGAAAAAACTTCTACTACTGGTTTGTTTCCTTGATCGTGCCAAAGTGTCTCGAATTATTGAACATGACCCTTGCTTATTCTTCAAAAATGCAGAATTTAAGGTATTCTCACTTAAGTTTGTCTTGAATTATGTTTGCCTATAATCTGTATGCATTTGTGTGTTTGAAAGACACAAGCCATGCTTATTTCTTTAGAATATTTTTTTAAAATAATAGATATCCGGTACAAGAATTTTTCAGGGCTGATTAAAATTTAATCAAAAATGGGTTTATTACAAGTTTTTGATAATATGTAACTGGCAGTTTCATTAATGATTGTAATTAATGTCCATAATATTAAAAACAAAGTATACAGCTAGCAGTAATATTTATATTATAGTTCAGTGACTTAATTATGTAGTCATTAATTATGTAGGATAATAAATTATTGTATATGTGTACTGATTCCCTCCCCCCCCTTTTTTTTTCCTAGTCTAGTAAAGAAATATTACTAGCATTTTCCCGTGACTTTTTAAGTGGAGAAGGTGATCTTTCACGTCACCTTGGCTTCATGGGTTTCCCTGTTAATCACGTACAGACTCCGCTTGATGAATTTGACTTTGCTGTTACAAATTTAGCTACAGACTTACAATGTGGCATTCGTCTTGTGTAAGTTTTTGCTGAATTTTGTCATTACAATTATAAAAATATATTGCATGAAGAAATTAATTACTTTTTAATATGAAATATTAATGTATTTAAGGAGAACTTTAGAACTGCTGTCATCAGATTGGACTCTTTCTGAAAAATTAAGAGTGCCCGCAATCAGCAGACTTCAGAAGATGCATAATGTTAAACTTGCTTTTGACGCATTGAATAATCAGGGAATTCAGTTGAAAGATGAACATGGTAAGTACCAGACAGTAATGTGGAGTGGTATCCTATAAGTCTGTTGATTTTGCTTTTCATTAATCTGTTTCATTGGTTTATAGGTTCAACCATTGACACAAAGGATATTGTAGATCGACATAGAGAGAAAACATTTGCTTTGTTATGGAAAATAGTGTTCGCTTTTCAGGTACTGCATAATCATTGGTTTAATTTATCTTTAGAGCATAAAATAAAAAAGTATATTCTCTATCTTCAGAATTTCAGCAAACAATAAATAGTCTGTGTATGAAACTTAACATGGTATTACGTCTGCTTCATGCATAAAGCCGATGTATAAAGTAGATGTGCTATACATAGAATTTGAGGGGAAAAATTCAAAATAGATGACAGCACCGATGAGGGTATATTTATTTACATTTGGAGGGCATTCATGAAAAGCTGTCATACAAAGTAGCAACTATAGATATTAAGATTTGAAACCTTTAAAATATACATATAAATTATCAAGAAATTGAGTGCTATCGTTATTTAGATCTTAATTTTCAATCATTTTTCAGCACTGTGTGCAACTTTTTAAAGCAACCATATCTTATAACCATATGGCAACTGTGAAAGGTAGCTGCATAATTCCAAGGGGAAAAAATACAATTGCTTTAAAGCATTACAGGTAGAGTAAACTATAGTGCTCTTTCATATTTCGGAGCATCTTTTTAGAATTGAGAACAAAGCACTGCAGAGTCCTGATTAATTTTTAAATAATGTATATATATGTATACACATATATGTATACACATATAGCTATATAGGACTGGTTTCTTAGATTAAGACATTATTTTCATAGCCTCTCTGAATTATTAGAACTTTCTGTAGGCTCTTTTCACAACCTGAACAAAATCAACATTTTTGAAAATGTGTAATATCCAAAACCTGTTGCCATTTTAGTTTTGATAATTTATCTTAGCAATTTGTTAAGAGTTGGTATGTTTTAACATCCTAAACATTACTCAGAATGATTTTTAAAATTCCATCAGTAATACTCTCAGTTTAATTATTTCACTATATAAGGAATGTGTTATGAATAAAATTGTGGTTGGACTTTGTTTAGGTGAATATTTCTCTTGACGTGGATCAGTTAAAAGCAGAAATTGCTTTCTTAAAAAACATGCAAGTTAAAAAATTAAAAACACCTGATGTGGAATGTGTTAACAGCATGGGAAATGACACCAGCAGGACTTATTCATATGAAAGCTTTGGTGAAAATGTAAAACTGCTGATGGACTGGGTGAATGTTGTCTGTGGATTTTACAATATTAAGGTAAATAATTATTTCCTTAAACAATTTCACAAAGCACACTGTTCTGAATATGATAATTATTAAACTTAACCAAATGTAATAAACGTGAATTGAAATGTTGAGACAAGTATATTTATGTTTTGATCATATACAGTATTTGTTATGTGGATTATTACTGCTGTGAAAACTAAAATATTAAAGTAAGAGTTGATTATGATAATTTATTTGTAACAGTATAGCATTTGCTACTGCCTTGTCTCTTCTTGGTATACTTCATTGATGCTAAATGGCATCATATGAATAGTTGCTTGCTGGTGGGTGGAAGATGATGGTGATGATGATTTAAGCAATCTATGACACAGAAAAAAAGGTATAAATATAATGGCCTGGCAGTATGATTGGGCTTAATATATAAAAGATAATACTATGTTATTCAAAAATATATTCCATATTGTTACATTAAATCATTTGTACATTACTTTCGTTAAGAGATTATGTGACACTGATTCTTTTTAAAAACATTAAATTTTCTACTACTTAATGTGTATGCTCTTAAGGTAAGTTAATTATTTAACTTGATCTAAATTTTTAAATAGCCTTATAATATGTTCATATATTCTTCTGTTTTAGTTCCAACAAGTTGTTAAAAAACACTAAAGATAAATCTGAAATCTTTAAATAAGAAGAGCTTAAATACAAAGTTGATGCTTCAATTTAGTTTAGCAAAAGTCAAGGATAAGATCTGTCTCACTGTGTCCTCCCCGCTCCCCAAATCCACAGCATCATCTAGTTGTGGAATAATATCTCAGAGTAATATTCTCTAGAAACCTGACACAAGAATTTCCAAACCATTTGGTATTACGTTTTTTATTTTTTATTTATTTTTAAAAAATGCACAAATCTTCCTAGCTGTCATTTAAGACTACCCACTTACAACAAATTTTCTTTCATAGTTAAAATTGAACAGACGATATTTGTAGAAGTAAAATGAATTTGCCCTTCCTTCCTCCTTCCCATCAGCTGACCTAGCCTTTCTGCCACAATTTACTATTCATACAGCCTTGTTTCTTTCCTATCAGCTTTCTTGTCTCCCAATCCTAAACTGCCTGAAAAAAATAATTTTAGGCTAGTACGTAAGAAAAGGTAGATTACTTTTTTAAAATAAAAGATCTTTGTAAAAAAAATATCCAGAGGAATACATCCCACGGAAGTTATTTATCTCAGAATAACTCCTTCAAGAACTGTTTTAACATAGATTTATTTACTTACAGATTTATAGATTTAGATTTTTACAACCATCACAGAGCTACCATTGTTTTTATGTTCCTTTATTCTAGGTGGAAAATTTCACAGTGTCCTTTTCAGACGGAAGAGTATTATGTTATTTGATTCATCATTATCATCCATGTTATGTACCTTTGGAGGCTATATGTAAACACACTACTCAAACAGTAGAATGTACCAGAAGTGGCACTCTTGGGATGAATTCTTCTTCTGAATCTGATGCTTCTCTAAATCTAATAAATGGAACTTTTGATCAAAGTGAGTTCATTAGAAACAGAGCTGGCTTCAAAGCAGGCTGGAATTATGAGTTACTATTTCTTCTTTAATATATTCCATTTTTCATGTTTCTGTTTACAAAGATATAAGTACTTCCGTGCTTTATAAAGAACTCCTTGATAATGAAAAGAGAAATTTTCAATTGATCAATGCTGCAGTTTCTGATCTGGGAGGTGTTCCAGCTATGATTCAGCATTCAGACATGTCTAATACAATACCTGACGAGAAGGTAAGCAGTAGGATCATTAAAATTCAAAGTTGTTTTATTTCCTCACAACATATAATACGTTTCTGTTTATATGTTCTTTCTTTTTAGGTAGTCATTATTTATGTGTCATTTCTGTGTTCAAGACTTATAAGTCTTTCTAAAGAGATTCGAGCAGCTCAGTTGATTCAATCTGCTTGGAGAAAATACAGATTGAAAATACTTGCTGAGGTATTCAGTTGCATTCTATTTTGCTCTTTATTGTCAACTCAGACTACTGCTAATGGAAGGAAAGAGGATTGTTTATATTATTATTTTTTTCAGACCAAGAAGCAAAAATCTAATGCTGTAGTTGTACTTCAAAAGCACTGGAGAAGATATTTGGCTGTTCTGGAACTTCAGAAATTAAAAAAGGCAAAGCAAGAAGAAACTGAAAGAATTGCAATCCAGGTATAATTGACTTTGTATAAAACCACTTGATCAAAATGAATCCATTTTTTACTTAAGGTGGTTAAGATATTAAGTTTTAATTCCTGAAGCCATTAGATTTCAAGATCAAGTAAATAAAGGTTTTACTAATATAACATCTGTTGGTCCTCATACTTTATAAAACAAAACCTTGAACAAACAAATGTATAACTTGTGTTTTCTTCTTGTTATTTAGAGATGTCAAGAGGCTGTAATTGTCCTTCAAGCTTGGTACAGAATGAAGAGAGAGAGGCGGCAGTTTTTAAAAATGTGTGGAGCAGCATCTGTCATTCAAACATACTATCGTGCACATAGAGAAGAAACCTTTCAGAGACAGAAATTTTTGCAAATCAAAAAGGCAACTTTATGTTTGCAAGCAAGCTACAGGGGCTTTAAAGTACGAAGAATGCTAAAACACCAACACATGGCTGCTACTAAAATCCAGGCTACGTACAGGGCTTATGCTGCTAGAATGAAATATCAAAGTTTGATTCAAGCTTCCATTGTGATTCAGAAATGGTACAGGACTTCTAAAAGTGGATCCAAAATAAGAACAACATTCCAGGAGACAAAAGCAGCTGTGATTTCCTTACAGGCAGTTTTGCGTGGTTGGCAAGTGAGAAAATGGCTTCAGAGGCAGCATGCTGCTGCAATTACTATTCAATCTGCCTACAGAAAGTATAAAGCTATGAAAAAATTCAGGCTGGTGAGACGTGCTGCTCTTACTATACAGCAACATTATCGGGCTTACATCTCAAGTAAAAAACAACAACAGGAATATATTGTTCTTTACAATAGCATTTTATTATTCCAGGCAACTTGGAGAGGAATTATTGTGAGGAAGCAAATAGAAACACAGCATCAGGCTGCAGTGACTGTTCAGTCCTATTATAGGATGCATGTGAATCAAGCTAAATTTAAACATTTCAAGAAAGCTGCAATTACAATTCAGAGATGGTATCATGCTGTTACTCAAGCCCGTAACACACGACAAAAATACCTTGCTTTAAAGGAAACAACTGTTAAAATGCAGGCAATTTACCGAGGTTTGAGAGAAAGGCGAAAAATCCAGCGCATGAATCAAGCAGCTATTTGTATCCAAGCCATGTTTAAAATGCATCGATGTAATGTTCAATATAGGACCTTGAAAAGGTCAGCTACTATAATTCAAGCACGATACAGAGCTTTCTGCAGAGGACAGAAAGATCGTAAAAAATATCTGGCACTTAGAAAGTCATCTCTCATCCTTCAAGCAGCTTACAGAAGCATGAAAATTAGACAGGAATTGAGAAGTAGTCACCAGTGCATACTAGTTATTCAGTCATATTATCGAATGTACAGAGAACGAAAAGCTTATTTAAAGCTAGTTGCAGCAACAAAAGTGATTCAGCGATGGTATCGTGCTTCCAGAGATACAAATGCTCAGATGTATAAATACAAAATGATGAAGGTTTCTGCTCTCCAAATCCAGGCGGCTTTCCGAGGTATGAAAACTAGAGTCCTTTTGAAAAAGGTGCACATGGCTGCTATCATCATTCAAAGGAATTTTAAAGCTTTTGATCAGAGGCGTAAATTTATTTTTCTTAAATCAGCTGCTGTGACAATTCAAAGCAGGTATCGAGCAACAGTACTCTCAAAACGGCAACGTGAGAAGTTCCTTAATTTGCGTAAAGCAGTGATTGTAATACAGTCTACCATCAGAGGCCTGCTTGTTAGGAGATATGTAAAGCAAATGCATCTGGCTGCTGCAGTTATCCAAGCAACCTTTCGAATGCACATAACCTACACTCAATACAGAACAATTAAGTCTGCTTGTATTGTAATACAGCACCATTATAGAGCATACCAAACAGCTAAGCAAACCAGAGATTTGTACTTAAAACAGCGTCACTCTGCTCTAATTCTTCAGGCTGCTTATAGAGGAATAAAAGTGAGGCATATGTTAAAGAAAAAGCATGAAGCTGCAGTAGTCATACAAAGTAACTATAGAAAACACAGGCAATGGAAATCCTACAAAAATATTCAATGGGCAGTCAGACTCATCCAGGCAAGATTCAGAGCCAACCAAGAGAGCAAAATGGCAGCCCAGCAATATTCTTCCATTAAGAAAGCTACCATCTGCATTCAGAAAGCTTTTCGCAGGATGAAGGCAAGAAACCAAAGAAGACAGGAAGCTGCTATCTTGCTTCAGCGGAATTTTAAAATGCAAAGAGCACGGAAAAATTACCTTGCCTTAAAAGTGGTTGCTATATCTCTTCAGAGAAAGTATCGAGCAACAGTACTCTCAAAACGGCAACGTGAGAAGTTCCTTAATTTGCATAGAGCAGTGATTATAATACAATCTACTATCAGAGGCCTGCTTGTTAGGAGATGTGTAAAGCAAATGCATCTGGCTGCTACAGTTATCCAAGCAACCTTTCGAATGCACACAACCTATACTCAATATAGAACAATGAAGTCTGCTTGTGTTGTAATACAGCATCGTTATAGAGCATACCAAACAGCTAAGCAAACCAGAGATTTGTACTTAAAACAGTGTCGCTCTGCTCTAATTCTTCAGGCTGCTTATAGAGGAATGAAAGTTAGGCATATGTTAAAGAAAAAGCATGAAGCTGCAGTAGTCATACAAAGTAACTATAGAAAACACAGGCAATGGAAATCCTACAAAAATATTCAATGGGCAGTCAGACTCATCCAGGCAAGATTCAGAGCCAACCAAGAGAGCAAAATGGCAGCCCAGCAATATTCTTCCATTAAGAAAGCTGCCATCTGCATTCAGAAAGCTTTTCGCAGGATGAAGGCAAGAAACCAAAAAAGACAGGAAGCTGCTATCTTGCTTCAGCGGAATTTTAAAATGCAAAGATCACGTAAAAATTACCTTACCTTAAAAGCGGCTGCTATATCTCTTCAGAGAAAGTACAGAGCATTGGTTGTGATGAGAAGACAAACTAAAGAATATGCTTCTGTTCGTGCAAAAATTATTTTTTTGCAGTCTGTCTATAGAGGCTTTAAAATACGGAAGGAAGTCAGATGCCAGCATTTAGCAGCAACAGTGATTCAGGCAACATTTAAAATGTATAAAGTTAAACTAGCTTACCAGAAACTGAGATATGCTACTATCACCATGCAGAAGTACTATCGATCACATCTAAAGGAGAAACAAAAAAATACACATCAGGAAATTCAGAAATCTATAATAAGCCAGGTCACTTGCAGAGGAACAAAAATACAGCCAGAATTGGACATCATGCATATTTCGGCAACTGTTATCCAATCTCTTTATCGGATGTATGTACAGCAAAAGCATTACAAATTGATATGCTGGGCTGTGATAACTATTCAATCTGCCTATCGTGGAATGATAGCACGCAAAAAAACAAAGAAAATGCGTGCAGCAAGAAACAGGCAGTTGTGTCATATAGCTGTGAATGATAGAACTGAAGCTATTGAATCAAAGAGTCAGTGCTATACAAATGAAGTCGGAGAACAATACCAGAAATATTGGAAAGCTGTAGTTTTAATACAACAACATTACCGATCTTACCCAACTATGAAACATCATTCAACGGTTTACTTGCAAACACATAAGAGAATAGTTCTTTTGCAAGCTACAGTGAGAGGTTTCATTGAACGGCAGAGGTTTTCCAGAATGAAAAGAAGTACAATAAAAATACAGGTATTTAAAAATTCAGTTTTCTCCAGCATTAATTGTTTCCAGTGACAATAGAATAAGCTTGAATAAATAGTAATAGCACTTAGACTTATATACCGCTTCACAGTGATAGCCCTCTCTAAGTGGTTTATAGAGTCAGCATATTGCCCCCAACACTCTGGGTCCTCAATTTACCCACCTCGGAAGGATTGCTGGTTGAGTCAACCTTGAGCCTGGTGACATTCAAACTGCCAAACTGCTGGCAGCTGGTGGTCAGCAGAAGTAGCCTGCAGTACTGCATTCTAACTGTGCCACTATGGCTCTTGTAGATTTCCTTGGATACAATTTAACTACAAATTAAAAGCAAAATTATGTAAATCCACTACCTTTAAGATATAGAATATCCTTTTATAGCTGTCCCTCACCTATGTTAGGCTGCCGCTTTCATAATTTTATATTATGAGGCCATGAGCTCAAGTTTCATTTATATCCCTTTAAAACAGAGATGGTATCGAGGAAACTGGCAGAGGAGGAAATACCTGCAATATCGTAAGAAAATTATTATAATACAAAGAATGGTGAGAAGATGGATTAGCCACAGAAATACAAATACAGGTGGAATTCCAAAAGACATAACCCCCCAAAATGTTAATACTGGAATAACTAAATTTCAGGTAAGTAAATTTTCAGAAAAATGATACTGTTTAGGAATGTGCATAAAAGACAAACAAATTTATTTTCAAACCCAAATATTTTCTTTTGGAATTTTTTTTCTTAGGCATGCAGTGATCCAGATAAACGAAATCGCTTGTATTGAAGTTTCTGTTGTTCATAATTTAATTACGAATAAGAGGGCTGATGTGACCTATATTTGATGAAACCCAGCTGGGTATTTGGGAGGGAGGTTCCCCTCTCTGCAGTGTATTTCCCCAAGTTTCATTTAACTTAAATATTGCCATCTTGTTGGACTTCAGAAGTGTACCATTTCTATAATAGCTCCTCTCTTCTGAGTGTCAGGGTTCTTACCAATGCCCTAATAAAAGCAGGAGCCTCAAGCCAGTTTTCATGGAAAATCCAGTTATTTATTAGGAGCACCATGTCGGTACAGACCTAGTTGAAGCCAGCTTTGACCCCACTCAGCTTGTGCCTTTTTTTTTTTTAATTTGATTTATATGCCGCCCTTCTCCGGAGACTCAGAGCGGCTTACAATGTGTTAAGCAATAGCCTTCATTCTTTTGTATATTTTATACAAAGTCAGCTTATTGCCCCCACAAACTGGGTCCTCATTTCACCTACCTTAGAAAGGATGGAAGGCTGAGTCAACCTTGAGCCTTGGAGAGATTCGAACCAGCAGAAATTGCAGGCAGCTGTGTTAATGACAGGGTGCACCAAACCACTGTACTATCAAGGCTCTTGACTTTGACCCTGTTTCCCCCTCCCTCCCAAGGTGTGTCATCAGTCAACAAAGCAATTTTGTGGGTCATAGAAGTCACTCCCTCCGGCTGTTCCTGGTTTCTGTGGAAATGACCTTGACTTTGGCCTGCTAGGATGTACGTTGTTTTGACTGAGGGGCAAATTCCTCAATGCAGCTGTGAGGCTCGATTCCCCATCCCCCTGCCTATGGCAACTCGGGAGCAGATTAGGAAAGTTTAGTGAGTTGACACTGAGGTCTAACAGACCCCTATCCTTCTATTCTCCCAGAGAGTACTTAAAACCTGGCTCTTCCTCAAGGCAATAGAATAGGGCAAGCCCAGGTTAGGATGAGAATATCTGCGCATAAAAGAAATGGGGTTGAGGCATAGGGTTTTTCTGTTTTTATTGTTATTGTTGGTTTTTATAATTATTTATATTGCTTTATTGTTTGTAAGCTATTGTAAGTTTTAAGATGGGCAGCTATATGAATATTTTAAAAGAATAAAAAATAGTCAAATGATTTGCTCATTCTGTTTCAGGCAACTTACTCTAAAAACTGCAAACATGAAAACAATTATCTTTCTCTAGGATATTCTGTGAACTAAATTTAAAATCTTGCATATTGCTCATTGGAGCAATTGGAAATGTTTTATGAATAGCTCATTCTCTAAAACTGTCTATTTGCAAATTTTCATCAAGTGACTTTCAGAATTTTTTTTTGAGAAAAACAATTGCCTGAAAAAATAGTGGAATTTATTTTTAATAAGCTATATATAGCTTATTAAATAAAGCTATCTTCTGGGAAGTTTCTGCCTCTTTTATTCCTTAAACATGTAACTTTTCCCTTCTCCCCTTATAAGGCACTGTGGAGAGGATATTCTTGGAGGAAGAAGACTGATACTCCAGAAACCAGATCTCTGCGAGACAGTTTGATCATTGCCAATAAAGAAAGCAAAGAAGAGAAGAAGCTTTATAATAGAACTGCAGTTGCCATTGATTATCTTCTTAAATATAAACATTTTTCTTATATTCTGGCAGCTCTAAAAGACCTGGGTTAGTAATTTGATTCAAGGGCAGTCATATTTTTAAATATCAGTATACAAACATTCTTCTATGTACAAAGTGAAAAACAGGAAAAACTAAAAACTAGTTCTTTTTATCGTCTTTAAAAGCATTGGTGTCTCAAATAAAAAAAAATCAGAGAGATAGCTGGGCCAAAATTAATGTGTCTGAAAGAAATATTTCACCACTGGGTTGCTCCCATAATCAATTGCAATATATGGTGCAATTTGATTCATATGTGTGGAAGGGAGGGAATATTTATGTTTTGATAACTTATCTTGACTTATTGATAGTTTTCTGATCATCTTCCACATGTGAGGCTGAAATTTGTGCAGTTGAGAAGTCCTAACAGGCTTTAGAAATCTGGGGTTTAAATAATGGTATGACTAGCAGTGTAGAATGTAGTAACTCTAAATTCTAAATGTTGCATTTGAATTTTGTAAGATGCAATAAATAGAATATTATAGCACTAAACTAAGAGTTGACATGTGCAATCAGTTCAGGGGTTTCAGTTATATGAGGAATAGATTGGTCACTGAATTTATATTTCTTTCTGCAATATATTTAGGTATTAGTTTGAAAAGATGTAATATTTTTCCTATTTTTCTCTTGTCAGAGGTTGTTTCAAGATTGTCTCCTGTTTGCTGTGAAAATATGGCCCAAAGTAAAGCAGTCTGCATTATTTTTACTTTGATACGGAGCTGCAATAGAAGTGTCCCTAGTATGGATGTTATTAAATATTCTGTCCAAGTCTTGCTTAATTTATCAAAGGTATTCATTTATTTTCATGTTTGTTGAAATTAAGCTTTAAGCTTAATTAAAAATAATTAAGCTTATTTTTGTAAGTTTGTATTATAAAGTTTACAACTGTTATTATTTTCTCATTTATAATAAGCGCCAGAATTTAAATTTCAGGTTATATTGCAAAGGAGAGCTAAACTCATTTACACTATTGAAGCTTATTTCAAGTTTAATTTAGCACAATTCTAAACTGCCAAATAATTTATGCTGTGAAAAGTACCAGTGATACTGGTTTTCAAAAAAATATTTCAGTCTAAAATTGATTAGAATTTTACGTAATGTGCAATGATTCAAATTGCAAAAAAAATTACTCATTATTCTTGTAGCTTGTATCAATCTGCCAAATAGTTAAAAAGTTCTTGTACAAAACACTTCATTACAAAAAATTAGGGAAAGTATATTTTTAAATTAAGGATGTTATTTAGTCCCACATAGTTACTGGAACTGCTTATCAAATAATTTATGATAATGTACCTTTAGTGAGTGTTAGTTGAATCTAGTCTTGTATTTGGGGGGTGGGGGATTTGCAGATGATGAAAAAGTACCAATCTAGAAGCACTGTTGCAGTTCCCTATACTGTCAAGATATGGTTTGGAAAAACTGTATTTTGAGAGAAAGTTAAGAAAAGAAAGCCCTGTTTAAGCATTAGAAAAGAAATTGAATTTCATTAGGCAATAAAAAATCTTCAGGTTAATTTTCAAAACATGTAAGTAGTAAGACATTTATATATCCTAGAGGTGGGGGAGGGCAAGATCTTATTTTTGCTAGTAAAAGAAGACACCTGCTGTCTCTCAATTCATAAGTTATAGTTAATTCATACGAATATATATTATAATAGTCATTGTCCTGCCTAAGTACAATCTGGAATTTAAAATATTTGCTAGAATAAACTTAGTTGATTCTGCTTATATTGTTTATACTTAACTAACAAATAGACACGAATGAGTTTTGATGCTGTAAATCATTGACATTTGTTTGTCATTCTACAGTTTCCATAATGATTTCACAAATGATGAACAATCCTAGGATGTTTTTTGAGAATTAACTTACAACTCTTCTCATCTGTTTAGTATGAAAGAACTACTGATGCTGTTTATTCAGTGGAAAATTCAGTAGAAACACTGTTGGATTTACTTCAGATGTACCGGGAAAGACCTGGGGACAAAACTTCAGAAAAAAGTGGTAGCATTTTTACCAAGACCTGCTGCTTATTTGCTCATCTCTCAAAGGACTCAAGAAGAGGTTCTGTAAGTTTTCTTTGTTAACTTTTTGTGTTTTCATTCTTTAGGAATTGCCAAAGTATATATTCAAATATAAATAGAATAGAATAGAATAACAGAGTTGGAAGGGATCTTGGAGTTGTATATGTATTCAAAAATTGGAATGCAAATTCTTTTTCCTTGTTTGGGCCTGCATGCCAAAAAATAGAACTAGCCTTCAGGTTCAGATACAGAAACTAGTACTTAAGAGGTAGCAGTGTAGTTGCTGGAAGTTTTTTAAAAACAGACATTCTAAAATAAAGTATTTTAGAACTGAATAGTGAGCAAATATTCCTACTTGCTCTCTCTCACACAGTGAAATTGGTTGTTTTAAATTAAAATGTATTTTCTGAGTAAGCAAAATAACAAGTTTACTATATTATTATTTCACATATATCTGGCCAACTAATACTTGCTTATATATAATGGTTTCATATAGGATGTCGCTGATTCATCTTAAGTACAGCTAATCCTCATTTAGCAACCACAATTGGGACTGACAACTTGGTTGTTAAACAAAGCAGTTGCTAAGTGAAACCATGACTGTGCTTACTTCAGCTTTCCTTTGCTTTCAGACCTGTGGAGGTTGTAAATTTGAGGGCTGGTTGCAAAGCTATTTTTTCATCATTTCATTGACTAACTGTTCAGGCACTAAATGAGGCAGTCACTAAATTAGGACTACCCTATAGTTAAAAGTAAATCCTGGCTATTAGATTTTAACAATGGGATTTGCTTCTCTTAGCTATGCTGAAGATAGGAAGTTGCTTCTTTGGGGGGCTCTGACAATTCACCACACTAACTTGTCACGGCCATTCACCACAGGACAACTTGGTGCAGGACAAGAGTTACACTAATATCTGATCTGTCCCCGTCCACACACACACACAAACACAGCCAGCCGAGGGTTAAGGAAACACTTTGGCACACACCCAGGTCTTTATCTCCAACTTGGCAGCGATTTACACACCGTCTGCCAAATGCGTTTATTTCCACAAAACAGAAAGATAAGATACTTAGCGTACAAAAGTCCAATCAGAATAATATTTCTCTCAGCAGTTTCCGGACGAGGCTTTAGTGACTATCCAAGGTTTACTTTTGTTCATCACAGGGATCGCTGGCCACCACCCTCTATTATATAGTCTCTGGGGTGTGGTCCAGTGACTCAGTTCTAATCCCTAGCACGCCTCCTGAGCTGCTGCAATCGTTTATCACGCCTTTGGAGGCGTGCGTCCAGGAATGATGTCTCTCCCTCGCTCTCTTCCGAGCCACCTGTCTCCCTGCTAATCTCCTCTCCCTCGGCCGGCACCTGAGACAGTGCCAGAGGGGAGGGGCCTGGAGAGGGAGGCCTGGCTGACTCCTCTTCCTCATGCTCGGAGCTTTCTTCTTCCGATGAGACAGGCTCAGAGGGCGGGGCCACAACAATATCAAAGAAATGGTGGAATAGAATAATTAAAGAAAAGATGCAAAAGGAAGGACAGAATGAAATGTGAATGGCAAAAATTAAAATATTTTTATTTATTTTAAATAATTAAATGTAATTGTTACATTGCCTTGCGGCAAGTTGTCCCACGGGGAGTTGGCCATGACGAGTTGGCGCACAGCAGGTTGGCTCTGGTGAGATGGCCATGATGAATTGGCTGTAGAAAGTTGGTTATGGCAAGTTGTCCCATTCCCTCTTTGGGAAATATAGTTGAATGTAGACAATTTCTACTGAACTTTGCCTTTTAGTATATAGATTATAAATCAGGTTGACTGGATCCCACAATATTTAACAGCCTTTAAAAGTAGAACTTAGTTCAAACTATTCACAATTGATAGACTATACTACTTTAGGGGATGTTTTTTGAAAAATTACTAGCTCTTACCGTTCTATACAATTCTGTGTTTTAACAAAATATGTCTTATTTTAAGTGTTTGAATTTGTCCTTTTCTGTAGAGTAAATCCTGAATTTTGTGTAATATAGCTGAGATAGGTTTAAAACGAAGTACTTGCTGTAAATGAGGCATACTGACTAAATTGGTCCAATTGAAAATTTGAAAGGATTTTCAAAGATGTACAGCTATGAGGTTTCATTGAACAAAATACTATATTTTAACAACTCTGGTTTATTTTTTTAGGAGATTCGAAACAATCATAAAACAGTTGCTAGCCTTCGGAGATTGTTTAAACTTACAGCCCGTAAACATCAAATGGATGTCCAAAGAATGCGTGCCAAACAAAAAAAAGTTCCATACACAAGTGGACAGAATTCCATTCCTGTAAAAACAAAAATAGTTTCACGGTAAGTCTGAATTGTTGTAACTTTAAATTTTCTGTTTCAAATTATACTTTTATTTTTATGGATTTTTTTTTTTTCATCCTATAGGCAGAGGCCGGATTGGGATTTAAGGAAAGATAATATAAGAGAGATAGTTGATCCATTGCAAGCCATTGAGATGGTACTGTACACACTTGGAATTTCCTGCAATTAAAACATGGAAGAGTTTACAATTATGACATTTTCAGAAAGAAATGGCCTGGACTTCTTGTATCGATGTACATATTATGCATTTGTTTCATAAAGCTTGTTTACCTGTGTTTGAACTCATCTGTCAGTTAACTAAACTTCTTATTGACATTTATCTGTTGAATTAATAAAATCTCAAATATTACTTTTATATAACTTAGAGCTAAGAGAAGTATATATTTTATACTGTGTACAATATAGATTGTTATTTTATACAATAAAACGGAAAAACTACGGTTGTTAGTTAATGTAAAGTGGTTTTTTTGTTGTTTTAGAGAGAAATTTGAAACAAATATATACAGCTTAATAGCATAAAATGAACATGTAAAAAAGACTGAGGGTTTGTCTGTGGGAAATTGCATTCTAAAGAACTGAACAGGATTATTGAAAGACAACACCAGAAAAAAAATAATTAAAGCTCTGATAGGATTACTTCCCGAAAAATTATTCATTTTTCCTCTTTGCAACACTTTAAAAATAATATTTTTTTATGTTTTGTTTTTACTTAATAAAATTATTTTCTGGTTTACAAATGGAAAGTAGCTTTTCTTATCCGTAGAATTCTTAGTTTTGCTTTACCACTATGAACCCTAAGTTTCCTATTGTTACTTCATGATAAGTTCTTTCACAAGATATGACTACTAAATGGAAACATCAAAAGTATGAAAAAAAAACCCCTATCAGTAGTTGCAAGTCTATTCATATTCAGTTCATCTCACACTCTTCAATTACTAGTTTTATTGTCATCTTTTGTATCTTCTTCCACTGATATATTTGATGCCTACATATTCCTTTTTCTGTGGCTGGACCCATATTGTGAAACAAACTGACTGGAGTTTAAGTAAACCTCATTCCCCATAATTTAGTAACAGACTCAAAATATTTGTTTATTATGGCTTTTTAATTGTATCAGTTGCTTTGATTTTTATTGTTTTTAACACAAACACATCTATCTATCTATCTATCTATCTATCTATCTATCCACACACATTTATATAATGTTTATATAATGAGATAGATAGATAGATAGATAGATAGATAGATAGATAGATAGATAGATAGATAGATTGATAGATAGATTGATAGATAGATAGATAGATAGATAGATAGATAGATAGAACACAAGTTGGTAGAATCCTTTCCTAAATTGACTTCAAATAAGCTTTTGATTTTCCTTCAACCACAAAAGATTTAAAAGTAATTTCTACATGTTTAAATGCCTTGGTCTGTTTGGTGGTAGTATTGTCTGTCAATGAGTATGGCTAACAAACCTTTTAGTAAACACTTCTTTTATTTTTTTAATAGTTGATTTGCAAAGCTTCCTTTCAATAAAATGCATCAGCCCAAGGATTTGACCTATTATTTATTTTCTTCATCCTAGAGGAGCCCAGAAGAAAACAAAACAAGGCTACTGCAATAAAGCAACACTCAATAATGGATACAAAAATAATGCAAATTTCATTTTAACAGAAACAAAGTAATAGCTAATCTATAAGTTATCCTTATTTGCAATTGTCTTGGTAAATATAATTTTACTTTAAAAAATTTATATATATGATGGGGAGGAGGCAGCTAACATCCCTTCAGAAGAGTTCTATAATTGGAAAATGTTCTACTGCTGGCAACTGCGGAAAAATTGAACCATCTGAGATTTTGAACAATTCCAGCCCAATTTGTTTTACTTTACATTCATAAATAGTTTAAGGGGCAATTGAATGTCAATGTTTACAATGAACTTGTACCATAGTATTTTTAGGAATAGTGCTATTTAATCTTGTTTAGCTTTCAGTTTAACAGTCTAGGAACCCCATCCTTCACTGGTTAAAGTATGCCACCTTATTTTATTATTTTATTTATTTTATTAAATTTATATTTATTAAATTTAAAAGGGAAAAAGTTAGGCCAGGCCGGCCTGTTGAAATAAAAAAGTCTTGGCGCGGTGGAAGGTCCATAGATCCAGGATCCTCTGTATCTCCGGGGGGAGCTCATTCCAGATAGCAGGGTGCCCCCAGAGAAAAGGCTCTTCTCCTGGGGGCCACCAGTCGACACTGTTTGACCGACAGTACCCGGAGGAGCCCCTTTCTATGAGAGAGTACTGGCCAGGGAGAGGCTACTGGTGGCAGCAGGCGGTCCTGTAAGTATCCAGGTCCTAAGCCATGGAGCACTCTAAAGGTGGTAACCAAAAACTTGAAGTGCATCGCGCAGGAGAGGTGTTACATGGGAACACCACGTCGCTCCCATAACCACCTGCGCGGCTGCACTCTGCACCAATTGGAGCCTCCGGGTGCTCCTCAAGGGGAGCCCCATGTAGAGAGCATTGCAGTAGTCCAGGCGGGAAGTGACGAGGACATGAGTGACCGTGCGTAAGGAGTCCCGATCTAGAAAGGGACGCAACTAGTGAATCAGGCGAACCTGATTCAAAGTCCTCCAGGTCATAGCCGTCAAGTGCTCTTCTAAAGACAGCCGTGAATCCAGGAGGACCCCAAGTTGCGAGCCCTCTCTGTGGGGGGTAATGACTTGTCCCCAATAGTCAGTGATGGCACCAACTGACTATCGGGACTCCGGAAACGACAGCCACTCGGTCTTGGATGGGTTGAGCCTGAGTCTGTTTCTCTCCATCCAGATCCGCACGGCCTCCAGGCACCGGGACATCACTTGAAGGTTATCATTGGGGTGGTCCAGGGTGGAGATGTACAGCTGAGTGTCATCAGCGTACTGATGGTACTTCACCCCGAAACCACGGATGATCTCACCCAGCGGCTTCACATAAATGTTGAACAGAAGGGGTGAGAGGACCAATCCTTGTGGCACCCCACATATAAGGCGCCTCTGGGTCGACCTCTGCCCCCCTGCCAACACAGACTGCGACCGGTCAGAGAGAAAGGAGGAGAACCATCGCAACACAGTGCCCCCCACCCTCAACTCTTCCAACCGGTGCAGCATGATACCATGGTCGATGGTATCAAAAGCTGCTGAGAGATCTAACAGGACCAGGACAGAGGAACAACCCCTGTCCCGAGCCCTTCAGAGATCATCAACCAACGCGACCAATGCCGTTTCCGTGCTGTACCCAGGCCTGAAGCCCAACCTTGAATGATAGCCTTATATATATAATGGGTTACAATAATCCAAGTGAGATTATTAAGGCATGAATCACTTAAGTGTTGGGGAGATACTGTTTAACAAAGTGCAGATTATTATATATAGGTGTTTAAAAACCTAGCCTAGAGCTATCCAGTCACATGAAAGACCTTTTAACAAATCACGTAAGCGTTGCAGATTTTTTTCACATTTGAATCAATCTGATTAATTAACATTTAATTATTATGAATTAGTAATTAAATATTTTCCCACACTTTTAATGTTACATTTATAGAACTTGGAATGGTATATTGTGAAATATCCTAAAGGAGATACTGCCTTCCTACAACTTAGATGTAGATATACATAATTCTATTTGGGGAATAAAGTCATAGTGAAAAGAAGAACAGTTTTTACCTGTCAAACTTCATAATAGCTGGCAAAGCCAAAGAAGTAAAAAGGATATGGATTTCAATAAAAGTATTTTATGCCAGTCTAGGAATAAATACAGAAGAAAGTATAATATGAATGTCCCAACTTGATTAAAGTGAGTTAATTAAGATTAAATCTGAGTCATTTTTGATTGAATCTGAGGCCTCAGTCATTACCTAGACTGAGTTGCTGTTTAAGAAATAATCTTTCAATTTATCTTCTGAAACCTTCCGGTCTGTCATACTCTCCTATAAATTATTAACTGAACTGACTTCAGAAATGGAGTAAACTACCAAAAGTGGGATAATACAAACTTGCCAGGAAAGCACTCAGGATGGGGTATAAAAGGTGGATGTTTTCATTTCTAATGTTTGCTGCAATAAGGAAACTTCTTGCTGAAGGTAAAAATCAAATATATGTTGTGGTTAAAATGTCACTACTTTTTCAAGAATTGTAAGGCAGTAGATACTGATGTCCTAGCTTAAAAGGGGACGTGTGTATCATCCCCTTCTGAGTACGTCTTTATTTTTAAGAATATATGTAAAAATGTATAATTGCATGCATCCTGAGAGGCTGAAAGTTGTACTAGCAATCAAAAGATTTTGGATAACAATCTTAACCAAGTTTTGTGTGTGTGTGTGAGAGAGAGAGAGAGAGTGAGTGAGGGAAACATGGTAAATAGAAGATCATATTTATCAGGATATAACATCATTATACAATAAGCCTCACATTATAAACGAGCATTTTAATTGCATTGTTTTGTAAGATTTTTTTTTTAAATGTAAACTTTATTAAAACACATATAAAAACATATAAAAACATTTATACAACAAACAACATGTAAATAAATTAATCTTTTGAAGCTTTGTTTCGTATTGGTCCTTCAGTTAATACAGTTGTACTTATTTCCCTTGGTCTTTCCCTTGGTTTTCTTTTTCTATTTCTCCCTCCCCATTCTCTTCTTCCCCTAAGAATTCCCCCTTACTAGTCTATGTACTGTATATTTGGATTATGCCTTTCATTTTAGGTTTCCCTCTACAGATTTGTCTGCCCGTAGGAAGTTATTTATATACATATTTACACTTTTATCCTATCCTTCTTCTAAATGTATTCCTTTGTTAGTGGAGTTATGCCATTGCACTTATCCCATATTTTATAGTACTCTGTCTCTTCCTTTTCCTTTAACTCCTTTGTTAGCATATCCATTTCGGCACACTGTGTAATTTTGTCCATTACTTCTTCTTTCATTGGAATTTTTTCCTGTTTCCAGTTCTTGGCATATGTTATCCGCGCTGCCGTTAGAATATGTATCAGCAAATATTTTATTTCTTTAGGGTAGGTTTTGGTGAAAATTCCTAACAGGAAAGTTTCTGGCTTCTTCTCTATTTGTAGTTTGGTGATTTGTTCCAGCCATTTCTTAATGTTGGACCAAAATTTCTTTGCTGCTGGGCACGTCCACCATAGATGGTAAAAGGTACCTTGTGGGTTTTTACATTTCCAACATAACGCACTATTATTCGGGTGTATTTTAGCTAGTCTTGTAGGCGACATGTGCCACCTGTAAAACATCTTCAGCTGGTTTTCCTTGTATGCCACCGCTAATGTTATTTTTGTGTTCAGTTGCCAAAGTCTCCAAGTCTATTGTATATTTAAAGTTTTGCATCCATTTAATCATCGTATTCTTAACTGTTTCCTCCTCCAATTTATATCGCAACAGGAATTTATAGATTTTACTAATTAGTTTCTCTTCTGAATCTAGTATGATTTTATCTAACTCTTGTTTTTCTTTGTAAATTTCATATGACTTTATATATTCCTTATGTTTCGATTGAATCTGTGAGAAGGTCCACCAATCTATTTCTCTGTTTAAGTCTGTTTCCAATTGTTGTTTAGTTTTCAATTTCCCTTGGTAATCAATTAAGTCTTTGTATCTAATTATATCTGTGGGTTCTATTAGGTTTGGATGCCTTAATGCTTCTGATGGTGAAAGCCAAGTCAGGATTTTTGTATACTGTTGTTTTTTAATTTTGAGCCAGATTAATAGTAATGTGTTCCTAAGTGTGTGTCTTTTGAAGTAAGTATGTGTTTTATGTTTTTTGTCCCATAAAAAGGAGTGCCAGCCTAGTTGTAAATTGTGGCCTTCTATTGTTAATATTCCACTGTTTTTCAGATCCATCCAATCTTTGACCCATGATAACACTGCCGCTTGATAGTAAAGTTCCCAATCTGGGAGTGCTGTTCCCCCTCTGTCCTTGGGGTCCTGGAGTAACTTCAATTTTATTCGTGGTCGTTTCCCCTGCCATATAAATTTAGAAATCATCTTATTTAAAGTTTCAAAGAATTTTTTCTCTAACTTTATTGGCGCAACCTGGAACAAATATAACAATTTTGGTAAGGTGTTCATTTTAATAGTGGAGATTCTTCCCATTAAGGAGATCTATAGGTTTTTCCAATTATCCAAATCTTCTTTTATCTGTATCACTAATTTATCATAATTATTTTCTCTTATTGATAAAGTTTTTGGTGAGAGCCAGATCCCTAAGTATTTTATTTTTTTTGTTGCTTGGATTTGTATCTTGTTCTCCAGTTCTATCTCTTGGGACTTCGTAAGGTTTTTTAATAGTAGTTTCGATTTATTCCTGTTTATTTTTAGGCCGGCCACCTCTCCAATTTCTTCAATTTTCTTAAACAGCTTTGGCACTACTTCTAGTGGCTCTTCCGCTATGAATACAAGGTCATCAGCAAAAGCCTGAACCTTGCACTCCTCTCGTCTTATTTTTAACCCTTTAATTTCCTGGTCTTCCCTAATTTTTTTTAGCAAAATTTCCAGTGTTAAAATATACAGAGCGGAGAAAGTGGGCAGCCTTGTCTAACCCCTTTAGTTATATCAAATTGGTCGGTCATGTCGTCATTCAAAATTACTTTTGCTGTTTGTTTGGTATATATTTCTCCAATAATTTTTTCAAAATTTGTTCAGAATTACATGCTCTCTAATTGCCCTTTTAAAAATTTCCAATTTAAATTGTCAAATGCTTTTTGGGCATCAAGAAAAACCAGCGAAGCTTGTTTTTCCGGATGTGCTTCGTAATATTCAAGTGCATTTATTATTACTCTCATGTTGTTTTTAATTTGGCGACCCGGCAGAAATCCATTTTGGTCCATATGAATATAATTATTCAGTACTTTTTAAATTCTTTCCGCTATAATTATTGCAAATACTTTATAATCTGTGTTCAATAGAGATATTAGTCTATAGTTTTGGATTAATTGGTGATCAGTATCGTCTTTAGGTATGATTGTAATTATCTTTGTTATTGGCCTATTTAACATTTCTCTCTGTTCATCTGTATTTACTGGAATATCTGATCTTTTTATGTATTGTTTTATCTTTTCATCTTCTACTTCTTCCTGTTTATATAAGTTTGCATAGAATGTTTGAATAATTTCTTTTTTCGCTTTCCTACTGTATTGGATTTCTCCATTTGCATCTCTAAGTTGGTGTATCATCCTTTTATCTTTATCTCTTTTCAGTCTGTAGGCCAGCCATCTCCCAGTTTTGTTTGTGAACTCAAAGTAATTCTGTTTGGCCATTTTTATTTTCCAAGCTAATTCTTTTTGATTTTTCAGATTTAAATTATGTTTGATTATTTTCCATTCTTCTTTTATTTTTTTACTATGTGGATATTGTTGCAGTTTATGTTCTATATTTTTTAATACTTGGTACAGATTATCTTACCTGTTGTTTCTTTTTTTTTTTTATTGAAAAAGTTTTCAAATACAAGTTTTTCCCCCTTTTTCCCCCCCCTTCCCTAACCCACCCTTTCCACCCAACCCCCCCTGTGACTTCTTCACAACAATAGGCTATTTCATAACTAATTACATACATAATATCTTTCCTTTCCCTTAATCCCTTCTCGAAATACTGACCCTTAACATGTTAAGCTTATTGAGTATTATTACAATTTAACCTTTAATCTTTTATATATATTGATATAACATTTTAAATCGACCTTCTCCCTGCATCCAAATTTAACATTTATTCAATTCTGTCCAATTCCTCCACTCCTCTAAATATATAACTTAAAATCATACAGTACAATTCTAGATATAATCCACTACCCACTTTACTAACATATACACATATCTATATATGCATCCCATTTTATAAAAAGAAGAAAAAAAAAAAGAAGAGAAAAAAAATATATCTTCTTTAGTATCTTTCCACTGAATTGTTAAGTCCTCCACTCCCCTAAGTATATGACTTAAGAATCCTTTTTCTTAAACTAATCAATCAGTAAACTAACCTATTTCAACCCTTCAATTCCTACAAAATCATGCAGTACAATTCTAGATATACTCCACTGCCCACATTACTAAGATATACACATATCTATATATGCATTCCATTTTGTAAAAAAGGAAAAAACAATAACTTTAAATTTATAATCCATATAGTGTCTTCTTTGATGTCTTTCCTCTGGATTGTTAAGTCCATCACCCATAATAGGGTAAAATAACATGCTGGTGCAACAGTTTGTTCAAAATCTCCAGTCATCTTCTGCCCCCATCAGTAGTAGATATCCTCGCATCTGTATAAAAGCAAAAACAACCACCCGAGTGACATTATAATTATAATTATATCCATATGGTTATAGTTGTGGTATTCATCAGGATTATTAATTCCCATCATCCTACTGAGTAACATCCAGATCTTCTGCATGCCCCGGCGAAACTCTCCTGCCTTATAACTCAAAATGATTATAATATATTTACCAAAAAAAAAAAAAAAATTTTAGATGATTCAAATCCAACAAAGTGAGGCTCTTTTCACATCCCAAAATCATGGCCTTGCAGAGATCTGCCACAATCCTCAGGATAGTATCAAACAATTGTTCGCCTCCACTATCTTTTCAAATATTCATTCATTTTTTAAAGTCCCTGGCATCACTGTTGCATAGTTTAGAAATTGCTGTTTCTATGCGATCTATTTCTTTTCTTTTTCTTTTCCGGGTTGAATTTCCATCCTCGTTTCTTGCCTACCAATTGTGTGTCTGCTAGTTGATTTTCATTCTGCTTTATGTGTTGTTCTTATTGGGTTAGTTTTATCATCTCATCTTTCTTCTCCGTCACTTGTATATCAACTGATTGATTTACGCACTTGTCTGTGATTTGATGGTTCATCACATTGGAGTCGGATGACACTGCTCTCTTATTTATAGACAGTCCAGCTGGGGTATCCAGGGAGTCCAAAGACAATTTATCCATCACAGCCTCTGTAATTTGATGTTTTCCTTTTGTTTCCAACTCCTTTTGCTTATCCTGTATTATGCCTAAAGGTGTTAAATTCATTTTTAAAATTTTTTGATAAAAATCTTCTGCTTTTTCAACAGTATGCAATTGATATCTTATTCCTTGATATCTCAATATTAGGCCAACTGGGGTGTCCCACCTGAATAGGATATTTCTTTTTTTTAATTCAGTCACTAGAAAGCCAAATTTTTTCCTCTCCATTAACATCTTGGGCGGGAGCTCCTTAAAAATCCAAATCTTTCTTCCATGAAATTGCAAGGTAGAATTAAAAGAGTTCTGCACAATATTATTCCTAATTTCTTTATCTGTAAAATAGATCACCACATCTCTAGGCAATTGCCTTTGCTTTGCCAACCAGGAGTTTATTCTGTAAATTCTATCAATCCTGCAATACACTTCATCAGGTTGAACCTTTAAGATCCCAGCCAGAATTTCAGAAGATATTTTCCTTAGATCATCTCTATTATTTTCCTGCAAACCTCTCAGTCTAATTGCATATTCTGTAAAATTATATTGAATCATTAAAACTTCTCTTTCAATCCTCTGTTGTACATTTTCTTCATTACCAATCTTTTGGTCAGTCTCCATTTTAGATTTGTCTTCCGAGCTATTATCCTGAGTGTTTATCAAATCCTTTTTAATTTTTTGAGTCATGTCATCCAGATTCTCCTCAATTTCCTTCATTTTAGACTCTAATAATTTAGTCTTTGCATCCACCCAAATCAGAAAGCCTGATAAACCATTAGCAGCTTTTAAAATCTTTTGATTCAAAAAGTCAAACTTTGATTTCACCAATTCACCAATTTCTTTAATTTCCTGCTTAAATTTTTCAAGTTGCTGGTTCACAATCTCATCCCTTCTTACAATCTCTTCAAGGATAAATTCTAATATATTAAAATCGGGTTTCTGACGCTGGAGAGTTGAAATTTGTTGGCGCAATTTCTTGAGAGGGGAAGTTCCCCCCCCCCCATTTGTCCAGCTGTGTAAGTCCCGATGCCATTTCCCACACAGACAAGATTTAGCAAAAAAGAGAGAAGAAATAGAAAACGAAAGAACTTTCCCTTAAAAAAGGAAAAAAAAAACTTCTTTTCAATCAACAGCACAGGAGCGAGGTTTTATCTACAAATGTAGCCAGTGATATTTATTCTGCTACATTGTAGTAAGAAGAAACGGAAGGACTTTCCCTTTTAGCCCTTCTCCAGCCACAGCAGACGCCATTTTAAAAGGTTCTTTTCCCCTCTTTTCCTCTCCTCTTTTCTCTTAGATAGATTTTGGAAGAGTAAAATACTTGCAGTTCAGTATTAAGGGTCCAGCTCGTCATTTCTTTAATTATTCTGTTGAATTCGCAGGCTTGCTCTTGACGCCTGGCTCTGCATAGGCAGAGGTCTCCCAAAGCCCGGAGCAACGGCAGGAGATATGGGGCTTCTCATCCGCTCCGTCCCAAAAGTTAAAAAAAAAACTTTTGGGACTCTGCGGAGAGTTCTACCCACCCCTGCCGGCTCTATCTCCGTTTCCTCTTGGAAACGGAGTTTTTTCGAGCCGCCATCCGCTGTAACGGCGGCTCTGACAGGCAATGGAAGCTGACGATCCCAAAGGAACGTCTGGCGGCGGCCAGCAGCAAACCGGAAGTCCTCCTGTTGTTTCTTTTCTTCATTCTTTTCCCCTATATATGCTATGGTCAGACCTCTTATATATGCTTTTGCTGTATCCCAAGTGTTCTGTAAGGAAGTGTCCTCTTTTTTATTTATTTTGAAAAATAATTCTAGTTTCTTTTCTAGCATCTGTTTAAATTCTTTTTGTTTACAGATTCTTGTTTTGTTAGATTTTTTAAAGGACTGGTATTTATTCATTAGGTTCTAACATACTTTTAACAACTTCACTTTCCAGAATGTTTAGATCCTATAAAGTGAGCAAACCTACATATATATATAGGAGGGCTTTTGTCAAAATTTGAGTCATGAAGTAGAAACGATGTATTCAGCTGGATTCTTCTGAGCATAGTCACTGATAACATATTTTAAAGACATGAGTTTCAGTCTTTTTTTTTCATTTGCCTACTGTCCTTGGTTGAAATGAAGTGGTTTGAAGAGTATATTTTTTCATTTCTTCCTACTTGAATATTAATATATTTCTTCTAGACAAAGCTTGTGAGTTCCCCAATATAGAAAATGGAAGGATTGCACTATATTATTATAGTTTTAAAAATTATTATTTTCCAATGAAGAAAGGCGAAAAGCTCACATATACCTGCTTGGCTGGGTATTCAGCTGAAACTGGAAGTCAAAATGGAAGGGTAAATTGCACCAATGAAGGCTGGACACCAGTCCCCAAATGTTACAGTAAGTCTACATCCTTATCTTTCTAGTCTGGTTAGAAAAGAAATGTTGTATTCTTCATATGATAAGAAAATTTGAATGGTATATATAAAGTATAGCTAGAATGAGCAATCTGTATACACAATTTGATAGTTAAATAACTGACAAAAAAGTTCCAGGTTGCTGTTGTGTCCATGGGATGCTGCAACTGATTGCAAATGTGAGCTAGATGCCAAGCATCTGAAATGTAATCACTTGACAGTATGGGTGGATATGGCAGAATGGGTGATAAGTACCTTTTGGGGGAGTTTTGTTGTAACTTTGAATAGTTGTTAAGTATCGAGTAATTAAGCAAGGAAATTCTGTAGATTTCTCAAGCTATTAACATGGCTTCTTCATGTATGGAATTTGGTTAAGTGACTATGGGTCCTTTTTATAATATAATTCTTGCCATGTAAGAGTTTAATTTTTATGAACAAAGGAAAAAATATAACATTTTTCTCCTCTTTTTCTTTAACACACTAAAGAGAAATGCGTCCAACCTACTTTAGATAATGGTGTTTTTGCTGATACAAAATTGTCTTACGACATTTGGGAAAACTTAAAATATAGTTGCCATTCAGGCTACCAAACTCCAGAAGGCAAGAGGGATGCAAGTATACAATGTCTTCAAGATGGATGGTCAGTTCAGCCACAGTGTATGGAAGCCACTAAAGAACCTTTAGGTAATATTAAACCCATGACCCATTGGGTCATTGTTTCAAAGATATTTCGTTTAAAAAAACTGAATGACCAGAGGTGGATAAAAAAAATCATGAGACTGGAAGAGTCTTCCAACTTCCTATTGTCTTTCCCATTGAATTTCCTTGTGGGAAGCTGGCAGTAAACCTAGAAAACCTTCCTTCCTTCCTTCCTTCCTTCCTTCCTTCCTTCCTTCCTTCCTTCCTTCCTTCCTTCCTTCCTCACCTCCTGAAAGTTGCAAAACTTTTCATCCTTTAACACCCATCGTCCCCAAGATAAAAAATCTTGCAAAGATTGAGGATGCAGTTCTGGCCAGGCTTGGAGCTACTTGCACAGAACCTGCCAAATAACCCAAGAGACCAATAGAATTATAACTGACTTTTAATTGATGAAGTCAATTAATCTGGAAAAAAGCGTTCTGAGTTATTTTGACTCTGTTATACCTGTCTTAATTTATGCCTAACTCATTGCTTCCATATTTAGGATTCTCTCAAAATAACTTAAAGTGTCAGTGAATTAAAAATATCAACAACAACAAATATAATGACATCTGTATCTTGTATTGTTTTCTGCACAACCTATTTTTCCTCTTCCCTTTTTTCAATGCCTGTTTGGTTTTTCTGCCATTTGTTTTCAGGGACTTGCTTAGCTCCAGATCTGTTATATGGTCACTATCATACAGTGCAGAGAGTGTTCAGTGTGAATGACAAGATCAAATATGAATGCCTGGATGGATATGTTACAGCTGGAGGAAACACAACAGAAGAAGTGCTGTGTCAGATTCAAGGGTGGTCGCTTGTTCCCAAATGTGCTAGTAAGTTAATTTACAGGACTTTGCTTTAGGCCAAAAACAACATTGCTAACTAGGCGCTATCTGTCAACAATGAAAAATATATCACTTATTCATGTGCATTCTTATTTTGCCTTGCTTTTTAGAATTAGAGTGTTCATCTCCAAATCCTGTTGAACATGGAAAAGTTTATCCCAAGAAAAGCATTTATGAAGAAGGAGATGTAATTCAGATTATCTGTTTGGAAGGTTATACTTTAAGAGGATCTGAGTTAATTCAGTGTTATTACTTTGGCTGGGATCCAGAATTTCCAATATGTGAAGGTACTTCTTTTGTACTCTTCATAGATCCCTATAACTTTGTTTGGCAAATTTGTATACCATATTTTTTGGAGTAAAAGGCACACTGGAATATAAGACGCACCTTAGTTTTTGGGGAGGAAAATAAGAAAAAAGCTGATTGGCAGGTGGATCTGAGCCAGGCTAAGATTCAATATTGGGATAAAACTCAAATATTAGAAATCCAAATCTTTGGTCAAGGCAGAAGGGCCTCTTCCGTGCCAAGGTGTTGAATTGACAAACGGTATTTGACGTAGGTACAGAATTGTAAAAGGGCAAACTGACCCTAAACAGATACATCCTGTTGTTTACTGTTTATTACACCCCAAATGTCATGTATATCCTAGAGAAGAAATACTGCTTCCCTTGCTGTCCTCTTTACTGCTCTTGAGGCGCCTTTGAGCCCCTTATCTCCTCTTTTATTATGTCTTGAGCTCCGGAGCTGAAAGCCTGAGCCTGTGGGAACCAGGCTGTTATGTCTTTCCTAGAGATAGATTAAAGGGTAACTTCTACGTGTGAAATGTTGCACTCTTCGTAATAACTCTGTCTTTATACTGTATAAATATCTGGTTGAAATCAGCCATCTCTGTTCAGACCTTTTTGGACTGTTTGAACCTTGCGCAAATAAAACTCTTTCCTACACTGAAGAGCTTGTTCTAGTCCGTCATTTTTCCTATAACAGATCAGCCTCCCGGAATATTCCCAATCAGCTGAATTTTAGCAACAGGTTCCTTGGTTGTGAGCATTCTGCCTTGTTTTTTGTTTTTTGTTTTTTTTGCTTTTTTTTTTTTTCTGCATCTGAAACTTATGAAACTCTGTTTCAGAAAAAACTTTTTTTCCTGCCTCTGAAAACCTCCGAAACAGAGCTTCAGAAAAAAAAAAGCCTCTGAAGCTCTGTTTGGGGGCTTCTTTTCTAAAGCTTTGTTTCTGATGCTTTTTTCAGCCTCTGAAACCTCCATTTGAGAAGCTGGGCGGGGCTACTTTTGGAGTATAAGACGGGCCCAGATTTTCACCCTCTTTTTTTGGGGGAAAAGGTACGTCTTATACTCCGAAAAATATGGTAATTGCCCATCTCACAAACTTGACTCTGGCACACAAAACAAGAAAAATACTTAACAAAAATCTATTAAAGACAATAAAAAAATTGAAAGTCATTTAGAAATCCATCTGCATGACAGTTCATTCAATTTCCCTAGCAACAGAGCCACTTTGCAGGCTCCATGCCTACTGCACATTACTGGATTCCTACAGCCACAAGTTTTCAGGCCCTTCAGTAAAGTCAGCAAGGCCAGGGTCAATCTTAGGGGGAATGGTCGTTCACAGGGTGGGTGCCACAGCAGAAAAGGCTCTCCTACTGGGTCCCATCAGATGAACTTCCTTTGTGGATAGGACCTGCAACATGCCTTTCTTGTCAGTCCTGATGGGATGGGTAGATGTGATTGGGAAGAGACAGTCCAGGAGTGGGCTTCAGATCCTTTAGCAATGGGTTCACTGCCCCATTGCTAGGTGGGCATGGCATGGTGGGTGTGGCCTAGTTGGCTGCCTGCATGGGGGATGGGGCGCTTTTCACCCTCCAGAGGCTTTTCACCTTCTCGAGCCTCCGGGAAAGTGAAAACTGCTTCCCCCAGCATCCGGAGGCCCTCCGGAGGCCGGAAATAAGCCTGTTTCTGGACTTCTGGAACCTCCGGCAGGCCCCTTTTTGCCCTCCCAGACCCCCTGCGCAGCCCCTGTAGTTACCTGGAATGATGAATGGGCCACGTGGAGACTCAGGGGAGGGGAGGGGTGGCCTGCCAGGGATGGAATTTGGGGGTTCACTGAACCCCAGACATCCTTGTCTAGAGGATCACCCGTACCCTGTTGAACCCCCAGGAGCTCACCCCTGGACAGTCTCTCAAATAACCCAGTCCCATGCTATATTTAAAGTTCAAACAGGCAAGTGCTCTCCTCATAGGATGTCCTTTAAATTTGCCTTTTAAGAGAGCAGATGTTAAATCAACTTTGAGATTAGTCAGGCAGGAATATATCTGGCTAGCTTCAGAATCAGATTTGATTCCAGGATTTAAAGAATAGGTCATTTTGCCATTAACAATAAGGACTTGCTTCTCAAAAGGCCTAGCCTGCAAACAGTTAAAACTCTGGGGACAGAGTAGAAGTTGTTAGAGCAACCTGGTTTAATTGACAAGAGTTAAGCTTTAACCATAGAGTTAAGTCTACCAGCCATATGTGAGCCTCCAATTTGGTAGAACAACCTCCATTAATACTTTCATTATACAATGTATTCCTTTTCCCTGAGCTTCACCAAAATCACTAATTATGTAACTTGCTTTAAATATGTTGCAGAAATAGTTAGGAGGGAAAAATTATACTGAATCATTAAATGAAGAGCATAAACCAAATGCTCCTTTTCTATATATAGCATGTTAACCCTTACAATTATTTTTTTCAAGTAGGTGTGTTTCACATTTTGGTTACCTGGAGGTCTGTGATGGCTACTTTGATTTTGCTTCGCTTATTATCTTTGAAAAGTGTAGTAAAAGCGATGTGCTTGATTTTTTTTTTTCCTAGATAAAAATAATGATTATTGTGTCCAGATTTCTTTGGACATGGCTTTTCTGAAAGAGTATACTGTAAAACTTTTACTAAAACAAAATGGTATTTTGCTATTATTTATTATTCTGATTACAGAAAGAAGAAACAAATGCCCTCCCCCACCTCAGCCCCCAAATACCAGATTGCTAACCAATTTAAGAACCTATCGTCAGGGGGATGTAATACATTATCAGTGTGAGCATTCATTCCAGCTTAATGGAACTAGAGAAATCCGATGTGAGAATGGGAAATGGACTTCACCTCCCAAGTGCATAGGTCTGACTCTAAATATTATGTTAGATAATTATATAATGGAAGATGGAATTTTACTATATAGTGTAATGCCTATGTTGTGTATTTTCTTTTCAAATATAAATGTGATATGCATTCAGGGATATTTAGTCATCCAAAATAGAATATTCTAGATATCAGACATTCTGGATAGCTAGTTCTATCTATTCAAGAGATTCAGATGATATTATTTCTGTAATAATATCTTTATTCCCAGAACTAAAAACTGTCCCTTTTCTATGTCAGAGAGGTGTAGATGTTAAAGGTCATGGTATCAGGCTGTGCGTAGCACACTGCCGCACCTCAGACACCTATGTATCTTGCATGCCTATATGATCTCATTCTGGCTCTGGTCTGTATTATCTCACCTTGCTTTCACCATCAGGAGGATGGCATCTTAAGGGAGGCGAGTAGTATCTACCATAAAAACACTGTCGCTAGTTTGCCTTTCTCTGCTTGTAAAAACTGTATAAAAGCAATAAATGCTGTGAAGGCAGTCAGACATCTTTGCACTTTGCAAATGACTGGACCCTGATTTCTACAGAGAGGCAGTAGAAAATTGAGCACATTCTTTTGCTGAGTTCTGAATTTTCCTAGTTATGACTTTGTTAACTTCAAGCTAACATGTTGAGAAAGAGAAAAAGGAAATTTGTAACTTAAAAATGCAAAAGGATTGAAATGCCATTTACTGTATGTAATAATTTTGATAAAGTATAGTTGAACATCATTAAATTGTTATTGTTGTACTTCTCTTTCCATCATTTTTATTTCTCAGATGTGGGCAGGGCATTGACCACAGAAGATTATCGGACTGTAGAAACTGGTGGGAACTGCAATTCCCCTCCTGTAGTTAAAAATGGTATTACTGTTAATGATATTGGTCAGTTGGCAAGTTACAGCCCTGGATCTTTAGTGGAATATGCATGTCGTCCCTTACATATAATGAAAGGATCCAGTACAGTTCATTGTATCCATGGAACTTGGACTGAGACACCAACTTGTTTAGGTAAGCTTTGAAGAATAAATAGGATACATTATATAAATGATTAAATTGAAGAATTTTGTGAAATCCTGAATAAATGAATGATGTAATGCCAGATCTTAATATTTTTAAATTTTAACATATTTGCCAGCTTTCATTCAAGATCTGAAATATTTCTAGACAGCAGATATATACTACAGGAATATTGAAAACTGGTTATCATGGACATTTTCCCCAAGTATGATGAATGAACTCAGAACTTTGTATTAAACGTTCCCATCCCCCATATGGCCATATATATATATTTATTTTATATAAAATGACATGTTATATTATTCTGCATCAACAGTGTATCCCTGGATGCCTAATCCTATTTATATATTGCAGATGAAAGACATTAGATTGAAAGACCACTATTACTGTTCTATGAAATGTTTATTTACAAATTAGGCTAAATAAACATGCAGCATTACGTTTCTATAAACCTGATAATTATTCTTTAAAAGTATAATAGTTGTTTTTCTCCAAAAATTTCTTCTCCAAAACCATTTGAAAACTGATTGCTCTAAGTGTGATTAAAACATAACATTTGACCAGCATAGTTAATATTCAACATGTATCTGAACATACTGTTTGGTTATCCCAATTAACATATCTTCATTTTATAAGAAATAGCTAACAATAGATAAGCTCTGCCCATTATACATTTTGTGTTATGGATTGAGCTACTGCAATGTGAATAATACATGAAAGGATTAATTAGTTTGTTTTTTTATACTGGGGACCATGATTCTGTTGATCACCACAAAGCTTTACTCTCTAAGGGAGGAGACTATAAAAGGCAACAAATCATTGTTAACCATAAATGAAGAATGTTTCCCTTTCCCATCTCCCAATATCAACAATCAACTAGATTTATGCCTTGGTAATTACTGAGTACAAATAATTTTTTAATCACAGAACTTAATACATTATTGTTGACTCTTGCCTTACAGAGCCATGTTTAGCTAGAGAAGAAATTGCTGGCAATTACAACCTAGAAATGAAATGGAAGCTTGAAGAAGAATGGTATTTCATGCATGGTGATTTTATTGAATTTGTATGTAAACCAGGATATGTTTTGCCACCCTTAGTCTCAGAATCCAAATTGCTGGTGCAATGTAATGATGGACAATTGAGTTACCCTCAGTGTATTTCCAAAGGTAAAATGATGCTGTTCTAGCAAAAGTTTTATCTGGAGTTTGGCAAATTCCAACATTCTCAGATAGCAACCATTTACAGTTATGACAGTGATGAAAAAGTATGATGAAAAAGCTGTTTTAGGCACAGTACTCTTCAACATCTTCATCAATGATTTGGATGAGGGGATAGATGGGGAACCCATCAAACAGACAACACCAAACTTGCAGGTATAGCCAAAACTCCAGAAGATAGGCTTAAGATACAGAAGGATCTTGACAGACTTCCTGTAGTACATATCTATGAACATTGGGCACTATCTAACAAAATTAAATTCAATGGTGAAAAAAAGTAAGGTTCTACATTTAGGCAAGAAAAACAGAATGTGTAGGTACAATATAAATGGCGCCTGGCTCAATAATAGTAACTGTGAGAGGGATCTTGGAGTCCTAGTGGACAACTATTTAAATATGAGCCAGCAGTGTACTGAAGCCAACACAATTCTAGGCTACATAAACAGAGAGATAGGATCAAGATCACGTGAAGTGTTAATACCACTTTATAATGCCTTAGTAAGGCCACACTTGGACTACTGCATCCAGTTTTGGTCTCCATGATGTAAAAAAGATGTTGAGACTCTAGAAAGAGTGCAGAGAAGAGCAACAAAGATGATTAGGGGACTGGAGGCTAAAACATATAAAGAAACAGTTGCTAGAATTGAGTATTTCTAGTTTAATGAAAAGAAGGACTAGGGATGACATGATAGCAGTGTTCCGGTATCTCAGGGGCTGCCACAAAAAAGAGGCAGTCAACTTATTTTCCAAAGCAACAGAAGGCAAGACAAGATACAATGGATGGGAGACAAGCAACCTAGAGCTAAGGAGAAATTTCCTGATAGTTAGAACAATTAATCAGTGGAACAACTTGCCTCCAGAAGTTGTGAATGTTCCAACATTGGAAGTTTTAAAGAGATTGGATAACCATTTGTCTGAAATGGTATAGGGTTTCCTGCCTAAGCAGGGGGTTGGACTAGAAGACTTCCAAGATCCCTTCCAACTCTGTTATTCTATTCTATTCTAATTATGCAACCAATGTCCACGTTTATTACTTTTGCAGCCCCACCCTCTCTTTCATGTGTTCACCATTACAATGTTACTATGCATTGTCCTGTGCCTAACCATTCTTCTGCCCCTTTGCAGAGCAAAGAGATTGCATAAATAAGTGGGCTGCTTTCCTTCTTTAGGGACATGCAGTATGTCCCTAAAATGTATTAACCACAAGATAATAAGCTCAGCTCTGTGATCTTAATTAATTAATTAGAATCATGGGCTGGTTGGCAGCGGATGCCTAACCAGTTTCACAGTAAAGGTTTGCGTGCCTCCTAAGGGGCTTGTGGCTTGCAGTTGCAAGCATGCTAGGCCAGTGGTTCTGAACCTGTGGTCTGCAGATCTCTGGGTGGGCTGCACTATCATAGGGGGTCTGCGAAGACTTAAAGAAATGTTATGATTTAAATTTTGAGTTATGTCTTGGGGGTCCATGGCCATGGTCTGTGGTCACAAAAGGTATCCATGGTGCATGGTGTTCTAGGCAAACAGCCAATGCAAGTGCATTTGTTTCAATGTATATTGCCCACTGTGTGAATGCTTATTCTTTTATGTAAATATAAACAGCAATTCTGTTCTTACTCGTTTTTCCAGTGCTGGAAATGATGGGGGAATGCGGAAAAGGGATTTGCCCTTTTATCTGACTTCCTCAGGAATCAATTTCTGAAAACTTTCCTTGCTGTTTGGGCTCATCCAGCTGTTTGGGGCCATATCTTTCTTATGCTGCAAAGCAAAGAAAAAGTAAAATTTCAAGCAAGTAATGTGATTTCGCTTAAGCAAAGATTGCTTAAGCAATTGGTTGACAGAACCAATTGCAAACATGGATTGCCAGTATATCATTTGGTGGTTAAAAGTTCAATCATTGTATTACAGTAATGAGATTCACCAGTTATGTGCATCTAAATGTTACTTTTTTATATAAAAACATTGATAATAATATATATAAAATCAGAATGATAACTCTACCTCTCACTTTGAATGAGGAGGCATTTTACGCCAATTTTATAGTTTACTACTCTATAAAATAAGGATTGCAGGAGAAAATTTGTGCAAAAGCACCTTTCCTCTCTCAATTTTAAAACTGATTTTATCCATAAACATTACTGTCTTATGCTACCTTTATTTTTTCCACTGTGTTTTGCAGGCTTAAGTGCTAACTGTGGCCCTCCACCTTCCATAGAAAATGGGGTTGTTATGGGCTCATTAACAGAAAACTATGAAGATGGTTCAACAATACAATACAGTTGCAATGAATATCATGTTTTGCAAGGTTCCATAACAGTCTTTTGTTCAAGGAGCCAATGGACTACTCCACCTGCTTGTATAGGTATTGTATAGTAGTGTTATCATTATAACACAATGCAAATAGATACCAAATAAACATGGAGCTTCAATGCGTTTCAATACATTTTAGAAAAGCATTGCTGTCTTCATGTGGAGGGCCCTCAATGTAAAGTTTTCCAATTGCTCAATTGTATTACATGGCAATGAATTAGATGTTGCAGTCATCCTTTGTAGCACTGAAATGAAAGCTCAGAATTGGTATATAACAACAGTGAGAATAGACTGCTCTTGAGAAATGTGATTCTCATTCTGCATGCAGCTTGAATGTTAAATTATTGAAGCTTCAGTAACCTGGGTTTTGTAATAATGTCTCCCTGATTGTAATAATGTCTCCCTGATTCATGATTTGATAATGGATGAGAGGGTTGATCTACCATGTATTAGTGAAATCTGCTTGGGCATGGAGGAGTATATTCCCATCTCAGAAATGAGACTATCTGGGTTTCAAGCATGGCTCCAGTTGCCACTCTTGGTGATGGAATGACTATTGTCATCTGAGAGATGCTGTTGACTTTCAGAGGCACTGCCCCACAGATAATCAGCTGTGGGGCCCCATTGATAACATTGATTTCTAGAGATCAACTTAATTGTTGTTGTACTGTCTTGTTCAGATTCCTTGCTTGAGCTGCTCAATGTAGTAGGCATGTTGGTGTTAGAGTTCCCCAGACTCTATTTGGGGGATTTCAACTTTCTTTTCCTAAATATGGAGCAAGAAGCAGCTCAGAAGTTCATAGCCACGATGCAAATCATAGATCTGATCTCACTTAGATTATTTTAAGGCCTGACTCACAGCAGTGGTGTTAGCCCTTTGAGGTAGTCCAGACAAGAAACAGAACAATGAATATTAACTGTATCTTCAAATTAGTAATCTAATGGAGTGAAAATAAGCTCTTATTAATTCTGATTTATGAAGTTGTAGTTCAATAATATTTACATTTTATCAGGTGTAGTATAAAAGGAATCCTGGTATCTAAGGGAAATGTTCTATTAAATTTCATGGTATGGTAAAAAATAATAATATTGTGTTTATTTTCTAAAGAGCCATGTACCTTGTCACAGGAAGAGATGGCAAAAAATAATTTGCTTTTGAGATGGAGTTTTGACAATCGACCTTATTTTCTTCATGGAGAATTTGTTGAATTTGTATGCAAAGCATATCACTCTACAGGACTTCTATCAAATTCACCCTCTGAATTTAGAGTACAATGCCAGAATGGACAACTATTTTACCCACAATGCGTTAGGAATCAAAGGTAAGCAAAACATTATCTGCAATGTATTTTCATACTTATGTAGTCCTATGTTTTCCTTATTCAAATGTATTTTAAGGATTTGGGTATATTGGCTAAAAATGATATTGGGACAATCAGTGGTGGGTTGCTCCTGGTTCTGTCTGGTTCTTGCGAACTGGTAGTAAAATTGACCCACCCGGCCGGACATCATAAGGGATGATCTGTGCATGCGCAGAAGCACGAGAGAAAGAGAGAGCAAAGGGAGCATGCACGCATGCTCCTGTTGCGAACCGGTAGTAAAGGTAAGTAGAACTGACCCCTGGGGACAATGTATATTTAATATATTTATCCAAAGTGTTCAAGCTCTTATTTATTGCTACCTCAAAAATATCAATTTCCAAGGATTTCCTGTTTGGTTTCTTTCATTCTGCCATAATTAGAAAAATAGAAGTTTTTTTATTTTTTAATTTATCAAAGCTCCGTTGAACCTGAATTATTGGCAATATTAAAAACAGATATGTTCTACTCTATTAAATTAAGTATCTCTTACAGGATTTAGCTTGATGTAGAAGATTTGATGGAGATTTATACAATGTATCTTGTAATTGTATAAAGCACCTTGTAAAATAGAGAAAGGGAAGGTATTCTAGTATGGGTACATAAAATGAAATTAAAGCAGGAGATAGTGTCAGTCTGTTCAAGAATATGAAAAAAAACCTTATTGATATAAAATTCTTCCTCTTTTTTTTTTAGATGAGAGATCAGTTGACAGAAAATGCAAAATTTTGCAATAGGTTATTTGGAAGTTACAATGGTTTATATAATCTCTTTTTTGAGCTGAGCAGTACTGCTGTTTTCTCACTTATGAATAATTAATCTTATATTCTAAACCAAGTTTTAGAAGTACTGGTTATAATTATATACTCTGTGTCTCTTTGTAAGTAATGCTTAACATATTTTGTTTTTCTTTAGATAAGAAAATTGAAAAAAAAAACACCTTGAGTGACTTCTCTGCCTCATTTCATGTTGCTATAACTTTCATTATAGTACCTTTTTTTTTTTACTGCTGGAAGATATAGTTACTCAGGTTTATTGGATTAGCTGTTGGCTTCAGCATGCAACATCATTTGAAGAATAATTCTGATTTGGATTCAGATAAATAAATATTCATATTTATTAAAATAAACAGCTTTGCATTTACCCACTTCAGTTTTTTTAAAAAATACCAAAATTCCTCCAAGTTATTCTTTTATTTTTCTTCTTAATAATACACCTTAAAAGACTTTTTCATATCTGAGATTAATCAACATGCTTCAGGTATTCTTATGTGACACGGTAACAGCAGGTTTAACAACTGACATTTTATATATGAAGCCTTTTGAGGGTGAAGGTTTATTCTCTGAGCTTAAGCCTGTTAAAAACATTTGCTTAACAAAATAAAAGTGTATATTAGGCCCCTCATACAAAAATCTTTCTCATACAAAAATCTTAATGGCCTACCATGAAGTACCTTTATCCACTGTACAATTCCAGTGGGAACCCAAATTGCTATGATTGTGCATAGAGAAATTTAGGAATTCTATTATGAAAAAAGTCAAGAGCAGAACCTTGGCTATTGGATTTGAGAGGTTCATTGCAAGAACAACAGTTCAGGTAGAGAGATTGCCATGATACTGAGTCTCCACTTCCAGGAATAAAGGAGACACCTATCTGAATGATTTGCTATTTCATCCTCAGCAACTACTTGAACAACAGATAGTGTTTTTTGGATGGGGATATTTGAAGATCAGATGTCAAGATGAATGACAACCTGGTATCTGTCTCCCTTTTATACATCACTGGAAATAATGAGCAATCACACTTTTCCAGATAATCTCTTCATACCAAGGCCATCCCTCACAATCTGATTCATTCGTGAGCAACATAGATGACTCTAACAAAGATTTTTAATGGGTTGCACTTTTCATGTTGTTCTATTGTCCCTGGCTATGATTGAATTTAGCAACTCAATATGAATAACTCATCTGCTGTGTGAGTCATATTCATTGCCCACCACAAAGCAGTACCCACCAGGGATGCGGTTTTGCATCATGAGAAGTGCTGTGCTTATTGTGGAAGGTATTAGCAATAGCACATACAGTTATATACTGCCTCATTGTGCTTTACAGCACTCTTTGGGTGATTTATAATGTCTGCATATTGCCCTCAACAATCTGGGCCCTCATTTTACTGAAGGATGGAGGGCTGAATCAACTGAGCTCCATCAGGATCGATCTCAAAGTTTGCCTGCAATACTACATTCCAACTACTGTGCCACCAGGGCTCTTCATTCTTTTATTTTCACCCCATTGAAACCAATACATGCTGAAGGAAAGGTAAGAAGACACAGCCCACTCCTACTGGACCAGGATAAAATAAACATAAGGACTTCAGCTTATTGCTACGCTATTCAAAACACTTTCTTGCTGCATCCATGATTTGGGTAGGTCCTGCTTGGCTGGCAAAATTGCTGGGTGAGAAGATAAAGCAGTTGGTGTAATCATCCATGATTTGGGTAGGTCCTGCTTGGCTGGCAAAATTGCTGGGTGAGAAGATAAAAGAGTTGGTGTAATCAGATGGAGAAAGTAGCAGAATCCATCATCCTCCAACATACAGAATAGCTAGCTGGTCATTCAAAAGTACCATCTGGTGTTTTTTAACCACTCTTGCTGCCAAATGACTGCTTCAAACTGTGGAGGGATCTTGCTGTTTGAGAGCCAATCACTTTTTGCTAGTAATATGGGCTCTGTAGTAGTAATTCTGTAGTAATGTCAGAGATAAACAAAACAGGTGTTTTAGTGCTGCCAAGATGGAAAGTTATCCCCCCTTCCCCCAATGTTGCAGTGATTGCAAACAGCGCAGAACTGGTCTTTTAAGCACAATTTAAGAGTTTTCCAGTAATGGGAGGTCTGCTCAGTTCCCAATACCACCACATTACATTGTCTCAGATACAGAAAGAATCTTCTTCATCTTCACCCTGACTTTTGCCCTCAACTCTAGGGTTTCTAATGGAGGAAGTAGACTGACTTCAGGTAAGTCCTCGCTTATCAATTGTGTCACACAGCAACTGTTCAAAATGATGACAGTTCTAGAAAAAAACCCTTTGTGTTCAATCCTCATAATTACAATTTTTGAAGTCCAGCAGACATATAATCACCAATCGTGTGCTTCACAACCAGCTTGTGACAAGCAGAATTAATACAGAAGGTAGAATTAAAATCATAAATGAAAATCGTGATTTTTGTTGCTTAGTAACCACTTAAAATGGTATTATTTAAAGACGAAAGGGGAAGTAAGGTCATAAGCCTAGTTGCCATCCATATGATTTTCTGCTTAGCGATTATTCTGTGGCAGAGATGCTAATCTCAATTGTGGTTACTAAGTGAGGAATATCTGTATCTATCTCCTTTACTTGTGTGAGTGAAGAATTCTTCTGGTCCCTTCCTCAGCCTTACCCACTGCACCATCAGTGATAGAATTGTTTCCTCAAAACTCAGAGACCTCAAGTTTGTTGTGGAGCTAATATGAACTTTATCCCTAAATTTGAAACATATTTACATTTCCAAATAGGCTTCTTTGCCCACCCAAAAATGCAAATCACCAAGTAATTCAGGCAAAGCAAAAGGATTTATTAAGGAGGATCAAGTCTTTGCAGGAATTAGGTAAAGGTAGACTAGAGAAAAAAAGGACTAGGACATGATAGCAGTATTCCAACATTTGAGGGGCTGCCATAAAGAAGAGGGAGGTTAGCTTATTTTCCAAAGTACCAAAAGGCAAGACAAACAACTGATAGAAACTAATTAAGGAGAAAAGCAACCTGGAATTAAGGAGAAACTTTCTAACAGAGAACAATTAATCAGAGGAATGGCTTGCCTTCAGAAGTTGTGAGTGCTCCATACTGAAGGCTTTTAAGAAGAGATTGGGCAGCCACTTCTCTGAAATGGTATAGGGTCTCCTGCTTGAGTAGGGGGTTAGACTAGAAGACCTCCACAGTCCCTTCCAGCTCTATTCTGATTATTATGATGATTATTAAAACAAATGATATATACATTTTTCTATGTAATAGGTCAAAAGGCAAGTGATCAAAGAACAAAAGACATTGATTACATGTCAGAACACTAGAAAACATTATTCTACATAGCATTCCATAAGTGGCATATTTATGGGTTATATTTCTCTTTCCCAGATGGGATTGTTATCTTTCTTAAAACTTAAAATTGTATTTATACACTCTCTATTGTTTAGTGATGAAAAAACAAGTTCTCACATGCTGAAAGAAATGGCCTGGACTAAGAAAAAAAAAATCCTTGGAAATTAAAAAAAAAAAGGGGGGGGCGCTAGACTAAAAATGCCAATATCACCTTTTAAAATGCTAAAAATGAAGCCTAAAATTCTAGGTAACCTATCACTTTTCCCTGAGGAAGAGGAGGGATAGTACTAAATAATATTAAAACTATTTCTTACAACATGATTTTATTACTCTGCCCCTCTCCCTTTGTGTAGGAAACCTTGGCTAGGCCCTCCCACTTTATAATTCTCTAATTGGCTTTACTCCCTCAGCTATGGCTTATTCCATTGTTTTATTTTTATTTATTTTTTTACTTAAGAGAAGTCCTAAACTAAAGGTGGGGAGAAGCTTTAAAGGCAAAACAGATCCCTTTTTAAAACAGAAGATTCCTATTTAGAATGTGTATGTGTACTATATCTACCAAGCAGCAGTAAACATTCAAATATAACGAAGAGTTAGTTCTCCAAAATATAGGATAATCAGTCTTTCCCAATATTCTTTGCTCAAATGATATCCCCACCCCCACTTGCTTGGCAGAGATCATTTCATATGTTCGTACACTAATGTGTGGGTCTCAGAAAATCCCATGTGGGTTTTGTTGTATAATGAATTAGGTTAGGAATTTCAAGTCCTAACCTAATTCATTGTCCTTTCCTTTGACAAATTCTGAAGAACATTTGTCTTGGGTAAGCATATTGCTTAATACTTTATAATGCAGGTTTCTAATAAACACAGAAGTCTTGTGGACTTTGGAGTATGAATAAGTAAATAATCTGTTTTGTGGATCCAGAGCTGAAAAACCTCCCCAAGGACAGTTATTGGTGTCAGTGATAAAAAGCCCCAACTGAATGGTGTGGATGTTGACAATCTGAAATACCAACATGCACTGTTTTGGCTATATAATTTTTGTCCTATTATGGACTAATTGTATTCTTCAGAAGGGTAAGTTATTCAAGGAGAAGTAAAAGTTGTCCTTTTTTTTTGCAGGACAAATAGAGTTTTATTAGTACTTTTTAGGAAAACTAGAGAAAAATATCAATTATTTTAAATTTTGTCTTATAAAACAAGAACATGTCATGAGAAAATTGTGATTTATCATATTTGTATCTAAATCAGATAATAGGATTGTTCTTTATATTGCAGTTCATGTCCATTGGCTAAGTAATTGTGGTTAGATGCTCAATCACGTCTATTCAGCTTATGTACTGAAATGTAATAACATAATAGTACTTGATATCCCTTTCTGAATTTTGCAATAGTTACAGAATTCACAGGAACTTCTACATTAAGGATGGATGTGTACATCTGTTGTGGCCTCTAAAATCACCTTTATCTTATTTTAAAATTTGGAATTCTGTATTCCACTTCAAGAGATGCAATAATTGCCTGTGACAAATATATGTGGGTTTATCATTAAATTATTCGTAAACAATGAGGTTAGATGGAAATGAAATACAGATGGTATATTATGTTGTAAGTAACAAAGATTTAGTTGAAGATTCTCATCAGTTCTCATCAATAATCATCCACGGATTTTTATTAATCAATTATTAATAATTCAGTTGTTAGCTACAATTGAGAAAGTCATTTTAGTTAACAGATTTTGAAAGACCAACATATTATTTGTTATATAATTTCTTGGACTTGTATATAGTTGTTGACAGGGGAAACTGGTTGCAAAATTTTTCAGGTGCCAAAATTATTTGGCTGGGTTTCAGGACCAGTTTTGTACTTTGACAAGGCAAACACACATATTATACTCTAACCTCCAGTTACAAAACCGTGCATTTGAAGAAGTCGGTAAAGTTTGCAAAAATGTATGGCAAAATAACTTTTGCTAGGCATTAAGAAGCTTCAAGTAGTCACCAATATTTTTCTATTGTTTCCCAGTTGAACACATTACAATGGAATTGTTATTCTTATAACAGCTATCCACTGAGGAATATTAATAGCATCCATGATTGAAGGCTGCACTTAATATTTTCTCTGAAGACAAGTGACACAGTTGGTGGGACAATAATGCACTTGTGAAGTGCTATGTCACACATGTGGTCAAGGGCCAGGATCTTTTTGTGTGTATGTGTGGGGAGTGGTTTGTTTTTTCTTTTCCTAATCAGTTTTTGAATAATTGTTTCAGTATGTATAGGAAAACCAGATATTGCTTTTGACCATAATGTTGGGCTGTGGTGTGCAGCTTTGGAGCTAGCTAACAGATTGACATTTCTCGTGGGGTTCCTTGTTTGATCCCTACCACAACACTTGTTGTGTACAAGTATGAAGTCATTGTAAAAGTGCTGGGGAAAAGTCTGAACAATAAGGCAGCTTCCATGGTCATGGTCATGGTCAAATATACTTCATATCTTAAGAACAGTAGGCAGGCAAGTATGTAACTATAATGGTATGTGAGAAAGGCCTTGGGAGGCTGGACAAAAAGATCACGCAAAGGGAGTAGTCAGGGAAGAGACAGATTAGCCCACAGCTAGATAGTACAAGAGGCAAGAGGACCAGAAAAGATTCTCCCTAGTTTCTCTGGCTGTAAAAGAGACAGGTGTGGATGGTGTGGAGAAGGTTTATATTTTCATACAGGTAGTCCTTGACTAACAACCATTTGTTTAGTGACTGTTCTATGGTACTACAGAACTGAAAAAGTGACTTATGTCTGGTCCTTGCACTTAGGATTATTGCAGCATCCCTATGGCCGCATGATCAAAATTCAGGCACTTTGCAACTGGCATGTATTTATGATGGCTGTAGCATCCCAGGATCATGTGCTTGCCATTTGTGATCTTTCCAGCAGCCCTCTTAGGATAAGCAAACTCAGTGTGGGAAGGCTGGTTCACTTAACAACCACATGACTATTTAACACCTGCAATGATTCACCTAGCAACCATAGAAAAAAGATGATAAAATTGGATGCATCTCACAACAATGACCTTGCTCAGCAATGAAAATTCTGGTCCCAACTGTGGTCATAAATTAAGGACTACCTGTACTTACAAATTTCTGCCAATGTAGCCAATTACAATAAAGTAGATTCAGCTGATCTGGTTGTTTTTTCTAACTGATTTATCCTGTAGTGCCAACATCAATCTTGCAATCTCCCTTTCTCTTATCTGACCATTCCCTTGGCTGTGTTTCTACCTAATCTCCCAAAGCCTTTCCAACACACCATTACAGCTGCTGATTCAACATTTACTAGCTCTGAATCATGCTAAATGAAAAAGCTCCATTACTATTCCTGACTTACAATCTTCTCCTTTCCAAAACAATTAGAGGGGGAAAAAACTACACTATAAAAGAAAAGGGCAAGTGGTTTCACAGAAAGAATGCTTAACCAATATTGAAAGGGTTCCAGACCTTGAAATGAATGAAACTTAAGTTTTACATAATAATTATATTCACTGATTTCAATGTAGGTGCAAAATAGTCCAACTGAAAAAAAAAATGTGAGAAGGAGGGAATCAGTTACTATGAATTGATGTTTCTTTGTGATACATAGAAGGACTTACAAATGGTTCTATAAATGAGAATGCGAAGTAGCCATTGCATCTACATTTTGCAGAAAGTGAATTACTTACAGGCAAGAATTTTTACTCCCAAAGAAATGGCAGAGCTTATTAGTGCAGAAAAAGATCATTAACTTATTCTATTAATAGAAATTAAGTTCTTCTCTCTGCAAAACTTAATATAATTGAAATTTAATACCTCCTTTTTGCAATCCGCTTGCTCTTTCAGTATCCCAGCAGATGCAAGTTCCATATGATGACTTGGTCAATCTACTTACTGAGCCAGGTAAGATACAAACTCTATAATATATTAAAAAATGAATTTTGAGAAGGGCTTTAAACCTTATGTGAGATAGATCTGTGTATGCTTTTTTAAAAAATTGAACAAGTAAACAATAAAATATTTCAAACACACTCATCTCAAACTCAGATTATCATACACATATCACATATCATGGACAAATTTATATATAAATATACATACTAACTCAAGGTGGCAAACATATCCGATACTCTTTCCTCCTATGAGATGTGTTGGCCTAAGAATAACTGGCACAAAGCATTCAATTGTCATTCATGCCTAAGGCAGGCCTAGAACTCACAGGCTCCTGTTTTCTAGGCTATCATTGTAACTACTAAATCAAACTCGATTTCCATTGAATGTTTACTGGTGGACTTTACAGTAGAATCCCAATTATTGAAAGAATTCCACTAAATTTGAATCCAGCCCAATGTGATACATATTTTCAATAAGTGAGGAGCATATTTTTAAAGTACATGTTACAATATTATTGTTTCATGCTAATAAAGTATAAATGGCCTATGAGTATTGTGGATTTCTTAGGATCATACATCTTTGAAAGTGTGATATTTTATCTTTATATAGGAACTCTTGATAACATCAACTTTGTATATTGTCAAGAAAAATAGTCTTGTTATATCTTATGAAAATATCCTAACTCTTCAATGTTTCAATTTTCACAAGTGTAATTAATTATGTTAATTTAATATTATTAATTACTTACAATTTTTTAAATACTTTTTTAATTTTTATTTTTTAAAGTAAAAATTACTTAAAACAATAAATAAATCTTGATTTTAGGAAAAAATATGCAGAGGCAAACGTATATTATACCTGGCAATATTAATTCACAAAAGATGTACATTTACACATACACCCAAAGAATTACATGTTTTCTGTAGCACATCTATTTTAATTCTCAAGCAGATATGTTTCTACCCTATAATCTGTGACCTTGTTAACCCGAGATTCCCGGAACAGAAACTAATTCTGTAACTAAACTATGGTTCCTCATCAGAAAAATATATCCTAATATCATACAGAATTAATAACAGAGATGGACAAAAAATGGGGAATGGTAGATAGCAATTGTAACTTATTACTTAACCTTCCAAAGTTAAATGCTGGGTAAAGTGGGAGATCAGAAGTATTAGAAATGGAGAGCTTCTGGAAAGATCCACTTTTTGAGATATAATAGATTATTGTATCCTTTGGAGTATTTTTAAACCAAAAACCGGAAGCATTTTGAGACATAATGGCACAGAAGAAACTGCTTGCCATATAAAGAGGAAATCAGTTTACTTCATGACCAGTCTGGATTGGAACTAATTTATTAAGATTGATTTTAATAACAAGAATTTTTGCTCATTGTTTTATGACTTTGTGGAAATTTTCTTATGGTTATTAGAATTTATCATTGTTTATAATGAAATAAAATATATTTTTGTCTAATAATGATGATTAGGATATTACTTGGCTGTGCTCTCTCATAATAATTGAACAGGAGCAATAACAGTCACTGAATATAATATAGAATCCAATGATAAATAGCAGAAAGTCTTTTGAAATTGGCTTTCAGAGTAAAAAAAATCATTCTGTTTATTCCATGCTTTTATATAGTACAATTATACCCAGGGCTGACTTGTTAGTCAGTCTACTATATCCATTTATTAAATATTTTAACTTGTAGAGATTCCAGCAAGTTGTGGTCCTCCACCTGCTATTGGTAACGCAATGCTTCTAAACAACAGAAGACAGGAATTCTTATCAGGTGAAACTGTGATATATCAGTGCTACAGGCTGTACGAAATGGAGGGCACTCCAATTGCAAAGTGTGAGAATGGCCATTGGAGAGGTGTTCCGAGATGTGTTCGTAAGTATACAGTTCAAAACTGAGAAATCCTGTAGTGTTGGCAAAATATCCTTCTAAGAAAAACACTAATCATAACACAAAAAAAGCATAAAAATGGCTATTTTCTCTGATATTTTTGCTTCCCTGCAAAGAAGGGTGTTTTAGATAGGGATTTTTCTATAGCGGCACCAATACCTTAGAATTCTCTTCCCCACTCAGTATAGTCAGCCTCATTTTTATTGTCCTTAAGACATATTTTTATACTTTAGTGTACTTTATATTTTAAAACATATTTTTATATTTCTCCCATAATTGTCATGCCCATTTTGCTATTACATCTTAATATGCCATATATTCTTCATGCATTTTCTATTTTTTAAAATAATATTATGAGTACTAGATTTTGATGCTTGCAATGCTTTTAGATAATTTGGGATATATTTTATTATTTGTTTTTAATTTTCCAGATCTAGTATTTATTTTTGGATTTTATTTGTCAATAGCTGCAGGATCGCTTACTCGGAGCATGCATTGTATGTATACACACACACACGTATACAAATGTGCAAATAAATAATTACAAGTTCAAAATTGGGACATAGTTACAATAATTGTCATTCTGTAGTATAAATTGATATATACTGATATATATATATTTGCAGCAGGGTAGTTAGGAATTTTTGCTCAATAGTTAAATTTTTTTTAGAAGATCAAAGTCTAAGACCATTATAATCAGTATCCAAAATCTAAGACTCTCATTGTCAGGTATAGCAATTCTATTAGTCTGATGAAATTAACATGTTTGATATGATTATTACCCCTTCAATTTATCTATGTTATACTTAAAAGTTCACTGTGCATTATTTAACATAAGACCTAAATAAAAAATTTAACTTTATTAATTATTCTGTTCTAATTATTCGGCACTATTTTTAGTGTGCTATATCAATTTAATATATAAGTACATTTATTTATTCTCCAGAAACTTGTAGAGCTGATGATGTTGATATGGACCGCAACAATATTCAACTGAGGTGGATTACCAAGTCAACCTCTATGAGATCATCTGATTATTGGATGGAGTTTGTGTGTAAACCAGGATTCCATAAGCATCCATTATCATCACCATTTATGAAACAATGTGTAAAGGGACGATGGGTGTATCCCAGATGTGTATAATAGAGTTAAGTATTTTTTAATTTGCCTATTAAAAATCCACACATATTCACATAACTTTTTCCTTGCATGTTGGCGTATAATTGCCTGACTTTAAAGTACTTTTAAAAATCAGAAAGAAAGAATGAAGGGGCAAATTGTGTTGATTCTTATCCTGTCTGCTGACATCTCCTGTAATTGGTGATTATTTGTGAGCTCTTTGGTCTTTAGAATCCTCAGAAGTGAAACTTATCATATTTTTCGGAGTATAAGACACACCGGAGTATAAGACACACCTACCTTTTTTGGTGAGGAAAAGAAGAAAAATAAATCTCCCTCTGCCTCTGAGCAATTTTGCCTCATTGGACCAAACAGCAAACAACCTGCTCTACTTTCATTTTCTTTTTCAGCATAGCTTGATTAGCACAAGGGAAAAAAATCTGCTCCAGCAATTTACCTCTTTGCAACAAGCAGCAGAGCCCTGCACAAAACAGCTCAGAGCAAATCAGCTGAGAGTCGGGAGGCCGATCCAATCAACTTGTGCTTATTAGGCTGTACTGAAGCTGAAAGGAGCTTTCTTGCTGTTTGCTCGCAAGGAGGTAACTGCTGTGAGGCAGAGGCCGAAGGGTGGAGGCCAGTGGGTGGGTGGGCTACATTCGGTGTATAAGATGCACCTAAATTTTCACCCCCTTTTAGGGGGGAAAAAGTTCTTATACTCCGAAAAATACAGTAAGTGATATGTGTTTTCATCTGTTCAGAAGAACAAATACTAATCAGGTTTCCTATTTAATCATAATTCCCATCCCTTCTTGACAACTAATGATTTACATTGTGTGCCATCTCGAAATCCCATCTGAAGGAGGGATCACAGTACATTACTCTGCCAATCCACCTTTCAACTGTAGACCATTGTAAGAATCCTAGTACCTAGAACTGCTGTTTCAAACTGGCATTTCAGGTTGCCATAGCAAACTCACAGGAACCAGGATATTTTAAAGGGAAACACAATGATATTCAACATCTGCAGCGCAAAAACTGCTAATCGAGCATCACTGTGTTTCCTTGAAAATTTAAAATATTCCACAGCACTCCTATGTGAATTCCTTGTTTCTGTTAAACTCATAGTTCCCAAACTGTGTGCCATGATGCCGCAAGGTATCAAAGCCAGTTCATGAATTGAGGGGCATTGTGAAAAACCTACTGAGATACTATGGGCACCATGAACCAAGAACGTTTGGGACTTACACACTTTTCCAAAGATTGATTTAGTCCTGCCAGCTTATCAATATCATCTGTAGTGGCCTCCCATTAGTTTAATGGGGCTATGTGTTACAGCACTGCTATATAAACTATCCTTTCAGCATTCTGGCCTGTGGTTTCTATTTTAAAAATGTGCATGTGACAGATAACTTGTGTAATTATTTTTTCAGCCATTAATTAAAAACAAGACCTTTAGTTGTAAAACAAAGAATGTTAAATTAATTGCTTTAAAACTTTTAGGAGTTTACTAGGATAGCAACAGACAGAGCAGGTCATATTGTACTGAAAAGAATTCTAAGGCTACCAGGTGGTAATTAAAGAAGCTACAATTCATCAAGAAAATGTGAGGATGACTGTGTTTGCCATAATCTGTTTAATTCAAATTATATACAATACATAGAACATCGCATGAGTTTTTATCCTTGCTAAAAACTCTCATTTTTAGAAAGCTGGGATTTGTATAAAGGGAAATATGTTTAAAAGCATCCTGTATATTGTTATTCTAATTACATACTGCTTAAGCTGTTCTAACATGTTAATGTTAAAGAAGATATAAGGAAGAAGCAAACCTGCTGGGATGAAATAATGTAAGCAATAAATTTGTCACTTATGGAAAGTTAGGTAGAATCAATATTCTTTATTGTTTGAATCTCACATATTATCAATGTCTTTTATTCTTTGATCACTTGATTCCTGATGTATCACATACATTTTGTATGTATCATTTGTTTCTGTATTGTACAAAAAAACTCCCCTTGAATAAAGACTGCTTAATTTGCCTGAATTACTTGGTGATTCATATTTTCGGAAAGGCAAAGAAGACCCATTGCAAAGATAAAAGTCTCTCGCTCATATTCAGGGATCCAGTTCTTATCAATGCCATGTCAAACTTGCGATGTCTGAGTTTTGAGGAAAGTTAGATAAAATCAATATTTTAAAAATGCTACTACTTATAACTGCAATCAGTATCGGTCGCCATAACAGATTATGAAATTTGGAAATGCCTCACCTAGTTTTTCAGCAGTTGTGCTTTGCACATGTGGGGGCAGCCAATGAGCATCTTCTGAGAAGATTGTCAGTTATTTACTAAAGTAGTTGCTTAGCAACCAGATAGAAATGGCGGGGGGAGGAAGAATTCTTCAAAATAGAATAACGGTTATTTATTCCCTTGCAGTAATAAAGTAAAAGGTAAAAACCACTGAGGGATAAAAAGGAACTGTTTCTGACAGCCAGGATAGATGCAAAGTGAATTATCTTCTCTTCATCTTCAAGCTCCAGAATAGACTCCAACAGTATGAATCATATTTTAAGGATACCAGGAGTGGGAAAAGGCAAAAAGCTGCACATATGACATTGTATTTCATCCTTCATTTTCTCCATTTCAGTTGTAGTCAGAACAAAGTGGACCAGCAAAAAAAGTGGATTGAAGAAGGGCATTTTAGTATGCAATCACTTGTCTCATTCATGGAATTGTTACCCTTAGTAGCTTTTCATTGTTTTTCATGCCATTTTTCTTTTCCCTATCCCACAGAAAATCTGTTAGACAGGAAGGAAAGAGTAAGTGAATGTCTTCTGATTAATTGCACTGGAAGCCCTCCATGTGGAAGCATCCAACATTTGGTAGTTTCCCATGAGTGGATGATTTGTAAAATATATACAAAAAGAATATATATATATATATATATATATATATATATATATATATATATATATATATATATATATATATATATATATATATATATATATATATATATATATATATATCTGCCATGCTATCAGTAATAAACAAACACCAAACCATTAGTGTGCTGGTAAAGATAAACACCAGTTCCATTCCTGTGCTGTGCTAAGCCACTAGATGACTAACAGTTGTTCAATGCACTAAGCATTGTGAGATATGTTTGTACCAGATTATAATGTGTGATGACCTGGAACCTCTAGTTTTGCTGTCTTAACTCTAGGTTGCAAAGGTTTTCCTAAAGCTGATTGGCAGAAGAATCAAGAAAGCGTTTCTACCTCAGTAAAGAAAAATATCAGTAATTTTCAACTCGGCAAAGCAAAAGAAAATATTTCTTTCTCCTGGAAGAAATAGTATCTATAAGGTTAAATATAAGAACCCGTCAGTCTTCTGAACATTCTGATGTGGTGCCATCACAATGATATGATGAAAAATGCTTTGTCTTCTTTCAGAAAATTGCAGTCTCGTTACATTTTATCCTTTTTGTACAGACTGAAGGGTTCAGTTGATTCAAAGTATAGAATTAGGTTAATTTAGAAATACTCAAGAAATGCTCCTAAAGCAGGACAAATAATATTAGAACTCTTCAATAGATTGTTTTATTTAAAATAGAAATGAATACATTTCCTAGGTGGTAAAAGCGCTGAGAAAGAATGAGGATTTGAGAAGATTCTAGCTTTTAACTACAGTGAAAGTTTTAGCAGGATCCTTTTCAGGGAAGGGCATTGAATTAATATTTCCTAAACATCTCAGTAGTCCCTACCCGTTTCCCCATGCAGATTTCAGAATTGAGATTTGGATACAGGCTCTTTGTTGAATTTGGCAGTCTGCCATTTGTTAGAAGGTAATCTGGTTGCTTTTTAAAATACAGATCCAAGATCCATAACTGAATCTTGTGATCTTTAAATCAATTTTTTTCTTGCTTCTGTCATCATGACCTTTTACTGAATTGGCTATTTTTTAAATATATTCTTTGCCAAACAGTTTCATATAGGATTCTATTATTCAAAAAGTCTGCTTGTGTTAATCCTTATTACTGAAAATGTAAATCAGAACTAATATATCAATTTAGCAGATAATTTTAAGTGGATTTTACAGCTGAAATAAATTCTAGGTATGTTACAGTATATAAAATAAGGGGACTTTATGTACTAAACAGTAAAACATACACACAGGGAAACAATTGGTGAAGTAAAAGGAGAAGAAGAATATTTAAGATATTATTTGTTGGAAAAATTAGAACAAATAGAAGATCTCATTCTGAAAATAATTATTAAATTACTATAAGCCTAATGATGGATTGGCTGCTGTGCATTGTATCATTTCTTCTAGGAATATGTACTTCTGACCATGGTGAGTTCTCAATATTTTTAATATGGACATAGCTATATGAGAATATAACTTTTTCATATATATATGACAAAAAGTATTCTATGAATTATTTCAGAATTGTAGAACAAATTCCTATAAGAATTAGATTTGCAGGGGGGAAAAAAATCAGTTTTGCATTTTTAAAATTTAAAATTGTAAAATTCTGGCAGCTATATTATTAATTTTCCAGTTACTGTAGAACAGTGGTTTAGTACACAGTTAGATGTTTATGAAGTTGTTCAGCAGAATATTATACTCCTTAGAATGCTGTGACATGCCATTTACATTTGGTGTTATTATACATAGAAATGTATTCTTCATAAGCATATAACATATTGGCAATCCCACACTAATGGTTACAATAACAACTGCATTCTTTATTCAAAACAAAACATTTATCTGTTTATTTATTTATATCGTATCTTTATTAGTTTAATCAGTACTAAAAGCAATACCATTCTCCCAGAGTGGTCAATATTAGAAACACTGGAATGCAGTGAGCTAACAGGGTCATTATTTAGATGCTACTTTAAAAAGGTGGCAATTCTGAGGAAAAATGATAGCACAGGAATATGAATGAACTTTAGGAGAAGGAATAATATGTAAAATTGGAATCTAACTTAAGAAAATCATGCTGCATTTGTTGTGCTGCCAAGAAAACAAAAACAATAAATACAATTGTCTGCATGCTGCTAACTGTAATTTCAGTCTGCAGCCCACCTGAAATTGATTTTGGAAAGACTGAAATGAATAAACAAAAGGAATATCTGGAAAACGACAGAATACAGTATAAGTGCCACCCTGGATATGATTTGGAAGGGTCTGACTGGATAACATGTAAAGCAGAAGGTTGGATACCTGCACCAAAGTGTTTTGGTAAGTGGGTTATGTGATGAAATGATTGCTTCAATGTAGCTTGAGACAGTGGTGAAATTCACATTTTTTTACTACTGGTTCTGTGGGCATGGCTTGGTGGGCATGGTGTGGCTTGATGGATGTGGCAGAGGAAGGATACTGCAAAATCTCCATTCCTACCCCACTCTGGGGCCAGCCAGAGGTGGTATTTGCCAGTTCTCCGAACTACTCAAAATTTCCACTACTGGTTCTCCAGAACCTTTCAGAACCTGCTGAATTTCACCCCTGGCTTGAGAGTAATGTAAGTAAAGGAATAATTGAACAGTTCCCTTTAAAGAAGGTGGGAAAGTTTTTAAGAAATGTGAAAGAGAGAGAGCTACCAGTTGGACATACAGGTAGATCACAATTGGTGGGAGTTCAAATAGTGCGAATTATAAATTGATATCAGACTGCATAGTTAAAATTCAGTTAATGCAAGGCTAGCATGCACACAACTAAGACTAGCACATTGGCAATTGAGGCTAATACATATGGAGAGCCGCTGAATTTTAGATGCTAACCATTGTATATACAAAATAGAGAAAAGAAAGATTCTGTTCAAGGAAAGCTCAAAAATAAGAGGTTCATTTGAAGAACTACAGCAGAATACTGGAGACATCAGGTACACTTTGGATATAGGTTTTTTTTATGGTTATACAATATTTCATAACTTTGTAATATTTATGCTTTGAATTTTTAATTGTCTATTTTCATTGAACTGGAACCAATTACCCTATTCTTATAATAGGACCACTTTGTGGGAATCATTTTCCATACTACGTGAAACCTACCTGTCATAAAGAAAAGCAGATAATTAGCATAAATAAATAATGAATGAATGAAAACAGAGGCACTGCTGGCCATTCTTACATACTATAACTTTTAAGTACATACATAAATTTATAATTAGGTAAAGAAATATAATTAAAATAAAGGAATATCAGCTTCCAACCCAAAGGCAATCTATATTTTTTCTCACTTTCTTCTAGCACCCTGTATTCTCACAAAACAGCAGCTGGGTGACAGAAATCTTCTTTTGAATGGTGGACAACGACATTCAGAATGGATAAGAAATGGACATACAATAGAATTTACATGCAGGAAAGGATATTTCATTGTATCTCCTTCTGTCAGAAAGTGTGTTGATGGGAATTTAACTTTACCTTCCTGTAATCCTTCTGGTAAATGTACTGTTATTGTGAATCAATTTCATTTGGCTTTTTTTTAACCTTAACAAATTAATCACTATTTTTTTTTCTTTTTCATGTCTTTCATTTCCCTGGATTGTTGCTTTCTTTTTATTTAGATTATATATTTGGACCACCACATACCTACATATGACCTAAGGTTATTCATATCCTATTTAAAAATGTTTCCCGTTTGCCATATCTTGACCTATTTGTTTCTCAGATGCCTCACTGTTATCAGACTCAATCTTGCTTTTTATGTTCCTGTCCCATTTCACTTTATATTACTGGGTCTGATCTATATATTCTTTTTTAACAATTAAAGGTCCTGACCTAAACCTAGATTAATTAAACACATCAAAGCTCTAACAGATGTGTATGGCATTCGAGAATTATTTGGTGTGTTTTTACAGCAGCCGCAGAGACTTTACTACTTTAAGAGTTATATACAGGTAGTCCTCAACTTACATCAATAATTGACCCAAAATTTATGTGGCTAAGTGAGAAATTTGTTAAGTGAGTTTTGCCCATTTTAAGATTTTTCTTCCCACAGTTGTTAAGTGAATCATTGCAGTTGTTAAGTTAATAACCCAGTTGTTAAGTGAATCTGGCTTCCCCATTGATTTTGCTTGTCAGAAGGTCACAAAAGGGGATCACAACTGTCCTAATTATGAATCGGTTAGTAAGCATCCAAATTTTGATCATATGACCATGGAGATGTTGCAACGGTTATATAAAAAATGATCATAAGTCATCTTTTTCATTGTCGTTGCAACTTCAAACAGTTATTAAGTGAACTGTTGTAAGTTGAGGACTACCTGTAATGATTTGCTTCTAAAAGGAGCAGAATGATATAAAAGTTATCCAAGATTTTCAGAAGTAACAGGATAAATATTTTTATATAATATATTTTCCACATACTGTAAATAAGGAATAGTGTAATGAAAATGATTTGTTGTTTAGATTTTCTTGAGTTCACATGATAACTGGTTTTATCGAGGAGAATTTTGGGCCATTTACCTTTTAGAAACACAATAGAAGAACACAATATCTGGTCCTGAACAACTCTTTATAAAATTAGGATCTGCTGTTTCCAAAAATCTGTCATAACAAGGTTAACTTTCTATTTCATAGAAGGGCAATTGTGATTTCTAAACACACAAACTTAGTTTAAATCAAGGTGGAGAAAATGAAATTATTTTTCAACGAAATTATTTTTGACTATAATCAGGGGAATTATAAATTTTAAACTGTGGCTACAATTCCAAGCTAGAACTTGGTGCATGAGAAAGAAATAAGATACCAACATTCATTAATAATCAATGGAAAGAACCTGCGTAATGATTTATGTGTTATGTATTGTGTCCTTCTAATGGTGCAGAGACTTCTATTGCTGCTTCTACCACTTCCAGGAGACTGTTACCACTAGTATTGAATTCCTATTCATCAGGTATTAAAATAGTATGATGCCAATAAAACATTTTGAGAGTATTTTTTTTAGGAAAACTAAAAGTGGTATTCAGTAAAGATATAGTTTCCTGGCATCAGTTCTAATCAAATACATACATAGATATTTGAACATGCTGAAAATAATAACCACAATCTTATTCAGGTTAACTGACTACATTTGCTGAATTCCTTGCTTTTAACTAATTGTTGGGGGACCTTTACCATTTTACATATGCCAGTTTAAGTAACATAACTGTAATAACAATTTGGAAAGCAAATTGCAAAGATATTAAATGAGGAACTGCATTATTATCTTTCAACAATGTTTTTGTGAGCAAAATTACTTGTTCAGTTTGTTTTATATCCTCCGAGAGGGGGAAAAAACATATATTTTATGACCTTGGTCCAAAAATAAGCCAGGGAAGCAGCCCAAGAAAACAGCAGGGCAAAAATTTAATTACCTTTCTAGATGTTGTTTTCCAATTACATGTAGCTGCATTGGAACCACAGATTGTCTTCATAATTTTGTCAGAGCATAGGTATCATATAGGATACCAGCAACTATAGAATGTTGATAGAAAATAGAGGAACATAATAACTTCATAACAATATTTCTATTTTTCAATACAAGTCATTTGCACTGCTCCACAAATAGAAAACGGTAGCATTTTTCCTCTGTGGACTCGTTACAACATTGAAGACATAATCTACACAACATGTAAACCAGGATATATGCTTGAAAGTCATAAAAATTCCTCTAAATGCACCAAAGATGGCTGGTCGCCATATCCAAAATGTGTCAGTAAGTAGTTTTCACAATACTGCAGCTGTGCATATTTTTTTAATTCAATGCCAAATCTTAAAGGACTGATAATATATTCAATTGTACACACCTATATTTCTGCAGTACTCAAAGTTAGTCTTTTACAGTTATTTTCATTTAATTATGGATAAAATAGAAATGACATGCTATTCCATATGGCAGTGTTTTTCAATCATAGCAACTTTAAGGCATGTGGACTTCAACTCCACATTGGCCCTGGAGGATACAGACTACCTGGATCCATACCAATCGGATTTCAGGCTGGGGTACAGCACAGAGACGGCATTGGTCGCACTGGTGGATGATCTTTGGAGGGCTCGGGACAGGGGATATTCCTCTGTTCTGGTCCTCTTGGATCTTTCGGCGGCGTTTGATACCATCGACCATGGTATCTTGCTGCGACGGCTCGAGGGGTTGGGAGTGGGAGGCACCGTTCTACGGTGGTTCTCCTCCTATCTCTCGGGCCATACGCAAGCGGTGTTGGCAGAGGGGCAGAGGTCGGCTATGAGGCCCCTCACTTGTGGGATGCCCCAGAGGTCGGTCCTCTCGCCTCTCCTGTTCAACATCTATATGAAGCCGCTTGGGAAGATCATCCGTTGTTTTGGGGTGATGATACCCAGCTTTTTATATCCATCCCAAACCAGCCCAGTGATGCCCTCGAAATGATGTCGCGTTGCCTGGGAGCAGTACAGACCTGGATGGGGAGGAACAAGCTTCGACTCAACCCTGCCAAGACCGAGCGGCTGTGGGTACTGGCATCTTGTTCTGATCGAATGTTCCATCGTTGACCATCGGGGGTGAGGTGTTACCCCCTGTGGATAGGGCCTGCAACTTGGGGGTCCTCCTGGATTCACGGTTGTCTCTGGAAGACCATGTGACGACCATGACCAGAGGGGCATTTGCCCAGGTTCGCCTTGTGTGACAGTTGCGCCAAGATGCCCTACGCACCGTTATTCATGCACTGGTCACCTCCCGTCTTGATTACTGCAACGCTCTCTACCTAGGGCTGCCTAGAATTGTCCTTGCAGAATGTTCCTTGCAGAATGCTTCCATTTGTGAAAACAAAGATTGATTCAAACCCATAATGGCTTCAGCTTTAAGACAGAAATCCTAAATGTATTTAGAAGTTCACCTGCAATCAGTAGACTAAATTTTCATTATGGAGTATAAAGTTGGGTAATCCATTTTGATGATTATTATTTTAAGCTAGTATTTTGAAATGACACACAAGAGAACTTTCTAATACTGATGAAACTGGGTGGAATAGGTTGATGTTTTGGAATGGTTAAATTGTTTGTCTTTACTTTCTTCAAAGGAAAACAGTGTGACTTTCCTCATATAGAGAATGGAGCACTATCCTGGTCCAACATATATTATAGTGATGTCTCTTTTCCCAAAAAAGTGGGACAAATAATTGGTTTCAAATGTAATCATGGTTTTCTGCCAAGAAATAAAAAACATTGGGATAGAATCAAATGCACTAATTTTGGCTGGGATCCAGAACCACGATGTTATAGTAAGTGCATCATTGTTTAAGTTTCACTTTTATGAGTTTGGAAAGCCCCAACAATATTAACTTTATTTTAAAATATAATTAGCATTAATCTATTTTAAAAACTACTACTGGTAGCATTCTATAATGCATTGGTAGGGCTGAAGAGAATTCAAAGGCAAAATTCTTTTACAACTTCTTAAAACAAATTTAGGAAATCTTGAAACATCTTTGCTTTGTTAATTTATGAACCAGTTTTACACACTTTTAAATACAATTTTGCAAGGAATTACATATTTTAGATTTCTTATACATTTTCTATTATCTGATATCTAACAAGAAAAATAAAAAAGAATGTGTTATATTGCATTTATTTATCAATTTTTAGAAATTGGAGTAGTAAAAAAAGCTACACTTGGTTAATTACCAGAAAGTCCAAAAACCCTGAGCATTTTTTCAATTTCCACAAAAATTTCAATCAAATTATCTTTATTGTATCTTTTTTCTTTCTTTTCTATTTTTCTTGTTTTTTCCTTTTTTGCAATTTTTACATTTCTTTTATTTTTTCTTCCTTACTTTATATTAGTTTGTTAGTTTTTGTTGTCATGTTTAAATTTTTAAATAACAATTATATTATATATATATGTATCTGTTTTCTTTTTAGAACAGTGCATTCCTCCTAAACACTTGCCACATGGTCATGTGACTTATAACTATGGGAGTACTTTCATAGACGGTGATGAGATTTCATTTAATTGTGATATGGGGTACTATCCTGAACACCATTTACCAATAGCCACATGCAGAAATAATGACTGGTTTCCCACTCTGAACTGTGTTTCTGCAGGTAAACATCACTTAGATCCCTTCTATGTATTTCTGACTATTGGAGAGCAGTACACATTCCATCCAATTCATCTTCCATTCCCTAATCTGGCCTACTCCCTCCAGTTGCACAACTAAAATTCAGCTCTGGTTTTCTTTGCTTTCTTGAAATAATATACGTAGCTCCTTTTCCCAAGCACTAATATTTTAATTGACCAGAGAGAGTTATTTTTAAAATGGGAACAAAACTACCAAAACTAACTGCCTAGTTAATTAGCTTTTACTCATTGAAACTTTATTTATGATGGTTCAGCAGTTAAATTGAGGAAATAATTTTGCTTTGGCAAAATTATTTTGTCCATTGAGACAGAATTTTTTTCTTATCAGGATATAGTCTCCAGCCATCCTTCTGTAGCTTATCTTTTCAGTTTAGGAATGTTAGAAGCTATCTAATCAATCTATACAGCCATAGGATAAGAAATTTTCATATATTTCAGTCTAATGGTTTTATAAAACCGTATCACCTTATCATGCCATTTTAAAAGACACAGAAGTAAGTCAAATTAAAATACAAAATAACTAAAATACCAAGAAAAATACAACATATTTTAAAATACAATATAACTATGTTGCTAACAAATTACAAAGTCCATGTCATGTGCCCCTCAGTATAGCTTAATATAGGATTTGACTGGAAGTATCATGGCGAGACAGTTGGGAAATTAGCGGGCTCTGATGAGCTCCGTGAAAACTAGGACTGACGAACCACTACCGAGGGGTCTTTGGACCAGAACCATCCTGTAGGGACAGGGAAAAAGGAGAGGCACCTCGGAAGACCAAGAGGAACAGGCAAGTTCCTCGAAGGTCAGAGATAATGTCTATGACTCAGTGGCGGGGGGTGGCAGCCATTGCAGGTGTCATGAAGCTGGGGCAACCAGACTACGCACTGAGCTGGAGTGGTGAATGGAATGGAGTTTCATCGGTAGGGGCCGACGAAAGCTTAGCACAAGTTTTAAAATAAAATTTTTTAAACTTTTAAATGTTCCGGAGATCGTGATGTCTATCGCCTCTTCTATAACTATACCTGGAACTCGCATCTTTAGGACAATTTTATATATATATATATATATATATATATATATATATATATATATATATATATACACACACATATATACATACACACACACACACACTCACACATATACACACACACATATCTTTTCCTTCCGGTTCAAATATATAAATGAAAAAGATATCTACATAATTAATTTATTTATATTAAAATGTTGAATTGTATTAGTAAAGGAAATGTATGTTATAAAATAAGTGGGTTTTATTATTACTACAAGAATTAAATAACTGTAACATAATTAATTAATTTGAAGATGGATATAAAAATAGATGATAATAGGAAAGGGTTTAATATAGAATAGAAGGGAAAATGGAATTTGGCTAAGATCAGAGATGAAAATGAAGGATAATATTGGTAAAAAATAGATGAAAATAAATATTATGGCAAAAAGGAGGTATAGAAATTGTAATTTTAGTTGAAAGGACTAAAAATTGTTTAAATTTGTTAACCGGCCAAATACTCTGTTCAGCAAAAATACATTGTATGTTTGTGTGTGTGTTTGTGTAAAAAATATAAAAAAACTTTACATAAAAAAAGTATAGCTTAATATAGAAGAGTAATAGGATAATAGTAGGATATAGAAATAATTCCAAATTTGTTAATTGTTTTCATTTTCATTTTATTTGCATTTGCATTCAGCAATATCTGCTTTTTCAGCATGGTTGTTCCTTATTTTGCTATTTCTGTTTTCAAAATAGAAGGAAGTTTTACCATGGTGGAACTTCCAGTTCTCTCCCACTTCACTGTTATAAAGGGCAATAACAGCAGCTAGAACCATTCTTACTGAATCTAAGTTCCAAAATGTCTATTCCTAAATAATTGTGTATGCATTGTTTATTTTACAGATATTCATCCATCAACTGGGTGAAAGACAGTTCACCCTTCTCCTCTTTCTTCTCCAAACACTCTAGAAGAATGAGAGTACCAGCCTGCTCTTTCTAATTCTATTAGCATGATTTTGATAGCTTATTATATAGATGCCATATGCAGAATCCTACTGGAGAAAGATTCAACTTTAAAAGATTAGTCACTCCTGTATAATAAACTCAAGGCAATCCATGGTTTAAAAATCTGAGATATACAGAACAGAAGCTACAACTTACAACAAATAGGTCCAAGATGCGTTGATTCTTTGTATCATCGATTTGTATCTTTACTTACTGCTTTCTCTTTGTTTTAATAATAACTGAATTCACTGAAGTACTTTCAAATGTATTTAATCATCTTTATTTTGTGCCATTTTGGTTACATAAAGAAATAACCAGCTTTGGATTTTAGATTTTTATCAATGAACCAAAATGTTATAATGCCTTTTTCTAATTAATGAATCCGCTGGAACTTTTATTAAATGTCCTATATCAATATATGCATTTCTCTTCTGTAATTATAAATAATCTAGTCTAGATATAAGGTACTTTAAGCATGTGTGAGCATTCTACCAAATATTTGCTTGAAATAATGGTGAGCTCTAAGCACAATTTTATTTGTAAAATAAAACCAGGACTCTGTAGAACTCCTGCAGTGAATGTTTTTATTCCATTCTGATCCGAAAGATGACTTTACAGAAGCTGAATTACAGAATAGTATAACCTATGCCATTTTACCCACCTCCAATTCTACAGATTCATATAAATGAAGAAGAAGGTTTTAGTAGGTGAATTTTACCAGCATTTAAATAATACTGGTATACAGATTCTCATCTGTTTTTATATTATGTGTATTTAGATATACAGACACACATTGTTAATTTGTCTTGTGAGAAACCGATATATTTTCTGAAATAAATATGTTAAAAACAGCAGCAAGCTTTATTTATTTACCATTTTGAGGATTTAAATATCTTAAAAATTAAACCTTTCTATAATGAAATCTACTTATATTTTCTCTAAAAGACTAAAAAGGGGAAAAGGAAATTTCTTTCCTTTGTAAAATCACATTTTCCTTTCTAAAAAGAAATTTTCCTGGTTGGTAAGAGGAGAAGGGTAGATATTGTATCCTTCTGATAAGGAAGCAATGTCTTATTTTTTTTCTTCTTCTAGCCCTGGGAGCTGATACTATTTTGACCTTTGGAGTATTTGTATAAGTGGAACCAAATCCTAGATCTGTAAAATCTGGGGAGAAAAAAACAAGTCCTAAACTGTACAGTCTCCCTGATATAATTGACCAATGGTTAACTACATTTGGCTGAAGACTGTAAAAATCTAAAGGAATTTAAGGAAAGTATTGGATATCTGAAACTTCCTGTAATTATTCCTATAACTATTGGCATAATAAATGCAAAATAGATATGTCTATAACTGTTATGTATTGATACATTTCAGCGGGAGTTTCAAACCTGCCTAAGTTTCTGATTGGCTGACAGTCCCTCCAGGATTGTATATAAGGAGGGCTGCAGCCTCTGAGTTTTTGCTGAAGTCTCACTGTATATTAAAGAGCTGTTGTCACTTGCTTGCTTGTGCCTCTCGTTATTCCCGAACCACTTCATTGGCGACGAAGGTGGGATTGAGGCCACAAGAAGCGAACCAATGAGACCACGAGCTTCAGCTAGGCGACGAGGCGAACTACAGGAGGCATACCGAACATGTCTGCCTACATTCCGCCCAAGCCTTTTGATCCGACCCGCGAAAAATGGGTCTCGTACCTAACGAGGTTTGAGTGCTCGCTCGAAGCCAGCGACATGCAGGGACTCTCCGCTAATCGGAAGAGAGCCCTCTTCCTAAGCCACTACGGACCAGACGTGTTCGAGATGGCGGAGTCACTTTGTGAGCCAACGCTGGTTCAGACCGTTTCCTGGGACACCCTGATGGCAACTCTCCGGGCTCACTACGCTCCCGTGCCCTCCAAGTTCGTGCAGAGATACCAACTCAGACAGCACATACAGCGAGAGGGGGAACTGGTCAGCGCTTACATGGCGAGCCTGCAAAAAGCCGCAACTCATTGCGACTATAGGGACTTGGACGATGCGTTGCTTGAGCAACTAATCTGTGGTGTTCGGGACATTAGCCTACAACGGCGCCTGCTCGCCAAGCCTGATTTAACGCTCGCTGGAGCCCTAGACGAGGCCAGGGCTCATGAAGCTTCCACAAAAGCCGCAGAAACACTGCAGCGTCTGCTGACCAGCAAAGACAGTTCCAAGTCTGCACCAGTGCATAGGGAAGATGCCGGATCCAGCTCGGAGTCCGAGTCAGATGAGGACGTCTTCCGAACAGAGCACCAGAGAAAGGACGCAGGCAGCCCCCGGTGAAACTGCCCCAGCTGTGGCGGGCACCATGATAGACTGTCCTGCAAATACAGAGAGGCTATTTGCAGGCATTGCAAGAAAAAAGGGCCCTTGGCGCGAGTCTGTAGAGCCATTCTGCTCAGAAAACACCAACCATGTGAGCGCCGCAGCCAACCAGAATCAACGCGCCAGAAGCATCCAATGAGAGAAGGCGGCGCGAAGAAATGGCGCGAATTTGAACCGTGAGATGGCCGCAGCGTACACATAGACCAGGCCAGCACAGCGATCGAGGACAAAGTCAGCACGGTGGTCGAAATCAACGGCAACCCATGCTCGATGGAGATCGACACCGGATTAGCTCTCTCCATAATGTCATGGGCGACCCTAAAGACCATCCTGCCGTCGTTCCGAAAAGACTAGCTATCCAAGCAACGACTGCGCATCCTAGACTACCAGGGGAACCGGGTCCCCCTCGAAGGCATGGGCACGTTCCGAGTCACCTACGGAGATTATGAAAAAGACCTGCCGCTGGCCATCATCACAAAGCAGCTGCCTAGCCTTCTTGGCATGGGGTGGTTCCGAGCCCTTGGCATGGGTTTCACCGGCGTGCACCGAATGTCCGAGCCGTCACTGAAGGACAGCCTCCTGAACGAGTTCCAGGACGTCTTCGGGGACACGTTGGGCAAGTATGTGGGGACCCCTATCTCCCTAAACTTAGACCCCAACATAGCCCAAATAAGACTTAAAGCCAGACGGGTGCCTTTCGCATTAAAACCAAAGATCGATGCGGAACTGGACAAATTAATTAAACAAGGGATGTTAGTCCCCATCGACCATGCGAAATGGGAGACCCCCATAGTGACCCCAGTAAAGTCTGATGGCTCAATCAGGATTTGCGCCGACTACAAGTGCACGATCAACAAGGCTTTGCAGCCGAGCGCCTATCCGGTGCCGATCGTGCATCATCTACTACACTCCCTGGAGCCCGGAAAATTTTTTGCCAAATTAGACCTAGCTCAGGCCTATCAACAATTACCAGTCGACGACGCCACGGCAGAGGCGCAAACAATTGTAACTCATAGGGGTGCATTCAAATGCACCAGGCTCCAGTTTGGGGTGAGCGTCGCACCCGGCCTATTTCAAAGCACCATGGAGCGCCTTTTGCAAGGGCTCCTGGGGGTGGTGCCTTATTTCGACGACATTCTAGTCAGCGCTCAGGATGAACGTCAGCTAGGGGACCGAGTAAGGAACGTCCTTTCCCGATTTAGAGAAGGGGGACTTAAATTAAAGAAAAATAAGTGCATGATCGCTGTCCCCTCTGTGGAGTTTCTGGGGTACAGGGTGGATGGCACAGGCATCCACCCTACCGAAAGCAAGGTGAGAGCTATTAAGAGCGCACCAGCCCCCAAAACCAAAGCGGAGCTCCAAGCCTTCCTTGGACTGCTCAATTTTTATTCGATGTTCCTGAAGGACAAGGCCACCGTCGCAGATCCCCTACACAAACTATTGGGGAAGAATGTACCATGGGTGTGGGGGAAACCACAAACAGCCGCTTTTGAGGCGGTAAAGAGACTTCTATCTGAAGACAGTTTCCTAATCCAATACAACTCAGCGCTACCGCTTGTATTGGTTTGTGATGCCTCTCCCGTAGGAGTTGGTGCCGTCCTAGGCCATAGACTGCCAAACGGCCTAGAGGCGCCCATTGCGTTTTACTCTCGCACCCTGTCAAGCACAGAGCGGAACTATAGTCAGTTGGACAGAGAAGCTCTGGCTGCAATTGCGGGGGTTAAAATGTTCCACGAATACCTCTATGGCCATCAATTCGAACTTGTGACTGACCACCAGCCCTTGCTGGGACTTTTGGCCAGTGATAGGCCCACCCCCGCTGCTCTGTCCCCACGTTTGACCAGGTGGGCCATTTTCCTGTCGGCCTACTCATACCAACTTGTCCATCGACCCAGACAGACTTTGGGCCACACGGACGCCCTCAGCCGCTGCCCCCTACCCGACCTACTTGCCAACCCACACCGGAAGCCCCCGTCCTTTTGCTGGACGCTATGACTTTGGGACCTATCTCCTCTTGCGAGGTGGCAAAAGCCTCTGCTAGAGACCCTGTTATTCATACTGTGATGGGTTGGGTCCTCAAGGGGTGGCCGGTCAAAGTGGACGGTGGGGAGTACCAAGGTTATGTTAACAAATGTAACGAATTGTTTATGCAAGGGGGTTGCTTGTTGTGGGGTGACAGGGTGGTAGTACCAACGAAACTAAGAACAAGGGTCTTAGAATTACTACATGAAGGGCACCCAGGCATTGTCAGAATGAAAAGTTTAGCCCGCAGTTATGTTTGGTGGCCCAACATGGATCAAGTCATCTCCGAGTGGGTGGGGAAGTGCAGACTCTGCCTGGAGTCTCGCCCTGATCCCCCGGTAGCGTCCATCCGAGAGTGGGAGAAACCAAAAGGGCCATGGGGGAGGATCCACATTGATTTTGTCGGCCCCTTCCACGGGCAAACATTCTTAATTGTAGTCGATGCCTTTTCAAAATGGCTCTAAATAATTCTAATGCCTTCAACCACAGCCGAAGCAGTCATCAAAGTCCTGAGGAAGCTATTTGCCACCCATGGCCTACCGGATACTCTGGTATCTGACAATGGCCCTCAATTCACAGCAACCCTGTTTGAGGGCTACTTGGCCAGACTGGGCATCCGCCATGCCCTATCGGCCCCCTTCCATCCGGCTTCTAACGGATTGGCCGAACGTTTCGTAAGAACGGCCAAAGAAGCATTGTCCAGGCTAGATAACGGGGACTGGCAGGCCAGGATAAACCAATTCTTAGCTGTCCAGCATGCCACACCATGCACGGCCACAGGGAGAAGCCCAGCCGAGCTCCTCATGGGCAGGAAGCTTCGGTGCGTGTTAGACAGGCTTCACCCTAATTACTCACATGAAAATTTCAAGGGAGAGACCACCAGACTAAGCCAGTTCCAGGTTTGGTCCCCGGTGTTTGCTCGCAATTATGCTAGCGGACCTCTATGGGTTGCAGGAACCATAGTGGGCATAACAGGCCCAAAATCTTACACGGTAGACGTAGGGGTAGACAGACTCTGGAAGCGCCACATAGACCAACTCAGAAAAAGGATAGTCGACGAAGCAAACATCAATTTAGACATCTCCAAACCTAACTACAACAACTTTCCCAAAACAGCTAACTCAAGCCCGGGTTCGCGAGAATACTTAGCTGACAAGCCCTGGTTCCAGCGCTGCCCCAGCGAGTCGCCACTCCCAACCGGGGATAACCACGCCCCGGACAAAATCCAGGAGGTTCCATTGGTGGAGGACTTCCTGCCTGGCTCCGCAGCTTTGAAGACGCTCTTTTTTGAGTGCCCGTTCTCTGGTTCTGTAAAAGCCCCAGAACAGCCGAAAAACTGCTGTCTGGAGGCTTGGAACCCTCTCCCCGGGCAAAGGGGAGAGAGAAGAGTCGACAGGCGGAGGTAGAGCTCCCCAAGTGCGCTAGGAGAAATCCTGGGGCGCAAAGGGTGTGGGCTCCCTATTGAAGCCTGTCAAGCCACTCCAGACCAGAGACGACTCCGCTGAAGCGGAGCTAGAAGCTGCGACCAGAATCTGCAGAAAATCAACAGGGGGGACTTTTAACATCTTTACTTTGATAGCAGATGGAGCAAATCAGGAGAAAACAAAAGGAAACTTGCAAGTAACACTTTATAACTCCGTTTTAATATGCAGAAAATGGTGCCTGAGGGCGGGAGGAGGAAACTACCAGGGAAAGTGCTCGTTAAGGCTTGTTAACGTTTTACAGCTACTGGATTACACCCTAAGAGAAAGTTTTAAATGGAAGCGGCCAGGAAAAGAATTTGGTACTGACTTTAACTAAAATCTGGTCTTTATACTGTGTGGAAAAAAGTTGAATTGTTGTCCTGATAGCTGAAGAAATACAAAGTAGCTGAAATATGGCTGACAACAGGGCTGGTTAATCAGCAAATTCCCAAGCCGTGACTGTCCAGGCTTTTCAAGAATTTCTAGACTTTTTTACTTCAGCCCTGCTGAATACAATCGAAAGGGCTTTTTCAAAAAATAGCTTGGGAAATTATAAGCAGTTGTTACAGGGACAGCAGGAAATTATTCAGAAGAATTTGTTTTTGGAAGATCAGGAAATGGACAGGATTAAGAGATTGGCCGGTACAGCTGAAACAAAGGTTTTGGTGGACGTTTCCATTCCAATGACAGAAAAGCAACAAATGGTTTCTTTATTGCAAGCTGACAATTTTTATGGCAACAAATTTTGGCTATATGGACAAAGAAATGGATTGAATGATTATACAAGCCAGAAGAGACGAAATGAGGATTTCAAGTTAGAAAATGTGACTTCAAGAAGAGAGCGAGTATTTCAGAAACATCAACCTCAAATTACTATTTTAAAAGTTTCCAAAATAAAACTGGGGGGATTGTTGAAAGAATTTATAAAAAAAAGGATTGGAAAAAATATAAAAAGAAGTGAAGAACAGAAGATTAAGAAATATATTCTCCTGTGGATGTTGAAATTGGCATCGGGCAAATATGTGTTTTAATGGTTCTAAAAGATTTTTAAAATGTTTAACATAAGGTTATATTATTCTACAAGATATATGAGATAAATTGTATAAGCTTTTAGGATGTCTAACCCTTTGAAGCGAAGAGGATTAATGTTAAACTCAGAATTTTATTGTAAACTGATAATTATTTTTGGATAGTTAAGGGTTGTTCTTTAAAAAGTTAGAGGTATTAAGATGGTTAATTGAAAAATTGAAAGATACCCTCCTGTAGATTCTGAAATTTATATTTGGTAAATAAGTGTTTTAAAGGTATTAAGAGATTTTTAAAATGCTTAACATTAGACTATATTATTTTAAAAGATATATGAGATAAAATGTGTAAGATTTTAAGATGAAATTTTTTTTTCTGGTATAGAAATGGAATTTATTCATGATTTTTATTGTTTGTAAGACTGCTAAAGTATCGGATTATGCATTAAGAAAAAGGTTTTTTTTTCTTTTTTTTCTATATAAGTAGGAAGAATGAATTTAATTTAATTGGTATTGAGAATTTATAAAAGGGAGGTTGTTGAATTGGAGCAAAGGGAGTTAAAGAACATGTGGGAGCTTTGAACTTTATAATTTGTTAGTTTATTTTAGCATATGTTTGTTAGATGCTATACCCTGTTTTTGCTCCGGGAAGTCAGGGGTGGGGTGGGGAGGAGGGGATAAGGGAGGGGGGGAAGTGATGAATAGAGAAATGTTTTAGCAGAAGAAAGTGTATTCTAGAATATAGGAGTTGCTCAGATACTAAAGGAGGAAAATATTTCACAGCAAAGGAGAGAGGAGGAGGGGGTAGGAAGAGGAGAGGGAGGGAGAGGAAAGAACGAGAACTCGTCCAGGGCACCTGTGAGATTTTGTGTGTAATTATGTAAATATTTGAGTGTTAGTGCCTTCTGGGAGGGGAGGGGTGTTATGTATTGATACATTTCAGCGGGAGTTTCAAACCTGCCTAAGTTTCTGATTGGCTGACAGTCCCTCCAGGATTGCATATAAGGAGGGCTGCAGCCTCTGAGTTTTTGCTGAAGTCTCACTGTATATTAAAGAGCTGTTGTCACTTGCTTGCTTGTGCCTCTCGTTATTCCCGAACCACTTCAATAACTAATTTAATTAGTTATCAAAATTCTATTCTGCCCACTTCACCTGTGTTAGGGTGTGTCTAAAAAGTATTTGTTGCTTGTGCAACGAGCAGAGCAGAAACACACAGGGAAGGAGATAAACGTGCAGCTCGTGTGAGAAAAATACTTTATATACAAGATAATAAGCAGTCTCAGTGTAGGTAAAACAGTCCAAGGTCATAAACAGTAAATCAGTCCAGTAAGTATCTTCCCTTACCAAAGCAAACAGACTTTAGTAACTCTCGGTATACAGTACCATATAACAATCCAGTCTAACACCAATCAGTAGCAAAACACAGGAAGCAACAGGAACAATCAGGAGCATAGAACGCTTCTCTGCGCTGCTTATTTATGCACTGTAGCCTAATTACAGGGTTCAGCAAACCCTGATTACGTGGCTCAGTTGTTTCTTAAAGAAACAGATATATTGCCTGACCAACAAGTTAGGAGTAAGCTACAAGCTGAACCTAACAACCTGAATCACTCTGGGTGATTTACATAAAATTGCAGTGTTAAGCCCTGCAAGAATAAAAAGAGAATTTGCATTTACAGGCATTTTTCATAAATCTCATGTCTAATAATCTACAAGTGAAGACCTTGGAATGTTTTAAAATTGATCAACCCTGGAACAAGTGGTGATTTTTTTTTTCTTTTGAAGATTTGGAATCACTGCTGGAAAAGCTGAAATATTGCTTGATTTGTTTGTTATAACATTGCAACACAAACTTCCCAAAATTCTTGTGAGGTCCTCTCTTAGCTGCAAAGACCATATTCTTATTCAGATAATACTTCCTCTTCATGAACAAAAAGCAACCCAACAAACAAAAGTGAGGAAGTGATGGGTAGTAGCTGGGAAAAATCAGCTGAAATAGTGAAACTGCTGAGCAGAAGTTTGGTAGTTCAGACATTGCCTGAAGAATTATGAAGAACTGGCTGCTCCTGGTAGTTGTTTTTATTCTCTGGCCAGGTTGCTCTTCTCAAAATGGTAAGTTAAGAAGATGAGAAATCAGGGGTTGCTAAGGGAAACAGTTTCTGCTTCAGTCATTAAAGGAATGGTTACTTTTAGCAAAAGCAAAGAGTTCTATTTTTCATTTGTGGCTTTCTTGAAATTTGTAATGCCAGATTCTTTAAGAATGTCATAAACTCATAATTACAATCCCCTTATCATATGCAAAAATTTTCAGCAACTGATTGGTGAATAGCAAAAATAGCAAATAGCATCAGTATTGTAAATTCACACCTGTTTGGGGGGGATTTTCTTTCAGTTAACAAATAACTTGATACCATAATAACCAAGTGATTGCCATGTCTAATAATGCTACTTTAAAACTGATGTAAAAGTTTATTCTTTGATTTCATTGAAGTATTTGTGTTTAATGGTTTATTTTACTTATAAAGAAAAGGATCCCTAAATGTTGAAATGAACAGGTGTAAAAACGGAATATATTTATTGAATATATTTCCCCATCATTCAACCACTCAGATGCTAATGTACTAAAATCAGAGATTACAGAAATAGAGGACTTTTCCTAGCAATAAATCCTGCTGAAGCTTTCAGACCCAAGTTTTTTTCCCCTGTGTATATGTAGAAGAACATGTTGTCAGTACTGCAGCTATCTATACTTTCCCCCAAGTCCATCAGAGGTTGTTAACTAGACTAGGTTCTTTTTCTCTATACTTCCCTATAGATGAGGTGATTGTTTTATGATGCCCTCTATTAATGCTCTGCTCTGCTGCTACAGCACATAATATCTCCATAAGAGCATCGATCATGCAGGGACCCTCTGCAATTTCTGTAACATTTTATGTAAAGGAGATGAGTCTTCATAAATCAGAAGTTTGAAATTTTAGAGATGCATCTCAATTAGGTTTACATCAGGATAAAAATAAAATCAATTAATAAATATCTGAATTTATAGTAAGAATATCCTTTAGGAGAAGACAGGTAAGATAATATTCACTTTACAACAGGGGTGGATTCTACTTACCTTTACTACCGGTTCGCAACAGGGCCGCACTTTCTCTCTCTCTTCACTCGCGCACCTGAGCTCTCTTCTGCATATGCAGAAGCATTTTGATGACGTCAGGGTAGGTGGGCAGAGCCTCCCGCCGGTTTTACTACCAGTTCTATAGAACCGGTGCAAACCAGGGGCAACTCACCACTGCTTTACAAGACACAGGAGCTTTGACTGCATTTGCTTATATTCATACTAATCAAAACTTTGAGCCAGTAATTTATTTATCACTGTTTTGGATGGTTGCCAGCAAGTTGCTAGGGCTGAGCTTTCTTGTTTCTTCTTTTTAATCAATTGGTTAATAAACTAAATTGCTCCCCATACCCAGCGCTGCTCAGGTTAAACATCAGAAAGGGAAGATTACATATTAGACATAGTCCTTGAGTTATGACTCACTTGGATTCTGTCCACCATGGTTATAACTTGTTACAGTCCTAAAGGGGGTTGGTCACAGGACTGATCAGATTTTTTACAACCATTTTTGTTGTGGCCATAAACAAATTACCATGGTCATTAAGCAAATCCACAGTTGTTAAGTGATCTAATGGTTTACTACTGATGCAGTTTTGTTGAAAACTGGAAGTAAATGCTGGTTTTTGGGCAAAATTGTTAGAAAACAAGGTTGTGTAACCAGGAATGCTGTAAATGGCCATAAATGCAGCCCAGTTGTCCAGCACCAAAGTGTATTCATGTGACCATGGTGAAAGATGACTGTTGAAACTTCAAATCTGGGTCATAACTACCTCCCCAGGTAAATTCCTGGAAACTTCAAACAATCACTAAATCAAGGACTACTTGTAGTGAGGATTAAGTGCCTAGCAGGTATTAGTTTCCAGTTAAGATAAAACTGGGACATGATTATGTAACTTGGTTTAGAGCAGGAAGTTTGTTATCTCACAATTCATGAGTCGTTCGTAAGAGTTACCATATTTTTCAATGTATAAGATGATACTTTTTCTTAAAAATATTTACCTAAAAATGAAGGGGCATCTTATACACGGGGGTTGAGAGGAGAATCGTGGTTGCGAAACTGCCGATACCTTATCTCTGCAAACTAGCCTCACAAGTGAAACTTCCGATTGCAGAAAAAAGCTAACAGGTTTCTTCCAATCATGAGCCTTATGTAACTGACATCAGCTGATGCTATGGAGAGCATGTAGCCAGTGCCCAGATGCGACAGGGAGCAGTAATGTTGGAGCGTTCTGAGCCCATAAAAATGTCAGAAAACAAAACAAAACAAAAATACCAGTACTGGTAAGTGAATGTCTTACTCTGCAAAATAAATGTCTTCTATTTTGATATTGATTTTTGAATTTTGGGTACGAAAAATGGGGGAGGGGGCTTCCTATACATGGGGGTGTCTTATAGATGGAAAAATATGGTAATAGGAACAGTGAACTTGTTGAAGCAGGTAAGATAATTTAATGTAAATATAATTTCAGCATGTGAAGAACCAAATGAGATTGACTTTGGGGAAATTGTGAGCGCTGAGAAAACCAAGTACCTGGAAAATGACTGAGTGCAATACAGGTGCTACCCTGGCTATGTCTTGGAGGGACCTGAATGGATTCAGTGTCAGGGGCAAGAATGGACACCTCATCCACCAAAATGTTTGGGTAAGCCATCATGCTTTCTTTGACTAGTGCAGAACTGGGAGAAAATGTAAAAATCCTCCAATAGGAGAAAAATTACAGCTGCCAAATTCCTTGAGAATTAGCTTGGATTTGGATCCACATTTTCCCTCTACACTGGAGCCACACATTTTCCTGGTGTCAGATTTTTTTTTTATTTGAAAGCTGGAAAAAATAAACTGATCTAAATTGTTGAATAAGCAAGCAAATCAGTGAATATAATTACATGATATTCAATGGGAAGCTTATGTTCACTTATGTGGAATGCTGAATAACTGGGGGTAAGGTTACATCTGGATAGAAATTCAGTGATTAGTAAGGTAGAAAAGTGAATTCTGTCGCTATGAGATCAAGATTTCTGGCTGTTCCTCCAGTTCCCCAAGTTTATTTCTCAGGCTCATTACAGATATTAGGATGGAATTAATTCAACAAAAGACTTTATAATATTTTTGGATAGCTCAGAAAATGTTTCAAAGGTTTTGCTGATCAAACTTATAATGCTAGAAGAGTTAAATAGGTGGAAGGACACTGACTCATATGACACAGGATTGCCTCACTATTAACAACAATAAGCTCATTAAAATGAGCAATAAGAATAATATCTGTCTATCTATCTATCTATCTATCTATCTATCTATCTATCTATCTATCTATCTCTATCCATCCATCATCTATCCATCCATCATCTACCTACCTACCTATCTAGCTAGCTAGCTAGCTAGCTAGCTATCTATCTATCTATCTATCTATCTATCTATCTATCTATCTATCTATCTATCTATCTATCTATTATCTCTAAGGAGCCAGGGGCCAATCTTCCATACTTAAAAATGCTGAGAAGTTTTGCATTACATTTCAACAGAAAATGGAACACTCCAGCTGTCTCAATTTTTTTCCATTACAATTCAGTAAACTCATAATGTCTTTGCAGAAGATTCTGAGTTGAGCTGTTTGTTCTTAGCTTGAAATAAACTACACCATCTGTTTGTGCATGCTCCTACGAGCTATTGCGTTTTGTAAACCAGGCTGATTTTCTTGGGGGGTGGAATAGAGGGAAACCAATGGACAAATTACTTCCCTTGAGAAGATCTACCTTATTTATTCTTAGAATTTTTATAGGGAAGTTTCCCAACAATTACATCTCATTTCCAAAGTTCATAAGTCTCTGTTGTAAATATCTCTGCAGTATCCATAGTTTAAAAATTCTCCTTAAAAACACAGCATTCATCTTGCCATGAATGTCCAGTCTATCCTTCACCAATTCCATTATCTCAGAATTTCTTGTACTCATATTCCTTTCAATCTATTCTGGCAGATCTATACTTTTCAGACCAAGCACTTTCTTGGAATATGATCTGGCAGCAAGAGATCATATTCCAATACATCAAGTTGCAAATGAAATACATTTATTATTTCTTGCTTTTGGATATCATCCTGGGTTTGGTTCAAAGCAATTGTTGACCCATCAATATTTTAATTTATATTTTCAGCCTATAAATTGGGCAGCATTCTTTTTTTCAAGTGCTTCCCAGAAAATTTGATCTCCTTTTAGAGACATTTTGAAAAAAAATCACTGTACTTTCCAAGGACAAAAGAAGCAGATAAATCATAATCCAGCCTCCACAGAGAAAGATTGAGATAAAGTTTTGTTCCCAAAATCAAAAGTGCTGAAAAAATGGATATTTTTTCCATCAATATTTAAAAAATAAAGACCAGAGCTCTTTATATTGTTTAAAGAGCTAGAAAGAAAAAAATCATAATCCTATATAAATGTAAATCCAATCAGATGACTTTCACTGCCAAACAATGTATTTTCTCCTTACAGCAAAAATGAAAGTGGTTTGGAGTTTGATAGTAAACAGTGAAAAAAACAGAAAAAAATTTAAAAGTTAAAAGTGCATGAAGGGATTATCAAATAGGTCAGCAATCAATTAGTCATAAATCAAAAGTTGGTAAAGTTTTAAAAAGTGCAATTAAAACCCAGGCCTGGTTAGGAAAAACAAACAACTGAAAGGAAAATATGGTAAGAGACCCAACTTTCTGGACTCTCCTTATTGAGAATTGAATCCCTCTTCTCTGCAGGTACACAATCATCAGAGGGTCATGTTGGGTCCTTCCTCTTCTCCTACTCTACTCTTCAAAAAACAGGGAGCAAAGCCACCAAATAACTGGTTTTGGAGGTAAAATCAGCTGTTCATCAGTGGGAAAAAAGAGTCACCAGCCACTTAACATGCCATCTTGAGAGAAGTCCACCAGTAGTTTTATTATTAAGAATCAAACAAGGGTATATGATCCAGAGATGATGATTTTGGTGATTTGTGGTATATAAAAACTGTTGTAGACTTTCTATGAGTAAAATACAATAACAGATCGTTAACAAAGGGCCTTGAACTTTAACTTTGCTATTTCTTAACCTGTTAAACATTTTTTTCTTCATAGAGATAGTGTATGACAGGTCAAATTAGATTGCAAATAGATGTAGAAGTTTATAAATTTTGGATTTGTTTTGCAAGAGGGGCGAGTTATTATTGCTGCAATATATTTGGCAATATTCAATGGGGGAAGGATAATATGCTTTTCTTTTTAATGTTCTTGTCTAATTTTGTTTTATTTTTATTAAAAAATTTCTTTTGTATTTTGTATTGTAATCTTTTGAATAAAATAAAAATAAAAAAGTATCTACCTTATTTTCTTTTTTTAGCGCCATGCCATATCACAAGACAACAACTGGCAACAAAAAACTTGTTTATGTTTGGAGGCCAAAGAAAAACAAAGTTTATTGAATGTAATGATAGCCTTGAATTTCAATGCAATGAAGGACATGTGCTTGTGGCTCCATCATTCAAAAATTGTGCTAACGGTTACATGGAGTTGCCATTATGTATCTCTGGTAAGCATGTTGTCAATATGATGGGTTCCTCTAGGATTGTAACTAATTAAAATAATTAATATATCATAATGAATATGAACATGCTTCTAAACTTCCTTTTTGAAAAGAGTGATTTACTAATCACTGAAATCACTCATATTTGATGAGCTGTGGTGGCTCACTTGGTTAGAAATCAGTAATGCAGGCTACTTCTACTGACTGCCACTGCCAGCAATTTGGCAGTTTAAAATTCACCAGCTCAGGGTTGACTCAGCCTTCCAACTTTCTGAGGTCAGTAAAATGAGGATGCAGATTGTTGGGGACAATATGCTGACTCTGTAAACCACTTAAAGGTAAAGGTTCCCCTTGCACATATGTGCTAGTTGATCCTGACTCTAGGGGGTGGTGCTCATCTCCGTTTCTATCATTTATTTCTGTGTATTCATATATATATACACACACACACATGTAATCCTCAATTTAAAACTGTTTATTTAGTGACCATTCAAAGTTACAATGGCACTGAAAGAAGTGACTTACGCTGGTTTTTCACATTTATGACCTTTGCAGTATCTCCTTGGTCATGTGATCAAAATTCAGATGTTTGGAAACTGATTCATAGCAAAGTCAATGGGGAAGCCAGATTCATTTAACAACCATGCTACTAATGTAACAACTGCAGTGATTCACTTAATAATGGTACCAAGAAAGGGTGTAAAACGGGTAAAACTCACTTAACAAATGTCTCACCAACAGAAATGTTGGGCTCAATGTGGTTGTAAGTGTGTGTTGTGTATATGTATACAGATAGATATAGATATAGATATAGATATAGATATAGATATAGATATACTTATACTTATACTTATACATATGCGAACTATTCTAAAGATACAAGTTCCAGGTATAGCTATAAAAGAAGAATCAGACATCACAATCTCCAGAACTTAAAATATATTATCACTTAGCTTTTGTCAGGCTCTGCTAACATTGTCAGAGTGTAAAAACTACCATTGAAGAGATATTCACCTTTATACATCATTGATCAATGATGTATAAATTTGATAGCTAAATTCATAAATTTAATTGATCCTAAGAACTCTGTAAGGGTTCCTGTCCTAATGTCCCTTTTTATTTGTATCCATTTAATGTATTCATAATATTTATACATTTCATGTATTCATAATCATGTGTATACTTTTATCTGTAATCTTATATATGCTTGACAAAAATAAAATAAAAAATAAAAAATAAATAGTCTTCTAACTTCTCATGCTATTACCCAAAACCGTGATGAAGTTATATTGTTGGCTAGCCAGAGACCATTACAAGAACATGCAAAGTGCAAAGAGTAAGAAGTTCCCTGAAGAGAATTTGTAGTTGCTGATAATGGGCAAAGACAGAAGAGTTTCTGCAGAAAGGGAAAGAATCTGTGATATCAAATGCATGCCATTATGCAAACTTTTATGTAAACAATTTATTTCATCTGAACAACACCCTCCTGACATATGTGGCATAAATTGTGGTTTATGTCAGTTGTATTTTGATATTGCATTAGCCAATTTTGTGGCTTGATGATGTTTGCATGGGGCTAGAGGGGGAAAATATGCAGAAAAGTTCATGTTAAAGGTGATTCTACTCCTGTAAATTAAACCCGACTGAGAAACCAATGCCACGGTGGTTAATACTACATTTATTGTACTAGCTACAGTTATAGAATCTTATAGATCCTGGTGGGAGATAAAAGGTGTTTCCACTAATGATACACGATATTGAGGACTCAATTCAAAATGTATAAGACATTTAATATAAATATATTGTTTTCTTTGGAGAAGTTAGATGGAATTGGCAGCAAAAAATACTTCTTATACAAACTTGTAAAAATAATGAGACTTTTGAATTTAAGAAAAATATATTATAAAATAGTGACACCATGTTTTCTTTAAAAGACCTCCCCGCCCAAAAGGAAAATAAAATGTAGTCACATTTTCCCTTGTACATGGGAATTTTCCTGGTTAGTAAGAGAAGAAGAGTAGATTTTGCATCCTTCTGATACGAGGTAATGTTATTTTCTCTGTTCTTTTATCCCTTCTGATACGAGGTAATGTTATTTTCTCTGTTCTTCTATCAACCTGGGGGTTGATACTATTTTGCCCTTCTGAATATTCGTAGAAGTGCAACCCTATCCTAGATCTGCAGTATCTAGTGGGAAAAAAAACAGGTACCAAAGTGTACAAACACTCTCCTTGATATGATTGGCTAATGGTTAACTACATTTGGCTAAAGATTGTTAAACTTTAGAATCATTTAAGGAAACTATTGTATAGCTGCAAACTTGTGGTTCCTATAATAATTGTCAGAATAAATGTAAAATAGGTATGTCGAATATAAAATGTAATTTAATTAATCATCAAATTTCGACACTGCCTATTTCATCTGAGTCATTCTGGGTGCTTTACAATAAAAATACAGTGTTAAGAGCTGGAAGAATGAGAAAACTATTTGCATAATAATTTTGCTGTTAGCTTCTTCTACTTATCAACCCTGGAAAGCAAGTGACAATTTTTCCTTCTGAAGAGTTTGAAGCACTGCCTGAAAAACTGAATTATTTGCTTCATTTCTTTGTTGCTATATTATTCCAGTAATATTTCTGCCTCCCAAGTTTCTTGACAACAAATAAACATAAAATGATGAAGGGAAGTAGCTGGAAGAAATGAGCTGAGATATCCAAATTGCTGAACTGAGGTTTGGTAGTTCAAACATTGCCTGAAGAGCCATGAAGAGCTGTTTCCTCCTGGTTGCTGCTTTTCTTCTCTGGCCAAGCTTCTCTTCTCAAAATGGTAAGTTAAGAAGAAGAGAAATCAAGGGGTTACTAAGTGAAACCTCTTTTATGGCATTCATTAAAGGAACAGTTATTTTTAGCAAAACCAAAGAGTTCCATTTTCCATCTGTGGCTTTCGGGAAATTTGTAATGGCAGATAATTTAAGATTATCGCAGATTTATATTTACAAACTGATTTGTGAATAGCAAAATACTTTGTTTCAGTATTGTAAATTCACACCCTTTTGAGGGATTTTGTTTCAATTAATAAAGACCGTGAAACAATAATAACCAAGTGATCCCCATGTCTAATAATGCTACATTAAAGTTTACTTCAGAACAGAATACAGAATAGAGTACAGAGTACTCTATTGAGGTGGAAGTAACCTTGGAGGTCTTCTGCTCCATTTGCTCTGGCAAAGAGGCAGCGGCTGCAGACTGTTCACTCTGGCAAAGAGGTGGCAGGCCACAGGCCACTCGCTCCGGCAAATAGGCGGTGTCTGCAGGCCATTTGCTCGGCAGCAGCTGCAGGCCTCTCATGCCAGCAAAGAGGGAGAGAGGCAGGCCACTTGCACTAGCAAAGAGGTGGCGGTGGCAGGCTGCTTGCGCCGGCAAAGAGGCAGCGGCAGGGGTGGCAGGCCAGTGTCTCAGAATAGAGTCATGCCCAGCTGCACCAACAAAGGCCAGAAATAGCCACCCACCATATTCTGCTGCAAAAATATTTTTTAAAATGCTGACTGTCGGGAAGCAAGACCCAGCAAGAGATGAGGCACCAGAGAATCACCATTGCTGTTGCTACACAAAGGTAAATCTAAGGCTCTGGCCATTGCCAGAGCCACTGTCACTGTTTTCCGGGCTGTTTTCCGGCTCTTTTTCAGGCCGTTTTGGATGTTCAGTAGTAGTAAATAAATAGAAATGTAAATTGTACCTTGTTGAGGCCTTTGACTCAATTTCCTTCTCTATTTCTTTATTACTACTGAACATCCAAAATGGCCCAAAAAGCAGCCCAAAAAACATCCCAAAAGTTACAATCCACTTGGACTCTGCTCATCATGGTCAAAACTTGTTATGGTCATAAAGTGGATTGGTCACATGACTGATTAGATTATCCATACCCATTTCATGGTGGCCATTAAGTAAATACCATGATTCCAACAATCACTGTAAGATAAGCAAATCTATTGTTGTTAAGTAGGTCAACGTTGATAAGTTTTGCTGGAAATTGGAAGTAAATACTGGTTTTCAACAAAACTGTCAGAAAACAAGGTCATGTGACCATGGGATGCAGCAAACGGCCATAAATGCAGCTCATCTCTGCAGCACCAAAGTACATTTATGACCATGGAGAAGGATGACTGTTGGAATCTGGGTCATAAGCTTCTCTCCAGGTAAGTTCCTGGCAAGTCCAAATGATCACTAAATTGAGGACTACCTGTAGTGAACATTAAGTGCCCAGCAGGTATTAGTTTCTGGTTAAGGCAAAAGTGGGGAATAATTATGTAACTTGATTTAGAGCAGGAAGTTTGTTATCACACAGTTCATGAAAAGACGCCTGGAGGGTGGTTGGAGATCCTCCCGATCCGAGTCCGACCGAACACAACTAAGAACCCATATTAGGTCTTATCTTGTGGCGATGGAAGTGGCGAAACGTAACTATTTCGCCACTCTCATTGCATCTGCAGAAAATCGCCCAGCAGCCCTGTTTAGAGTGATCCGCTCCCTCCTTAATCAGGGAGCGAGGGAGGACCCCTTACAGGGCCGTGCTGAGGACTTTGCACAGTTTCTGCAAGACAAAATCACTCTGATTCGGACCGGGTTGGACTCCGACTGGACAGAGTCCATTGAGGTGACAGGGCCTAGTCTCGGTGGAGACATCTGGGTTGAGTTTGAGCCTGTTTCATTGGATGACGTGGACAGGATTATGGGTAGGCTGGGGTCTTCCACATGTTTACTGGACCCTTGTCCCTCCTGGCTTGTTTTGGCAGCCAGGGAGGTGACTGGAGACTGGATCCAGGCTATTGTCAATGCTTCATTAAAGGAAGGGGTCTTTCCCGCTGCGCTTAAAGAGGCGGTGGTTCGACCCCTCCTTAAGAAGCCTAACCTGGATCCTGACGTACTTAACAACTACCGTCCAGTCTCCAACCTTCGCTTTTTAGCGAAGGTTGTTGAGTCCGTGGTGGCACAGCAATTCCCTCAATTCCTGGAGGAAACTGACTACCTGGATCCTTACCAATCTGGTTTCAGGCGTGGCCACAGCACGGAAACGGCATTGGTCGCCCTAGTAAATGATCTCTGGCGGGCCAGGGATGGGGGTTGCTCCTCCATCCTGGTCCTTCTTGACCTCTCAGCGGCGTTCGATACCACCGACCATGGTATCGTGCTGCAGCGGCTCAGGGGGATGGGGTTAGGAGGCACCGTTTTACGGTGGTTCTCCTCCTATCTCTCGGGCCGTCTGCAGTCTGTTTGGGCAGGGGGTCAGGGATCCTCCCGGAGGCCTCTCACTTGTGGGGTGCCTCAGGGCTCGGTTCTCTCTCCTCTGCTCTTTAACATCTATATGAAACCGCTGGGTGAGATCATCCGTGGTTTTGGGGTGAGGTATCATCAATATGCTGATGATACCCAGCTCTACATCTCCACCCCTGACCACCCTAGGGATGCCCTTTCCGTGATGTCCCACTGCCTGGAAGCGGTGCGGGTTTGGATGGGGAGGAACAGGCTTAGACTCAACCCTTCCAAGACTGAGTGGCTGTGGATGCCGGCATCCCGGGATCTGGAGGTTCCATCCTTAATGATCGGAGGTGAAACCCTTGCTCCCTCCGATAGGGTCCGCAACTTGGGTGTCCTCCTGGATTCTCGGCTGTCTTTAGATGACCATCTGACAGCCGTAACCAGGGGGGCCTTCGCACAGGTCCGTCTTGTGCGCCAGTTGCGCCCGTTCCTAGACCGGGATGCCCTCGCCACGGTCACTCACGCCCTTGTTACCTCTAGGTTGGACTACTGTAACACCCTCTACATGGGGCTGCCCTTGGGATATGTCCGGAGGCTTCAGCTAGTCCAAAATGCAGCTGCGCGGGTAGTTACGGGGGCGTCTAGATACTCCCGTGTAACACCTCTCCTGCGTGAGCTGCATTGGCTACCGGTGGCACTGTGGATACGTTTCAAGGTGCTGGTGCTCACCTATAAAGCCCTTCATGGCTTAGGCCCAGGGTACTTGCAGGACCATCTCCAGCCGTTCTCCCATCGTCCTGTGCGCTCTCACAGAGTCGGCCTCCTCAGGGTGCCGTCGGCCAAACAATGTCAGCTGACGACCCCCAGGGGGAGGGCGTTCTCTGTGGGAGCCCCGACCCTCTGGAATGGATTGCCCACTGAGCTCAGGACAGCCCCCGACCTTCTTTCCTTCCGTCGTGAGCTGAAGACGTGGCTCTTCCGCCAATTAAACTGATCCGTTTGGGGTACACTGGGATAATTTTAAATTGTTTTTTAATTGGGTTACTGATTTTAATTTGGTATTGTATTGTGATTTGTATTGAAGTTGTCATTTTGTAAGCCGCCTTGAGTCCCTAGGGAGAAAGGCGGCATATAAATCGCAATAAATAAATAAATAAATAAATAAATAAATAAATAAATAAATAAATAAATGACACATTCATGAGATTAAATAGCAAAATAAACTTGTTTAAGCAAGTAAGATAATTTTATGTAAATATAATTTCAGTATGTGAAGAACCAGATGAAATTGACTTTGGGGAAATTGTGACTACTGAGAAGTCAAGTACCTGGAAAATGATCGAGTACAATACAGGTGCAACCCTGGCTATGTCTTGGAAGGACCTGAATGGATTCAGTGTAAGGAACAAGAATGGACACCACATCCACCAAAATGCTTGGGTAAGCCATCATGCTTTCTTTAACTGGAAGAAAATGTAGAATTGCAGCTTCTTTCATTTGAAATCCAGAAATCTAGTTACATCTGGATTCAAATTCAATGATCCATAAGGTAGAAAAGTGATCTCGTTGCTATGGAGTCAACATTTCTGGCCAGGACTCAGATTTCTTTTATCTGAATTGTTGTCTCAATAGTGGCTGTTCCTCCAGGTCCCCAAGTTTAATATTTCTCTCATTACAATTAATAGGATGGGACTGATTGAATGAAGGATTTATAATATTTATTGGATAGCTCCAAAAATGTTTTAATGGTATTAGCAATAGCAATAGCATTTATATACTGCTTCACAATGATTTACAGCCCTCTTTAAGTGGTTTACAGAGTCAGCATATTGCCCCCAACAATCTGAGTTCTCATATTACCAACTGAGTCAAGGCTGAGTCAACCTTGAGCTGGTTAGAATTGGCAGTCGGCAGAATTAGCCTGCAATACTGCATTTTAGCCACTGTGCAACCATGGAATAGAGGGAAACCAATGGACAAGTTACCTCCGTTGAGAAGATCTTGCTTATTTTCTGTTTTTTAGCACCATGCCGTATCACAAGGCAACAGCTAGCAGCAAAAAATTTGTTTGTGTTTGGAGGTCAGAGAAAAACTTGGTTTATTCAAAGTAATCATAGCCTGCAATTTCAGTGCAATGAAGGATATGTCCTTGTGGCTCCATCTGTCAGAAAGTGTGTTGACGGTTACATGGAGTTGCCTTTATGTATCTCTGGTAAGCGTGCTCAAAATATGATTGATTCCTTTGAAATTAGAACTAATTAAAGAAATTAATATAGCAATAAATATGCTTCTAAATCACATAGTAGCTTAATTTAAAACAAAAATCTTAAGTACATCTACTTGGAGAAGAATGTTCTGGCATTTTCCCAAAGATATGAATTGCCTCTAAGGTTCAATCCAAAATCTTGAATTTCAGCTAAGAATTATTCTTTTGTGTGGTTGAAGATATGCATAAGATCGATAGGAATAGGAATTTGTTTCAAAAATTGCAAGGGTTATATAAAAATATGTTGATATATAATTAGGGGAGAACCATATTTTGCATGATGAAAAATCGCTTTTGTTTGAAATTGGCTGGATGACTTTATTAGATACAGTCATCATACAGTTATTATATACATATCAACTTATGACAATTGAGCCCAACATTTCTCTTGTTAAATGAGACAGTTTTAAAGTGAATTTTGCCCCATTTTATGTCTTTCTTGCCAAGTGAGTCATTGCAGTTGTTAAATTAGTATCACAGTTGTTAATCTGGCTTCTCCATTGATTTTTAGAATTTAGAATACTTTAGAATATTTCATTTCTTAGCAGTCCCAGACTGAATAGAATTGAAGATTAAATCTTAAATCATCATCGTCATCATCATTTTCATCATCATCTATCCAAATCTGCCTATCCCAGGTCCTTGGTAAGGACTTGATAAGTAGACAAAAATGCCAACTGTCTTTCTGCCTGAGCAGAAAGGAAACCGCAGATGAGAAAAATATCAACTCCTAATTGACAAAATGTTTTTGGAAAACTGCAAGAGAAGGAAGATGAACCTGAATGTAGCATGAATTGACTACAAAAAGGCATTAAACTCTCTGCCTCATGCCTGTATAACCCAGTGCCTAGAAATAACAGGAGTCAGTAGAAACATCACTTTATAGATCAAGTCTGTTCTAAAGATGTTATAAAGACCGACTTAAGTAGTTGGAAGAAAGAAGAGAAATTCAGAGATGCTATCATGTGTAGAAAGTTACTGAACCATTGAGGCAATTTCACGAGTAGCTGACAATGCGAAGGACCCAAGTGCAATTTTGGAATAAAAATCTGCCACCGATCTTTATGATGATGATGATTTAACTGTAAACTTCCCAGTGCAATTGAAAGAAGAATTTCAAGCTAATTTGCAACTTTGGAGAGGACAAGTTCCAGACTTTTTCTTCATGAATATAAATGAGATTGAGAACCCCTTGAGAAAAAGAGAAGTTTATAATTACTTGGTAGATATCTCAGAGAATCAAAAATATTTTAATCTATGAAGATAAGCTGGGAGGAGTGACATAAATTTAATGAGTTTATTGGAATTAGGATGGGTTTTTACCAGTTTGCTACTGTGTTTTTCCGAAAATAAGACCCTGTCTTATATTTTTTTGAACCCCAAAATAACTGCTTGGCCTAATTTTCAGGGAGGTCTTATTATTTGGGGGCACGTGGAGCAAAATGGGCTCCTTTTGCTGTCTTATCTTATTTCCAGCTCTGCATTTAAATATTTTCAGGGAGGGCTTATTTTCAGGGGGAGGCTTATTTTAGCTCATGCGCTCAAAAGCCCGATTGGGCTTATTATCACAGGATGTCTTATTTTTGGGGAAACGGTATATGTAACTGAAAGAAAGTTTTAATGTAACTCTATATTTGTAAAGTGGGTTTGAAAATGTGTTTTATTTCTGTATATGTAATGCTTGAGTAATCCCTTAATCTTGTAAAATATTATTGAAAGTATATTTGAAAGTATCTATGTTAAGAGGAAATTTAAAAAACATAAGAATTTAGTGATTTTACTAATATTTGTAAAGAAAAGTTTAGAGTTTTAAAATGGATGTTAACGAAAAGTTTTTTTCTCTTTAAGATTAAAGAATCTGAAAAAATATAATGATTAATTTGGCTAATGTTAATGATAACTGCTAGTAGAAATATATATTATTTTCTGCAGCAAGAAAAAAAAGTTGAGACGGTTAAATTGATTGCTTTATTTAAAGAAACTTATGGTATTTTGCTATTTTGAATCATCTTCTAATTCCAGAAATCTAACCATTTTTGGGGAACGGCAAGGCTATATCATATATGTGGACCAGCCAAGTAAATTTGGAAAATTGCTACTATTTAAATATCAAAAACTGAATTCAAGAAATGTATAATTATTCATTTTAGAAAAGGCTATTTTTTCTGCTAAGAAAAAATGATACTGTATAATTTTTTTCATAGATTCATGACAAGAACAGATTATGTTTTTGTGTAATTTAAAATATTAGTAACATGTGAAATATATTTTGGTGATTTATATCAATTTAATATGTTAATTCTTAGAGGAGGAATTATTAATTTATCCATTTTTAAGATGCTTTTATGTTAGTCATTCCTTAGATTATCTGTTCCATAGATCTACGTATATTGCTGTTTTTTCTGTGTATATTTCAAAAATACAATAAACACATACAACTTGAATGAATATTCATTAAAACAGATTTATTGGCATCTTTTGCAATCAATCAAGAAATACAGATAATCTCAAAGCTTTAGGTTGGAATATGGCCAAAGTCTTTACCCTTCATGCTTTCATATTTAATAGAAAGAGGGCAAAACTGCAGTGGTCCACCCAGGACTGAGAACGGAGACATTTCTACTTTATCTGAGAAGAAATACAGATCTGGCTCTTCAGTAGAATTCAGATGCCAAAAATATTATGCCATGGAAGGTCAGAACAGATCTTTCTGTGACAATGGGACCTGGACAAAAGTGCCCATTTGCCTCGGTAAGCAGAAAAGAAATCCAAGTCTTCATCCAATTTCCGTCAGCATTTTCAATCATTAAGATACATTCACTGCTTTCTTTCTTTCTCACATAAAAATGTTTCAATTGGTCTTGCCTACAGCAGCTCTCCTTTATCTATGGGCTTAGTTCTACATCTGAGATGAACTGGTTAGTAGATGAAAGCTAAATTCTACCATTAGACCTTTGCAACAAGATAATATGACACATTTGGACCCTCACTTCTTCTCTAACAGATTTATTTTCTTTTTCATCTGAGATCCCTGTATGATTCCCAAGGCTGAACTGGAAAGGCAGAAGATAGAAGTTAAAGATGGAATGGATGCATCTGAAAATACATTTGTGCAACGTGGTCATTCTATTGAGCTCACCTGTAAAACAGGATATGTCCTTGCAGCAAATGCTTCCCAATCAGTTTCTGTAATCCATTGTAATGGGACACCACCTGTAATTCCTAATTGTGAAGGTGATTCAAAAAGTTTAATTTTACAAACTGTGGCTAAGTTAGTGCAAAACCAGCACATTCATCCTTGAAAATTTTTCAAAAAGATTGTTCACTCATAAGTGCAGGATAATATATCTGCATGGCAATACTGTTTATATCAGGGGTGTCAAACCGGTGGCCCATGGGCTGGATGCGTCACGTGCAGGCCGTGCCCACCCCAGCTCCGCGAAGAGAAAAAATGTCAAGATACGTCATGTGACGCTATGAGTTGGGCACCTGTGGTTTATATCATTGAATGCTACAGTAATTGCTTTTGCCAAAACCAAATCCCACAGCTGAGTTACTACACTTATATTTTTAAAGAATTCATAATCTATTATCATATTAAAATCCATACAGCAGTAATAATAGAAATTGCAACTCAGTTACTAACAAGAATATAGGAACTTTTTTTTTTTTGGTTACTGCTAGAAAACATTGCTTTTTCTGATTTGGGGACTAGTAGATTAGTGGATTTCACAATTCTTGTAGTTTTACACCTCCCAGAACCAGTAGTTTCTATACAGGCATAGGAAGAACTTCATGGAGATGTTTGTTTGTTTGTGCATTCATGGCATTTCTCTATCATGTTGCTCCTATATATATTTTCTTGTTCAATACAACAGATGATTTATTTTTTCCAGAAATTACATGCAACTCTCCAAGAGTATTAAGTGGTTCTTTCCGACCTATAAAAAATATATACCATGACGGGGATCTAATTCGAATACAGTGTGACAGTGGATTTACACTTGAAACAGATTTCGGAGGAAAGGTGGTTGAATGCACAAAAAATGGATGGTCACCTTCACCAAAATGTGTCTGTAAGTAGAGGCTGCATAAATTACTGATTAGGGCCAATATATTTAACTGCACAAGTGTACATTTTCACATTACTTTACATGAACTTTTCTTTTTCTTTCTTTCTTTCTTTCTTTCTTTCTTTCTTTCTTTCTTTCTTTCTTTCTTTCTTTCTCTCTTGCCTTTCTTTTTTTCCCCTTCCTTCCTTCCTTCCTTCTTTCCTCCTTCCTTCCTTCCTTCCTTCCTTCCTTCCTTCCTTCCTTCCTTTCCTTCCTTCCTTCCTTTTCCTGCCTGCCTGTCTGCCTGCTTGTCTTTCTCTAAAGGACAAATTTCACCCAGCACAGTTTAGCAGATTTTGCACATATTTAAAATTTTTATGTAGTTGCAACAGGATACAGGAAGACATGAAAGGAAGATGTTCCATCAGAAGAAAATAAACAAAATTGTACAATTGCAATTTCACTCATTCACCTTGAAAAGTTTCTAAATACATATGGGATGTGTGCAAGAAACGTGTTTTAACAAAGTGTGGAACATCTGCTTTTCAAATAAAGAGGAATAACAAAAGTTATAGGGCCATTCATAGGCAGGTAAATACACATGTCAGAAAGCATAAAAACAACACAGACAGTATTACTTTCTGTTAGCAAAATAAGTAGGGCTATTGTAATTATGGATACAAATTATAGATTGGGGAGCCTAATGTTCCCTAAATTTTGAACTGAAGAAAGGTCTAAAAGTTGCTAAATAGCTGGAAATGTTGAATGTTACAGTATGAAATGAATAGCTTTAGAGAGTGGAAGAAAAGGCAGAGGATAATTTATTACAACTGCCTTCTTCCAGAAATGAAAATAAATAATAATAATAATAATAATAATAATAATAATAATAATAATAATAATAATAATAATAATAATAATAATTTTATTTCTATACCGCCCTTCTCCCGAAGGACTCAGGGCGGTGTACAGCCTATTTAAAAACAGAATAGACATCGAATTAAAATAATTAAAAAATATTAAATAATTGGCTTAATTTAAAACCCCCAAAATTTAAAACATCCAATTAAAAATTATGTTGCTAACCCAGCCTGGCGGAACAATAGGGTCTTGAGTGCGCAGCAAAATACCCGGAGGTCAGAAATCTTACGAATTTCCGGGGGCAGTTCATTCCACAGGGCTGGGGCTCCCACAGAGAAGGCCCTCCCCCTGGGTGTCGCCAGCCGACATGACTTGGCCGATGGCACCCTGAGGAGACCCTCTCTGTGGGAGCGGACTGGCCTGTGGGAGGCTATTGGTGGCAGAAGACGGTCTCGAAGGTACCCGGGTCCTATGCCATGGAGCGCTTTAAAGGTGGTGACCAACACCTTGAATCGCACCCGGAAGACCACTGGGAGCCAGTGCAGCTCGCGCAGGAGGGGTGTCACGTGGGCGCAACGGGTTGCACCCATAACCACCCGCGCGGCCGCATTCTGGACCAGTTGGAGCCTCCGAATGCTCTTCAAGGGGAGCCCCATGTAGAGAGCATTGCAATAGTCCAACCGGGAGGTGACAAGGGCGTGAGTGACTGTGTGCAGGGCGTCCCGATCCAGAAAGGGCTGCAACTGGCGAATCAGGCGGACCTGATAAAAGGCCCCCCTGGCCACGGCTGTCATATGTTCTTCTAAAGACAGCCGTGCGTCCAGGAGGACACCCAGATTGCGAGCCCTCTCTGTGGGGGGCAAAGATTCACCCCCAATAGTCAGCGATGGCACCTGCTGACTATATCGGGATGCCGGGAGCCACAGCCACTCGGTCTTGGAAGGGTTGAGTCTGAGCCTGTTCCTCCCCATCCAGACCTGCACGGCCTCCAGGCAGTGAGACATCACATCAAGGGCATTGTTGGGGTGGTCTGGGGTGGAGATGTACAGCTGAGTGTCGTCAGCATACAGGTGACACTTCACCCCAAAACCACGGATGATCTCACCCAGCGGCTTCACATAAATGTTGAACAGGAGGGGCGAGAGGACCGACCCTTGCGGCACTCCCCATGCGAGATGCCTCGAGGTCGACCTCTGTCCCCCTGCCAACACAAACTGCGAGCGGTCGGAGAGGAAGGAGGAGAACCACCCTAGAACGGTGCCCCCTATTCCTAACCCCCTCAACCGCCGCAGCATGATACCATGGTCGATGGTATCAAAAGCCGCTGAGAGATCTAATAGGAGTAGGACAGAGGAACAACCCCTGTCCCGAGCCCTCCAGAGATCATCCACCAACGCGACCAATGCCCTTTCTGTGCTGTGCCCCTGCCTGAAGCCCGACTGGCACGGGTCCAGATAGATAGCTTCATCCAGGTGTCGGGGAAGCTGTCGTGCCACCACGCTCTCAACAACCTTCGCCACAAAACGAAGGTTGGAGACCGGACGATAGTTGGCTAATTCAGCCGGGTCCAGGGAAGGCTTCTTGAGGAGGGGCCTCACTACCGCCTCTTTCAAGGCGGCAGGAAAGGCACCCTCGCTCAAAGAAGCAGTTATAATCCCCTGGAGCCAGCCTCGTGTAACCTCCCGGGAGGCCAGTACCAACCAGGAGGGACACGGGTCCAATAAACATGTGGCGGCACTAATCTTACCCAGAACCCTGTCCACATCCTCGGGAGCCACAGGATCAAACTCCTCCCAGATAACATTCTCAAGACCTGCCCTCATCTCCTCCCGTGGACTCATCCAATCGGAGTCCAAGCCATCCCGAATCCGAGCGACTTTATCGTGCAGGAATTGCACAAAATCCTCAGCACGACCCTGCAAGGGATCTTCCCGCACTCCCCCCCGAAGAAGGGAGTGGGTCATCCTAAACAGGGCGGCTGGGCGGTTCTCTGCAGATGCGATAAGAGCGGAAAAATGGTTAGATTTTGCCGCTTTTATCGCCACTAGGTAGGTCTTGATATAAGACCTCACCTGTGTCCGGTCGGAATCGGATTGACTAGGCCTCCAAATGCTCTCTAGGCGTCTTTTCCGACGCTTCATCTCTCTCAGCTCCTCAGAGAACCAAGGAGCCAATTGAGATCAGCATCGGGTCAGAGGCCGCAAAGGCACGACGCGATCCAAAGCTCCAGCGGCCGCGCTTTCCCAGGCGGCCACCAGCTCTTCAGTCGAGTCGTGTGTCAGAGTCTCAGGAAATGGCCCAAGCTCCGTCAGGAACCTTTCGGGGTCCATCAGGCGCCTGGGACGGAACCATCTGGTCGGTTCCGTCTCCCTGCGGTGGGGGGAAGCGGTAGGAAAGTCCAGGTGAAGGAGCGAATGATCTGTCCATGACAAGGGTTTAATGTCTAGATCCCCTCTACCCTCTGATCAACCACTGACCAGAGATAAAAATCAAGTCCAGAGTGTGTCCCCCTATGTGAGTGGGGCCTTGAACTACCTGGGTCAGGTCCATGGCCGTCATGGAAGCCATGAACTCCCGAGCCACCTCTGACGTCTCACCCGCAGATGGAAGGTTGAAATCCCCCATGACAATAAGTCTGGGGGTATCAACCGCCACCCCGGCAATGACGTCGAGTAGTTCGGGCAGAGTCGCTGCCACGTGGCAGGGAGCCACGTACGTGGCCAGCAAACCCATCTGCACCCCACGGCCCCACTTCACACAAAGGGACTCACATCCGGCTATCTGAGGAACAGTGGTCTCCCTTGGACAAAGACTTTCCCTAATAATCACCGCCACTCCCCCACCCCTCCCCTGGGCCCTTGGCTGATGAAATGCACGGAAACCTGGCGGGCACATTTCGACGAGGGGGACCCCCCCTCTTGGCCCAATCAGGTCTCCGTAATACCTGCCAGGTCCGCACCCCCCTCCGAAATAAGATCACAAATGAGGGGGGCTTTATTAACCACCGACCTGGCATTACATAACATCAGCCGCAGACCCTGGGCCTGAAACTCTGCGCAACCCAGGACACGAGTTGCGCATTGGGGGCCGGAGTGTGCAATCGCTCGGAGACAGCGCATGCGCACCCCCGACACTTGATGTGACCCCCTGCGTCCGCCATACCTGCCCCTCCCACTTATCACATTGATGGAATTGCCCTTTTTTCGCCACCCGGAGCCCCGGTTAGGTTACCCTTCTCGTCTCCTCCGCTGCGCCCAACCAACCCACCACCCCGCACAGTAGCTATATGGACCCCCCGGTCCATCTCTACAACCCCCTCCCCCCTTCCCGGGTCCCCTTAAAAACCCCTCCCCCCTCCCAGACCCTTTTAAAATACAAAATGAAAATTTGACTAAGAAACCCCACAACCTCCTCCTCGCTGCATGCCACCTCTCAGGGTTCCAAGACCCTTCATTGAGGTAGGCCCTCGATAGCGTAGAGGGCCAAATCTGCAAGAGGGGGGAATCTCGCAGACCAAGAAGTTCAGTCCTAGAATACATCTGGGGGACTGTAATGATGATAAATAGGCTGACATAGTCCGGGGGCTTCAAAAGAGGAAACTTCATCGGCTGATGACAAAAAGAATCTCACTTCCTGATTGGTGCACAGACATATATTTATTTATTTCATTTAAATAGCTGTCAATTGTGTACCAAGCGCTGAGTGGTTCACAACCAAAATATAAAGAGACATCTCTGTATAATGAAAAAATGCTAAAACCAAAAAACCTAACATCATAATCAAACTTAGGTCACCTTAGTCCAGTTCTGTCTTCACTACAACTCTAAGCTATCTGCATCCCCTTTAAAGTATGTATGGTTTATTTATTTCAGTGTTTCTCAACCTTGGCAAGTTGAGGATGAATGGATTTCAACTCCCAGAATTCTAAGGACTGAATCCCACACAACTTCAAGTTGCCAAATTTGAGAAACACTCATTTTTTTAATTTTAATTTTAGGGTTTTTTTAAAGAAATTTGTAAAAATATTTCAAATTTGACTGTCCTTTTAATTCATTTAAAACTTATATCACATCCCTGTCAAGCTTTTTGCTAGCGACTTTAAATTGTTAAAATTATTATTTTAATATTTTGTTTAATCCACAATGAAGCTCACTCATCAAGTCTTTTGCTGTTCTGAAAACCCCCTTTAACTTTAAAATAATTTTAATCCAAATGTCCTTAAGAAAATAAGGTTTTAAGTGAACCCAATGTCCTTAAAGTTTTCATTGTGTTACACTGGTTCTCCTTCTTCCTGTGGAATAGTTCTAATCAGTGTTGATGGGAGGAGAAGTCTAGCCTACTGTTCTTGCTTTGCAGGTTAACGGATTTTCCTGTGTATAAGACACTACTTTTTCTTTAAAATATTTACTTGAAAATGGAGGGGTGTCTTATACACAGGAGGCAGAGAAAAGGCCACACATGCTGGATGAGCCTCTCTCTTATGTGCAACTCTACCATTCCTCTCTATTGTAGTTGTTTCCTATATCACATTGCCACTCTTGGTTTCATCTCTATTGTTCCTGTGATGCATTTCCTGTTCTTGTTGTATTACTCACTCTAACAAGATGGCTTCTGCACAGTGATGGCTTCTAATGTGCTTGCTACAAGAAACTACATGAAACATGGGGGCGTCTTCTACATGGGGGATCTTATAGACAGAAAAATACAGTATCTCAGTGGTCAGCACTCTCCCCACTTCATTGAAACTTCCCAATGTCAACAGTAACATGAAAACATTGGATGAGGTTGAAGGCATTTCATTTGATTGTTAAAATAACTGAATAGTAGACTGCATTAAGATTGATTATTGTCCATTCCCAGTAAGTATGATAAAAGAGTCATTTATTCAATCTGTTAGGATGAAAAATGAGATTAGCATTACAGATAGACTTCTTCCTTCTCTAATAATTTAGATTTGTTATTTAGCTTTTTAAAATTATTATTTCAATGATTATAGAGAATATTAATGACTTTTGCTTGTGTTTTATAGTAGAAATAACTTGCAAGGCAGACTATATTGAACATGGAACCATATTATCTCCAAAGGCAATTTATAAGGAAGATGAGAGAATACAATTCTCCTGTAATGAAGGATACACATATGTTGACAGACCAGATGCCATATGTACTATGTATGGATGGAGTCCAAAACTTCAGTGTACAGGTATGTATGTTTCTAATGGTCATGGTTACCCTGAAATCTTATACATACTGGATGCATAGGATTGCAGCTCCAATCAATCTGAAAAAATTCTGGTGGTTTAGGAAAGAAGCCTTTGTATGTTTGTATTTGATTTCATTTTCACCAGAGATACTTACAGACAACATGAATAACAAGTATTGTCTTAGAAGAATCATCTTTCTTTTATTTAACATGTAAAAATGTTGTTTCAGTTGTCCTCTGAATCTATGGGTTATTTATAGGAATACTGATTGCCTAAATTGCCTATAATTGCCTATAATTATTAAAGGAATAGTTTAAAAAGAGCTACTAATTCTATAATTTCAAAATCGTAACTTTCCATGATAGATAAAAATGCAGGGACCATAGTTTCCAGGAACTTGTAGAACCAAACAACACACTGTATTGTCTTTTAAATTTAATTGATCAGACTTAAAATGTCCAATGTCTTTCTTCAGGAGAGGTCAGAATTGTTTTGAAGATCATTTGGGACAAGCATTTATTTGGATCTGTAATCAACCATACATAGTCTTACTCAGCAATAAATGTAGACCCAAATAGGAGTGAATGTTTCATGTAACATTTCTAGGACATGGGAAACATGTGACAGATTGTGTCTAACTCAAAGTTTAGAAAAAAAGCATTTGTTTTCTTTAGGGACAATATAGATGATAGTCCCACAAGGCAGCAAAACAAGCTATTTTTGGAAGCATGGGATGAATGAAGCAACAGAAAATCAGTTGGCCAACAGATAGTGTTCAACAATTCTATTTCAGATGATATTTTTCCATATAGCCTCAGATTGTTCATGTAAAAGAGGTGGGATAGTCTGTCAGATGTTTTTGATGTTTTATAGCCATGCCCTGACTTGTTTAGTATCGTTGAAAGAAAAATTGGTGCATTGACAAATAGTAGTGGTGATACTGAATCTCCTTGAAGGATTTCTGTCTTGATATTACCTCTCCTAGCCTATCACCATTGACCAACAACTGTGTCTTCCATTGTGCTTTAGATCCTTGCGCAAGCCTTCTGATGTTTCTACTGATTGCTATTATTTCTTGACGCTTGATTATCCAATCATATGGAAGGGAGTTGAATACCTCCTTGTAATCAACCAAAGCTATGTTCAAGTTAGACAACTTCCTTTTCCTGCAGTTTTCCATAATCATCTTATCAATTCGGAGCTGATCTTTTGTTCCTCTGCTATTTGAGTAGTTTCCTTTCTACTCAGTCAGAAAGAGCTTGTTTTTAAGTAGATGCTATTGGACTGTTTTAGCTACTTATACACACCAATGAGAAATCATAGCCGCCAGTTTTTTAGCTAGTGTTTACCTTCATTCGTATCAAGTTTTTCCCAAGAACCTAAGATGTCATAATATATTAGGGGAGCATGTGAATCCAAGTAGTGTGGCTTTTTCTAGATGGATGGAAATTTTGTGAATGCGCAGATGTTTTAAATGACATCCAAGATTTTGGGATATGACACCTAGTATGCCAATAATGACTAGGGCCACCATGGTAATATTATGCCATAATGTAAGCCAGCTGGGTAACTTTGGACCAATTAGTTTATCTCAGCTCAACCTACATCGTATGGTTGTTTTGAGGTTAGGAGTATGAAGGAATATTATGCATTTTGGCCCTTTGAATTACTTAGAAAGCAATAAAGCAGGATAAAAATCAAATATTTCAACTTTGATTTTCAGATCTTAACACTGTGATCTTTTCCAATTCTTGTTTTAGATTCTATTATCCTTTGATATTGCCATCAATATTCCGCACTTTCTTATTTTCAACCACTGTTAAACTTGGTGTGTTATGAGCTGAGACATTATCTGTTTGTATTCGGAAATCCTGCAATATTTTAACCTGTTTATTTTCAACTACTTTTCCAACTCTATGTTCCCATCCATTTTTTGTTTCTGGAACCTGATAATTTTGACAGTTGTTTCAGTGAATCTTTTTGATGACTGTGTTATTTTGTTGTTTATAATCATTTGTGTGATTTCTTGCATGAGCTGAGTAAATGATCTACTGTTCCTTCCTTCTCTGCATAATATGTAAAGATCATAAACAAAATACATTCTGTACGTCCACTGCAAGGCTTATAGCATGAGGATCTCTCCTCATTTTGCAATATATTAATCTCATAGGCAGTGACTTACTGACTATGTATCCCTGTTCATTTTTCTCTATAGAAATTCAGTGTCCCTCTCCAGAAGTGAAGTATGGCATCTTTCAACCTAGGCAATCTCAATATATGTATAACGATGCAATAGAGATAATATGTTATTCAATTGCATATTTCCGAAAAAAAGTTTTCTAAATGCACTGCTAATAGTTGGAGCCCGCCTCCTCTCTCTTAAGATAAGCAGCTTTTTTTAAGTTTCTTTGTTTTTAGTTTCTTTCTAAAATAGAAATTGCTTTATTTTTTATGAATGGTAAATTGCTTTATTGAAAATCAATGATTTATTATGGAATAATAATAGTGACACTATACTTTATTAGAGCTGGCAGTTGTGCTTGTAATTCACCCTGTTTGTTAGCCAAACTTTGAGCGTTTGTATATAAGCATTTGAGAACTTTATGTCTGTCCATGTTTTTTCCCCCCTTGGTCTCCTACCTGGTGTTTGAGATTTGCATTTTCCTCATCACTCATTACTTCATTGTTTGATTTGTTTTCTTGGGTTTAGGTAACATGTAGCCCACTTTACAGAGAACTTTTCCTTCTGAAGCTAGTCAGGTAGCTCAAAGTGAAATGACTGTGGAAGATAGCTAATAGTTCTTTGGGAAAAGGGAAGGTTCTCTGTCTATTGAAGCATCACAGATAGACTGCATAGCACTTGGAGTAATAGGAGAAATCAGCAAATACCACTTTGATACAGAACAAGAAATTATCGGCAAAAGTGGTTGAACAGACTGACTTTTTTTTTTTTATGGCACATGAATAGAATGATTGCAACAATAGGGGAAAGAAGATAAGTTGAAGAGTTTAACTTTGATTAAATGAGGAATGGAGGGAATATTACTGAAATGAGAGGCAGAAGGCCTGAACACCAAAAAAGGCTGCATGCAAGTAGCTGCAGGAATGAAATGAACAGTTTTAAAGAGAGAAAGGAAAAGACAGTAAAGTTAGGACTGTCTCAATCTGTGATTAATGGAAACACAACAGCCTCATGTCTTGCTTGGTTTATAGACACTTGCGAAACACAATGGGCACACACCAGTCTCTATAAAATTTGTCAAAAGCCACAAAATATTTAAGCACTTTGAAAATCTATGTTGTCCAGAAATTGTCAAACAACTATGACTTATCCAAAGGTGGTAAATGGGAAATTAAACAGAGATATGGGTATGCCTAACAATTCTGATGCCAAAATATTTTTGTATAAAAATTGAGCATAATAAAAAAATAACCTCAAAGAGGCAAGGAACAACAATCAAAGAAAAAATAAGTTAGCCAGAAGGTAGGCCAGTATTTGAGCTTTGGCAGCAGCTTCCTAAAACATTCCAAGTTTCCTGCTTAACCACCCTGAACACAAAAACTGTAACTTCACAGGTCTTCCCAAAAACAAAGAATTCTGAAATCAGGAGCTATCTTGTTATACTAAATCACATTGAGATATGACATATGATATTATGACAACACCATTATCTGAATGGAGTCGCTTAGAAAAAGATACTGTGGAGTTATATTGGGGTGGTGGTAGTTTTTTGATTCTGCTTATATTTGTATCCTGATTCAATATCCAGCTATTGAATCAAGGTTACCTAACATGTTTTATGGAAAAAAGGGAATATAAATCTCTCCAGTCCTAGCCCATAGATGTAGTATGTATAGTATGACTGGCAATTTTGGTGGAAAAAGTATAAAACTTTTTAATACTTTTTTAAAAAACAGAAACGGGGTTGTTTCTATGGACAAACCAGAAATTATGAAGTTCTCTCTGTTGAAAATCTCTTCAAAGATACTAGTGAGGTTTTATGTTCTCATTAGAGATCACAAGATACTTTTAAAAATTATATTTTGTGAAGCTGCCTGAGGTATGCATGCAATGAATTTATTCATTGTATCTTCATTGTATCTCCCTAATATGTACAGTGACTTCGAAGCAACTCAGCAGCATCCAGAAAATGGACATCTAAATCCTAAAACATTCCTGGCTAGACATTCTACCTCACAATCAAAATCTGAATCAAATCATCTTCTCTTTCAAGGTTCCTTGAGTTTTCTTGAGAGGCTGCTGGGTAGCCTCTTCTCCCAACCTGCAGCCTAGTGCCACTTTTTGTCTTAAGACACTTAAAACTTTTTCCTATCCAGCAGGAAGTGAGGGGTGGTCATGGGCATTCAGTATTGGACCAAAATCATATCTACTGAATTGTGAATTGTATCTCAGAGGTGCAATCTGCTATTCCGTCTATAGCAGTGGTTCTCAACTTGTGGGTTGGGACCCCTTTGGGGGTCGAACAACCCTTTCACAGGGGTCGCCTAAGACCATTGGAAAACACATATTTTCAATGGTTTTAGGAATAATTTTATGGTTGGGGGTCACCACAACATGAGGAACTGTATTAAAGGGTCACAACATTAGGAAGGTTGAGACCCACTGGTCTATAGTAACAATGTGAAATAGTATTTCTTTATCTATTGAGTGATATCCTTGCATTTGAATGGCAGATGTTTCTGAACCTTAAGCTTAGAACTGGAAAGAGAAATAAGGATGAAGGAAAAAATGACATAGAGAAAAGGTTGCACAAATTTTCCTGATGAGACAATCACAGTAGTTTTCGTTTTTTTTTTACTGGAAAGAGTAATTTCTTAAAATATTAGCTGAGGGAAACATTTTCTTTTAAAACCAAAGCAATATAAGTTAGTTCTCAGTTTATCCAATGTAGGCATCTTTTCCAGTTCCTTGTATAACAAGGGAAGAAGATTTGAACTGCCACAATATACAGCTGAGGTGGAAGGAGTGGAATAAAGTATATTGTAGAGATGGAAATACAGATGAATTTCAGTGTAAAAGAGGCTATCAGCCACACTCATATTCCAGGCCATTTAGACTTCCATAAATGGAAAAATGGACTATCTGTATTCAGGGGTGGGCTGCTGGGGGTTCGCAGGGGTTTGGGAGAACCTCTAGCTAAGATTCTGTGTAGTTTAGAGAACCCCCAAATCCCACTCCTGGTTGGCCCCGCCCATCCCTCCCCTCCCAGGAGTCCCCACTTGGCCCATTTTAGATGCAAGGTAAGTGCAGGGTGCCTCCATGAAAAACGGTTCAGGAAGGCCAGAAATGGCTGTTTTCATCCTCCCGGAGGCTTGAGGAAAGCCTCCAGAGCATGGGGAGGGCAAAAACGCCCTCCCCCGCCATGGTTCAGGAGGACAACTAGGCCATGCCCACCGTGGGCACGCCGACCCAGCAACCGGGCAGAGAACCCCTTGCTAAAAATTTTGAAGCCCACCCCTATCTGTATTGCATTAATATTTATACTTTTCCCTTACAGTTTCCATCACTGTCTTGCTAGGTGTCTTTCCTTATCCCACTTTGGAGAGAATCACTCTTTTAGAAAGATGGATGGTTATAACCAAATTAAAATAAATTTGGTATATGATTATTTCATTGATATGCCTCATAAAGGGAAGAAGATGGCTTCTCAATCATCTTGAACCAAGAGGTTTCCTTTGGATAATGGAAAGGGAGAAAGGCTAGATGAATTCACACAGTTTTTGCATATTTTAAGGGTATTCATGGGTTGAAAAACACCTGAAATATTTAACAAACCGAAAGAGATGTCTCTGGATAAAATGGAATTCTAAACTAACTTGGCTTTCTGAAATTGTTCTAAACCAGGGAAATCCATAGGGATCCCTTGATTTAAATCAGTTTCCTTTCATTTAGAATAATAAGGGGGGAAGTCTCTCTCTGTGTGTGGTAAGTGGTGTATTTTAAAACAACAAGGATTGGGTCAGAGAGGTACAAGAACTGCCATAATTTCCTCTCTTCCTCAACCCTGGCAGATTCCTCTCTTCTGGGGCTGTAGTGAGTAGAAACTCGAATTTATCCCAGGGATGGATTCTACTTACCTTTACTACTGGTTCGCAATGGGATCGCGCATGCGCAGCTTCTGCACATGTGCAGATCGCTTCTGATGACATCAGGGTCAGTGGGCAGAGCCTCCTGCCAGTTTTACTACCGGTTCTATAGAACCGGTCCGAACTGGGGACAACCTACCACTGATTTATCCTCAGTGGATATTCTCACTGATGTCAATAGCCCCAGTGCAGCAAATTTAGTCTGAATTCAGCCTGAATTTTTCACTGTAAAATTCTTGGGTTGGAGCCAATAGTCCATTTCAATCAAAGACGTTTCATTTAGTAATGATTCGTCCAATTTATCCAATGGTATTTCAGAGGGTCTACTCTGAGCAAAACCAAATTTGGATTCAGTCCAGTAAAGTTCCTTTACTTATCCTAAATGTTATTTTTCTGGTTCACGCTGCCTGCCAGAATTTAGATCCTAAAATATATTTTAAAAATTCTGATTAGCATCAAGATTCCTAAAATGTTTGAGGTTTTATTGTATCAACAGTAATTTTAGAGATGAAGAAAAGAAGGAAACAATTGCTTAGTGACAGAATGCTCTACAGTCTACTCTAGAACAAGCCTCCATTTTGTTCACTTGATGTAATGGATAGAGATACAGGGAGTCCTCAATTTGCAACAGTTTATTTAGTGACTATTCAAAGTTACAACAGCACTGAAAAATGTAACTTATGACTGTTTTCACAGTTACAACCTTTGTGGCATCCCCATAATTACATAGTCAAGATTCAGATGCTTGGCAACTTGGTCCATATTTATGACCTTTGCTTTGTCACAAGGTCATGTTATCCCGTTTTGCGACCTTCTGATCAGCAAAATCAATGGGGAAGCCAGATTATTAGTTATTAACTGATCAACTGCATCAATTCACTGAACAACTATGGCAAGAAAAGTCGTAAAATGGGGCAAAACTCACTTAAAAATGTCTCACTTAACAACAGAAATGTTGGGCTCATTTGTGGTTGTAAATCGAGGACTACCTGTAATCAAGTCTGATATTTCATCCATATTGCCCATGTGTGGAATCAGTTTAATATTGCAAAAGTATCAAGGCTGAATTCTGCTACAGAAGAAGAGGTATAAAACATAGTTCTTTAAAATATAACTTGCAAACTCACATTTTATTTTGTATGTCTAAGACAATGAATTCAGCAGCCCATTTTAACCAGCATATGAACATTAGAAATCATGGATAATTCTCCTTAATAATGGATAATTCTCTTTAGTAACTCTGCATGAAACTTCATTGTGAACTCTGGATTGTCTGCAACTGTTCACAATAGATCTTGAAGATAAAAAGCCTCCTTTCTAAAAGCTACATTTTAGTACTTAGTATTATTGATAAAGTGATAATGCAGTTTTCAACAAAAACATACATCATCTTTTACTATTATGATATATGATATACATTTTTCAAAATGTACCAGAAGTCAATAATGTATACCTTTATTTATAATAAAGGAGTTAAAAAATTAAATAAAAAAAGTTAAAAAAGTAAATAAATAAAAAAGTTAAATACTCAGGAGTTCATGGCTTCCATGATGGCCATGGACCTGACCCAATTAGTTCATGGCCCTACTCACTCGGGGGGAAACACACTGGACCTGGTTTTTGTCTCTGGTCAGTGGCTGAGTGGTCTCGAGATAGGGGATATAGCGATTGAGCCCTTGTCATGGTCAGATCACTCCCTCCTTTGCTTTGACCTTCGAACCGCCACACCCCGCCGCAGGGAGGCGGAACCGATGAGGTGGTTCCGCCCCAGGCGCCTGATGGACCCGGATAGGTTCCAGATGGAGCTTGGGCCATTTCCTGAGGCTTTGGCACACGACTCGACTGAAGACCTAGTGGCTGCCTGGAATAGGGCGGCCGCTGGAGCTTTGGACTGGGTCGTGCCTTTCGGCCTCTGACCCGGCGTCGATCTCACCTGGCTCCCTGGTTCACCGAGGAGCTGAGGGAGATGAAGCGCCGGAAAAGACGCCTGGAGAGCAGTTGGAGGGCCAGCCGTTCTGAATCTGACCAAACACTGGTAAGGTCTCATATTAAGACCTACCTGGTGGCAATAAAAGCGGCAAAGTGTAACTATTTTTCCGCTCTTATTGCATCATCAGATAATCGCCCGGCCGCCCTGTTTAGGGTGACCCGCTCCCTGCTCCACCAGGAAGCGCGGGAGGACCCCTTGGAGGGTAGAGCCGAGGACTTTGTACAATATCTGTATGACAAAATCGCTCAGATTCGGGAAAATTTGGACTCTGACTGGGTAGATTCGGGAGGGAGGATGGAGGCAAGTCTTGAGAATATTACCTGGGGAGAGTTTGATTCTGTGACTCTGGAAAACGTGGACAAGATACTGGGCAGACTGAGCGCGGCCACATGTTTATTGGACCCGTGTCCCTCCTGGCTGGTGCTGGCCTCTCGGGAGGTTACACGAGGTTGGCTCCAGGGGATTATAAATGCTTCCTTGAGAGAGGGTGTCTTCCCTGCCGCCTTGAAGGAGGCGGTGGTGAGGCCTCTCCTCAAGAAGCCTTCTTTGGACCCAGCAGTGTTGGCTAATTACCGTCCAGTCTCCAACCTTCGCTTCGTTGAGAAGGTTGTTGAGAGTGTGGTAGCGCGACAGCTTCCTCAGTACTTGGATGAATCGGCTTATCTAGATCCGTTCCAGTCGGGCTTCAGGCCTGGATACAGCACGGAAACGGCATAGGTCGCATTGGTAGATGATCTCTGGAGGGCCCGAGACAGGGGTTGTTCCTCTGTCCTGGTCCTATTAGACCTCTCAGCAGCTTTTGATACCATCGACCATGGTATCATGCTGCACCGGTTGGAAGAGTTATGGGTGGGGGGCACCGTGTTGCGGTGGTTCTCCTCCTTTCTCTCTGATCGGTCGCAGTCTGTGTTGACAGGGGTCGGTTCTCTCACCCCTTCTGTTCAACATTTATGTGAAGCCGCTGGGTGAGATCATCCGTGGTTTTGGGGTGAAGTATCATCAGTATGCTTATGATACTCAGCTTTACATCTCCACCCCAGACCACCCCAATGATGCCCTTAAAGTGATGTCCCAGTGCCTGGAGGCTGTATGGATCTGGATGGGGAGGAACAGACTCAAGCTCAACCCATCCAAGACCGAGTGGCTGTGGTTTCCGACGACCCGATATAGTCAATTGGTGCCATCACTGACTATTGGGGATGAGTCATTGCCCCCCACGGAGAGGGTTTGCAACTTAGGCATCCTCTTGGACTCACGGCTGTCTTTAGAAGAACACTTGACGGCTGTGGCCGGGAGGTCTTTTTATCAGGTTCGCCTGATTCGCCAGTTGCGCCCCTTTCTGGATCGGGACTCGTTAAATACGGTCACTCATGCCCTCGTCACTTCATGCCTGGACTACTGTAATGCTCTCTACATGGGGCTCCCCTTGAGGAGCACCCGGAGGCTCCAGCTGGTCCAGAATGCGGCCACGCGGGTAGTTATGGGAGCAGCATGGTGCTCCCATGTGGCTCCCCTCCTGCGCGAGCTGCACTGGCTCCCTGTGGCTTTCCGGGTGCGCTTCAAGGTCTTAGAGCGCTCCATGGCTTAGGACCAGGGTACTTACGAGACCGCCTTCTGCCACCAATAGCCTCTCACCGCCCAGTACGCTCCCATAGAGAGTGGCTTCTCAGGGTGCCGTCAGCCAAACAGTGTCGACTGGCGGCCCCCAGGGGGAGAGCCTTTTCTGTGAGGGCACCCACCATCTGGAACGAGCTCCCTCCAGAGATACAGAAGATTCCGGATCTGCGCACTTTCCGCCGTGCCCTCAAAACATTCTTGTTTCAGCAGGCCGGCCTGGTCTAACTTTCCCTTTATATTGCTTTTTGATTTTATTTTAAACTAGGATGTCTTGAATTATCTAGGACCAGAGTGTTTAGTATATTTTAATTGGTTTTTTATTAACGTTTGTATTACATGTATTTTTATCGTTCGCTGTTCACCGCCCTGAGTCCCTTAGGAATAGGGCAGTATATAAATTTAATAAATAAATAAATAAATAAATAAATAAATAAATAAATAAATAAATAAATAAATAAATTTTTAGCCCAAATATTTGATTAATGAGAATTACCAATCATCAGCCCTTCTTAAAGCCGTGACCATATATCATTGAAAATGATATTTTAGCATGAAGTGTTGAGTTCATTAAATGAATAAAACTCATCTGTAAAAATCATTTTCATTTCTTATTTTTTGTCTAGATATGTAAATTCTCACAGATATCAGCTAAGACGAATTGAGGACCTGATGCTGATTGAGCTCAATGGTTTCATCAAGGCTTATGCCTACAAAGTTCTTTCACAACACTTTTATTCACAGGTAGCATTCACTTCCCTGTGTGCTGATTGAAATTTATATAAAGGTAAATATTTCCCTGTCAGTCATATCTGCCAATGATGCTCATTTCCTTTTCTTGGCTGAAGGAGGCAGCATTGTCTGAAAACAATTTCTGTGGTCATGTGACCAGCATGGGTGTAGGTCAAAGGTGCATGGAATGCTGTTACCTTCCCACTAAAGTGATACCTATTAATCCACCTACATTTGCATGCTTTGAACTGCTAAGTGGGGCAAATACCGAGAGCTCAACCCACTGCACAAAGCTCAGGTCTCTAATCCCGGGCTGTCAGCCCTCCAGGTGAGAAGCTCAGAGTCTATAACCACTGAGCTATTGCACTCTCTATATCTATCCGTCTGTCCTGTCTGTCTGTCTGTCTGTCTGTCTGTCTGTCTGTCTCTCTCTCTCTATCTCTCTATCTATTTATCTATACATATGCATATACAAATATATCAGTTAAAAAGCCTTTTTTGGCAGTTCCTGGAATAAATTTTGCAATGTTTACTAATGCTATGGCTCAAAGTCCTTCTCACACTGAATACTGAAGTTATTCTTGCAAGACTGGACTAGGACTTACTTTATCCATCCTGCAATAAATCATCATGCTTTTCATTTTTCTAAACTTGTTATATTCAGGCATCCTATTAAGAGTCAGAGAGAAAGAAGAGCTGCTTAACTCATTCTTTGCATCAGTCTTCACGCAAAAAGAAACTATAGCCCAACCTACCAAAAACATAATTATAAAAGACAGACTAGAAATAAATGTTAAAATAAGCAAAAAAAAAAAAAAAAAAAAAGAGGGGGGGGGGACAGAGAGAGAGAACACCTGTCTGATCTTGATGAATACAAATCACTGGGACCTGATGGATTACATCCCAGTGTTCTAAAGGAGCTGGCAGATGTCATCTCAGAACCAGTATCCACATCTTTCAAAAATACTGAAGCACCAGGGAACTACCAGAGGACTGGAAAAGAGCTGATGTGGTTCCCATTTTAGAAAAGGAAAAAAAAAAACAAAAAACCAGAGCCAGGAAGCTACAGACCAATCAGCTTAACATCCTGGGAAGTTATTGGAAAAGATAATAAAAAAACAGAACAGCCAACATCTAGATTCGAGTAAAGTAATAACTAACAGTCAGCATGGGTTTGTTAAAAACAGATCATGCCAAACCAATCTTATTTCATTCTTCAACATAGTGACTAAAGTAGTAGACCAGCTGTGGACATAATATACTTAGATTTCAGCAAGGCATTCGACAAAGTAGACCACAACCTGCTTCTTGGTAAGCTAGGAAAAAGTGGGATAGATAGCATCACCACCAGATGGATTCGTAACTGGCTGACAAACTGTTCTCAACGAGTAGTCCTAAATGGGTCTAGGTCTACATGGAGGGAAGTAAGCAGCGGTGTACCACAAGGCTCCGTTTTAGGCCCAGTACTCTTCAACATCTTCATAAATTATTTAGATGAGTGAATAGCAGGTGAATTCATCAAATTTGAAGATGACATTAGGCTGGCAGGAATAGCCAACCCACCATAAGACAAGCTCAAAAAGGTCTTGACAGACTTTGGGCCCTATCTAACAAAATGAAATTCAATGTAGATAACAAGTAAGGTTCTACACTTAGGCAAGAAAAAACAACTATATGTATACAGGCTAGATGAAACTTGGCTTAATGCCAGTAATTTTGAGAGGAATCTTGGAATCCAAGTGGATAATCACTTAAATATGAGCCAATAGTGTGCAACAGCAGCCAAAAAAGCCAATGCAATCTTGCATTAATTGAGGGATAGAATCAAGATCACTTGAAGTTTTGGAACCACTTTACAAAGCCTTAGTAAGACCACACTTGGAATACTCCATCCAGTTTTGGTCACCACAATAAAAAAAAGAAGTTGAGCGTCTGGAAGGAGTGCAGAGAAGAGCAACAGAAATGGTTAGGGAGCTGGAGTGGAGCCTAAAATGTATGAAGAACGGTTACAGGAAATGTAACCGTTTCCTTTACATGTCATCGAACATCCTCTATATCGTTGAACATCTAAAATCTCCACTTCATAATGTTGTTCTCTGCCTACATCCACAGGTGGAGGTGGAGGAAGTGGGGTTCCTCGTATATTGGGGATTCCCACCGGATGTAGGAGGCTACTATGGAAAACCGGATGGATTTTCCCTAGCAGGGGGGGCAACCGTAACTGTACAGTGACGGGGTTGATAATTTTAACTATTGGGAATGGGCCAATATATTTTGGGGCAATTTTTTTGCATGGCATCTTGCTGTTTAAGTACTTAGTGGAAAGGTAGACCCTCTGACCCACATGGAAAGGTGGTTGTGGTTGCTGTTTCTTATCCAATTGGTATTTGTACCTATCCACTGCCTTCTGCAGGGCATCCCTAACATGGTCCCAGGCTCTTGCCATTTTGCACAGCCATTCCTGTAACCCCACCTCTTCAGATTCTGGGTGGAGACACTCGGGTATCGGGATGAATTCAACCCCTGAAACAATATGGAACGGGGTATATCCGGTGCTGCTATGTATGGTGTTCATGTATGCGACCTCGGTGAAGGGTAATAGGTCCGCCCAGTCAACTTGTTGGTATTTGACGTAGCACCGGATATACCTCTCTACCATTGCATTGACTCTCTCGGCCACCCCATTAGTAGTAGAATGGAAGGCGGAGCTAAGTCCCTGTGAGGAGCCTATTGTTGCCAAGAACTTCTGTCAGAATTTGGCTGTGAACTGTACCCTGCGATCGGAGACAATCCTTTGGGGCACTCCATGAAGGTGGTATATGTTTGTTAAGAACAGTTTGGCTAGCTTTCTAGCCGAAGGTAATCCCGGGGCTGCACCTGTTGCAACTGGAAGGGGAACCTCAGCTGGGATGCCTCTGCCAGCCCCTCAAGTTAGGAGCACTGCTGTTCCTGGGGGACATGCCCCACCTCCAAAGATGTCCCATCTACCCCACAGTGTATGATGATCTTAAAGAGGTGTTCAGTGAACAAGACTGTGATACCCTGCCTCCCCATCGAGCCACTAATTGTGCTATTGAGTTCATTCCAGGAGCTGTTTTACCTGAACCCAAAATGTACTCAATGACGCCGCAAGAATTGGCAGAGATGAGAACATATTTGTTGGCACGTTTGGCGGAGGGATGGGTGTTTACAAAATTAGACCTACGGGAGGCCTACTATTAAATTTTATAGGAAAAACCCAGGAAAGCCTGGGGGGGGGGGAATGGATGGGTTCCGTAACCCTCTCTGCTTTTGACTTCCAGACAGCCACATGGTAGGGGGGCCGCATGTCAGCCAACGTCGGGGCTGACATTCCGGTGGGAACAGAGGGAGACAGAGTGTGCAGCCCATGTTCCTGCCTGGATATCTTGCCTTGCTATCACTTGCCCCCTCCTGCATACGGACGGTGGAATCCTCTTCCTTCAGCTGTTCACATGGAACTCCAGCTGAGGGCGGATAGGACTGCACTTGCGTGGATGAGGTGCCGGCTGCATTAGCCAGCATTAATGGAGGTTTACCAGACCTATCCCGATCGGAACGGCCCCAACGAACCAGGACTAATTGCACTGAATTACTGGCCAGAGGAAGGCAGCTGGAGCCCTCCAATCAGCACAGGGATTTGGGGTGGAATCTGGGGGAGGAGTAGCGCTAGATTTAAAATGAGAAGGGAAAGCACGATAAGGTTAGAGCTGACAATATTTCAATGTAATTGCACTGAGTGATTGTCAGAGCGTGTCGAATTTAGAAAGATAAAACTTTAGAACAACATCCACCTTGTTGTCTGCGATTTATTTTCTTATCCTGATTCGGAACCTGACAATGTATATGTGTAGTCTAGCGAAAAGAAGGACTATGGGATACATGATAGCAGTTTTCCAATATTTGAAGGCTTCTACAAAGATGAAGGTGTCAAACTACCGTATTTTTCAGTGTATAAGACGCACCTTTTTACCCCCAAAAAGGGGGTGAAAATCTGGGTGCGTCTTATATGCTGAATGTAGCCCCGCCCACCCACTGGCCCCCACCCTTCGGCCCTTTTCAGCCAGTTCCAGGAGGCAGGGATCTGGGTCAGGGCACAGCCTGAGGAACAACCCTTCCTCTTCGGGACGGTCGAGGGGGGGGGAATCTGCCCAGCAGCTTCGGGGAACAAGGCAGGTGCCACGATTTGTGGATGGTCACCCCTCTGGCCACGCTGACTTCACTCCCCAGCAATGTGAGGAGCTGCCGCCGCTGCTGCCTAAACCCTCTCTGTGCCCAGGAGCCAAGCCGAGCTGAATGGGAGCCCCTAAAGGGAAACATTCCTCCTTTCAGCCATCGCTGCCGGATTCCCCAATGCAATTCTCAAGAGGGCGGCAGACTCGCGATCTCCTTCCCGATTCCAAACATGGGGTGTGCAGAGACAAAAAAAAAGTGCACCATGTTTCAGGCGGCGGATCTGGCCAGGAGGAAAGAGAAGTTGAGTCTGCTGAGAAGGTGGACGGGGGCGCGCAACTCTGCAATGTGCAGAAAAACACTTTCAAGCGGCAGCACTACAATCTCCTCCCCGAATCCAAAGCAATTACCAGTTCCCCGCTGCACATTGCAGGGGAACTGGCCGCCACTGAAGCGTGACTCTTGAGAATTGCATTGGGGAATCTGGGCAGTGATGGCTGGAAAGGAGGAAAGTTTCCCTTTAGGGGCTCCCATTCAGTTCGGCTTGGCTCCTGGGCGCAGAGAGGGCTTAGGCAGCGGTGGCGGCGGCTCCTCACATTGCTGGGGAGTGAAGTCAGTGTGGCCAGAGGGGTGACCAGCCGCAAATCGTGGCACCCGTCTTGTTCCCCGAAGCTGCAGGGCAGATTTCCCCCCCCCACAGACCATTCTGAAGAGGTTTGTTCCTCAGGCTGTGCTCTGTCCCTCCCCCCAGAGCATGTGAGGGGTCTCTTTGGGGGAAAACGAGTAGTCCCTGCACCTCTTGCTTGCAGGTGAAGGAGGAGGGCAGTGCCACCTTAAAATGCTGGTAGGCAGAGATAAAATACTTTTTTCCTTGTTTTCCTCCCCCAAAATTAAGGTGCGTCTTATACTCTGGTGCGTCTTATACACCGAAAAATACGGTATTTTTCAAAGCACCAAAAGACAAGAGAAGGAACAATGGATGGAAACTAAACAAGGAGTGAAGCAACCTAGAGCTAAGGAGAAATTTTGTAATGGTGAGAGCAATCAACCAATGGAGCAACTTGCCTTCAGAAGTTGTAGGTGCTCCATTGGAGGTTTTTCAAAAAGTGACTGTACAATCATTTATCTGAAATGGTATAGGGTCTTCTGTTTGAGCAGGGGCTGGACTAGAAGACCTCCAAGGTCTTATCCAGCTCTATTATTCTATGTCATATGTTCCTAATGAACTAATAAAAACCGATACAAATTCAGACTGATCCATTGAAGATGTTCTGCACAAAGTGAACCCAGGCACAGGGCTGCAGGGTGGGTGTCCATGTATTTCCAAGCATGGTCACTGGGCATGTTCAGATTTTGCAGACTTGTGATTCTACACAGGCACCCTTAACTGTGTCTTAGCCACAGGCTGTGGTTCTGCACAAGTGCTTTATTAGTGCCTCAGCCACAGGTGGCTGTGAAGTTCTGCAGTTTAAAAACTCCAGCCTGCTTTTGAGAAATAATATGGCAGCCTCAGATTCCAAAGAAGAGTTTAATGATTCTCCAAAACTTTTTACACAGTTAGACGTCACCAACATGTGGGGCAACTCAAGACATATTTTCATAGAAGGCAAGAAAACCTGCTGCTTAGGCTTTAATACATAAAATGGTTACTTCAAGCCCAGCTTGTATGGATGTTGCAAACTGTGTTGTAAAGCTACTGATTAGCAACAGAACACATCTCCTGTGATGCTTGCCAAGCCTGTGAAATGGGCACCCGGCCGCTAAGTAACTGTTTTTTATGTATTGTTCACTAAAGCATGGTGGTAGACATAGCACAATAATGGACTATGTTTTATATTTTGCAGCCTCTGAATACTAGATAGGCAGCAGGCAATTAAAAACACCCTTCTTTGAAACAGGTATTCTTCGACTTATGATCACAATTGACCTATTTTTTTTGTTAAGAGAGACATTTGTTAAGTGAGTTTTTCCCCATTTTATGATCTTCCTTGCCTCAATTGTTAAGGGAATCACTGCAGTTGATAAGTTAGTAACCCAGTTGCTAAGTGAATCTGGCTTCCCCACTAACTTTACTTGTCAGAAGATCCCAAAAGATGATGAGATGACCTTGGGATACAGCAATAGTTATAAATATGAACCAGTTGCCGAGCATGTGAATTTGATCACGTGATCATGGGGATGCTGCAAAGGTCATAACTGTGAAAAATGGTCATAAGTTTCAGTGCCGTTTTAACTTTGAAGGGTCACTAAATGAACTATCTTAAGTGGAGGACTACCTCTATACTGGTGGCAATCACAGCCCAATTTTTTGAAGATTTTTGTGATCTAGAATATAGGGACATTTTTCTTATGTTTTATTTATGTCCTCTCAACTCTGAAATACTAATAAAAGCATATGTTAAAGGGAAATAAAAATTATTTGTCAGTGATGTTTCATTAGAATGAAGTATGAAAATATTCCGAAGAAATATTTGTGTGAGGGGAATTATAGTGGTATAAATCCCTTTTTCAGGAAGGAAGGAAACATGATTAAATTCTAACCAAGATATGACTTTCAGACAAGAAGCCTATATTCTTCATAAGTCTCCAAGAATTAATTTTGCTAGAAATAAAACAGTGATAACTGACATAGTTCATCAATTCAATCTGATCCCATAGATGCCTCCAAATTTTCTAAGGAAAACCATAGAAAAAAGTTTCTCTTGACAATTATTAATGTGCTATCCAAATATGCCTGGACCTCCTTTTTATCTAATAAGTCCACTGTGAGGCAGCTGCAGCCTTCCAGAACATCTTTGAAATAGGTTATATACCATGAAAGTTATAGAGAAATGCTAGGAAATATTTCTCCTCTGAGGAACATTTGGACATGTTATTGCATTCATTACTTTGTCCCTGTAATGGCTCTTCTTCTTGTCCTCCAGGGCCATTCCCTTTTTCCTTTATAGGTCCTGGGGGAGATAAACACTGTTTATATCAATGGCCACTAACCTTTTGGGCACCAGGGACAAATTCTATGGAGAAAGGTTTTTCCACAGCCCGGAGGGGGCATGGTTTCACCTGCTGCCTGCATCCCACGGATGGGGCTTCACTTGTTTGCGCAGATTGGTTTCTGGCATGCCATGGCCCATGCCAGTCCATGGACTGGGGCTTGGGGACCCCTGGTTTACATTAGAGAAAAAATGAGGGGATCTTTTTGACTCAATTCAAATTGCATAAGAAAGATAATAATACATATTGTTTTCTTCATAGAAGTTAGATGGAATTTGCAGCAAAGAATTTTTCTTATACACCTATAAAAATGAGAGTTTTGAATTTAAGAAAATAATTTAAAATATTGACAACATATTTTCTCTTAAAGACAAAACAGGAAAAAGGGAAACAAAATGTAAAATCAATTTTTTCCTTGTAAAGGGGAATTTTCCTGATTAATAAGAGAAGGATAGATCTTGTATCCTTCTGACAAGGAAGCAATGTCTTATGTTCTCTCTTGTATTACCCAGTGTTGTTAGTATTCTGACTTTCTAGATATTTGTTGAAGTTCAACCCAATCCTAGATCTGTGGTATTTGGTGAAAAAACAACTGGTACCAAATTGTAGCAACAGTTTCCCTGATATGATTGGCTAATGTTTAATTGCATTAGCACTGAAGATTGTAAAAGAAGTTTTCATAAAAATCATGTATAATAATTTTGTTGTTAGCTGCTGCTACTGAAAACCTTGGGAAAATTCAGAATTGCTCAACACTGAAATGAAAGTATTTTTTTTCTTCTGAAAAAAATTGCCTGAAAAGTTTACTTTGTTTGCTTTCCCACCGCAACACAGAGTCCTTATGTAGCTATCAAGATCATATTCTTATTCCAGTAATACTTCCTCTTCACAGCTTTCCTAACAAAAAGCAAAAATAGATATGTCAGATATCAAATGTAATTTATTTATTATCTAATTTCTACAGTGCCCTTTTCATCTCAGTCACTCTGGGAGATTTACAATAAAAAATAGAGTGTTAGGACATGGAAAAATGAGAAAATGGTTTCCATGGCCAAGAATTTTTCATAAAAATCATGTATAATAATTTTGTTGTTAGCTGCTGCTACTGAAGACCTTGAAAAAGTTCAGAATTGATCAACACTGGAATGAAAATGGAGGGTTTTTTTTCCTTCTGAAGAGTTGGCAGCACTGCCCAAAAAGTTGAACTATTACTTAATTTGTTTGCTGTCCCACCGCAACACAAAGTTCACAAAGCTCACATGAAATCCTCATTTAGCTATCAAGATCATATTCTTATTCTAGTAATGCTTCCTCTTCACAGCTTTCCTAACAAAAAGCAAAGCAACAAGCAAAAAGGAGGAAGGGATGATAGTAGCTTTGTGAAATCAGATGAAATAGCCAAACTTCTGAACGGAATTTTAGTGATTGGGAAATTACCTGAAGAGCTATGAAGGCCTGGCTGCTCCTGGTTGCTGTTTTCCTTCTCTGGCCAGGCTTCTCTTCTCAAAATGGTAAGTTAAGACAAAGAGAAATCAAGGGGAAAACAATGTCTGCTGCATTCATTAAAGGACAGTTACTTTTAGAAAATGCAAACAGTTTCATTTTTCTCTTGTTGTTTTCTTGAAATTTGTAATGCCAGATTCTTTAATAATGTCATAGATTTATAATTCCAATACTCTTTTCAAATACAATGTTTTTCAGCAACTGATTTGTGAATAGCAAAATACTTTGTATCAGTATTATAAATTCATGCCCATTTGGAGGCTCTTTGTTTCAGTTAATAAGGAACTTGATATGATAATAACCAAGAGATTACCATGTCTAAGATGAGGCTTCATAAATCAGTGTTTGAAATTATAGAGATACGTTTACATCAGGATAAATACAAAGAAATCAGTGGAAGTCTAAATTCACAGTGATTATATCCTTCACAAGAAGATGAGGATAATATTTTTTTTTCTACTGAATATTGACTTCAGTAGACATTGAAGCTAAGACTGTATTTGTTGATATTCATAGTAATATTCATACATTTGAGCCAATCATATATTTATCAATGTTTTTTCATGGTTACAAAAGTCAAAGAAGAGGAGAACTGGAACTAGAACCCGAAGGCTCCAACTGGTCCAGAATGCAGCCGCGCGGGTGGTAATGGGAGCAATGTGGCGCTCTCATGTAACCCCCCTCCTGCGCAAGCTGCACTGGCTCCCAGTGGTCTTCCGGGTGCGCTTCAAGGTTTTGGTTACTATCTTTAGAGCGCTCCATGGCTCAGGACCAGGGTACTTACGAGACCGCCTCCTGCCACCAATAGCCTCTCACCGACCAGTTCGCTTCCATAGAGAGGGATTCCTCAGGGTGCCGTCGGCCAAACAATGTTGACTGACGGCTCCCAGGGGGAGAGCCTTTTCTGTGGGGGCACCTACCATCTGGAACGGGCTTCCCCCGGAATTACAAAACATCCAAGACTTACGCATATTCCGCCGTGCCCTGAAAACATTTCTATTCCAACAAGCTGGTCTGGCCTAACTCTCCCTTTTTAATTGGCTTTTAAACTGGCTTTTAAATTGGGTTTTAAACCTGTTTAGATAAATTTGGATGTTCTTAATCTTTGAGCCTAAATTACTTAATCTGTTTCTTAATAGTTTTTAACTTCTATATGTATTTGTATTTATTATGGCTGTTCACCGCCCTGAGTCCTTCGGGAGTAGGGCAGTATACAAATATGAAAAATAAATAAATAAATAAATAAATAAATCAACAGAGAACATAAAAGGCATTCCTTTCTCCATAATTGCAAAATTAAATGATAACACCTCAGTAGAGTGAGTGTTATCCCATATCAGGCTCTTACTTTCAAATATGTTAGGTGAAGGGTTAGATATAGTTATTTGGCAATTATTTTCTTCCCTTGTTTCTACCCAGTGTGGCGGATTTGAAATGTATATTTGCATTCTTATTTATGTATTTCTAAAGAAAGAAGAACAAGGGAAGAACATGAGAGTGTTAAAAACTACAGAAAAAATTCTGTGTGGCAGCATTTAGACCTGATAAAAAGAAACAACTATAGATAATATGTATTGAGGAATTAATATCAAGGTTAATACTAGTAAGCAATGGTTTAATATCTCTAGGAAAGAAAGCATTAAAAATTTTGGTCAGATGTTGCTGACGAAGTATACAGGGAAAGAAGACAGGTTGATTACAACTGAGAAAGGTTTAATCATGAAAATCCAATTCAACTGTCAGAAAGATTTCTCAAAGGACCAACCAGGGTAAACCAACGTGCTGGCAAGAACAAAATTCCACAGAATTAGATATTTTGGGGGAAAATTTGGAGAGAGGGAAAACCTCTCTCTACCTCCCTATACCCAGATTTGCTTAGATTAGGCATTAGCAAGAAAAGCTAACATATTACAAGTAGTTCTTGAGTTATTACCCACTTGGAACCTCCCCATCACTGTCATAACTTGTTATGATCTTAAAGTGTGTCATGACAATTTTATGATTTTTTGTACTTGCCATTAAGCAAATTACTGTAGTCATTACACAAATTCATAGTTATTAAGAAAAGCAATGATTCGCCATGGGCAGAGGTCTGCCAAAAACTGGGAATCAGTGCAGGTTTTTGGCAAAACTGTCATAACACAAGGTCATGTGTTTATAAATGCAACCCAGTTTCCCAGTGACCAAAATGTGGTCATGTCACCATTGGGGTGGGCAACTGCTGGAATTTCAAATCCAAGTTGTAAGTATCCCCTTTGGAACTTTGAAGGTCATTAAACAATGAGTCATTAGTCGAGGACTATTAAGTGTGTAACAGGTACTCGTTTGCTACTTTAGACAAAAGTGGGAACTAATTATCTAGGAGGGAAATTGATTAGCTCGCAGCTCATAAGGGTAAATAGGAAGAGGAAATTTGTCAAAGCAGGTAAGATAACTTAATGTAAATATAATTTCAGCATGTGACGAACCAGATGAGGTTGACTTTGGGGAAATTGTGAGCGCTGAGAAAGCCAAGTATCTGGAAAATGACCGAGTGCAATACAGGTGCAACCCTGTTTATGTCTTGGAAGGACCTGAATGGATTCAGTGTAAGGGACAAAAATGGACACCTCATCCACCAAAATGCTTGGGTAAGACATCATGCTTTCTTTGACTAATGTAGACCTGGGAGAAAATACAGATTTCATCCAATAGGAGAATAACAGCTGCCATTTTAAAAATAAACTAGCTTAAATTAGGATCCAGGTTTTACTGAAGCCAAAACTGTTCTGGTGTCAGCTTTTTCATTTGAAATCTGGAAAAATGAACTGTGTTTCATTTTCCTGATTTGCTTGAATGAAGAAGCAAATCAGTTGATATAATTAAATAATATTCAATTGGAAGCTTGTGCTCACTTATTAGGAATCTGAGAAACTGTAGAATTCAGCTACATATGGATACAATATCAATGGTTAATGAGGTAGGAAAGTGAATTCTGTTGCTATGAAGTCCAGCCAATTAGAATACTTGATATGTTTACACTTCTGAAGAAGAAAAATATTCGAGTCTAGCAATTAGGATTAATTCAGCAAAATTGACAAGATTCCTGCACTATCATTTCTTCTGTATTAATAGTACACAAACTAGATCCCACCCTCCTTGTGGATAATTCATCACATTCCCATATTCTCTCTGAGTATCTTTCTGAGATAACAGAAGATCAAACAATTCAGTACAGTTTCTCCAAAGATTATTCAGAGGACAAAATACCATCACTAAAATATTTCTGACGAAGACTCAGATTGATTGATTGATTCATTAATTAATTCATCCATTCTTCATATCTCTAAACTGCCCATCTCCTTCAAAGAGGGGGTGTATCTCTTATCTTGGTAGTAGCTTTTCCTCCAGTTCCCCAACATTAGTCCCATTGGGGAATTAAAGATTCCAGATATTAGGCTGTTGTTATTTATTTCTTAATTTTTGATGGGAAAATTCTCCTTTCTTTAACCCGGGGTGTGGGATGCCTTGCATTTTGAAAGCTGTTACAACTTATCTGTTTATCTGCTGCTCTTGTCCTTGAATAGAGAAAGAAAGTGTTTCTCATGCTTTCAAATGAAATAATTTTTTGGGAAGGAAATGCAAAAAGAATGCGCTATAACTTACAAGTTTTATTTGAAAATATAAACCAAAAAATTGATGGATCAATAACATTTGTGCAAACTCAAGATGAGATCCAAAAGCAGGAAATAACAATTTGAGGAATTGGAACCCAAACAGTTTCTGTAAGATGTGAAGAAGGAAGTGCTTGATTGAAAAAATATAGATTTGCCAGAAAAGATTGAAAAGAATATGAATATAAGAAATTCTGAGACAATGGATATGATGAAAGATAAACTAGACTTTGTGGCAAGGGCAATGTTGTATTGTTAAGGAGAATTATTCAACAGTGGATGTTGCAGAGATATTTACAACAGAGTGTCAGGTCCACCATCATGTCCTGCCATTCTGTTGAAGGAAGGCTTGCTGGCATTTTTTGCATGCTTTCACTTTTGCTGAACTGCTTGGGAATCAGGGAGGGGGGTTGTCTTCAGAGATGGAGCAGACTCCCTCTCAGCTGGTTCCAGCTTGATTCCAAGGCCATCAAGCCCCGAGAGTGACTTGTTATCTGCCAAGCACCTCAGCATTCTCAAAACATCCCTGTGGCATCACATTGGCGAACTGGTCAGGGGGTTTGGGTTTTGGGATAATGGAAGAATTGCTTTGTGCTTTGCATGGGACCTTCATATTCTGCCTGACTTTACTGCAACCACTTTCTCTCAGTAAAAATTCTTTTGATTCAACTCAATATAGCAAGCAGTTAAAGCTTCCCTGAAGGAACAGTTGGTGCAGGTCCTTACACAGAGACTTGTGAACTTTGGAAATGAGATGCAATTCTTGGGAAAGTTCCCAATTAAAAAGCTAAGGAAAGGTTACATTATAACAACCAAACATCTGACGCTGGACTCAAGAGATAATGGCCAGGGTGATTTCTGGTAAATACCAAAACATACTTTTAACAGACTGGTTTGAACTTTAACTTTGCTGTTGTTTAAATTGTTTTTTAAAAAACATATATGAAATGTATCACAGGTCAATTGGGTTACAAATAGATGTACAAGTTTAGAAATTTTGGACCTGCTTTGCAAGGGGTGGGGGAGTTATTATTGTTGCAATAGATTTGTCAGTATCCAACTAGGGCGATAATATATGTTTTTGTCCTTTTTTAATTCACCTTTTTAAAAATGGTTTTGTCTGGCTTTGTTTTGTCTCTATTTTTTTTCCTTTGGGATTTTGTATTTTAACCTCTTCAATAAAGGAAAAATTGTAAAAATAAAATGAAATATAGGAAGCCAAGGACTAATCTTCTCTGCTTAGATAAGTTGAGAAATTTTGCATCATATTTCAACAGAATATGTAACACTCCAGCTGTCTCAAATTCCATTACAACTCAGCCAACTCAAAATGTCTTTGCAGAAGATTCTGAATTGGGCTGTTTGTTCTTAGCTAGAAAGAAACAACATCATCATCTGTCTGTGCATGCTCCTACAAGCCAGTCCTCTGTGAAAGGTCTAAAAACTATAGCAGAATCATAACTTGTTTATCATTAATATTGTGCTCTAATTTGGCTTATTTGATTTTGACCTGGAACTATCCATTGTGATTGGTAAATTGGGTTGATTTTCTTGGTAGTGGAACAGAGGGAAACAAATGGATAAATTACCTCCCTTGAGAAGATCTACCTTCTTTTCTGTTTTTTAGCACCCTGCAGTATCACAAGACAACAGCTAGCAGCAAAAAACTTGTTTGTGTTTGGGAATCAAAGAAAAGCTCGTCTTATTCAAAGTAATCAGAGTCTGCAGTTTCAGTGTAATGAAGGATATGTGCTTGTGGTTCCATCAATCAGAAAGTGTGTTGACGGTTACATGGATTTCCCGTTATGTATCTCCGGTAAGCATGCTATCAATATGATGGATTCCTCTGGGATTGTAACTGATTAAAATAATTAATATAATTAACATGAACATTTGCTCCTAAAATTCTATTCTTTTAAAAATGATTTAATCTTCACTGACATCATTCACATCTTGGTTTAGAATTTTAGTAGTTGTAATCTAAAACAAGAACCCTGAAGCACATCAGATTGGGGAAGGATGTTCTGATATTTTCCCAAACTCTTGAACTTCAGCTAAGAACTATGATTCCATGTGGTTGAAGATATGTATAATATTGGTAGACATAGGAATATGTTTCAAAAATTGCAAAGCTTGTATAAAAATAAGTTTATGTCATATCATTAAAGGAGCTCCATATTTTGCATGAAATTGTTTGAAATTGCTTGGATGAATTAATCATATATTCATGTTAATATTGATCTGACTGGTATTATTATTTAATTAATAATTCCATAGGTTTGGGTGATGAAGGATATTTTATTTTTCTTTGTTTGAAGACATTGAATTTTCAGATTGTTATGATAATTTTTGTAGCTCTAAAAAAATTAGTCCAGAAGATATTTTTTAAAATCACTCGGTCCCTTCATCGTCATTTATAAGAGCCATGGTGGCATAGTGGTTAGAATGTAGTACTTTAGGCTATTTCTGCTGACTGCCAACTGCCAGCAGTTTGGCAGTTCGATTCTCACCGGCTCAAGGTTGACTCAGCCTTCCATCCTTCTGAGGTCGGTAAAATGAGGAGCCAGATTGTTGGGAGCAATATGCTGACTCTGTAAACTGCTTAGAGATTTTATTTTATTTTATTTTATTTTATTTTATTTTATTTTATTATTTTATTTTATTTTATTTTATTTTATTTTATTTTATTTTATTTTATTTTATTATTTTATTTTATTTTATTTTATTTTATTTTATTTTATTTTAATTTAATTTTATTTTATTTTATTTTATTTTATTTTATTTTATTTTATTTTATTTTCCTTTCCTTTCCTTTCCTTTCCTTTCCTTTCCTTTCCTTTCCTTTCCTTTCCTTTCCTTTCCTTTCCTTTACTTTCCTTTCCTTTACTTTACTTTACTTTACTTTACTTTACTTTACTTTATTTTATTTTATTTTATTATTTTATAATTTTATTTATTTATTTATTTATTTATTTATTTATTTATTTATTTATTTATTAATTATTTGGACTTATATGCCGCCTTATCTCCAAAAGGACTCAGGGCAGCTCACAACAATAAAACACATACAGTCCAATCCTTCCTTTAAAAATACACAATAAAACTATAAAACTATAAAAACCATTAAAATCCCCTCTAAAACCCCTTCAGTCCAAGAGATGTCTGTAAAGCACTGTGAAGCAGTGTGAATAGCACTGTGAGGTGCTATTGTTATTTGTAGATGGAAGTCTAAATCTTGTGCATTTTCAATCTGATAGAACTATTTCTCCTAAGAAACTTATTTATAAAATAATTGGAAAGTGATGTAAATTGAATAAGCAGATAAATTGTTAGCATGTTGTTTAAAACAAGTGAAACAACAAAATATAAAGCTGGAAATATCTACATAACAGGGCCAGAGCATTACAGATCCTGTAAAAGTAAAAGTTAATTTATTTTTTTCCAATGGAATGAGCAATTATATAATACTGATATTACCATGCAGTTATTTGCACTACTATCTATGTGTAATAATTAATTTAACTGAATATTATCCTTTAGGTCTTTAATGGAGAATCATTATGTGTCAGTGTTGCAAGGTAGACCCAGACAGGATGAATGATCAGATTAGCTAATTCTAATTTTCTATAGAGTTACATTAATAGAATCCTGCAATCCTAAAGCACATTCTTTCCCCCCTGTGTCCTTTACAGCCCTTGAAACTAGGAGGGTCTCTTCTCAACCACTTGCCCTGTCTGTTCCAGGCAAGGGCTAAGTTGCCTTTTATCTGATGGTTCCCTTGGCTGCATTTCTTTTCCCTTTCTCCTGAGATCATTTCTACATACTATTACATCATATATTTCTGTCAAGATTTTGGACAACGTAGAGCAAAATTGATGCTCTATGTATCAATGTATAGCAAAAAAAAAAAAAAAAAAGTGGCCATGAACATTTAGGTGCATTTGTGCTCTATTGAGGTGTAGATCAGAGGTTTATTTGAAAATAAAGCAAATTCAAACAACCAGGGTGGAATAACAATTTGAACCTCAAAACTGCAAGTATTACTAGCCCTATGATTAATTAAACAGAAGAGTGAATGAGTGAAAGTCTTTTGAAAATGGCATCCGGCTTCAGCGTTAACGAGCTGAAAGTGAGAGTGGATTAGCAAAATTATTTCAATTAGCTACAAAGTTCCATTGTCTGTAACAAGTGGAGGAAAAGAAAATCCTTTAAAAAAAAAAAACAAGCCTGATTTTGCTTCAATTTCACCCTTAATCTGACTAAACCTGGGGGAATTTTTTAGAGGACTTTGTGGTGGAGGAAAGGGAAAAAGGATTTCTTTTTTTGGAAAAGCTAGCCTACGTGGCAGGATGGCTTCTAAGCAGACTAAACAGGAAGGGAAGGTGGCAGGGGGGGGGATCCCCCACACATAAATCTGAACAGCAGCCTCCTAGCCAGCAGAGCCAGAAAAAAGAGATTGATCTTGAAAGTTTAAAGGATTTTATTGCTCAGACTTTGATGAGGCAAGATGAAAATTTGGATGAGAAGTTTAAAAAGTCACAACAGGAAATTAAGCAGAAGATTAAAGAAATTAAAGAGGTGGTGCAAGAGAAATATGACAAGGTGACCCCAAAATTAATGACAGTGGTGACTGGATTGTCAGAAGCAATTATTAAAACTGATTCTAAGGTGGAAGAATTTAGATCAGAAATGGATATCAAAATGAAAGAGACTGACCATAAAATTTTTGATGCTGACAATAAAATGCAGAGACTTGAAAATGAAATTACAATGATGCAGTTCAGGTCTATGGAATTTGCTATAAGGCTGAGAGGGATAAAAGAGAATGATAGACAAGACCTGAGACAGATTTGTGCTGATGCTTTAGCTGTGTTGTTAAAGATTAGCCCTGAAGAGATTTTTTACAAAATGGATAAAATCTACAGAATGAACTCGTGGGTGGCCAGACAAAGTCAATTGCCTAGAGATGTGGTGATATATTTTACAGACAGAAGAATGAGAAATGATATTTTGCAAAAGTCTTTTCTCTCTGCTGTGCAAGTGGAGGGAAAGGAGATTGGAGTTTATAAAGAGCTACCACCTAAGATGTTAAAAGATAGAAAAGATTTTGGATTTCTAGTGAATGAATTAAATAAACAACAAATTCCATTTCGGTGGGATGCTCCAACTGGTATAATCTTGAGGTATAAGGGAGAAAGATACCGATTAAATACTGTTGAGAAGGCGGAAGAATTTTACTTTAATGTCTTTAAAGAGAGCTCACCATCTCCACGTACATCTTCTGTGGTGGAGATAAAGGAGAGTGATAAGGAGAAGCAACTTCAGCAAGAGATGGAAGAACAGCCTAAGCAGCTGGAACTAGAGGTAATGGAAATGCAGGGAGCTACAGGAGGTTTTCTGGATGAGCCCCTGCTAGATCTTCCTTCGAAAATTGTGATTGAACCACCCAAGACTACAAGAGAAGTGGCTTTGGACCTAGCCCGGATGTGTGAAGCTAAAGATCAGCGTATAACTTGAGCAATTTCTAAGCAACTCAAAGAAAAACAACAACAGGAAAGGCCCAAGCCACAGCAATATAAGAAAGGAGTCAAGAGCAATATACAAGAATCTGGAGCCATGGGAGGAGCAAAGCTGAAGACCACTGACTCGGAAAATCTTCAGCACGAGCTCTTGTCGCTTCAAAAAAGTCTACATGACAATTAAGTTTCTATCTTGGAACGGATTAAACTCACCACAGAAAAGGAAGAAATTATTTACATACTTGAGACAATTTAACAATGATATAATTTGTTTACAAGAAACTCATGTTAGAACACAAGATCAAAAATATCTGATAAATTCAAGATTAGGAACAGATTTTATAGCTTCAAATTTGAAAAAAAAGAATGATGTGGTTATTTATATAAATAAAAGACTATCAGCTAAAATTATAGAAGCAGATGAAGGTGGTAGGTTTATAGCAATTGAACTGCACACAGCAAGTGGTTTAATTCTAGTGATTGGAATTTATGCTCCTAATCAACAACAGGATAATTTTTATAAAACTTTGCATTCTAAAATATTGCAATGGGATTATAGATCTATTTTAATTATGGGAGATTGGAATGGAGTAATTGACTCTAAAATAGACAAAAAGAGTTCGGTGAAGTCAAGGATTAGACTACCACAGACTTTTTTGGATATGAAAGAACATTTGGAATTAAAAGATATCTGGAGAATACATAACCCAAAAGAATTGGACTTTACTTTTTTTTTCAGATAGACACAGATCCTTTTCTAGGATTGATTTTATTTTACTATCAGCTGACTTACTTGTAAAAACAAAACGAACAAAGATTTTTCCAAGGACTTTAACAGACCATAGCCCGGTATGGATAGAAATTGAGATGGGAAAGAGTGAGAGAAGATCATGGAGATTAAATGAAAATTTGTTTAGATATGAAAAAAATATAATAGAACTTAAAAAGCAGATGAAAGAATTTTTTGAAATGAACTTGAATAAGGGTACCCCTATTGAAATCGTGTGGGATGCGAGTAAAGCGTATATGAGAGGGGTACTCATTCAGATGAACACTAAACACAAACTGAATCGACAAAAGAAAAGATCTGAAATGGAAGCAGAAATAAAGAATAAAGAACAGTTACTTATAAAAAACCCAACAGATGAAAGAATACGAGGAGCTATAAAACTTCTGAAAGTGGCGTCCCTCTGGTTGAAATGTGCCCACCAGGCTTCAGAGCATTCCATCAGCCGAGGGCCCAGGGGAGGGGCGGGGGGGGGGGGTGGCGGTTATTATTAACGAGGATCTGGGTCCGAGGGAGACCACTGTGCCTCAGATAGCCGGATGTGAGTCCCTCCTTGTGAGGTGGGGCCGTGGGGTTCAGATGGGCTTGTTGCTTACGTACCTGGCTCCCTGCCGCGTGGCAACAGCCCTACCTGAGCTACTCGACGTGATAGCCACGGTGGCAGTAGATACACTCAGGCTTTTAGTCATGGGTGATTTCAACTTGCCATCCATCGGTGAAACGTCTGAGGTGGCTCGGGAGTTCATGGCTTCCATGACGGCCATGGACCTGACCCAGTTAGTTCATGGCCCTACTCACAGGGGAGGTCACACTCTGGATCTGATTTTTGTCTCTGGCCAGTAGTTGAGTGGTCTTGTTATAGGGGATATAGACATGGAACCCTTGTCATGGACTGACCACTCACTCCTTCGCCTAGATCTTCGAACCGCGACCCCTCACCGCAGGGAGGCAGACCCAATTAGATGGATCCGCCCCAGGTGCCTGATGGATCCTGATAGGTTCCAGACGGAGCTTGGGCCATTTCCTGAGGATCTAGCACATGACTTGGCCGAGGACCTGGTAGGCGCCTGGGATCGGGCAGCTGGTGGGGCCTTGGACCGAGTTGTGCCTTTGCGGCCTCTGACCCGATCCCGATCCCGTGCAGCTCCTTGGTTTACTGAGGAGCTGAGAGAAATGAAGCATCGGAAAAGACGCCTGGAGAGCGGTTGGAGGGCCAGTCTCGCTGAATCTGATCGAACACTGGTAAGGTCGCATATTAAGGCCTACCTAGTGGCGATAAAGACGGCAAAGTCTAACTACTTTTCCGCCTCTATTGCGTCATCAGGGAATCGTCCGGCCGCCCTGTTTAGGGTGACCCGCACCCTGCTCCATCTGGGAGTGCGGGAGGATCCCTTAGAAGGCAGGGCGGAGGATTTCGGACAATACCTGTATGACAAAATCGCTCAGATCTGGGGGGATCTGGACTCTGACTGGGTAGATCAGGGCAGGGTGACGAGGAACAGTCTTGAGAATGTTAACTGGGAGGAGTTTGATGCTGTGACTCCCGATGATGTGGACAGGACTTTGGGGAGACTTAGTGCGGCCACATGTTTACTGGACCCATGTCCCTCCTGGTTGGTACTGGCTTCCCGGGAGGTTACACGAGGCTGGCTCCAGGGTGTCATTAATGCTTCGTTGAGTGAGGGTCACTTCCCCGCCGCCCTGAAAGAGGCGGTGGTGAGGCCTCTCCTCAAGAAGCCGTCCCTGGATCCAGCAATATTGGCCAACTATCGTCCTGTCTCCAACCTTCGCTTCATTGCGAAGGTTGTTGAGAGTGTGGTCGCGCAACAGTTTCCGCAATTCCTGGAGGAAACATCCTATCTAGATCCGTTCCAGTCGGGTTTCAGGTCTGGGCACAGCATGGAAACGGCATTGGTCGCGTTGGTGGATGATCTCTGGAGGGCTCGGGTCAGGGGTTATTCCTCTGTTCTGGTCCTATTAGATCTCTCAGCGGCTTTTGATACCATCGACCATGGTATCATGCTGCACCGGCTGGAAGAGTTGGGGGTGGGAGGCACCGTGTTGCGGTGGTTCTCCTCCTTTCTCTCCGACCGGTCGCAGTTTGTGTTGGCAGGGGGGCAGAGGTCGACCTCGAGGCCTCTCATCTGTGGAGTGCCGCAGGGATCGGTCCTCTCGCCCCTTCTGTTCAACATTTATGTGAAGCCGCTGGGCGAGATCCGTGGCTTTGGGGTGAGATACCACCAGTACGCTGATGACACCCAGCTGTACATCTCCACCCCAGGCCACCCCAACGATGCCCTTGAAGTGATGTCCCAGTGCCTGGAGGCTGTGCGGATCTGGATGGGGAGGAACAGGCTCAAGCTCAACCCTTCCAAGACTGAGTGGCTGTGGCTCCCGGCATCCCGATATAGTCAGTTGACTCCATCGCTGACTATTGGGGGCGAGTCTTTGCCCCCACTGAAAGGGCTCGCAATCTGGGAGTCCTCCTGGATAGGCAGCTGTCTTGGGAGGAACATCTGACGGCTGTTACCAGGGGGACCTTTTATCAGGTTCGCCTGATTCGCCAGTTGCGGCCCTTTCTTGATCGGGATTCCTTGTGCACAGTCACTCACGCCCTCGTCACCTCTCACCTTGACTACTGCAACGCTCTCTACATGGGGCTCCCCTTGAAGAGCACCCGGAGGCTCCAGCTGGTCCAGAATGCAGCAGCGCGGGTAGTGATGGGAGCAACATGGCGCTCCCATGTAACACCACTCCTGCGCGAGCTGCACTGGCTCCCGGTGGTCTTCAGGGTGCGCTTCAAGGTGTTGGTTATCACCTTTAAAGCGCTCCATGGCATAGGGCCTAGCTATCTCCGAGACCGCCTGCTGCTACCGATGACCTCCCATCGACCCGTGCACTCCCACAGAGAGGGCCTCCTCAGGGTGCCATCAGCCAAACAATGTAGGCTGGGGGCCCCCAGGGGGAGGGCCTTCTCTGTGGGGGCTCCTACCCTCTGGAATCAGTTGCCCCCAGAGATAAGAAGGATCCATGACCTCAATGCCGTCCGTCGTTCCCTGAAAACCCATCTTTTCCAACAAGCCGGGTTGGCTTAGAAGAAATTTTTTAATTTTTTTTTAATTAGTTTGTGATTCTTAACTTTCGGCCCAAATTTATATATATATTTAAATGTTTTAATATTTGTATTCTATGTTTTTTATCTTGGCTGTACACCGCCCTGAGTCCTCAGGGAGAAGGGCGGTATATAAATTGGAAATTAAATTAAATTAAATTAAAGATCAATTTCAAATGCTTATGGCGGAGCAAACAGCAACAAATTTACAATTTGCGAAACACAACACATTTTGCAACGCTAATAAACTGGGCAGATGGTTGGCTTATATATTAAGGAAGAAGCAGAGTACATGGATTATTGATAGTATTGATACTGGAGGGAAGGAAATTTTCCAACAAAAATTAATTAAAGAAGTTTTTGTAGATTATTATACTAAATTATATGCCAAAGATGATACACACAGTGGACTTATAGAGAAATATTTAGAAAATAAAAGAGTTACAAAAACTACCAGTCAACAAAAGGAGAGAATGAATTATCCTATAACAGTAGAGGATATTATCGCTGCAATTAAACAATTGAAAACTGCTAAAGCTCCTGGGACAGATGGCTTAACTGCGGTGTACTATAAAACTTTACAAGCAGAAATGATTGAACATCTTAAAGATTTATTTTGTAGCATACAACAAGGGGGTAAAATACCCCCATCATGGAAAACAGCTTATATTTCTTTGATACCGAAAGAGCAAATAGGTCCTAAGAAACCTGAGAATTTTAGACCAATATCCCTATTGAACAATGACTATAAAATATTTGCAAAAGTATTAGCCAACAGGTTGATGCCAGTTATTCAAGAGGTGATTCATTGTGACCAAGCTGGATTTATAGAAGGCAGATACATGAAGGACAATGTAAAGCAAGTTATAGATTTACTGGAATATCTTGAGAAGAATAAACAGATCCCTGCAGTGCTGGTCTTCTTGGATGCGGAGAAGGCCTTTGATAGAGTGGACTGGAATTTTCTACTAAAGACTTTAAAAAAGATGGACTTTGGGGATCAATTTATACAGGCGGTTTCAGCAATCTATCAAGAACAAAAGGCACAGATTATTATTAATGGAAGTTTGACAACAGACTTCAATATTGAAAAAGGAACAAGACAAGGTTGTCCGTTATCCCCATTGTTATTTATTTTAACATTAGAAGTCTTATTGAATACAATACGGGACTCAAGCACCTTGAAAGGAATAGTGATAAGGCAAGAGGATTACAGAATAAGGGCATTTGCAGACAATCTGGTTGTTACCCTAACACAGCCGATGGAATCAATAATCCAGATGAAAGACATTATAGATCAATATGGTACAGTATCAGGATGTAGATTGAACCAGAAAAAAACTAAGATGATAGTTAAAAATATGACACAAGATCAAAAACAGGAACTTGAAAGTAAGGCAGGTTTTGAGATAGTACCAAAGGTTAAATATCTAGGAGTTCAGGTTGCAGAATCAAATATGAAACAGTTTCAAAATAATTATGAGATGTTGTGGCGAGATGTACAGAAAGATACGGAGACCTGGAAAAAACTGCAACTGTCTCTACTTGGAAGAATAGCAGCAGTTAAGATGAATATTTTGCCAAGATTTCTTTTTTTGTTTCAAATGATTCCAGTGCTTAAAAGTGATAAACAATTGAGAGAATGGCAAAGAGGACTGAATAAATTTGTCTGGAACGAGAAAAAGCCGAGAGTTAAACTGAAAATTATGCAAGATGTTCCAGAAAGGGGAGGTCTTAAACTTCCAAACCTACAATTATATTATGAAGCAGCAGCTTTGACGCAAGCGATTGGTTTGGAAGGAAAAAGACTGGAATATTGAACATAGAAAGTTTTGACCTTGAATTTGGTTGGCATGCCTACTTATTTTATGAGAATAAAGTGGATAAAGTATTTAAAAGCCACATACTTAGAGATTCTTTGATGAGAGCTTGAAAGAAGCACCGATTCAAATGGGATTACAAAATACCGTTATGGCTGGATCTTGGTCATATCTTGTGGAATACAAATATAATGTCACTCGGGGGGTTTTCATATAAAGAAGTTCTTTTTACAGATGCGGGCAGATGGCAACTGAAGACATTAGAAACGCTGTTGGAAGAAGGGATTAATTTAACTTGGTTATAGTATAACCAACTTCAACTGAGATGGAAAGAGGACCAAAAAACTGGTATAATGATGCATGAAGAAGAATTGGTTAGACATATAAAAGAGAAAGGTCCAATGCATATTAAAAGGGTTTATAATGTTTTGTTAGAAAGGGATTCAGAAACTGAACTGGTTAAAGATTGTATGATAAAGTGGGCACAAAATTTTGCAGAACCAGTGATGTTGGAAACATGGGAATAAATATGGATTCAGAATGTTAAATTTACACAGTCGCAGAATTTGAGGAAAAATTTTAATAAAATGTCTTATAGATGGCATTTAGATCCTAAGAAATTGTCGTGTATGTACCCTAATGTTCAACCAAAATGCTGGAGATGTGATTGCCTAGATGCCACATATTATCATGTGTGGTGGACTTGTAAGAAAGTGAAGGCTTTTTGGATAAAAATCTGGTGGGTTATGCAGAATGTTTTGAAGAAAAAAATTCAGTTTTCTCCACAATTGTTCTTATTGGGTATAGTTAAGGGTTTTACATTGGGTGAAACAAAGTTGATATTGTACATGATAACAGCAGCGAGATTACTGATAGGTCAATATTGGAAAAATGAAGCTATGCCTACTGTTGAAGAATGGACTTTGAAGATGGCCAGTTTTGCAGAGATGGCGAAGATTTCAGCATACTTAAAAGATCGGACACAAGAGACTTATGTATGGGAGTGGAAAAAGTGGATAGATTATGTGCAGAATAAATATCAAACTAGGAAATATCAGATAGCTTTTAACTGAAAGTATTATATAGGGATAGCATAATAGAATTTTGTGAAGATGTGAAAAATATACATGGGGTGGAGGGGTTCAAGTTTTATAAAATGTGTTTTTGATTTGGATTAAATTTTGTGGAAGTCCTGGGGGGAGGGGAGGGGTGGGGGGTTAGGGAGGGTCAGGGGGGGTTAGGGAGGGGTGGGGGGGGAAACTGGGGAGAAAATGTAATTGTAAAACTTTTTCAATAAAAAAAACAAAAAAAACAAAGCTATATGTGGAATTTTGTGTGTGTGATGTGTGAAAGTTGGTTTTTTGGGCTTTTTGTGGCTGTGTGAGGTTCCTGCTTGTTGCAGGGGCCATTTTGGGTCTGGCACACATGCTTTTACATTGTGGGTGAGCAGTTATGTTGTGTTGTGTTTTGTAGGTTAAAAAAGGGCAAAGAAGTGACATTGACTTGGCCACGCCCATCCAGTCACCTTACCACCAAGCCCTGCCCACTAATTAAGCCACACCCACAGAACCGCTAGCAAAAATTTTTAGATTTCACCCCTGGTGTAGATTGTGCTTTTATTCTGAATTTCACAATACTTAAGTAAGTAATAACTTTTAAAAAATTAAAAAAAATAATAATTTTTTTGTAATTGTTATTTTAAGGAATGTCAGCAACTACAGCTAACATTTCCTGGCCTATTGGTTTTTTCTATTTAATAGAGAGAGGAAAAAACTGCAGTGGTCCACCCAGGACTGAGAACGGAGACATTACTACTTTATCTGAGAAGCAGTACAGATCTGGCTCTTCAGTAGAATTCAAATGCCAAACATATTATGCCATGGAGGGCCAGAACAGATCTTTTTGTAACAATGGGACCTGGACAAAGGTGCCCAATTGCCTTGGTAAGTAGAAAAGAAAATCTTCATTCAATTTTCATAACATTTCTAATCATTAAAGTTCACTGCCTTCTTTCTCATTTAATTGGGCTTGCCTGAATCAGCTCTCCTTTATATTCGATTTCATTTCTGTATCTGAGGTGAAGTAGCTAGTAGATGAAAGCTAAATTCTACTATTAGCATTTTGCAATGATAATATGATGCATTTGGATCCTGACAGAATTTCCTTTCTTTCTCATGTCAGATCCCTGTATGATCCCCAGGACTGAACTGGAAAGCCAGAAGATGGAAGTTAAAGATGAAATAGGTGCACCTGAAAATATATTTGTGCAACATGGTCATTCTGTTGAGCTCACCTGTAGAACAGGATATGTCCTGGCAGCAAATTCTTCCCAATCAGCTTTTGTAATCCATTGTGATGGGACACCACCAGTGTTTCCTAAATGCAAAGGTGACTTTAAAAAGTTTAATTTTATAATCCTGCTATCACCAATCTACAGCCAAAGCACTTCAGTTTGAGCCTATTTATCATTCGAGCTGGAATAAACCACAATCATTTACATATGAAAAAGAGCCTTGGTGGCGCAGCAGACTAAAGTGCTATTAAGTAGCACCAGCTGCCTGCAATTACTGCAAGTTCATATCTCACCGGGCTCAAGGTTGACTCAGCCTTCCATCCTTTCGAGGTAGGTAAAATGAGGACCTGGATTGTGGGGGCAATAAGCTGACTTTGTATTAAAAAAAGAACACCGCTTAAGGGGGGGGGGGCAAAAGCCCTACTAAGCAAGTATATACAAAAGTATGAAGGCTATTGCTTTACGCATTGTAAGCTGCCCTGACTCTCCGAAGAAGGACGGCATATAAATTGAACCAATAAATAAACAATAAATAAATATGTCCTTTAGTGGGGCAGCTATTTTTATCTCTCTGAAACCTCCATGGACTGCACTTTTCCATTCTGCAAGGGCCCAATGGAAACTCTTGGGATGTAGTTGAAATAGGAGAAACCTGAAAGACTGCAGATTGCTGGAGAGGGAGTAGTGCAATGAAAAACATACCTGTGACCATTTCATGGCTTAATTATTGCAATAACTGCCACATTGTACCCTTGAGAATTGTTCATCAATGTAAGGTAATATATGCACATAGCAATATTTTTATATCATTGAATGATACAGTAATTTGTTTTGCTGCAGTAAACTCCATACCTGATTTACTACATATTTCTGTTTTTAAGGAATTTATAAACCAAAATCTAAACACCAATACCAAAAGAAATTCCAATCTAGTTGCTAGCAAGAATATAGGAACTTTTTTAGTTACTGCTAGAGAACATTGCTTTGCATTTGATCTTGGGACTAGTAGAGTAGTGAAAGTCTAATGAGGGACATTTCACAATTTTAGCAGTTTCACCTTTCCCAGAACCAGCAATTCCACCACAGGTATCAGAAGAACTTCGTGGAGATGTTGGTTTGTTTATGCATACATGCCATTTCTTTACTATGATTATCCTTGTGGATTCTAGGCAGTTTACAGATATTAAAATAAGCAATAAAATAATACAAAATTCAATAATATGACTAAAATCAAATCATAAGAAAAATGCACTCATATAGACAAAACTGTCTGTCGTTCTACTGGCTTCAAGAAGATCAGCAGAGTGGCTGTCATACTCAATTTAGGGCAGCTGTTTCCAAGGAGGGGAGCTGCAAAGAGAAGATGTGATATTACTCCCTGAGTAACCTGAAAGCTGGAGAGTCTTAGTTGTCTTGCCATTCAGGTTAGACAAACCATGGTTATTTGGAAAATTCAGTGTCATACTTGTCACTCGCTTGAGCTATAACCAACTTTAAAAGTCATGTCCAGCACTTTGGATTGCACTCAGAGGTACATTGGTAGCCAGTGCAGCTCCTGCAGCTGTGATGTAACAAAGCAGAACTAAACATATACACTGAGCATACAGGATATTGAATTCCAGACCAACTGATGTTTTGATGGTATCCCCAGGGCAATTTCAGGAAGAGCTAATTAATTGTTTAATTACATTCTAAGAAGTTGATATCAACTCTCAGCAATCACAAAGATTGATTTTCTCCAGGAAATCTGCCCCAATCTTCAAATCTTCCATCAAACTGTAGCTTTATATTTCAATTCAAAACCAAAGTGAAGGGAAAGAATAATTACAACAACTTTCTGAATTTATTTTTGATCTTTCAAATAAATACAAGGCTATTAAGATGACTATGATTTTAGATACTGGCAGTTTTAAATTAGTTGTGCCCATCAGTATGTATGTCTATTGATTAATATGTTATTATGGTGCTATATAAATATTAAAAATAGTAATGATATTGTTTTCTATGCTTATGAAAAGCAACGTCTACAATCCGATATGAGTTTTCCCTTTTCATATAATATATGGTTTATTTTCTCTAGAAATTTCATGCAACTCTCCAAGAATATCTAATGGTATTTTCCGACCTCAAAGAACTATATATCATGATGGTGATCTAATTCGGATTCAATGTGACAGTGGATTTACCTTTGAACCAGATAATGGAGAAAAGGTGGTTGAATGCACAAAGAATGGATGGTCACCTCCACCAAAATGTATGAGTAAGTAGAACTAGTGTACATTACTATGATTGTAGAATGGCTGATTATTTAACTCTGTACAAGTGTACTTTTTAATACTATTTTACATGATTTTCAAGTTTTCTACCAAAGGGACATATTTCATCCAGAGCATTTTAACAGCATTTACATATATATAAAACGTATTTTTCAGAGTATAAGACACACCTTTTTACCCCCCAAAAGAAGGTGAAAATCTGGGTGTGTCTTATAGTCCGAATCAGAGGTGGCTTTCAGCAGGTTCTGACCAGTTCTGGAGAACCGATAGCAAAAATTTTGAGTAGTTCAGAGAACCGGTAGTAAAAATTCTGACTGGCCCCGCCTCCATCTATTCTCTGCTTCCCAAGTCCCAGCTGATCGGGAGGAAATGGGGATTTTGCAGTAATCTTCCCCTAGATTGGGGACGGAATGGAGATTTTACAGTATACTTCCCCAAGCCACACCCACCAAGCCACACCCACAGAACTGGTAGTAAAAAAATTTGAAACCCACCATCGGTCCGAATGTAGCTCTGCCCACCCACCTGTTCCCACCCTTCAGATATTTTTGGGCTCCGTGTCTTGCATTTTTAGGCGGTTCCAGGTGGCAGGGATCTGGGTCAGGGCACAGCCTGAGGAACGAACCTCTTTGGGATGGCTTGGGGGGGGCGTCATCTGCACGGCAGCTTCAGCAAACAAGATGGGCCCCAGGGCTGGTTTGTGGCTGGTTGCCCCTCTGGCCGCTCAGTGGGCCACTCAGGGCAGACAATGGCCGTGATGACTTCACGCCCCAGCAATGTGAGGAGTCGCTGCCACCACAACTACCTGAGCCCTCTCCGCACCCAGAAGCCGAGCTGAGAGAGAGCTCCTAAAGTGAAATGTCCCTCCTTTCCAGCCCCCATCACTTGTTGGCCCGATTTCCCAATGCAATTCACAGAGCCATGTTTCAGGCGGTGGCTGGTTCCCCTGCAATGTGCATCGGGGAACTGGGAACTATTTTTGGATTTGGGGAGGGGATTGCTGCGCTGCCACCTGAATATGCTTTCCTCCCCAATGCACATTGCAGAGCCGCACGCCCTCCTCCTCCTTCTCAGCAGACTCACCTTCTCTTTCCTCCTGGCCAGATCTGCTGCCTGAAACGCGATGCACTTTTTTTGCCTCTGCATGCCCCATTTTTGGAATCGGGAAGGAAAGCATTTTTGGGTGGCAGACCCGTGATCCCCTTTCTGATTCCAAAAATGGGGCATGGAAAATGGTGGACCCTACAATCTGAGCCTAGGGCCTGGCAATTATAGTCCCATTATTATTATTATTATTATTATTATTATTATTATTATTATTATTATTATTGATAAAAAAGAGCAACATGTTCAAAATCCATATATACAGTATATTCTCTGGTTACAGTTCTTTAGAGTAATATTCATCTTAATCATAATAATATTTTCTAATAATAGTTTCATAATAACAGTGCTTTTCCCTCATAACATTAATACATAATTAGTAATACTAATCAAAAATAATCAAAATTAATAAATTACAGTAAACAACCCTAATAGTGAGATTAATCTTTCTCTTGTAATCTTCGAGATTCTAACTCCTGTTTCTCTTATTTAACTATCGATAGGACAGATCCTATACCTCAAAATGTTCAGTGTTTTCCTTTTCTTTAATTTCAAATATTAGTTTATTCATTTCAGCACATTCTAAAATTTTTGTTATCTTTTCTTCTGTGGGGATCTCCTCGCCCTTCCAATGTTGTGCGAGCATGATTCTGTTAACATATGTACTATTAAATATGTGTTTCTTTTACTATATTGTCAAGTATGCTGCCCAACAGGAATATTTCTGGTTTTAAATTTATATGTTCCTTTATTTTTATTTTATTTATTTATTTTATTTTGAATTTGTATACCGCCCTTCTCCCTGAGGACTCAGGGCGGTGAACAGCCAAGAAAAAACATAAAGTACAAATATTAAAATACAATTAAAAAGATGTATATAAATTTGGCCCCATTAATTAAAAACGATAAACAAAACAATTAAAAACACTTTAAAAAAATTAAGCCAGCCCGGCTTGCTGGAAAAAGAAGGTTTTAAGGGCATGGCGGAAGGCACCGTATCATTTTTTCTAGCCAGGTTTGTATTTTAGTCCAGTATTTTTTTGCTTTTGAACATGTCCACCATATGTGGTAATACGTGCCCAGGATTTGGTTGCACTTCCAGCACTTAAACATTCTGGCTAATCTTGCTGGTGGGAAGTACCATCTATAAAACATTTTGTATAAATTTTCTTTATATGCAGTGGACAACGTCAATTTATAGTTTCTGTCCCACAACTTTTGCCATTTATACAATTCTATGGAATACCCAAAATTTTTAGCCCATGCTTTCATAGTTTCTTTTACTTGCTCCTCTTCCATTCTAATAGTCAATAAATAATTATAAAAAATTTCAATCAGTTTATCCTCTGGTCCTGTTAAAATTTGATTCAACTCTGTTGGTTCTTTAAAAAAATTCATACATTTTAGCATCTTTATGGTATCTAGATTGTATCTGTGGATGCGGCCACCATGCTAAATTTATCCCTTGGTTATTCAATTCCTGTTTGTTTTTCAATTCACCCTTCTTATTTGAAATATCTTTGTACCTTACAATTTTTCCCATGTCCATCACATTTGGGTATGTTAGTGCCTCCATCGTGGAGAGCCAGACTGGCATTTTCAAGTAATGTTTTTCCTTGATTTTTGCCCATACTGAGAGTAGGATATTTCTAATGTAGTGTCCCTGAAAGTATTTACAGGTGAAACTTGAAAAATTAGAATATCGTGCAAAAGTTCATTTATTTCAGTAATGCAACTTAAAAGGTGAAACTAATATATATGAGATAGACTCATTATATGCAAAGCGAGATAGTTCAAGCCTTGATTTGTCATACTTTTGATGATTATGGCTTATAGCTCATGAAAACCCCAATTTCACAATCTCAGAAAATAAGAAAATTAGAATATTGTGAAAAGGTTCAATATTCTAGGCTCAAAGTGCCCCACTCTAATCAGCTAATTAAGCCATAACACCTGCAAAGGGTTCCTGAGCCTTTAAATGGCCTCTCAGTCTGGTTCAGTAGGAATCAAAATCATGGGAAAGACTGCTGACCTGACAGTTGTGCAGAAAACCATCATTGATACCCTCCATAAGGAGGGAAAGCCTCAAAAGGTAATTGCAAAAAAAGTTGGATGTTCCCAAAGTGCTGTATCAAAGCACATGAATAGAAAGTTATGTGGAAGGGAAAAGTGTGGAAGAAAAAGATGCACAAGCAGCAGGGATGACCGCAACCTGGAGAGGATTGTCAGGAAAAGGCCAATCAAAAGTGTTGGGGACTTTCACAAGGAGTGGACTGAGGCTGGAGTCAGTGCATCAAGAGCCACCACACACAGAGGGATCCTGGACATGGGCTTCAAATGTCGTATTCCTCTTGTCAAGCCGCTCCTGAACAACAAACAACGTCAGAAGCGTCTTATGGGCTAAAGGAAAAAAGAACTGGTCTGTTGCTCAGTGGTCCAAAGTCCTCTTTTCTGATGAGAGCAACTTTTGCATCTCATTTGGAAACCAAGGACCCAGAGTCTGGAGGAAGAATGCAAGATGCTTGAAGTCCAGTGTGAAGTTTCCACAGTCTGTATTGATTTGGGGAGCCATGTCTTTCCCCTTTTAAATGGAAATTTTAAATCTGGTTTTAAATTATTGGGGTTTTAAATTTGTTCAGCCAAATTATTTAATTCGTTTTAATCTATTTTATATTTTGTATTTATATGTGTTATTCTATGGCTGTTCACCGCCCTGAGTCCTTCGGGAGTAGGGCGGTATACAAATTCAATAAAATACAAAATACAAATACAAAAAATGTCACCTGCTGGTGTTGGTCTACTGTGCTTCATTAAGTCCAGGGTCAACGCAGCCATCTACCAGGAGATTTTGGAGCACTTCAGGCTTCCTTCCACAGATGAGCTTTATGGGGATGCTGACTTCATTTTCCAGCAGGACTTGGCACCTGCTCACACTGCCAAAAATACCAAAACCTGGTTCAATGACCATGGGATTACTGTGCTTGATTGGCCAGCAAACATGCCTGACCTGAACCCCATAGAGAAGCTATGGGGCATTGCCAAGAGAAAGATGAGAGACATGAGACCGAACAATGCAGAAGAGCTGAAGGCCGCTATTGAAGCATCCTGGTCTTCCATAACACCTCAGCAGTGCCACAGGCTGATAGCATCCATGCAACGCCGCATTGAGGCAGTAATTGATGCAAAAGGGGCCCAAACCAAGTACTGAGTACATATGCATGCTTATACTTTTCATAGGTCTGCTATTGTTCTATGTACAATCCTTGTTTTATTGATTTCATGTAATATTCTAATTTTCTGAGATTGTGAATTTGGGGTTTTCATGAGCTGTAAGCCATAATCATCAAAATTATGACAAATCAAGGCTTGAACTATCTCGCTTTGCATGTAATGAGTCTATCTCATATATTAGTTTCACCTTTTAAGTTGCATTACTGAAATAAATGAACTTTTGCACGATATTCTAATTTTTCGAGTTTCACCTGTATGTGCTTTATATTTCTCATGCCATAGAAAGGCATGCCACCCCAGTTGTAAGTCGTGTCCCTACAGTACAAGTAATCATCTATGTCTCAGGATTATCCATTCTTTTAGCCAGGTAACGGCAGCTGCTTGATAGTATAGTTTGTCAGCCCAAAACCTCCTCTATTGATAGAGTCTTGCATTAATTTCAACCTAATCCTTGCCTTTCTGCCTTGCCTTATAAATTTGGTTACCATTCTATTTAATTCCTTGAAATATTATCTTTCTAGCTTTATTGGAATTGTTTGGAACAAGTACAACAGTCTCGGTAAGATATTCATTTTGTCCCAGTCTTTAAGAAAGGAAAAGAGATGAAGGAAGCTGGTTTTAGAGAAGAGGCCACTGTGCTATCAAGGAGCCTTGATAGCACAGTGGTCTAGAGCACCCTGTCATTAACACAGCTGCCTGCAATTACTGCTGGTTCGAATCTCTCCAAGGCTCAAGGTTGACTCAGCCTTCCATCCTTTCTAAGGTAGGTAAATTGAGGACCCAGTTTGTGGGGGCAATAAGCTGACTTTGTATAAATATACAAAAGTATGAAGGCTATTGCTTAATGTATTGTAAGCTGCCCTGAGTCTCCGGAGAAGGGCGGCATATAAATCAAAATTAAAAAAAAAAAAAAGATATGGGCACCAATGTTTTGTCCTATAGCACTGATTAAAAAATATTCAGCCAACAATGTGGTATCATTGTATGCTGCCCTCATTGATCTTGAAGCAGCTTTTTACTCTGTATTCAGGACCAAATTATGGGAGTAGCTGGAAGTTGCATCAATTGATTATCTCCATTTAGAGGTGTGGACTGATTAAAATTCTCACTGCTCACTGTCAGGAGTTTGAATCTGATCAGCTCGAGGTTAACTCAGCCTTCTGAGGTCAGTAAAATGAGGACCCAGAGGTTTGTTTTTTTTTTTTGGAAAAGTTTTTCAGTTTTATTTCTTATACACATAATATAAAATGTACATTTTTCTTATACATAATTAATCATACATATACATGCTTTCCTTAAAGAAAGCATTAAAATAAAGCATTTTAATTACATTCGGAGTTGCTCTTCTACCCTTTCTTCCCTCATTTCGCAACAAACCTTCTTTTTCTCCTCTTTCCCTTCCCTCCCTCCTCTCCTCTCCTACTTTCTCCTTCCTCCTCTCCTACCTCATCCTACTTCCCCTTCCTTTCCCCCACTCCTCTCTTCTTTTCCCCTTCTCACCTTCTCTCCTACTCCTATCCCCTACCCTTCCTTCCTCTCCTTTTCCCTTTCTTCCATCCCTCTCCCTCTCCCTCCCTCTCCTCTTCCTACCCTCTACTCCTCTACTCCTCTCTTCTTTCTATCTTCTTTGCTGTGGAATATTCTTCTTGTTTGGTATCTGAGCAACTCCTGTATTCTAATAGTATATACTTTCTTTCAATTTCTTTTCAGATTTATTCTATCTATCAGTGCTTTCATCATAATTGTACATTTATTATTATTATCTTCTTTCTTTTCCCCCCTCCCATCCTCCTTTTTCATTTACTCTGGTGTCATCTGGATTTCTATTTCTTTTTTATCCTCTCCCTCATTTAACTTTCTATTATCTAAATCATTTATCTATCCTCTTATCTTCATATTTCTTTTCTAACCATATATTAAATCTTCCCCGTGTCTTGAAATACACTGATTCCTCTTTATCTCTTATTCTTAAAGTTAATTTATTCATTTCTGCACAGTCTAGTCTTTCCCATACTACCAACAAACCAGGGATGAAATCTAAATTTTTTTGCTACCGGTTCTGTGGGCGTGGCTTAATTAGTGGGCGGGGCTTGGTGGTAAGGTGACTGGGTGGGCATGACCAAGTCAATGTCACTTCTTTGCCCTTTTTTAACCTACAAAACACAACACAACACAACTGGCTCACCCATAACATAAAAGCAGCTGTGCTAGACTCAAAATGGCCCCGCAACAAGCAGGAACCTCACATAGCCACAAAAAGCCCAAAAAAACAACTTTCACACTTTACACACACAAAATTCCACATACAGCTTTGTGAGATTTTGTGTGCTTGTGTAGTTAGAGTGAAACACTACAGAAACACACCAAATCTCAGAAAGCTGCACAAATATTATTTTATTTTAATATATTTTTATTTTTATATAATAGCAGCTAAATTTAAAACTTCCTAAACTTTAAATGGCTAGGTCTAAAAAAAAGAACAACTATAAAACCCCCCAATTAACTATTTTTTTAAAAGCTCCCAAAGGGGGAAAAAACTTACCCAATAGAACAGGGGTCTCCAACCTTGGCAACTTTAAGACTTGTGGACTTCAACTCCCAGAATTCCTCAGCCAACTTTGCTGGGAGTTGAAGTCCACAAGTCTAAGGACTTCCAGTGGCACCGCAGGTACCGAGGACACTCTTCTTCTGAGCGCCAGCCCCACGATCTCGTAAAGCTGCTAGAACAGCGCAAATCAGCTGTCTAGTGGCTTGGAAACTTTCTCTCTGGGAAAAGGGGAGGAAGAGAGCAGTCGGGCGTAGGTAGAGCTCCCTAAGGAGCCCCAGGAACAATTCTGGGGCTCGAAGGGTGAGAGCTCCCTGGAAGCCCGACAGAGCTCCGGATCTGGGACGTTTCTGCTTTAAGCAGAAGAAGACACCACGACCACCCCTGCAAACAACGCTTGGATTAAACATCATTCAGAAGCAGGCTGAGCAAACTCAGGAGAGATTAGAACTGCAAGTACTGAACTTTAACTCCAAATGTGTATTACTTCCTTCTAACTTATTAAGGGGAGAAAGTGAAACCAAGATGGCGATTGAGCTTTAATGGGGTGTGAAAGTGAAAGTTAAAAAGGAAAGTTTTTTTTCTCAGCGAGGGCAGCCCCTGTGCAAAATTAGAGATTTGTGCTTTTTTTAAAAAAGGAGAAGATTAAAGAATTACTTAAAGACTGATTTTTGGATTTGGTGGATCTATTGTTCTGGCAGCTGAGTAAATTTAAATTGGAAACTAAAGATGGCTTCAAAACAAATTAAGGCTATTGTCCCCAAAAGTGCTGGGTCTTCGCCAGCTCACACGTCCAGATTGCAATCTCTCTCTGTTCCAACGGAATCAACAATATTAACACTTGAAATGTTGCAGGAAGCCCTCAAAACACAAGCTTCTGATATAGAAAAAAAATTGTTTCAATGTTTCAGGAGCAAACACGTGAGGTTGCTGAAGAAATTGAGCAAGTCAAAGAGACTATCCAAAAACGAAACCAAGAAATTAGAGAAGATATTATCTTGGCAGTACAAGGATTGGCAGGACATATTGAAGCAATAGATAAAAAAGTGGAAGAAATTAAGCAGTCTAATGAGAACCTTGAAAATAAAATGGGGGAGGTCCAGGGCAAGATGGAAAGAGTAGAGGCTGATGTGATAATGATACAATATAGAGACATGGAATTTGCTCTGAGAATAAGAGGCCTCAAGGAAAATAAGCAAGAGAATTTGAGAGAGATCTTTTCAGAAGCATTTGCACAGATAATGGGAGATCAAAAAGCAAATTTTGAATGGCAAATTGACAAAATTTATCGTGTCAATTCATGGATGGCCAGACAGAAATATCTACCAAGAGACATTGTAGTTTAGTTTACAACAAGAAGATTACGTAACGAAATCTTACAAGTCACGTTTAAAAATAAACTTCAAGTGCAGGGGCAGGAGGTTTTAACATTGAAAGAAATCTCCCACAAAATGTTGAGAACCAGAAAGGAGTATTCCTTTCTGGTGGAAGAACTGAGAAACTGACAGATACAGTATAGATGGGAAGTTCCAGCTGGTCTAGTGGTGAACTATTCAGGAGAAAGATATCATCTCAATTCAGTGTGGAAGGCAAGAGATTTCTATACCAATGTGTTAAAGGCTGGATGCCCACAGCCCCAGGAAGCTAGAAGGAAGACGGAAATAGAGGGGGCAAGAAAGGGGGAGAAAGAAGAATTGTTGGCACAGGGCCAAAAGGGTGATTTGCTTATCCAAGAAGAATTAATACAATTTTCGACTACTGTTCAAGCTTTGGAGATAGAAGAACCTAAGGATCAAAGACAGACTTGAGCGGCAGCCAAGCGTCAAGAAGAATTAAGAGTGCAGCAACTTCAAATGATTCAAGACACTACAAAAACAGAAGCAGTGGGAGGAGCAAGACCAAAAAGTAAAATGCATGGAGATTTCCAGCAGATGCTCCAAAAGCTTCAGGGGGCCAAGAATGGCAACTAAATTTTTGACCTGGAATGTTAATGGCCTAAATTCACCACCAAAGAGGAGAAAAATATTTCACTATTTGAAACAGTTTAAAAATGATGTAATTTGTTTACAAGAGACTCATATTAGAAGTAAAGCTCAAAAATACTTAACAAATGCAAGGTATACATTAGGTATACATTTTGTTGCATCTGCTCCCGAAAAGAAGAATGGTATAGTTATATATCTAAAAAAAGACTTACTTGCCAAATTAATTGAAGCAGATGATCAAGGAAGATTTATAGCAATTGAACTTTTAATAAAAGGAGAAAAAATACTTTTAATTGGAGTCTACGCACCAAATCAACAGCAGGAAAAATTTTATAAGCTTTTACATTCCAAATTATTACAATGGGATTATAAATCATGTATTTTATTGGGTGATTGGAATGGAGTTTTGGACACTAAAAAAGATAAGAAGGGGCTCTTGCAGAACATTTCAACGCATGCTAGATTGCCAAAATCGTTTTTTGAAATGATGGAGGTTATGGAGTTGAGAGATATTTGGCGAGAGAGAAATCCTGGAGAAAAAGACTTTACCTTTTTTTCTGATAGACATCAATCCTTCTCTAGGATTGATTTTATATTAATCACAAATGATTTTTTTTCCAGGGTGAAGAAGACGAAGATTTGTCCAAGAGCTTTAACGGATCATAGTCCAGTTTGGATGGAATTAGAGAATGGAATGGGATCTAAGAGATCTTGGAGGTTAAATGAAAATCTGTTTAGATATGAGGAAAATGTAAAAGAATGCAAAAAAATTATGAAAGAATTTTTTATTATAAATATGCATAAGGGTACATCTATGGAAATGGTTTAGGACGCAAGTAAAGCATATATGAGAGGTATTTTGATATATTTGAATAATAAATATAGACGCAAACAGGAAAAAAAAAGGAAGGACTTAGAAGAGGAAATTTAAAAAAAAGAACAATCTTTGATATTGAACCCAGCAGATAAGAAAATAAAAGAAGCAATTAATTTATTGCAAGGGCAATTTAAAATGTTAATGGCAGATCAGGTCGCAACTAATTTGCAATATGCTAAACATAATATTTTTTGCAATCCTAATAAACCAGGGAGGTGGTTAGCATATTTGCTAAGGAAAAAACAAAAGTCATGGACTATAGAGAAAATAGAATATAAAGGTAAAGAGGTTTATCAGCAAAACATGATTAAAAAAGCTTTCTTAGAATTTTATACGAGATTGTATGCTAGTGACAAAATTCAAGGTACAGATATAGATAGATATTTACAGAAAGAGAATATTCCTGCAATTACAAAGGAGCAAAGGGAATCAACTAATCAAATCAACTAATAACCACTGAGGAGATTATGTTTGCAATTAAGCATCTGAAAGTGGGTAAAGCTCCTGGGATGGATGGTTTGACAGCTGTTTATTATAAACATTTGCAGTTAGAAATGGTGGGACCACTTAAAGAATTATTTACTAATATACAATCTGGAGGAGATGTACCCCATCTTGGAGGACAGCTTATATTTCTCTGATTCCAAAGGAGCAAGACCACACCCAGCCAAAAAGTATAGGCCCATATCACTTTTAAATACAGACTACAAGATTTTTGCTAAAATATTAGCAAATAGGTTAATGACAGTCATGCAACAAATGATTCATAATGATCAAAGTGGTTTCATAAATGGTAGACAAATAAAGAGTAATGTAAGGCAAATGGTTAACTTATTGGAGTATTTGGGGAAGAACAACCAAATCCCTGTGGTGCTGATATTTCTTGATGTGGAGAAAGGATTTGATCGATTGAATTGGCAATTTTTATTGAAAATAATAGAAAAGATGCAGTTTGGAGAACATTTTATAAAATCTATTAAGGCAATATATCAGAAACAAACTGTGCAAATAATAATTAATGGTAGTTTAACAGATACTTTTAATATAGAAAAAGGAACAAGACAAGGATGCCCTTTGTCTCCATTATTGTTTATCTTGACTTTGGAATTTTTGTTAAATAAGATACGTGGGTCGGACAAAATAAGTGGAATTAAGATTAGGCAGTATGACTATAGATTACAAGCATTCGCAGATGACTTGGTTGTTACTTTAACCCAACCATTACAGTCGGTTGCAGGTTTAATGGATATAATTAATCAATATGGACAAGTATCTGGATTCAAAATAAATGCAGGGAAAACGAAGATAATAACTAAAAATATGACTATCAATCAAAAAGCAGAATTAGAAAGATTAACAGGATTTGAAATTGTAAAAAAAGTTAAGTATTTAGGAGTCTATATTATGACATCAAATGCAAAATTATTTAAGCATAATTACGATCCGTTGTGGCAAAAAATACAGAGAGAGATGGAAAACTGGAAAAAATTACAATTATCCTTGTTAGGAAGGATAGCAGCAGTAAAAATGAATGTTTTGCCTAAGTTTTTGTTTCTTTTTCAAATGATACCTATACTTAAAAAAGATGAGAATTTGAAGATATGGCAGAAGGGTATTAATAATTTTGTCTGGGCAGGAAAGAGACCGAGAATAAAACAAAAAATAATGCAGGATACACGTGAAAGAAGAGGCCTCAAAATGCCTAATTTAAGATTATATTATGAGGCAGCTGTTCTATCAGCAATGAATGATTGGATGAATTTAACAGAAGAAAGAATATTGAATATTGAGGGATATGATTTGGTTTACGGGTGGCATGCTTACTTATTATATGATAAGAAAGTGGACAAGACTTTTAAAAGCCATATATTAAGGAATGCTCTATTGCGTGTCTGGAAAAAGTATAAATATAAACTAAACGAGAAGTTACCATTGTGGGCAATACCCAGACACGCGATAGAGAATATAAGTGTAGAGCAAAGGCAGGATGTGATTACATATAAAGAGCTTCTTAACAAGGAAAGGTATACTACAATTAAAATCTTTGAATCAACTAAGAGAAGAAAGGACAATTCGAACATGGTTTCAATATGTACAGTTGCAAGCTAGATGGAGAGAAGATCGGAAAATTGGTTTTTTGCAAAATGAGGAGAATTTGGTAAAACAGATTAGAGACCAAAGTCAAATGCATATAAAAAGGTTGTATAATGCATTGGTAGAAATAGATTCAGAGATGGAGTTAGTTAAGGACTATATGATAAAGTGGGCACAAAATATTGAAGAACCAATAATGATGGAAACATGGGAAAAAATATGGGTTAGGAATGTGAAGTTCACGCAAGCCCAAAGTTTAAGAGAGAATTTTTATAAAATGTTTTATAGATGGCATCTGGATCCTAAAAGGCTAGCCTGTATGTATCCAAGTGTGCAACCTAAGTGTTGGAGATGTGAATGTGATGATGCCACGTATTATCATATATGGTGGACATGTAAAAAAATTAAGGCATTTTGGATAAAAATATGGTGGATTATTCAAAATATTCTTAAAAAGAAGATAAAATTTACACCACAGTTCTTTTTGTTAGATATAATTACAGATTGTACTGTTATAGAGACTAAGTTGATTTTAAATTTAATAACAGCAGCCAGACTCTTGGTGGCGCAGTACTGGAAGAAGGAAGACCTGCCTACTATTGAAGAATGGACATTAAAAGTAGTGAATTTAGAAGAGATGGCCAAAATTTCAGTGTATTTGAAGGACCATTCAAATGAAAGATATATATTGGAATGGAGAAGATGGATTGACTATATTCAAAACAAATATCGGACTAAAAAGTTTAAAATAGCCTATGAATGAAATCTATACTTTTTTAAAAAAATATGATTAGTTAGTTGTAAGGGGAGTTAAAGAGCAAGAGGGAGTTTGGAGACCACAGAAAGTTAGCTTATTTTAGCTTATGTTTGTTATGTTATACCCTGTTTTTGCTCTGGGAAGTCCAGGGGGTGGGTGGTTGGGGGGAGGGGGGTTGGAGGGAGAGGGGAGGGGGGTGGAGGGGGGATGAGGGGAGAAAATTGTTGTATTGATTATTAAAACTTTTTAAATAATAATAAAAAAAGAAGTCCACAAGTCTAGGCAGGAAGGCAGAAAAAGCTGCTCACCGATGAGCTTGATTGCAGGCAGGGAGATTCAGTTGCTTGCTAATGCATGAATTGTGATTGTCATGTGATCAGCAGCTAAGATAAGCAACCTGGAGGCTGGGGGTGGGGGGAGAAAAAAAGAAACTTTTTTTCTTTTACATGGCTCTGGTGATCCAAGCTGAGTTGTCTGATTAGTAGGCAACTCAGCTGGGATGTCAGAGCTTGGCTGGTTAAAGCCATTTAAAAGGAAAAAAAAGCTCTGATGATCACGGGGCTCAGCTGGCCATGAGGGGCGGGGGCAGGGATTTTTGCTACCGGTTCTCTGAACTGCCCGCCGCCATCGCTACCTACTCGCCCGAGCCAGTCTGAACCGGGAGCGTTTCACCCCTGGACCAATGGTCTTTCAGAACCTGGCCCCTGGTTCCCTCCTTTGAAGATAAAGAAAAATTTTATTTAAAAAAGGTTTTAATACTTATTTTAATAATTTATATAGTTGACTATCTCACAAAAGTGACTCTATGCAATGAACAGAAAGTTAAAACTAAAACACAAACACTATATGAAAATCAAACATATATGCACAGTCTAAAAATCACTCTATTTCTAAATTAAAGTGTAGAACTGAACAAATCAATCAGCAGATTTCTATTAATTTGCTTTTAGAATGTTGTTTTAATAAATTCCTGAAATACCTCAAAATCTTTTTTGTGGTTTCTCTTTGAGAAAATCAGGCCAGAGAAGCATTTATGCAATTCTAAAACCAAACTTTAATCAATTTCTTCAGGTTTTTTCCCTTGCTAAAGAAAATGTATTTAAGTATATGCATAATACAATTATACTTATCATGCAATATTAATGTATGCTCTTATGACTTAATTGTATAGATTATCTAGTTCATTTAGTGACTGTTCAAAGTTAAAAATGGCATTGAACAAAGTGCCTTATGATGATTTTTCACACTTACAACCTGTTGCAGCATCCCCATGGTCACATGATCAAAATTCAGATCTTTGGCAAGTGGTTCAAATTTATGACGGTTGCAGTGTCCTGGGCTCATGTGACTCCTGACAAGCAAAGTCAATGGAGAAGGCAGATTCACTTAACAACCGTGTTACTAACTTAACAAATACAATGATTCACTTAATAAGTGTGGCAATAAAAGTTGTAAAATGGGTCAAACTCACTTAACAAATGTTTCACTTAGCAGCATAAATTTTGGGCTCAATTGTGACTCAAGGACTACCTGTATTTAGAATTTTAATTTAAAAAATGCATCGGACTTCTGAAACAGACAGTCTCCTATGAATGAATTCTTTGCAAAGGTTAAGGTAAACAGGTGAACAGGGCTCTTGCATCTTAACTTTTTAAAACTGTTATTGATATGCTTATTGTTTAATATTTAAAGAAATCTTGGCATAAATTGATTTATACTGAAAGTTGTTTTTTCATTTTTTCCCCCAGAACAGTCATGTGGTCCGGCCCCAGAAATCCCCAATGCTTCACTGGAGGAAGAATATAGCAAACAATATGATTCTGGAAAAATAATAAATTATACATGCAATCATGGATTTGATACTAAAGAATCTACTAAAATAACATGTAGAAGAGGACAATGGGTAGGATCCTTCACTTGTAAAGGTACAGTAATTTTATTTTTGAACTTCTCAAGGTAATTGTTTTTGAAGCAACATTATTGAAAAGTGATGCTTAAAAGAAAGAGGCCAAACTTGCTGTCTTTCAATCTATGCAGACTCAGACAAACAGGTATTTGTTTTTCCAGAGATTGAATGATTCTTTACATTGTGTGGGCAAAGAAGGCTAGACTAAAATAACCAATGGAGGCATTATTGGAACTGATTAACATGTGAATAATATTGTGACTTTAGCTGGCCTAATATTGATGATATATTTTGTCATAGTTTATTTTTGGCCTATATTCTCTTGAATCAATTCAGAAAATTGAAGTCTTGTATCATCTATCCATTTAGATGCAACGTGTCCCACACCCCGTATAGTTGAAAATGCTGAAATTATTGAAGATACAATGAAGAAGTACCTGAATGGCGACAAAATAAATTATCAGTGTAATGATGGTTTTGATATACATGGATCAGCTGTTGTAACATGTAGACAAAATAACTGGTCACGCTCGCCAAGATGTGTAGGTAGGAATGTATGGTCTATAATATTTTTGGTGAGATTCACAAAATTCACATGGAGAGTACATTTTTTTTAAAAAGCAGAAATTAAATATTATTAATCTGAACCATTCACCCAAAACGAGCTGATCCTGTGTTGTTGCTCTTAATTTTCCTGTTTGACAAATAGATAAGCCTGTGGACATTTTGATACACTCATCATTTTTCCACCCATCCCCACTTGCCCAACTTCCAACCCACAGTCCAGCATTCCCCCTCAGGTGGCCTGCAAAAAGGAGCAAAATATAGCCTTTAACTAGTCAGGAAAAAAAAAAAGTTACAACTTCATTGCAGGACTATTCTTCAGAATAATTAGAAAGGATGGGGAGACTCTTGCCAATGGTAACTGGTATTTTGAGCTCTAGAGGGCAGAGACACTGAGAGCTGGGAGACAGGATGAAGCTGAACTTCCTCCAATTTGAAATGTCTTCTTTTCTGTTCAAGAAGAAATGCAGCTCAATACCCTTGGTAGTATTTCCTCTGCTTCAGCATTTCCTAATCAGAGGGTGGGGGTGTCAGCCTAGATATCCAGTCTATGTGAGGTCATGGAAACCCAGCATGAGGGACAGATTTTAGATTAGTACAATATTTGTGTCTGGAAATATCACCTGTGGTTGACTTGCCTACTTTGAATGATCAAGTTTGTATGCGTATTTATTTTTCTCCACTTCTACCCCATCACAATCTAGAGACTGTTAGCTGCTTATATAGAGTATAAAAACCAAATATAAAATCCTCAGTCTAATCAACTGTAAAAATAGTAAAGCAACAGAATGGAGTAAGCAACTTTTAATCTGTTGTCTCTCAGCCAGATCTGATGGTTTCCGAACATCAGCAAAGAATATTGAGACTATCTCACTCACAGCCTAGGGTAGAGGATCACAATTTGTTTTTTGTTTGTTTGTTTGTTTGTTTGTTTGTTTTGTAAAGCATGTATAAGATAACAGATATAAGTATAAACATGATTATGAATACATGAAATGGATACGAATAGATGGCGACATTAGGACAGGGTAGGCACATTGGTGCGCTTCTGCACACCCCTTACAGACCTCTTAGGAATGGGGTGAGGTCAACAGTAGACAGTCTACTTGCATTCATTGCTTTGATATCAATTGCTTTGATATCTAGCTTCATGACAGACTGATTGGAAGGGAAAAGGCCAGAATAGTTCGACATGCAGGGGTTCACTAGATAGCTTCTTTTCTGCATGTAGTTCATAGAAGGATTTAAATTTCTTGCAGAATAATCCAGTTATTTATTTATTCATTTATTTATTTATTTATTATTTACACAAACACAACTCTGCCATTAATCTGCGGCTGATCAGATATCATGACAGTATTGATTGAAAGCACCCGGTTTCATTTCTTCAAGATCAGTAGAAACAGGTGCTGTAGGAAGAGGAGGAGCTTCCTCTGTCTGTAGCCTCACACTCTCCTCAAAGGGAAGCAGCCTCAAGCCTGTAGCATCACTCTTGTATTTTCTGTGCTATAGGATGTGGGTTGACAGTTTTGGTTTCAGAATAATAATAATAATAACTTTATTGTCATTGTATGTGTATACACAGTATACCCATACAGCGAAATTCACTTAACATCCAAAGACCATGTCCAACACACAAAATAATCTCCAAACACACTCCCACCCATCACAATTCCCCACCCCTAAACCACCCAAACATCTACACAACAGACCAAGTAATGTTGTCCAACAGCTCACTGATGGTGGCCCTTTAGCTCATTGTTGAGTGCAATTATAGCTCTGGGATAAAAACTATTCAGAAAACATGTGGTCTGAGTTTTAATTGTTTTGTATCTTCTGCCGGAAGGCAACAGTCCAAAACATTGTATGCAGGATGGGAAGAGTCTCTTAGAATGTTATGCAACTTCCTCAAACAGCGAGATTCGAAAATGTCGTCCAGGACTGGTAGCTGGAGCTTGATGATAATCTGGCAGTTTTAATGATTCTCTGTAGAGCTTTTTTGTCATCTACAGAGCTGCTCCCATACCATGCAAGAATGTAGTATGTCAGGACACTCTCAATGGTGCTGCGATAGTAGGACAGAAGTAGATGCTGAGATAGATTTATCTTCCTGAGCATTTTCAGGAAGTACAGCCTCTTCTGTGCCTTCCTCACAAGCTTGTTAACATTCATAGTCCATGAGAGGTCCTTCGAGATATAAGTGCCCAGAAATTTAAAACTACCATCCCTCTCCACCTCCTCACATTTATGTACAATGGTAAATGTACATTTTTCTTCCTCCTGAAGTCAATTATAAATTCTTTAGTTTTTTTTGTGTTAAGTGTAAGATTATTTTCTTTACACCACAATGTCAGCCCTGTACTTCTTTTCTGTAAGCAGACTCATTGTTCTTATTAATGAGCCCCACCATTTAGGTCATCCGCAAATTTAATAATTGCATTGGTGTTATACAATGGGGTGCAGTCATGTGTGTACAGGAATAAAGGAAAGGGCTTATTTATTTATTTATTTATTATGTCGCATTTCTATGCCACCCAACTCCCAAGGGACCCTGGGCAGCTTACAACAAAGAATAAAACAATGCGAACAATCCCATAAAAAATGTTAAAAGAAAAACATTAAAACATTAAAAACTTTAAAAACGTTAAAACACATGCATTCCAATTCGTGGCTGGGTCTTGCAAGTTCATTATAACAAGATCAACGGCCCCAAGCCTGCCAGAAGAGCCAGGTCTTCACCGCTTTGTGGAAGGCCAATAGGGTGGGGGTGGTCCGGACCTCAGGAGGTAATTGGTTTCAGAGAGCCGGGACAGCCACAGAGAAGGCCCTCCCCCACGGGCCTGCCAGCCGACATTGTTTAGGTGACAGGACCCGGAGGAGACCGACTCTGTGGGATCTTACCGGTCGCTGGGAGCTATGTGGTAGAAGGCAGTCTCGAAGATAGCCTGGCCCTGAGCCATATAGGGCTTTAAAGGTAATGACCAACACCTTGAATTGCACCCGGAGACCAATAGGGAGCCAGTGCAGCTCACGGAGAATTGGTGTAATGTGGGTGTATCTAGGCGCACCCACTATAACTCGCGTGGCTGCATTCTGGACCAACTGTAGTCTCCGAACACTTTTCAAGGGTAGCCCCATGTAGAGCGCACACAACCCTGGGGGGCTCCTGTGCTTAGTATCAGAGTAGAGGAATGGTGAGATCCCATCCTTACTGACTGTGGCCTATCTGTCAGAAAATCCTTTATCTAAAAACAAATCCTCTGATTTATACCCAAATTGGACATTTTAAGAAACAACCTGTTGGGTAAAATGGTGTTAAAGGCAGAGCTATAATCCACAAATAACAGCCTCGCATATGTCCCCTGTTGTTCCAAATGATTCAATACAGTATGGACAACAATAGACATAGAAGCGGGAGCACGTTTTCAGACATTTGCTTTAGGAAAACCAAGTCCATTTTATTTGAATGGGACAATTTTTTATTTAAATTTTAGATGTAAGATGTTCTTCTCCCCATCGAATTCAAAATGGTCAGATTATTAGTGAAATAAAAGCAAAGTATTTGCCCCAGGAGAAGGTGCAGTATCGATGCTACACAGGTTATGCTCTTCTTGGATCTCCTTTCATTACGTGTTCGAAGGGTGGTTGGACAGAAACACCACGTTGTACAGGTATTTATGTGCAGATCTTCACTATGTAGAAATGAAGATAGAATTGGAAATGAATTTGCTTTTACTTCACTGTCTCTTTCATGTTATTTTGAAAAGGTTCTATCAGGCTTTTTCAATATTTTATTGCTAGAATTGTAAAATTTAATGTCCCTGTTGAACTGTGAAAGTACAATCTATTTTCAATAACATTGTCCCTCTTCTACAAAAATTTGAATTTCTACTTATATAAATCTATTCAGTTCATTTCATAGCTAGAAGTCTTTTCTCATTTGAAAGAGTATGTGACTTTTGGAGCACAAACATGGATTTCTATTTCAAAATTAGCCTCTCCTTCTCAGTCCTATATCATAGAATATGTCCTATCATAGAACATAAAACTGGTTGTTATTTAAAAAAACTCATATATATTACATATATTACTTATTTTAACTTCTCCATCTGTTTTCATGCCTATAGTCATCATTCTACCAAGATATGTAGATTGACCCATTTGCTTAATTTCTCCATTTATTAAGGCCTCCTTATAAGGGCTTATTATACTTTTATAAAGGAATATATAATAATTACGCAACACCGTGTGTGTGTCTCACATATCCATGTCTAACGTCCTGCTTAGTTAAATGCTCCCTTGATTGTCATGCTTGCTTTCTCTCTAATACCTCTATTATCATATTCAGCAACCAACTTTCAACTCTACACAAAATCTTCCATAATTTCAAGCCAATTTTCCATTATTTCATAATTCACTTATTTTCCTCCAGGGTACCAAGGCCTAGTCAAATACTGTAACCACTTATCATTGAAAGCACATTTTAAAATTTCTCCTGATGTAGCATCAAATTTTCCCATCCCTACCATTTTTCATCATTTACTGCTTTTTTCTGACTTTTCTTTTGATGCTAATATCAGTAGCATTCAGTTCCATACCTTTCAATTCCATCCTTCAACTTATCCCTATTATTTGCATTATAACTTATATAATGGGAAGGAGGACTTGGGCAATCATCTTCAGGGCCATGTGGAGGAATTTGTGAAATATCTGATGGGAAAAGTTACTTGTATCTATTCTCAGCAGGAGACCAAACATAGAGCAGGTCCATTAGAGATTCCCAGGGAATGGGCTTACCCAGGTATCTGGGAACAGGTTGATTCTGTTAGATCTGAAGAAGTGGACAGGGTCCTTAGAGCTGTCAGTGCAAGTGCCTGCCTATTAAATTCATATCCCTCCTAACTGGTGAAAACCTCCAGTGATGATCAATGCATCACTGCAGAAGGGGGCATCCCTGGGATCTTTTAATGAGACATTAGTCTGTTCCCTCCTTAGATGCTGTGGGTGACTGGATGGGGGACAATAGGCTTGAACCCTGGTAAGACTATGTTGCTATGGCTTGGAGCTTGGGATCTGGGAATTTAAAATCTTCAGTTCTGGATGAGGTTGGGGGTTACAACCTGTGGGTTCTTGTAGACTTACAATGCCTGCTCAACGGCACATGTAACTTTTCTGTTACATGAGTTGCACTAGTTGCTGTTTGCTTCCAGGTCCAATTAATATGTTAGTTATCATCTAACATGGCACAGGGGACTATGTCACCCCAATGGGATTGACCCACCCCACTCACTCTGGCAAAAGGAACATGCTGCAAACCTCCTCAGTCAAGGAACTTTGCTAGCAGGATCTAGTAAATGATCTTTCTCTGCCATGCCTCCACAATCTGGAAAATCTTGCTGTTGGATGTGAGATATGCCCTCGCCCTCTAGTCTAGGCCTTATGGATTTGCCTCAAGACCTTGGTCAGCCAATTGACTTGGGGCCATGATGGAGCTCTTTACACTGGAAGTGACTGGTGAACTAAGAAAGAAGGTTCTACCACTGTGATGCTTATGTACTATAGTACGTTCCTAATTTTAATCAATCTCTATTAATTTTAATGTTTATAATTTTTTAATGTTTTTTCTATTCTTGCTTTTATTGTGTTGCAAGCCTCCCATCACTTCAATACTGAGATGGATAGCACAACATCCAGTACAACTACACAATTGATTTGTGCAGAGTTTGAACAGTTATTAATGGAAAATGGGTAATAAAAATAAGAACACCTTGTGGGGAGATGCCGTTTGTCCGAAAGCAATTGCTATTCGTTTAAATACAGATCTGACTTTAGGTATTAAGAAAGTAATGACTATATTTTCTGAAGTTGAAAGACAACACTAGGGACAACAGTAGTAATCATTTTCTGCCTATCAATTGACCAAGCTGTATGATATTGTTACTTTTTAAAAATAAGAATTAGTATAATTTTGAAATGACTATGTTTCTTATGAATTTTGAAATGAATATGTTTCTTATGAATATGTTTAAAATGTGTCTCTGTGTGTGAATACACTATAATATTTGTAATCATGAGGACTCTTGCTCAATAGATTCTGTATCTGTTATAGATATTGGGGGAAAATGTGGACGCCCACCTTACGTGGAGAATGGAGACATTGTGGACTCACCCAAGCTAATCTATTTACATTCTGAAAGTGTAATTTATCAGTGCCAAAATTATTATACAATGCAAGGTTCTCCAAGAGTGACTTGTCAAAATGGTCGTTGGTCACAAACACCAACATGTAGAGGTATAAGTAATATCTTTAATTCTTTATAGATTTAATCTTTATAGAGAAATATTTTATTTTGGGAACAGAATAAATTTCACACATCAGAGATGTTATGTCAGTATGTTAGTGCCAGAAAATATTTTACTTCCTTGTAATTGAATAAAAGGAGTAGTATTATGAACCAAGATAAAGTAACTTTCTCAGGGAGAAACTGCTTCATAATGGAGAATTGTACAAGATCTTTTGCCATCTACAAATGTTGTCCTCATTTTGTGAAACTCTCCTGGTGAAATTCTGCTTTTCCTAAGTTATATTTCATAACAGACATCTTTTTAGTCAGGGGCGTGATTGATAAAATTCAGATTTTAGTTTACTTGAGTTCAGTAGGTACATTTTATTTTTCTTAGTCTTTCACAGATCAGAACACTGGGCCCTCCATTATCATCATCATGTCATCAGTCAGTCAATCAATCATTCCTTGAACAAAAATTACAAAAAGTCATGTTTCCCAACAATCCACTAGGGCTCTTTTTGAATGATAGTATAAGTTGAATCTCTAGGGAACTAACATTATTATTTTTTAAATAGGCTAAGTATGGATGAAGACTCTGTTGACTTAATCACATCTACCCTATTTAGTCAATGTTGAAAACGAAGGTATGAGGTGACATTGTAAGAGAAGTTGCCTGAACCTGGTCTTCTCCTAATCCAGATATTCAGTATGAGGAAATTTGGAAGAAGGGGACTAAAATGTTTTTCTTCTTCCTTCTACACATGTAACATTGTCTTGCTTAAAAGAGTATTAGTTCATGACTGATAATTAGTTCATGAGAGATAAAATAAAACAAAGGGGGAAAATCCATTTACATAGATCTCTAATCATTTTAGCCTATTGCAACATAGAATTTCTAACCTAAACTTTAATTGCTTTATCAAATGATTTCCTCAGTGTAAAACTTTCTATTTGTCATCTGATCTGTGTCCTTTTTCAGCTGTTTGTACAGCAAGTCAAGAAGAAATGAGGGAACACAACATAAGGCTGAAGTGGGCCAACGGGGATAAAATATATTCTGAGGATGGAAATATAGTGGAATTTGTATGTTTAAGAAACCACATACCACATCCAGATACCAGATCATTAAGAGTTAATTGTGTGGATGGGAAATTTAACTATCCGCGTTGCATTCCTGTATGTATATTTTCAGAAAAATACTTTAATTCACCAATATTAACATTTCTTTCGCTTGTCTATATCTATATACCTATATATCTATATCTGTGCATTCAAAAAAAATCACTTGAAATATTTAAAAGACTTAGGTCTGGCAGCTAAATTTGTTGATGTAATGTTTTCTAAGGTAACTTGGTCTTCTGCATTTCTTCTAAATCAGAACACTTCTTAACAGACTTGATTTAAACATTGATCATTAATAGACAGACTTGAACATTGGGTGCTATCTAACAAAACAAAATTCCATGTTGAAAAAAGTAAGATTCTACATTTAAGCAAGAAAAACAAAATGCACAGCCATAGTGTAGGTGGTACCTTGCTCAATAGTAGTAATTGTGAGAGGGCTCTTGGAGACAATAATTTAAATATGAGCCAGCAGTGTGCTGCAGCTGCCAAAAAAAGTCAACACAGTTCTAGACTGTATAAACAGAGGGATAGAATCAAGATCACGTGAAATGTTAATACCAGTTTATAATGTCTTGGTAAGGCCACACTTGGAATACTGCAAACAGTTTTGTTTGCCATGATGTAAAAAAGATGTTGAGATTCCAGAAAGAGTGCAGAGAAGAGCAATAAAGATGATTTGGGGACTGGAGACTAAAACATATAAAGAAGGGATGCTGGAATTGGGTATGTCTAGTTTAATGAAAAGAAGGGCTGGGCTGACATGATAGCAGTGTTCCAATATGTCAGGGAATGCCACAAAGAAGAGGGAGTCAAGCTATTCTCCAATGCAACTGGGGGCAGGACAAGAAGCAATGGTTGGAAACTAATCAAGGAGAGAAGCAACCTAGAGTTAAGGAGAAATTTCCTGACAGTTAGAACAATTAATAGGTGGAAAAACTTGCTCCAGAAGTTGTGAATGCTTCAACACTGGAAGTTTTTAAGAAGAGATTGGACAACCATTTTTCTGAAATGGTATAAGGTTTTCTGCCTGAGCAAGGGGTTGGACTAGGAAACCTCCAAGGTCCCTTCCAACTCTGTTGTTTTGTTAAGATTCATTTGTTAAGCACTATGGCGACGGGGTTAATACTTAAAAACAATGAGGAATGGGGCTGGAATGCTGAATCTGCCAGCATTTCACCTCTTCTGGTCTGTTGATCAATCCTGACAGATTCCAAGATGAAGACCTCTATGTTAAACCCAGTGGGCTATTTTCACTTATTTCATTGGTCGCAGTCAACAAATTTAGTTGCCTCAAAATGAATGGTTCCAAATGAACACACATACATTTTACTTTATTTATTTCATTTGCATTGATATTGAAATATTCTTCTGGCTTTTGAACTTGCATATGCAACTTACTCACTTGTGTGTCTAGATGCATATTAATAAATACCTATCAGAAGCCACAGGACCAGAAATCCAATGGGCTATTTTCATTGATTTCATTGGCCTCAGTCATCAAATTTAGATGCCTGAAAAAGAATTGTTCCAAATGAACACTCATACATTTTACTTTATTTATTTCATTGCATTGATATTGAAATATTCCCCTGTCCTTTGAACTTCCATATGCAATTTACTCACTCATGTGTTTACATGCATATTTATAAATACCTACCAGAAGCCGCAGGGCCAGAACAAAAAATAAAATTACTAAATTAGTAACTGTTGATAATAGCAATAGCAAAAGCTCTTAGTCTTATAGACCACTTCATAGTGTTTTACAGCCCTTTCTAAGCGGTTTACAGAGTCAGCATATGTACATACAGAGTCAGCCAACAATCTAGGTCTTCATTTTATCAACCTTGGAAGGAGGGAAGTCAACCTTGAGCTTGTCGGGATCAAACTCCTGGCAGAAGGAATGCAGAGTTAGCCTGCAATATTGCATTCTAACCACTGTGCCACCATGGTTGTGTAATCATACATTATATATTACATGTAAAATGAGATATCCCACAAAATATTTCTAAGCTTAGAATAAATGGAAAAATAGATTGAGCAAGAACACTCTCTGAAATGAATTGGACCAGATTGATTGATTATCTATTAGTAAATGAGATTCTATTGACTTCCAGAGACTACTAGATCCAACCTCAGAATTACTTGCTTTCTGTTGAAAACTTTAGGGTGCACACTGATTGAATTTGTTGTACTGAGCACAATGAAATCAATGAAAATAGCTCATTGGAGTTAAATTAGACTTTTCAGTCATTTCATTCTCAGGACAGAGGGATCTCCTGGTTTTCAGTTTTGGAATCTGACAGGATTCAGCATCAGATTAGAAGAGATGAAATGATGGGCAATGTTTGTGCCTCCTTGTCCCATGCCTCCTTGTTTTTAAGTATTAACCCCACTTCCCATAGAACTTTTTTCCCATTGCTCTAAATGGAAGGAATTTCATTTGGATCACAGGAATCCCCCATTATATGATGAGTTTGCATTTGAAATTGCAATTAATACAAATGCTATTAGTGAAATACAAATTTTGCTGAAATGTACATGTAAATATCAAATATATGTATAGTGTACATTTTATTGGAAATCTTCCTAGTTAACAAAAAATGATTTTTTTTCTTGGCATTGCTGTGGTACAGTTCCCAGTATTCTTCTATAGGCTGTGTTGTCTGAGGATATTGTGAGTTTGTTTATTCACTGCATTTGTGTTCCATCTTCCCTCAAGTGTATCCACTGTGAGGATGAATTAAAGTTTGGTAACATCTAATTCCCCATTCCTATATTTAAAATGTTGGTGTTTTGAGTTCATTCTGACTACCAGAGCTTATATCACAAAATATAAAGAATGCCCAATAAATTATTACAGTCTATTACATGTCATTGTGTCAAAAGTAATCTTAAAAAAGATAGAAATTGCTCAGTGATAAAATGGGCTACAGTTCTTGAGTCTCTTGAGTAGTTTTAACCATTTGATTTAAAAATGGTGATACTGACTTTCAAAATTGTCTTGGCCATGTTGTCTCAAAAATTATTGCAGGCTGCTTTCTGCTGCAGATCATATGAATGAGTTTAAAAAAATAATTACATAAAATGTACAGATGCAAATTTATTTATTACTTACTGTTCACTTTTTATTTTAGAGAACTAAGTAAATGAAGAACAGGATATATACAGCACCCTTTAAACCAGAAGATGAACGTCTGAAATCATGTATCGTTCTCTTTAATATAACCACATGAAGCTGGATTGTATACAATTATAAATGGTGGATCCAAACCTAAATGCCTACTCTGTAAAAGACAGATTTTACCAACTGAAATTACTGTGAAAATGATAACATTTAAAAACAAGTTTATAGAACATCTTTAAGGCAGATAAAATATTATAATATAACCTTATAAATATATTTTTAAAATGCATATTGAGTGAGGAATGTAGTTTTTTTCTATATATATATATATTAATTGTAAACATTTGATTAATCTGAATTATCAATCAACAGCCCATCTTAAAGGAATGACAATAGATAATTGAAATTGATGTTTTTACATACAATATAGAGGTGTTAAGTTCTTTTAAAAAAATTTTTTTTAATCCATTAATCACTTTTGCTGCCAAACAATTTGTAGTATATTTTGTAAAGATACATTTAATACTGCAGTTTACAGTCTAATTCAAGATCCAGAAAGAAATTGGTGCTCTGGAAATGTTGCTCTGGAAATAGCCAAATGTATTTTGATGATCAGAATTCGATGGAAGTCCAGCCAGATGGATTTCTATACTTGTTTTTGTTTTGCTTTGCTTTTGATTGTTTGTTTTTACAGTATGAAATTATATAATTATAAGTAATTAAAAATTAAGATAAAGTTTATAAATTGGCACAGGCCTCCCCAAACTACATTCCTTCAAAAGGTGTTATTTAACACAGAATGGGCTAGAATTTGCCATGTTATAAATTCAGTCTGATTCATTGCTCTATACAAAGTGAACCCATTCAAAACAAACCTTGTAGCACCTTTTTGGATTGCCAACTCCCTTCATATTTTTCTTTACCCTAGACTAACAAGGCTATGCTTCCTTTAATGAACAAAGTGAAGGGAACTTCATAAGGAATTTGATGTGTCCTTTTTGAATATGATAGAGCTGTTTGGTGGAAACTTATACAGAAGTATAAGATGTTATCTCAATGGCCTTTTCTAAACATTAATTGATTTGCTAGATTAGGTCAACCGCTGCTGCAGCTGATGGAATACAAGTAGCCCTCATTTAGCATCCACAATTGGAGCCAGCAATTCAGTTGTTACAAGAAATAGTTGCTAAGTGAACGATTGTGTGACTGCAAACTTATGTTTATGGTTTTACTTCAGGCCTATCAAACTGGCAGCCCGCGGGCCGGATGTGTCACATGCAGGCCACACCCATGCAAAGGCAAAAAAGTCCCAAAATGTCCTGATACATCACGTGACACAATCGAGTTTGACACCCGTGCTTTATAGCATCAGATGGATATGACCCCATGTGCCCAATTGAAGAGAAAGGTTTCTGGAACTTGACTCACAAGGAAGCCAGATAACAGGGCAGATCTTGTAGCCTTTAATCCTGCTCCCTTGCCCTTTGGAATATTCACTCTGATGCTGGGATAATTCATAAGAAGAGAATGTTTATAGTTGCATTCATTTGAGGGGAAGGGATTACAAGAGAGTAAGCAGGCACACCAAGGGAAGCATACATTGAAAAGCATTCACTCTTCACCTAGTGCAATTCATGAATCATTTCAGAGGCAAAGAAAAGCCTTTAGCTGAAACCTGGTTAAAGCATCAGTAGCAGTGCCAGACGAAGGGTTCCAATCAACTAAGATGACAAAACTGAACCAGTTAACTTGCAGTTAGCATTTTTTAGGGAAGTGCTCCACCGGGAAGAAAAGCAGCTCAGAAAGAATAACCTGTTTAGTCAATCTCTCCGCTCTGCAAGAGGCGGAGAAGAAAAAAATGGACCAGACACAGGACATCTACTAACTGACAATATTGCCAAACAAATGACAGGCAGAGAGATTCTGCAAAAGTTCCAAGAGATTTCTACCCAATGAAGTACACCAGATCAAGAAATCAGCTCCATGGGGAAAACAGAACTAATTTTTCGTGAGATAGACCATAGTAGCAGTATCTTGCAACTCGGCTTATCTTTTACCTTCCCTCCTTACAACCTTCTAAGCCAGGGGGAGTCAGTTTGATCCTTTTCTTACTAATTACCATATTTTTCTGAGGTGAAGGTGAAAATCTGGGTGCGACTTATACTCCGAATGTAGCCTCGCCTAGCTTCTCAAATGGAGGTTTCAGAGGCTGAAAAAAGCATCAGAAAAGAAGCCCCAAACAGAGCTTCAGAGGCTTTTATTCTGAAGCTGTTTCAGAGGCTTTCAGAGGTGGGATTTTTTTTTTTTTCTGAAACTGAGTTTCAGAAGTTTCAGAGGCAGAAAAAAAGGCAAAAAAAAAAAAAAAGGTACAGAGCTCACAACCAAGGAACCTGTTGCTAAAATTCACCTCTGGGAACAACTGATTGGGGGTATTCCGGGAGGCAGATGCACCTGCCAATCAGCTTTTTTCTTATTTTCCATCCCCAAAACAAGGTGCGTCTTATATTCCGGTGTGTCTTATACTCCGAAAAATATGGTATCTCCTTTCTTGGGCTTTATAAAAAGTTTCTGCCCTTGTTATTTCTATAATTGTTTCTGAATATTCTTTTTAAGGTCCTCTCCATGATTCCCTATAGCAAAGGATGCAATATTCCAGGGTAAATCGTTTACCTAATTGGTCCAGCAATATTGTTTGGGCCCTATTGGTTCAAATATTGAATTGGAACTCTTTCACACAAACACACACAAACAGATCAATGTCATAGGAATCTATGATGGGTGAGCGTGTGGGGCCTACATCTAATACTATAGTTAAATTTTTATAACTGCATCACATGTGTGGGAATCATTAGAAACTACTTAAAGGAAGATACAACAAAAGGAAGTGATTTTCTGCTTTTAAAGAATGGAAGGCTGAGTGAACTAGCCATACAAAGGCATGCCACTGCTTTAGCTGCTCTGTTTGATAAATTAAAGGATCACAAGTATGCCAAATGTGATCCTCAGCTTAAAATGGCAATTGGGACCAGAATTTCCATCACAATGGCAAAGTACAGGTAGTCCTCAATTTATGACCACAATTGAGCCCCAAATTTATGTTGTTAAGTGAGAAATTTGTTAAGTGAGTTTTGCCCCATTTTATGACTTTTCTTGCCACATTTGTTAAGTGAATCACTGTAACTGTTAAATTAGTAACAGGATTGTTAAGTGAATCTGTTTTCCTCATTGTTTGTCAGAAGGTCCCAAAAGGTGACCACATGACACCAGGATACTGCAACTGTCATAAATGTGAGTCAGTGGTCAAGCATCCGAATATAAATCACATGACCATGGGGATGCTACAATGGTCATAACTGTGAAAAACGGTCTTAAGTCACTTAGTGATGTTGTAACTGCTTCTTTCTTCCAGGTTGGATGAAGTAACATGCACTGTTCAGTATGAACAGAGGTTCAGACCAGAGTTTTGGTAAACATTGCAAAGTTTAGTGTCAAGAAAAAAAAAATGAATTCTATATGACAATGAGAACAGACACGCATTACAACATTAAAGTATCTTCCACTCCAACTGAGCTAATCAATATTCAAGGGAATTTCTGTGTCTTCCTGCACTAGAAAGGAACACCCTTAAATGAGAAAAATATCTAAAGAACTGAATATGCTTTTCAGCAATAGCATTTAGACTTATATATCACTTTACAGTGCTTTACAGCCCTCTCTAAGTGGTTTACAGAGTCAGCATATTGCCCCCAACAATTTGGGTCCTCATTTTACCCACCTTGGAAGGATGGAAGGCTGAGTCAACTTTGAGCCTGGTGAGATTTGAACTGCCAAATTGCAGGCAGCCGGCAGTCCACAGAAGTAGCTTGCAGTACTGCACTCTAACCACTGCACCACTGTGGCTCACTACTGCACCACTGTGGCTGACTCATTTTAATATTAAATTATTAAATAATAAAACATGTATAATATTTCAATAATATTCTTGAGGATATTGTGTGATGCAAATCAACTCTGGAATTTAATGACTAGGACATTCCAAAGGAAACATCAGAGATATACATTTTTGTGTCGATCGATCAATCTATTCAATTTAATTCAATCTGATAAACGATCTGAACCAAACAAAATGATTAAATGGTACATAAACATCAGCAACAGAACATTTTTCTAGAGACCCACATGAACCTATTGCTCAATGGAACTCAGAGTCATTTGTTTATAAATACTGAGAGATGATATTCAAAATCTATCCAATTTAATTTAATTCATTAATTGGTTACTCTTGAATATACTACATATATATATATTCAATCAATCACTCTGGAATTGTTCCCCTGAATCCTTCTATCTAGCCTTTTAACTATGCTGAATTCAATATGATTTGATTACTTTAAATTTTTGACCTCCAAAACTCTCTTGAATGGTTCCCTTAACCCCCAATTTTTAAATCATTCCCTACTTGCTATTATTCAGAAAGTCACTCTGGCATTCAAAAGCCAAATGTGGCTCTAAACAAAAGTTTTGCTCCTGTACTATCAAAATAAATGGAATGGAGAATAGGGTTTTTCACTGCATAGAGTGAGGCAATATTCTAGTCTGACCCTTTTCTATGAAAGCCTCCTTAATTTTCATCAGAGACTTGTATCTCCAGATGAGTTGCTAACTCTAGTCCAAATGCAATAACAATGATGAATAATCATTCAATAATCCTATCATTTCGTCAAGGACTGGAGACTGACGTTGAAACCACTTCCTAAAATCTTGCTAAAAATCTGCAGGGATTAGTCTGGGCAGTTGCCAGGAGTCAACACTGACTCGAAGGCACAAAACAAAAACGAAAAACTTCCCTAGGCTCACAACTAATAATTTACTATTCTGCTTTCATAGTCAAAAATATTCTGACTTGTTTGCACAGAGTATAATATACTATATTTAGAAAATCCATGGAATGCAGCTGGTAAATTCATCTAGTCAAACTGGAAAGACACTTTGGCTGTAGTACAGAGAGCATTGTTCAGCTATCACTGTGATTGAATGGGGCTTGTACAGGATACAGTTATATGCAGTGGTGGGATTCAATTCTTCTAACAACCGGTTCTGTGGGTGTGGCTTAGTTGGGGGTGTGGCTTGGTGGTCATGTGACTGTGGGTGTGGCTAGCTGATCATGTGACTGGGTGGGCATGGCTATGTGCATAGGGACTACTCAGAGGGCTGAAAAAAGTCATTTTTTAATGCATTCTTAACAACCGTGTCAATCATTTCACTACTACTTCTCTTCACCACAGTGACAAGATAGGGCGCAAAACGTAAAATGTGAGGACCGTCATAAGTTCAAGCACTGATCAAAAATGCAAGGACCAGTCAAAAATAACTTTTTCAGCCCTCTGAGTAGTCCATATGCACATAGGACTCATCATTTATGCCATCATTTATCTTCTAGCCCTAGCTCAGAGGTCTTCAAAAAGTCCACAAATCTTAAAGCTGCCAAGTTTGAAGACCTCTGAGCTAGGGCTTTGGGGCCAGCCTTTTGGGGAGGGGGTCCCACTCGGAGAGATCCCCTGCCTCTCAGGAAGCATCAGGCCCAGGCAGAGAAAGTTGCCAAGGTTGGAGATCTCTGGACTAGAAGACCTCCAAAGGTCCCTTCCAACTCTGTAATTCTGGTATTGGCAAGCAAACACAGTTAAGCTACTTAAATCTTCCAGAGCAGGGGTCCCCAACCTTTTGGACCTCAGGGACCACCAAGTTCATAATTTTAAATTTCGCGGACCACTAATATGAATCCAGCGCGCCGCTTGCTGAAGCACCTGGACTCCCAATGACGGGATAGGGTCCTCCAGGCACTCTCCCCCTCTCTTTCTCTCTCTCTTCCCCTCTCTCATTCTCTCTTTCTCTCTCCCCTTTCTCTCCCCCACTCTTTCTCTCATTCTCTTTCTCTCCCCCTCTCTCATTCTCTCTTTCTCTCCCCCCTCTTTCTCTCTCTCTCCCCTCTCTCTCTCCCCCTTTCTCTCTCTCTCTCCCCCCTCTCTCATTCTTTTTCTCTCTCCCCTGTTTCTCTCTCCCCCTGTTTCTCTCTCTCCCACTCTTTCTCTCATTCTCTTTCTCTCTCCCCCCCTCTCTCATTCTTTCTCTCTCCCCCTCTTTCTCTCTCTCTCCCCCTCTCCCCCACTCTTTCCCTCTCATTCTCTCTTTCTCTCTCCCCCTCTTTCTCTCTCTCTCTCCTGTCCTTCTCCCACTCTTTCCCTCTCATTCTCTCTTTCTCTTCCTCCTTCTCTCTCTCCCCCACTCTCTCTCATACGTCCACAGTATGCAGTCTTTCAACCAACTGTTCAGACTTCAAAGCAGTTTAAGACCAACCAGTTTGCAAAGTACCGCTGTGATTACAACCTGCATCAAACAAAATGTGTTAATGGATTATGGCTTCCTGAGCCATGGTGTAAAGGTATCGTTTGCATGCTATATACAAGTTTATAGTTTCTTCAATAGGATGACGTTAATCATATCAAAAAAATAAAAGTGGGGCACACCTGAGAACTGTCTTCCTATGTGACATCTTTTGATGGCACACAGTTTCTTCTGCAACACCCCATTAAGGTCCTATGAGTTTGGCATTCTTTGTCTAATCTCATGAAATAATGAAATAATGTGAATATATCCATCAAAAAAGAAAAGTTAATTTTGCAATATAGAAAAATCCTTCTTAACAATCCAAGGACAAAATCAAATACAGCATTACCCTTAAAATCAGTTGGTTTCTTCCTTAGCAGCTATTTTGTTTCCTTCACAGGTTTAGTTTGTGACTGTTAAATTGGTTTTGATCTTATATGTCTTTTACTGTAGTTGTTTTATATCTACCCTTGAGAGTTTCATGATTGTAGTAAAGCTCCAGTGTGATCAATTAGTAATAGGAAATAGAGAGAGAGTTGTGAGAGTTGTCAGGTGAAATGTTTGTGAGAGTTGTCAGGTGAAATGTTTAAGGATGAATTATGAGTACTAGCCAGGGGTGAAATCCAGCAGGTTCTAGAGAACTGATAGCGGAAATTTTGAGTAGTTCAGAGAACCAGCAAATGCCACCTCTGGCTGACCCCAGAGTGGGGTGGGAATGGAGATTTTGCAATATCCTTCCCCCAGGAGTGGGGAGAGAATGGGGATTTTGCCGTATCCTTCCCATGCCATGCCCACCAAGCCACGCCCACAGAACCGGTACTAAAAAATTTGGATTTCACCACTGGTACTAGCTGACAGCAAAGGGTTAGAATTTATTTTTTTTTATTTTTTTTATTTTAAATTTGATTTATATGCCGCCCTTCTCTGGAGACTCAGGGCGGCTTACATGCGTTAAGCAATAGCCTTCATACTTTTTGTATATTTTATACAAAATATGTTGGAAGCAACAGACATTAGGTCTTAAATTTGAGTCCTGAAATATTAGTTTGTGAAAAAACAGACTGGAGTATATGAAGAGAAGTGTGAGAGCATATAGCAGAAAAGAATGATTGAGAGAAAAGATATGTAAAAGATTTACTATGATCTGATAACAACCATATAGTTGTTTTTTTGTTTGTTCCCCAATTGGGTCAATCATGGGGTTTAGTATCATTGTGGAAAGGGACGTTGATGTGGCATCTCTATGGATGTTACTCTATGATGTAATTTTAGCTGCTGCAGTTTGTTGGTTCAGTGTGATGGCTGCTATTTCTACTACATCAACCACTGGAGACTTAATCAGAGCATGCTGTTAGGTGCTAAATCTTGGAGAAAATTTCTGGAAGATGAAGTGATTAGTTAAGGATTCTCACCATGCAAGCAGTCTACCTCACAGACAACAAGAGACTGGCAAAGGAAGGAATAGCACATAAGACTTTTCATTGGTTCCCAAAAGATTATCAGGATCAATTCCTGGTGTTGATCTGTATAGTTTGGCAATGGGATACTTGCAGGTCTCCAATCGCTGTCAGCTAGTTTACATGGACAAGGTGCTAGTGGTATTTAACTTCCATGAAACGATGGGGAGGACTAAAATATAAAATCACTGTTTCTCAGTAGTAGCATCAGTCTTATTGGTTTTTTTTTAATTTTTAATTTATTTATTTAAAACAATACATCAGAAAAAAGAAATAGTCAAACAAATGATCGCGACAGGAACTTTACATGATATTTACACTTTCTACGGTATGTAGGCTTCAGTCAGATTTAACATATATTAAACATAATCCTGGTTATACTTGACTTTTGGGGCGTCTGTTGTTCAACCAAACGTACCATTTGTCCCAACACTGGAAATATACGGAGTCCTTTTGATCTCTCAATGCTTTAGTCAGTCTGTCGGCTTCCGCATAATCCAAAATTTTCTCCAAAATCAAATCTTCAGCCGGCAGGTCTTTCCCCTTCCAATGTTGGACGAAACATATTCTTGCTGACGTGGTAATAAATACACACAGACACTATATATTTGTGCCTATGTTGTCTGGCCTAATGTTCAGTAGATAGTACTCTGGTTTCAGAATTAGGTTATAACCTGTGATTTCCATGATCCATGCCTGTATGATTTTCCAGAATTCAGTCGTCCTGGAACAGGTCCACTACATGTGGAAATAGGTGCCAATCTCCCCACACTTCCAACAGTTTGGTAAGAGATTTGAATACATTTTAGAAAGACGAGCAGGTGGAAGGTGCCATCTATACAGCATCTTGTACACATTTTCTTTGTATGATGTTGCCCACAGGAATTTCATATGCTTAAGCCAGATTTCTTCCCATTTTGTCATATCAATTGGATAGCCAATATTTCTCCCCCAGGCAATCATAGAGTCTTTAACTATTTCATCCCCTATCCAATAGTTTATTAAAAGTTTATATATCCTTGATAACATTTTGTCCTCTTTTCCTAGAATGATATTGTCCAGATCATGCTGATTCAAATTAATACCATCTTGCTCCCTATCTTTTTTAAATTTCGAGCAAATTTGGGCATAAGCCCACCAATCCAGTTGTCTTCCCTGCAACTCCAACTCATTTCTTGATTTCAGACTACCATGGGGGTCCAAAAGTTCCCAGTAAGAGAGGTGATTTTCTTTGTTATATAGAGGCCTATATGTTATAGCTTCGAGTGGGACCAACCAAGGGAGGATTGAAGAGTAAAATTTACCCTTAATTTTCCTCCAGGACTCAATTAGAATATTCCTCACATAATGTCCTGCAAGGCACCTGTGCTTTGGGATTTTGTTTTGCCAAAGAAAATAATGCCAACCTTGATGTAGCCCCTCACCTTCCAAGATCAACAACCTCCTTCTTCTCAACAATATCCAATCCCTGATCCAGACTAAATTTGCGGCCTGATAGTAGTATTCCCATTTTGGAACACCAAATCCTCCTCTTTCTTTAAGCTCTTGAAGCATTTTAAGTTTGATTCTGGGTTTTTTATTTTGCCAAATGAATTTAAGGACATAGTAATTTAGTTTTTTTAAAAAAATATTATTCAATCTAGCTGGTGCTGTGTAGAATAGGTATATCCATTTCGGGAGTATGTAAGTTTTTATAATTGCTATTCTACCTAGTAGGGATATCTGCATGTTCTTCCACTTCTCTAGATCCTGACCTGTTCTCTTGAGAAGGTTCAGGTAGTTGTCTTCTTTGATTGTGGAGCATTTGGCTGATATAATAATACCTAGATATTTTAGTTTATTTACAATTTGGAACCCCAAATTTGCTTCTAATTCTTTCCCTTGCTTTACTGTCAGATTTTTGGCAATAATTTTAGTTTTTTCCCTATTGACTTTTAATCCCGCCACTTTACCATATTTTTCTATTTCCTGGGTCAGACACGGTCCCAATATCAATGGATCTTCTAATATAAATACTAAGTCATCAGCGTAAGCCTGCACTTATATTGTTGATTTTGGATATAAAGACCTTTTATCCCCGTATTACGTCTAATTTCCCTCAGTAAGGGTTCTAATGACAGAATAAATAACAACGGGGAAAGCGGACACCCTTGTCTAGTTCCTTTCTCAATATCAATTTGATCAGATACATCACCATTAATTGAAATTTTAGCAGTCTGCTTCGAGTAAATTGCACAGATTGCCCGAATAAATCTTTCTCCAAATTGCATATGTTGCAGTAGACCTATTAAAAAGCTCCAGTTCACACGATCAAAGGCTTTATGTGCATCCATGAATACCAGGGCCAGTTGTTTATCAATATGGGTTTCGTAGTATTCCAAAACATTCATAACTATTCTTACGTTGTCTCTAATCTGTCTGCCTGGTAAGAAGCCATTTTGGTCTTCATGTATAAATTGGTTAAGAAACCCTTTTAGTCTCTCTGCTAAAACTGCTGCGAATAATTTATAATCTGCGTTAAGGAGCGAGATGGGCCTATAGTTCTGAATCTGAGATAGGTCACTATCATCCTTTGGCAAAAGAGTTATTAGTGCTTCTGTCCATGATTTCGGGGTCTGTCCCTCCCGAATCACCCCATTAAATAACTCAGTCATATGCGTACCTAGTATTTCCCAAAGTGCTTTGTAATATTCAATCGGTAGGCCATCTGTACCGGGAGTTTTCCCTGTCTTTTGTTTTCCCATGACCCTTTCGATTTCCCCCTCCGTAATTTCTTCATCCAATACTTCCCTAGATAAACCTGGTATTTTGGGTATGTCTGATTCCTCTAAGTATTTCTTTATTTCCTGCTCAGACTTATCTTCCTTACAATATAGGTTAGTATAAAATTCCTGTGCAATTATTTTCTTCCCTTCTTCCCCTGTAATCCAGTTGCCTTTCCCATCTCTCAAGTTATGGATTCTATTCTTTTCCTTTTCTTTATTTAGATGGTAAGTGAGCTACCTCCCTTGTTTGTTTGCCCTTTCGAAGTATCTTAGCTTCATCCACCTTATTCTTTTCTCCAAATCCTGTTGATCTAATAAATTAATTTGGTGTCGTGCATCAGTCTTATTGTTATAGCATTTTTCTTTAGGAAAATGTTCCAAACTGATCTCTTTCCCAGAGCATTTGTGGATTAATTGCATGTCCTGTACCTTAGATTTATTATTAGGATCTGATTGCTATTTAACTTTGAAAGTAATTTATGCATGTTTCATTCTTAATATGTGTTTATCTGTAAAACATTGTCAAATAAGTATCTTTTGAAGTTTAATGCAACAATTAAGTAACAGGAATAAGGATAGAATTATTAGGATTTGATGGCCTTGATGCCCAAAGCTACTTCCCTAGCATTGCTCGGGGACATCAGCAGTAAAAAAAAAATAAAAAATAGTCAAATATACTGAAAGCAACCTAAAATCTGAAGGGTACTACAAAGACTACTTGCCAGGTCTACCATTCAGGCTGAAGCAAATTTCATCCTATAACTCATCTGAAACCCTGAATAAAATGAGCTCTGATATTTATATCATACAAATATAATTAGAATTTCATTCTCATTGTGATCAAGAAATTCTCAATCACAGTAGATAAGAGATTTGACATAAAAACCTCCTAAGAAAATACTTAGGATTCATCTCAGTAGTGGGATTCAATTACCTTTCTACCAGTTCGCAAATGCGAGTGCGCATGTGCAGAGCATCCACAATGACGTCCGGGCAGGTGGGCGGAGCCTCCCACCGCCGCTGCTACCGGTTCACCTGAATTGGGTAGAACCGGTAGAAATCCACCACTGATTCATCTTCATGGGATGAAGTAGAAGTGAAATAATATTGAGTAGCTTCATTCAAAGAATTATAAGCTTTAAAATAGTCCATCCATGAAGAATTATGTCTTGAAATATATTGGGCATCCTACATGACGAGGTTCGAGTGCTCCCTCAAAGCCAGCTAATCAGAAGAGAGCCCTATTCCTAAGTCACTGCGGACTGGACGTGTTTGAGATGGCGGAGTCCCTCTGCAAGCCAACGCCAGTCCAGACCGTTCTCTGGGACACACTGATGGCGACTCTCCGAGCACACTATGCTCCGGTGCCCTCCAAGTTCGTGCAGCACTACGAATTCAGACAACACATGCAGAAAGAGGGAGAGCTGGTCAGCGCGTACATGGCAAGCCTTCGTAAAGCCGCAACGCATTGTGACTATAGAGACTTAGACGACGCGCTGCTCGAGCAGCTAATATGCAGCGTTTGGGATACGAGACTACAAAGGCGACTGCTTGCTAAACCCAACTTGACACTGGTTGGAGCCCTAGACGAGGCCAGGGCTCACGAAACCTCTACAAAAGCCACTGATGCCTTGCAGCGACCATTGGCAAACTACACCAGTGCATTGGGAGGACGTCAGATCCAGCTCAGAAGGAGAGTCCTACGAGGACATCTGCCACACCGAGCACAAAAAGACAGAAGTAAACAGTCGTCAGAAAAACTGTTCTAGCTGTGGCAGAAAGCATGAGAGACAGACCTGCGAGTACCGAGACGCCGTGTGCAGGCACTATGAAAAGAAGGGACACTTGGCGAGAGTCTGCAGGGCCATCATTCATGGACAATTCCGGCCACGTGACCGCCACAGCCAACCCGAAGCGGCTCGTTCAAAACAGCCAGTCAAAGATGGCGGCGCGAAAAATCGGCACGAAATTCAAAAATGAGACGCCTACAGTACAACCGTCGACCGGGCCAGCAAAACCAATGATGACAAGATCTACACTAAGGTTGAGATCAACGGTCATCAATGCGAGATGGAAATCGACACCGGATCTGCACTATCTATAATGTCATGGGCGACCCTGAAAACCATCCTACTAGCTTTCAGGAAGAATCAACCAGCAAGACAGAAGACGTGCCTCCTCGACTACCAGGAAAATCGAATTCCAGTTGAAGGCATCGCCACAGTACAATCACATACGGCGAGTTTAAGAAAGAACTGCCACTAACCATTGTTAGCAAGCAGCTTCCCAGCCTCTTGGGCATGGGGTGGTTCTGAGCCCTCAGTATGGGTTTCACTGGCATCCACAGCCTAAACAAGCCGTCATTGAAAGACGACATCCTACACGAATTCCGGGATGTCTTCGATGAGGCGTTGGGCAAGTATGTGGGGACCCCAATTTCTTTTAATTTAGACCCCAACGTGGCCCAAGTAAGACTGAAGGCTAGGCGGGTGCCTTTTGCATTGAAACCGAAAATCGATGCGGAATTAGACAAATTAATAAGGCAAGGGGTGTTGGTTTCCATTGACCACGCTAAATGGGAGACCCCAATAGTCACCCCTATAAAGGCCGACAGCTCAGTTAGAATTTGCGCCGACTACAAATGCATGATAAACAAGGCTTTGCAGCAGAGCACCTATCAGGTGCCGATCGTGCATCATCTACTACACTCCCTGGGGCCCGGCCAAATTTTTGCCAAGCTAGACCTGGCACAAGCGTATCAGCAGCTGCCAGTGGATGATGCCACAGCTGAGGCGCAAACAATAGTGACCCACAGAGGGGCATTCAAATGCACCAGGTTGCAATTTGGAGTAAGCGACGCACCTGGCCTATTTCAAAGTACAATGAAGCGCTTGCTACAAGGACTTCCGGGACTGGTGCTGTACTTTGATGACATACTAATAAGCGCCCAAAACACAGAGCAACTAGGGGATAGAGTTAGGAAAGTGCTGCAAAGATTTAGGGAAGCGGGACTGAAACTTAAAAGAAATAAGTGCATGATCGCAGTCCCCTCTGTCGAATTCTTGGGGTACAGGTTCGACAGTACAGGCATCCACCCCACAGAGAGTAAAGTAAAGGCAATCAGGAATGCCCCCACCCCTAAATCAAAAACCAAGCTCCAAGCATTCCTAGGGCTCCTGAACTTTTATACCATGTTTCTCAAAGACAAAGCCACCGTTGCAGAGCCCCTGCACAAGCTACTAGGCAAAAACATCCCTTGGGTGTGGGGCAAGGCCGAAACAGCATTTGCTGCTGTTAAAAGACTCTTGTCAGAGGAAAGTTTCCTTATCCAATACAACACAGAGCTACCGCTAGTTCTTGTTTGTGACGCTTCCCCCTTTGGCGTCGGGGCCGTCCTGAGCCATAGACTGCCTAATGGCCTAGAGGTGCCTATTGCCTACTACTCTCACACCCTGTCCAGTGCGGAACGCAATTACAGTCAGCTGGACAGGGAAGCATTGGCTGCAATAGCAGGAGTTAAGAAGTTCCATGAGTATCTTTTTGGCCGAGAATTTGAACTTGTGACTGATCACCGGCCGCTGCTGGGACTTTTGGCCGGAGATAAACCCACTCCAACTGCGCCATGGGGCGCAGTCCTGCTGAGTTATTAATGGGCAGAAAGTTGAGGTGTGTATTAGACAGATTGCACCCAAATTATACACACGAGAATTATAAGGGAGAAGTAGCGGGGCTAAGACAGTTCCAAATCGGAACACCAGTCTTTGCCAGGAACTATGCCAGCAGACCATTGTGGGTGGCTGGAACCATCGTAGGAATTACCGGCCCAAAATCCTACACGGTAGATGTCGGCCACGACAAACTCTGGAAACGCCACATAGACCAGTTGCACAAACGTTTAGATAATGAGGTCTATGATAGCCCAAAAATAACAGAGCCTAACTACAATGATTTTCCCCAAACAGCTAGCTCAAGCCTGAGTTTGAGGGAATACTTAGCTGTCAAGCCCTGGTTCCAGCGCCGCCCCAACGAGTCGACACTCCCAGCCAGGGAAGACCACGCCTCCGAGGAAATCTAGGCGGTTCCATTGGCGGAGCCAGGAGAGACAAAGAGTCCCTCTGACTGGCTTGACGCCTCACCCAATACTGAACTGCGCAGGTCGATCCGAGCGAAAACACGCCCTGATCACCTGCGAGAATTTGTTTGTAATTATGTAAATAGTTAAATGAATAGTGCCTTCTGGGAATGGAGGGGTGTTATGTATTGATACATTTAAGCGGGAGTTTCAAATATTTAAGTGTTGCTGATTGGCTGACAGTCACTCCTGGAGTGTTTATAAGGAGGGCTGCTGCCAGAGAGTTTTTGCTGAAGTCTCACTCTATATTAAAGAGCTGTTGTCACTTGCTTGCTTGTGCCTCTCGTTATTCCCGCGCTACAACAGTTTTAACTCACCATCCAAGCGACATCAAACATTAAAAAGAAATTGGAAACAAAAAACAGATATTGTGTGCCTCCAGGAGGTACACATAAGAAAACAAGACGAAAAATATGTACAATACAAGAAGTTAGGTAAAGCATATGCAGCATTAGCTGAAGAAAAAAAACGAGGGGTTGTGGTATATGTTAAGAAGAAATAGGGAGTAATTTAAAGTATGTAGACTTGGAAGGGAGAATAGTGTTGATAGAAGTAAAACTTAATTATAAAAACATTTTATTAGTGGTGATTTATTCTCCAAACAGTCAACAATCAGAATTCTATAAAAAAGTGCATGAGAAAATTATAGAACAAAAAATGGAAAATGTATGTTTGATCAGAGATTTTAATGCAATTATGGATATAAGAAAGGATTATAAAAGTGCCCAGAGAAATAAAAATAAGAAAAATGTACTGCCCAGAACTTTTACAGATTTAGTAGAGGAATTAAGTATGGTAGACAGTTGGAGATTTCATAACCTGGAAATTAAAATTTTTACATATTATTCAAACCCACACAAGTCTTGGTCTAGACTGGATATGGCATTGGTAACTAACACATTGTTGTCAGAGATAGAAATGGTAGAAATATTGTCTAATAAGTGGGCAGATCATAACCCAATAATGTTGACATGGAAGGGACGGCAGAGAAAAAAAAGCAGATGGACAATGAATACACAACTATTGAAAGAGAAGGAATACAAGGAGTATATGGAGAAGGAATTAGAATTGTTCTATAAGGAGAACATAAAACAACACACCTCCCTACAAAATTTATGGGACACAACTAAGGCGTATGTGAGAGGTCTGACTATAGCTTACAAGGCAAAATGGAAAAAAGAGAGGGAAAAAGAATATAATAAGGCATAAGAAGAAATTAAAAATGGGAAAGAAAATTATAGGAAAACCTGGGAAATGAACAAATTAGAGTCAATTGGGCAGCAGTGAAACATAATTTGACTATATTAGAACAGGGAAAATATGTAATGGCATTGAAATACATAAAACAGAATTATTTCGAGCATGCAAATAAACCTGGGAGGTGGTTGTCGTATAGATTGAGGAAAGAAAGGGAAAAAAGAACAATTCAAAAATTACAGGATAAAAAGGGCATAATTCAACAGAATTTAGAGAAGAAAAAGGAGTTAATAATTCAATACTACCAAGAGCTATATGAGAAAGACAAAGTAACAGCGGAGGAAATAGAACAATATTTAAGTGGGGAAGGGATGTCAATATTGACAGAGGAAGAAAAAGAGCTACTTGATAAGGAAATTACCATAGGGGAGTTAAAAGAAGCATTGAAGAGGCAAAAAAAACAATAAAACCCCGGGGACAGATGGTCTACCAATGGAGCTTTATAAAAGTTTAGGGGAATCATTAAATGGGATATTATTGGAAACATACAACGAGGCATTGATGGAGGCAAAGCTACCAAATACATGGAGGGAAGCATATATATCCCTGATACCGAAAGAAGGAGCAGATACCACATTAACAAAAAATTATAGACCAATCTCCTTATTAAATACCAACTACAACATTTTCATGAATATAATTGCAAATAGAATGAAAAAGATACTAAACAATAGAATACATCAGGATCAATTGACTTCAAGGGACAACCAAATCCAATCTAAGAATTACTTGCTTTCTCCTGAAAACTTTAGGGTGCATACTGAATTTATTGCACTGAGAACAATGAAATGAATGAAAATAGCTCCCTGAAGTCCACTCATTTTTAGCCTCAGGACAGAGGGATTTCCTGGTCTTCAGTCTTGGAATCTGCCAGGATTTAGGATCAGACTAGAAGAGATGAAACGATGGGTGATGTTTGTACCTCCCTGTCCCATGCCTCATTGTTTTTAAATATTACTCCCATCCCCATAGTAGTTTTCTCCCATTGCTCTGTATGGACAGGATTTCATTTGATTACAGGAATCTTATTGTATGATGAGACTTTCATTGAAACTGTAATTAATGCAAACACTATTAGTAAAATATCAATTTGTGTTGTGATATACATGTAAGTATCAAATATTTCTGTACTGGACATTTTATTGGAACTTTTTCTTTCTTAGTTAATAAGGAAATGGGGGCTTTCTTGGTATTGCTGGACTACAGTTCCCAGTATTCATTTGTATCCCAGCTTTCCTCAAGCGTATCCCCTGTGAGGATGAATTGTCACTTCACGGTCACCTCACGGTTAGATTATTGCAACGCGCTCTACATGGGGCTACTCTTGAAAAGTGTTTGGAGACTACAGTTGGTCCAGACAGCCGTGCGAGCTGTCGTGGGTGCACCTAGGTACACCCACATTACACCAATTCTCCGCGAGCTGCACTGGCTCCCTATTGGTCTCTGGTCACAATTCAAGGTGTCAGTTATTACCTTTAAAGCCCTACATGGCTCAGGGCCAGGGTATCTTCGAGAGTGCCTTCTACCACATAGCTTCCAGTGACCGGTAAGATCCCACAGAGTTGGTCTCCTCCGGGTCTCATCAGCTAAACAGTGCTGGCTGGCGGGCCCGTGGGGGAGGGCCTTCTCTGTGGCTGCCCCAGCTCTCTGGAATCAGTTACCTCCTGTGGTCCAGACCTTCCCCACCCTATTGGCCTTCCGAAAAGCAGTGAAGACCTGGCTTTTCTGGCAGGCCTGGGGCCGTTGATCTCGCTCTTGCGATCCAGCGAGATCCGGCCATGAATGGTGTGAATGAGTTTTAATGTTTTTAATTTTTAAATGTTTTTTTATAATGATTTTAAATGCATTGTGAGCCGCCCTGAGTCTTCGGAGAGGGGCGGCATATAAATTGAATAAATAAATAAATAAAATAAATAAAGGTTTGGTAAGATCTAATACCCCACTCCTGTTTTTAAAATGTTGGTGCTTCAGGTTCATCCTAAATGCCAGAGTTTATAATCCAAAATATCAAGAATGCCTAATAAATTATTAAAGTTTATTAGATGTCATTGTGTCAGAAGTCATCTTAAAAGAAATAGAAATTGCTCAGTGATAAAATGGTCTACGGTTTTTGAGTCACTTGAGTAGTTTTAGCCATCTGGCTTTAAAAAATGGCGATGCTGACATTTCAGAATCTTCTTGCCTATGTAGTTTGATATGTTAAAATTATTGCAGGCTGCTTTCTATTGTAGATCGGATAAATCAGTTTTAAAAGGATTACGTAAAATGTACAGATGCAAATTTCTTTCTTTTTTTTAATGTCAAGGTTTTTTTATTTATATATAAGTATTTTGAATACAGTGTATTGTCCGAGTGTAACATTTTACAAAAAGGAAAGAAAAAAAAGATAACACATATACTGATAGCAATAATAATAATAATATAACAAAATAATTCTAACCATATTTATAATTATATTCACTTATTTATGTTCCTATTATTCCTACTGTTCCTATATATTGGCATGCATATGATTATAAACAACATTCATATTTTACTTAAACATAGCAATACTCTTTCTTCATCTAATTTCTACCTCTTGTCTCTAACTATTGATAAAACCTATTCCACGTTAAATAGTATTCTGTGTCTCCTTTATCTTTTATTTTCAAAGATAATAATTGAAAATGTTGCAAATTTACTTCTTTGCTCTTCACTTTTTATTTTACAGATCTAAGTAAATGAATAACAGGACATATATAGCACCTTTGAGCCAGATGAATGTCTGAAATCATATATTGTTCTCTTTAATGTGACCACATGAAGCTGGATTGTATACAGAGTTATAAGCGGTGGATCCAAACCTAAAAGCCTATTTTCATAAAAGACAAATTTTACCAACTGTAACTACTGGGAAAATGATAACATTTAAAAACCAGTTTATAGATCATGTTTAAGGCAGAAAAAATATTATAATGCAACATTATGAATAACTTTTTAAAAATGCACCTGGAGTGAGGAATTTTCCCTGAATTTTAGCTGTAAACATTTGATTATTCTGAATTATCAATCAGCAACCCATCTTAAAGCAATAACAATAGATAATTGTAAATGATATTTTTAGTGTGTAGATGTAATGAATTCTTAAAAAAAAAATAATCCAAAAATGATTTTCCACTGCCAAACAGTGTGTAATATATTTTGTAAAGAAACAGAGTAGTACAGTAAACACTTCAACTCACTATCCAATCAAAGACCCACAAACAGTTGCTTGTGCTGTTGATGCTCTGAAGTTAGCATAATCAAACTTGATGTTCATAATCAGAAGGAGGTTCAGCCAAACAGATTTATGCCTATTAACATCTAAGATGGGAAACAAGGCTTTGTTTTTCTTTTCTTTTTTTTCCCTTTCTTTTTCTTTTTGACAGTTGTTGCTGTTAGTTGAGAAGTCGTGTCTGACCCATCGCGATCCCATGGGTAACATTCCTCCTGGCCTTCATGTCCTCTACCATCCTCTGAAGTCCATTTAAGCTCATGCCTACTGCTTCAGTGACTCCATCCAGCCACCTCGTTCTCTGTTGTCCCGTTCTTCTTTTGCCCTCAATCTTTCCCAGCATTAGGCTCTTCTCCAGTGAGTCCTTCCTTCTCATTAGGTGGCCAAAATATTTGAGTTTCATCTTCAGGATCTGGCCTTCTAAAGAGCAGTCAGGGTTGATCTCCTTTAGGACTGAGTGGCTTAGTGCTTTTCCCTACTTTCTTCAATTTAAGCCTACATTTTGCAACAATCAACTCCTGGTGTTGTTTTTACTGACTGTATAGAGCTTCTCCATCTTTGGCTGCAGAGCATATAGTCAATCTGATTTCTGTGTTGACCATCTGGTGATGTCCATGTGTAGAGACATCTCTTGGGTTCTTGGAAAAGAGTGTTTGTTTTGACCATGGTCTTTTGGTGATAATTCTATAAAGTGCTGCAGGGCTTCATAGAACTGGTCAATTTCATCCTCTTCAGTACCAGTGGTTGGGGCATAGACTTGGACTACTGTGATATTGAATGGTTTGCCTTGGATTCGAACTGAGATCATTCTATCATTTTGGGGATTGTATCCCAGTATTGCTTTTCCTATTCTTTTATTGAACATGAAGGCTACTCCATTTCTTCTGAGGGTTTCTTGCCCGCAGTAGTATACCTGATGGTCATCTGAATTAAATTCACCCATTCCTGTCCATTTTAGTTCGCTGATTCCTAAGATGTCAATATTCAGTCTTGTTATCTCTTGTTTGACCATGTCCAGCTTGCCTTGATTCATGGATCTTACATTCCAGGATCCTATGGAGAAAAAATATTTGCAGCATCAGACTTTCCTTTTACCACCAGATGCATCCACAGCTGAGTTCCTTTTGGCTTTGGCCCAGTTGCTTCATTCTTTCTGGCGCTACTAGTACTAGCCCTCTGCTCTTCCCCAGTAGCATATTGGACACCTTCCGACCTGAGGGGCTCATCTTCCGGCATCATATCTTTCTTTTTGGTACTGTCCATTGGGTTTTCATGGCAAAGATACTGGAGTGGATTGCCATTTCCTTCTCCAGTGGATCACATTTTGTTAGAGGTCTCTGCTATGACCTGTCCATCTTGGGTGGCCCTGCAGGGCATAGCTTATAGTTTCATTGAGTTACGCAAGCCCCTTCGCCACGACAAGGCAGTAATCCATGAAGGGGAGGAGGGAAATAAGGGACATTTTTTTTTAAAAAAAAATGTTTTGTTTTCTAGATTGTGTGAGGAAAGCTAATCAGTGGCCAGTAAACAGATTTCTCTTAGCAGAATGCATTGAATGGGTTTCTCACATCTTCATTTATATATATATGCAACATACAGCAGAATTGTATTCTTAAATTGTGAATAGAAAATATTTATATGAATAGTAATATTAATTGTTTTTCAGGTTTTTGAAAAATATTTTAGAGGCAATGGGATTATTTCTTTTACATTATATTAATAGGATTTTGAATGTACTTTTAATATAACCAAGCACAAAAAGAAATCAGATAGCAGAATTACGAGCCTATTGTAATATACTGTCTTGACACTCTCAATACAGATATTTATTAGGCTTAAACAGACAGCCTACTCAAAACCAAAAATATATATTGCAAAAAGAAAGAAATGGCAGTTCTCCTGTGTTGACAAGTAACAGCTGTATTTGCAGTCTGCTTTTTATTGTAATCATTAAACAACACACCATTTTTATTAAACTTTATACATTAAAGATACAAAGTTAAAAAAAAGAGAAATAGGAACGGCAGAAAAGAATGAAAAAAGAACCAGAAACAGAAAAAAATACTGTGTTTCCCTGAAAATAAGACCCTGTTTTATATTTTTTGAACCCCAAAATAAGCGCTTGGCCTTATTTTTGGGGAGGTTTTATTATTATTTTGTGTTGCATGGAGTAAGATGGGATTCCTCTTGCTGTCTTACCTGATTTCCAACTCTGCTTTTAAATATTTTCAGGGAGGGTTTATTTTTGTGGGGAGGCTTATTTTAGCACATGCACTCAAAAGCCCAATTGGGCTTATTATTAGGGAATGTCTTATTTTCAGGGAAACAGGGTATATTAAGAATATCATAAAGAAAAAAGACAGTATATAAAGATGTAACAGAAAAACAGAATTGGAAGGGAACATGGATGTCTCCTGGTATAACTCTCTGCTCAAGAAGAAACATAGAAAAAAAAATCATCAACAAATACTAAGAAAAAACACACATTTATTTACACCTTCTAGGCAAATAAAATGGTGATAAGAAATTAATCATCTGGTTCTGGTTTTCCTGACCCAAAGGGCCAAGGAAAGATGCTAGCTGTTTTTCTAAAGGTCTTTAAGGTGTGGACCAATGTTAATATTAAAATGCCTTGTAAACCTTCTTAAAGTTTATTGTATGTTATTGTATCAATAATTATTTATTAAAAAGGAAGAATTGCTCAGTGATAGTATGGTCTACAATTTTTGTGTCACTTGAATAATTTTAGCCATTTACTAGAAGTAGCATGCTATAGAACCCATCAGTCAAGAAACTTCAACTAAGAGGTTCTAGGAAAGCCTTCTTTGCCATGGTTACAATCTTGCTGCTGGAGATGATATATGACCCCACCCTCTAGGCCTTCTGGATTGACCTCAAAACTTGTCTCACACAATTGCCTTGGGACTCTGATGGGCAGTGGTGGGTTGCCCCTAGTTTGCATCGGTTTTATAGAACTGGTAGTAAAACTGGCAGGAGGCTCTGCCCACCGACCCAACATCATCAAAATGCATCTGCACATGCGCAGAAGGGCACATGGCCCCACTGCGAACCAGTAGTAAAGGTAAGTAGAACCCACCCCTGATGATGGGGGTGCTTTACACTATTGTGTGAGCTTTTGTGTGAGGGGAGCTATAGTGATTTAATTCCCTTTTTCAGGAGGGAAGGGAACTTGGTAAAAACCAAGTTTTTATAGCTCTTATACAGAGGTATAAAAATGAGGTAAGAAGAAAAAGGTAGATCTTGTATCCTTCTGATAAGGAGACAATATCTTTCTTATTTTCTCTGTTCTTATATCCACTGGGAGTTGATATTATTTTGACTTCCTAGATATTTGTAAAAGTTAAATCCAACCCTAGCTCTCTAGAATTGGGGGGAGGGGAAGGGGAAACAAACAGGCACCAAAGGGTACAGTCTCCCATGGGATTGCCAATGATTAACTGTATTTGACTGAAGATTGTAAAACTACAGTTTTTTTAAAGAAAGATATTGGATATCTACAACGTGTGGTTCCTATACATCATAAATGCAAAATAGATCTGTCAGATTCATAAATGTCATGTATAATAATTTTGATGATAGCTGCTGCTGCTGAAGACATTGGGAAGATTCTTGAATGCAAGTGGTGTTTTTTTTTTCCTTCATAAGAATCAGAAGCACTGCCTGAAAAGCCAAAGTATTGCTTTATTTGTTTATGGTAATCATTGCAACACAAAGTTCAAAAAATTCTTGTGGAATCCTCTCTTAGCTCTTGGCAAGATCATATTCTTATTCCCGTAATACTGTCTTCTCCCAGATTCCTTGACAACAAACAAACAAATAAAAAATGAGGAAGGGATGGTAGTAGTTGGGAGAAATCCACCGAGATTGCCAAACTGCCGAACTGAGGTTTGGTAGCTCAGACATTGCCTGAAGAGCTATGAAGAGCTGGCTACTCTTGGTTGCTGCTGTTCTTCTCTGGCCTGGCGGCTCTTCTCAAAATGGTAAGTTAAGAAGAAAAGAAATCAAGGAGTTACTAAGGAAAGCAGCTTCTGCTGCATTCATCAAAGAAGCAATTTCTTTTAGCAAAAGCAAAGAGTTCCATTTTCCATCTGTGGCTTTTTGGAAATTTGTAATGGCAGATTTTTTAAGGATATCATAGACTTACAGTATAATTCCAATCCCCTTCTTAAATGCAAGATTTTTGAGCAACTGATTTGTGTATAGCAAAATACCTTGCATCAGTATTGTAAATTCACACCTGTTGTGAGGGACTTTGCTTCAGTTAATAAAAAAGAGGATAGGATGATAACCAAATGATTACTATGTCTAATAACGCTACTTTATGTTTAATGGTTTATTTTGCTTATAAACAAAAAAGATCCTCAAAAGTTGAAATGAACAGATGTAAAAATGGAATATATATTATATAAATATAATTTATATATCTACCATATTTCTACCATAATTTAACCAAGTACATGCTGTCAATATGAATCTACATTTCCCCCCCAATTTTTCTCTCATCTTCCTTCTAGATGGGGTGATTTTATGAGAGCCTCCATTATGCCTTGGGCTGCCCCTATAGCACATGATACATGCATAAAAACATAGATCATCTAGGAACCATAACCTGTTCCAAGGAGACAAGTCAGAAGTTTGAAATTTTAGAGATGTATTTCAGTTGTGTTTACATCAGGATACATACAAAAGTAATTAGTATATATCTTAATTCACAGTGATGATATCCTTTAGGAGAAGAAAAACAGGGAAATATTCACATCTCAAGACATTGAAGCTAAGATTACATTCGCTTATATTCACACTAATTGAACCTTTGAGCAAATAATAATAAAATAAATAATTAATTATTTATCACTGTTTTTGATGGTTGCCTGACAGTTGCCTAGGCTGGGCTTTCTTGTTTCCCTTTTTTAATCAATTGATTTATGTTTCTTATATGGGGGGAAAAGTAAGAAAAGTATTGACCCTGTAAACGTAGACCACAGAAGGTTTTCCTTTCCCAATAATTGTAAAATTAACAAACCATTTGTACAATAGGTAATGATTGCCATCTCGTATCAAGCTGTTACTTTCAAATTCGATAGCTGAAGGGTTAGAGATATTCTACAATTATTTTCTTCCCTGCTTCTGCCCACCATTGCTGTTTTGAATGAATATTTGTGCTCTCTACACTGTATAAACTCTCTCTCTCCCTCCCTCTCCCTCCCCCCTCTCTCCCACTCCCTCTCTCTCTCTCTCCCCCTCAATATCTCACAATTGTATTCTACTATGCTCTATCTCTAAAAAAGATAAGGAAAGGAAAGGTGAGAGAATTACAGCCTATAGAATAAATTCTCAGCTGGCACCATTTAAACTTGATAAAAAGAAAGAAACTATAGATAATAGATATTGATAAATTAATAGTAAGAAATGGATTTATTTCTCTGGGGAAAGAACTGTTGCCAGCTTTAACATTTTTGAGTCAGATATTGCTGAGGAAGTATATAGGGAAAGATGAGAGGGTGATTACAATTAACAAAAATTTATTGTTGAAAATCTAATATGTACAATATCAGAAAGATTCCTTCAGGACCACCCATGTTTAGCCCCGGTAAGTACCGGCAAGGAGGAAATGCCACAGAATCTTTTACAAAGAAGTTGCTTTCGGGGGGGCAAGTTTGTTGGCTCTTCAACCTCTCTCTATCTCCCCATCCACAGAGTTGCTTAGGTTACACATCAGCAAGGGAAGTTTATATATTACAGGCAGTCCTTGAGTTATACCTTAATGGAGATTTTTCCATCACAGTTATGCAACATGTTATGATCATAAAGTAAGTCAGTCATGAGAGTGACTAGATTTTATAAATATTTTTGTGGCGGTCATTAAATGAATTATCACAGTCATTAAGTAAATATGTATTTGTTAAGTATACCAATGGTTCGCCATTGGTGTGGTTTTGCAGTAAATCAGAATTTTATTTAATATTTAATATTTAAATTTATATACTGCCCTTCTCCCGAAGGACTCAGGGCGGTGAACAGCCAGAAGTAAAAAACATCAAATACAAAATTTAACAACAATTTAAAAATAAATTAAACATTTTGGCCCGACAGTTAAAATCCCCCATTAAAAATCCAAATTAAAATACACAATTGGAGAGATTAGGCCAGCCAACTTGATGAAATAAAAAGGTTTTGAGGGCCCAAAGGAAAGTATCTAAATCCGGAATTGTCCGTATCTCCGGGGAATGCTCATTCCAGAGGGCAGGTGCTCCAACAGAGAAAGCTCTCCCCCTGGGGACCACCAGTAGGCATTGTTTGGCCGATGGCACCCAGAGGATCCCCTCTCTGTGGGAGTGTACTGGCCGGTGGAAGGCTCTCAGTGGCAGATGGCGGTCCCGTAAATATCCAGGCCCTAAGCCATGGAGCGCTCTAAAGGTGGTCACCAACATCTTGAATGGCACCTGGAGGACCACCGGGAGCCAGTGCAGCTCACGCAGCAGATGTGTTACATGGGAGCGCCATGATGCTCCCATAATCACCCGCACAGCCGTATTCTGGACCAGTTGAAGCCTCTGGGTGCTCTTCAAGGGGAGCCCCATGTAGAGAGCATTGCAGTACTCCAGGTGGGAAGTGACGAGGGCATGAGTGACCGTGCATAAGGAGTCCCGATTCAGAAAGGGACGCAACTGGCAAATCAGGTGAACCTGATAAAAAGCCCCCCTGGCCACGGCCATCACATGCTCTTCTAAAGATAGCCGTGCATCCAGGAGGACACCCAAGTTGCGAGCCCTCTCTGTGGGGGCCAACGACTTGCCCCCAATAGTCAGAGATGGCACCAACTGACTATATCGGGACGCCGGAAGCCACAGCCACTCGGTCTTGAATGGGTTGAGCTTGAGCCTGTTTCTCCCCATCCAGATCCGCATGGCCTCCAGACACTGGGACATCAAGGGCATCATTCCAGTCGGGTTTCAGGCATCATTCCATTCCAGTTGGGTTTCAGGTCTGGGCACAGCACAGAAACGGCATTGGTCGCATTGGTTGATGATCTCTGGAGGGCTCGGGGCAGGGGTTGCTCCTCTGTTCTGGTCCTGTTAGATCTCTCAGCAGCTTTTGATACCATCGACCATGGTATTGTTGTGGCCCCACCCTCTGAGCCTGTCCCATCGGAGGAAGAAAGCTCCGAGCACGAGGAAGAGGAGTCAGCCAGGCCTCCCTCTCCAGGCCCCTCCCCTCTGGCACTGTCTCAGGTGCCGGCCGAGGGAGAGGAGATTAGCAGGGAGATAGGTGGCTCGGATGAGAGTGACGGAGAAACATCATTCCTGGACGCACGCCTCCGAAGGCGTGATAAATGATTGCAGCAGCTCAGGAGGCGTGCTAGGGATTAGAACTGAGTCACTGGACCACACCCCAGAGACTATATAATAGAGGGTGGTGGCCAGTGATCCTTGTGACGAACAAAAGTAAACCTTGGATAGTCACTCCGGAAACTGCTGAGAGAAATATTATTCTGATTGGACTTTTGGACGCTAAGTATCTTATCTTTCTGTTTTGTGGAAATAAATGCACTTGGCAGACGGTGTGTAAATCGCTGCCAAGTTGGAGATAAGGACCTGGGTGTGTGCCAAAGTGTTTCCTTAACCCTCGGCTGGTTGTGTTTGTGTGTGTGTGTGTGGACGGGTACAGATCAGGTATCATGCTGCACCGGCTGGAAGAGTTGGGGGTGGGGGGAACTGTGTTGTGGTGGTTCTCCTCCTTTCTCTCCGACAGGTCGCAGTTTGTATTGGCAGGGGGGCAGAGGTCGACCTCGAGGCCTCTCGTCTGTGGAGTGCCGCAGGGATCGGTCCTCTCGCCGCTTCTGTTCAACATTTATGTGAAGCCGCTGGGCGAGATCATCCGTGGCTTCTGGGTGAGATACCATCAGTACGCTGATGACACCCAGCTGTACATCTCCACCCCAGGCCACCCAAACGATGCCCTTGAAGTGATGTCTCAGTGCCTGGAGGCTGTGCGGATCTGGATGGGGAGGAACAGGCTCAAGCTCAACCCTTCCAAGACTGAGTGGCTGTGGCTCCCGGCATCCCAATATATTCAGTTGACTCCATCACTGACTACTGGGGGCGAGTCCTTGGCCCCCACAGAAAGGGCTCGCAATCTGGGAGTCCTCCTGGATATGCAGCTGTCCTTGGAGGAACATCTGACGGCTGTAACCAGGGGGACCTTTTATCAGGTTCACCTGAATCGCCAGTTGCGGCCCTTTCTTGATCGGGATTCCCTGTGCACAGTCACTCACGCCCTCGTCACCTCTCGCCTTGACTACTGCAATGCTCTCTACATGGGGCTCCCCTTGAGGGGCACCCGGAGGCTCCAGCTGGTCCAGAATGCAGCAGTGCGGGTAGTGATGGGAGCAGCATGGCGCTCCCAGGTAACACCGCTCCTGCGCGAGCTGCACTGGCTCCCGGTGGTCTTCTGGGTGCGCTTCAAGGTATTGGTTATCACCTTTAAAGCGCTCCATGGCATAGGGGCTAGCTATCTTCGAGACCGCCTGCTGCTACCGACGATCTTCCACCGACCTGTGCGCTCCCACTGAGAGGGCCTCCTCAGGGTGCCATCAGCCAAACAATGTAGGCTGGTGACCCCCAGGGGGAGAGCCTTCTCTGTGGGGGCACCTACCCTCTGGAATCAGCTGCCCCAGAGATAAGGAGAATCCAAGACCTCAGTGCCTTCCGCCATGCCCTTAAAACCTACTTTTTCCAGCAAGCCGGGCTGGCTTAGGAAGAAATTTTTTAAATTTTTAAAAATTTTTTAAAATGTTTAATTGGTTTGTGGTTTTTTAAATTTTTGGGCCAAATTTATATAGATTTTAATTGTTTTTAATATTTGTATTTCATGTTTTTAATTCTGGCTGTGCACCGCCCTGAGTCCTCAGGGAGAAGGGCGGTATATAAATTGAAAATAAAATAAAAATAAAATAAATCATTGGGGTGGTCTGGGGTGGAGATGTACAGCTGAGTGTCATCAGCATACTGATGGTACTTCACCCTGAAACCATGGATGATCTCACCCAGCGGCTTCACATAAATGTTGAACAGAAGGGGCAAGAGGACCGACCCCTGTGGCACCCCACATACAAGGCGCCTCGGAGTCGACCTCTGGCCCCCCGTCAACACAAACTGTGACCGGTCAGAGAGGAAGGAGGAGAGCCACTGCAACACAGTGCCCCCCACCCCCAACCCCTCCAACTGGCGCAGCATGATACCATGGTCGATGGTATCAAAAGCCGCTGAGAGATCTAACAGGACCAGGACAGAGGAACAGCCCCTGTCCCGAGCCCTCCAGAGATCATCAACCAATGCGATCAATGCCATTTCCATGCTGTGCCTAGGCCTGAAGCCCGACTGGAATGGATCGAGATAGACCCCTTCATCCAGGTACTGGGGAAACTGTCACGCCACCACACTCTCAACAACCTTCGCCAGAAAGCGAATGTTGGAGATAGGACGATAATTTGCTAAAACAGCCAGGTCCAGGGAGGGCTTCTTGAGGAGGGGCCTCATCACCGCCTCTTTCAAGGTGGTGGGAAAGTAGCCCTCTTTCAAAGAAGCGTTAACAACCTCCTGAAGGCAGCCTCGTATAACCTCCCGGGAAGCCAGCACCAACCAGGAGGGACACGGGTCCAATAAACAAGTGGCTGTACTAAGTCTACCCAGAATCCTGTCCACGTCTTCAGTTGTCACTGGGTCAAACTCCTCCCAGATAACGTTCTCAAGACCTGTCTCCATCACCCCACCTATATCTACCCAGTCAGAGTCCAGGCCTTTCCGAATTTGAGCGACTTTGTCATGCAGATACTGCACAAAATCCTCAGCCCTGCCCTCCAAGGGGTTCTCCCACACTCCCAGATGGAGCAGGGAGCGGGTCACCCTGAACACGGCGGCTGGGCAGTTATCTGCAGACGTGATAAGAATGGAAAAATAATTAAACTTTGCCATTTTTATCACCACTAGGTAGGTCTTAATATGAGACCTTACCAGTGTTCGGTCCGATTTGGAAAGGCTGGCCCTCCAACTGCTCTTTAGGCATCTTTTCCAGCGCTTCATCTCCCTCAGCTCCTCAGAGAACCAGGGATCTAAGTGAGATCGGCGGCGGGTCAGAGGCCGCAATGGCACGACATCGTCCAAAGCTCCAGTGGCCGCCCTATCCCAGGCAGCCACCAGGTCTTCAGCCGGGTCGTGAGCCAGAGCCTCAGAGAAAGGCCCAAGCTCCATCTGGAATCTATCAGGATCCATCAGGTGCCTGGGGTGGAACCACCTGGTTGGTTCCGCCTCCCTGCGGCACCGTGTAGTGGTTTGAAGGTCAAGTTGAAGGAGAGAATGGTCAGATCATGACAAGGGTTTAATAACTACATCCCCTATATCTAAACCATTCAGCCACTGGCCAGAGATGAAAATCAAGTCCAGAGTGTGTCCCCCTATGTGTGTAGGGCTATGAACTAACTGGGTCAGGTCCATGGCCATCATGGAAGCCATGAACTCCCGAGCCGCCTCAGACTTTTCACCGATGGACGGCAGATTGAAATCCCCCATAACTATAAGTCTGGGGGTATCAACTGCCATCCCGGCTATCACGTTGAGCAGTTCAGGCAGGGCTGCCGCCACATGGCAGGGAGCCAGGTATGTGATCAGGAGGCCCACCTGTACCCCATGACCCCACTTCACAAAGAGGGACTCACATCCGGGTATCTGAGGCATAGTGGCCTCCTTCGGACCAAGACATTCCTTTATAACAACCGCTACCCCCCCCCTCCCCTCAACCCTTGGCTGATGGAATGCTTGGAAACTTGGAGGGCACATTTCAACAAGGGGAAACCCCCCCTCCTGGCCCAACCAGGTCTCTGTAATACGGAGGCCAGGTCCGCTCCCCCTTCTTGAATAAGATCACAAATGACGGGGGCTTTATTTACAACGGACCTGGCGTTGCACAACATCAGCCAAAGGCCCGGGCCCTGAGGAGAAGTAAATGCTTGTATTTACTTAGATTTTCATAAATCTTAGAGAATCTTACTTAGATTTTCACATGACCCTGTCATAAAACAGGATCATGTGTACACGGGATGCTGCAGTTGACTGTAAATACAACCCAGTTGCCCAGCATCAAGGTGCACTCATCTGACCGAAGCAGGGGGTGAGTGTTGAAATTTTGAATCTGGATCATAAGCACTCCACAAGTATGTATGCATTTCAAATGATCGCTAAATTGAGGATTACTTATAGTTAAGTATCCAGCAAGCATTGGTTTCTTAGTTAAGACAAAAGTGGGAAATAATTATCTAACTTGGGTTTATTATCTCCAGTCCATGAGAAGTTCATGAGAGTAAATAGAAAAAGTGAGCTTGTCTAAGCAAATAAGATAATTTAATGTAAATATAATTTCAGCATGTGAAGAACCAGATGAGATTGACTTTGGGGAAATTGTGAGTGCTGAGAAAGCCAAGTATCTGGAAAATGACCGAGTGCAATACAGGTGCAACCCTGGCTATGTCTTGGAAGGACCTGAATGGATTCAGTGTAAGGGACAAAAATGGACACCTCATCTACCAAAATGCTTGGGTAAGGCATCATGCTTTTTTTTTTTTTTACTAGTGTAGACCTGGGAGAAAATGCTGAATTCATCCAATAGGAGAAGAATTATAGCTGCCAAATTCTTTGAGAATTGGATTGAATTTCCATTTGAAGCCAGGCTTTCCTCTGAAGCCATAAACTGTGTTGGTGTCATCTTCTTCCATTCAAAAGCTAAAAAAAAAAAAAAAATTAAACTGATCCAAATTGTTGAATGAGCAAGCAAAATAGTAGATATAATTAAATGATATTCAACTGGAAGCTCATTCAAGAATGCTGAGTAACTGCGGGATACAATTACATCTGGTTACAGACTCAGTGGTTAATAAAATAGGAAAGTGAATTCTTTTGCTATGGAATTCAGCCAGCTAGAATGATGTAGAAGGAAAACTTTTGAGTCTAGTAATTACAATTTATTCAGCACATTTACTCAGTTTCCTCCATGATCTTTCCATCTCTATTAATAATACAAAACTAGATCCCATCATACTTGTAGCTGGTACAGTTGGGTAAATCATCACATTCCTACATCCTTTTAGCAAAAACTGTCTAGGAAATAACAAAAACTTAGACAATTCAGCACAGTTTGTTGAGGTTATTCAGAGGACAAAAGCCTTGGTAGTAAAGTGGTCTAAGGCACCTTGTTATTAAGCTGGTTATTAAGACCAGCTGCCTGCAATTACTGCAGATTCGAATCTCACCAAGGTTCAAGGTTGACTCAGCCTTCCATCCTTTCTAAGGTAGGTAAATTGAGGACCCAGTTGTGGGGGCAATAAACTGACTTTGTATATATATACAAAAGGATAAAGGCTATTGCTGAGCAGATTGTAAGCTGCCCTGAGTCTCCGGAGAAGGGCGGCATATAAATCAAATTTAAAAAAAAAAAAACTTCACTGAAACATTTCTGGCCAGGACTCAGATTTCTTTTATTTGACTGGTCCCTTGGTAGTGACTTTTCCTCCAGTTCCCCAAAGTTATTCCTTATGCTTGTTATGGATATTAGGATGTCATTAATTCAACAAACCCCTTCATGAATTACTACCATGTCATGGCAAAGGGGCTTGAAAAGCTCAAAAGCTATGAGCTAAGCCTTGTGAGGTCACCCAAGATGGACAGGTCATAGGAGAGTTCTGTTACAAAATGTGGTCTACTTGAGAAGGAAATTGCAACCCACACAGGTATCCTTGACAATAAAACCACATGAACAGAACCAAAAGGCTAAACAATATGATGCTGGAAGATGAGTTCTTCAGGTTGGATTTTGTCCAATATGCTACTGGGGAAGAGAGGAGGGCAATTACAAGTAGCACAAGAAAGAATGAAGCAGCTGGGCCAAAACTGAAATGACACTCAGCTGTGGATGTGTCTGGTGGTAAAAAGAAAGTCCAGTGCTGTAAGAACAATATTCCATAGGAATCTGGAATGTAAGATCTATGAATCAAAGTAACATGGATCTGGCTGAACATGAAATGGGAAGATTGAAAGCAACATCTTGGGAATCAGTGCAATTAAAGTGGATGAGAATGAGCAATTTTAATGGAAAAACAATACAGGGATATAAACTCAAAAATGACAGAATAATCTTCGTTAGAATTCAAGGCAAAGCATTCAACATCATAGTAATTTAAATCTATGCCCCAACCACTGATGCTATAGAGCAGGGTGTCAAATGGGGGGTGGAGGGGTTTAAGTCTCAAAAAATGTAATTTTGATTTTGATTTTATCTTGAGGAAGTCATGGGGGGAAGGGAGGGTTAGGGTGGGTTTGGGGGGGGGAATTGGGGAGAAAATGTATTTGTAAAACTTTTTAAATAAAAAAAAAAGAATTCAAGGCAAAGTCTTCAAGATCATAGTAATTCAAATCTATGCCCCAACCACTGATGTTATAAAGCAGGGTGTCAAACTGGATTTCTTTGAGGGCCAGATCAGCGTTGTAATTTTCTGCGGGCCAGCAAGGACTGGGGGGGAAGTGTGGGGGGGAGATGGGATGGATGTCTTCTGCAGTGGCCAAAATAGGGTGTGGGAGTGCATGCCCCCCACAGCACATTTTTGGCTGGCAGAATGCTGCTGGAGGCTGGGGAGGCCAAAAATAGCCCACACCACAGGGACCTGTGAGGCCTCCGCACGGCCCGTTTTTGGCCAGCAGAGTGCTGCTGGAGGCCAGGGAGGCCAAAAATGGGCCACACGGGGGGCTTGTGGGGCCTCCATGCAGTCCATTTTTATCCAGTAGAGGCACTGCAGGCCAGTTCTTTGATATTTCCAGGCCAGCCCCATGGGCCAGGTTTAAGCACCCCATCGGCCAGATTTGGCCTGCGGGCCTTAAGTTTGACACCTGTGCTATAAAGGCTGAAGATCAACAACTCCTTCTAGAACTAACACCAAAAAAAGATGTCATTTTCATCATAGTGGATTGAAATTCAAAAAATAGGAAATCAAGATAACTGAAATAATAGCAATAACAAGTTTAGCCATGAAGTTAAAAATGAAGCAGGGCAAAGACCCTGATGTTGAGAAAGATTGAAGGCAAAAGGACAAGGTGACAGCAAAGGATGAGGTGGATAGATAGTGTCATTGATGCAATGAACATGAATTTGGGCAAACTCCAGGAGACAATTGAGGACAGGGGTCCTGGTTTGCTATGGTCTATGGCATTGTGAAGAGTCAGACATGACTTAGCAACTAAACAACAACATCACAATTCAATAAGGGGCTTTATAATATTTACTGGATAGCTAAAAGAATGCTTTAAAAGTATTGTCTGTCAAACCTGTAATGCTGGAAATGTTAAATGGGTGGAAGAACATTGACTGATAGGATACTGACTTGCCTCATTATTAATAACAATAATCTCATTAATGTGAGCAAAAAGTAGAAATTAGAAACTAGAAATTGTCCCATTACAACTCAGTAAACTCAAGACATCTTTGCAGAACATTTGCGATGTGTGTTCTTAACTTAAAACAAACAGAACAACATCTATTTGGCATGCTTCTACCAGCCAGTTCTCTAGCATAGGTCTAAAAACTATAGCAGAATCATAACTTGTTTGTCATTAATACTGTGCTCTAACTTGGCTTATTTGTATTTGGCCTAGAATTATCCATTGTGACTTGTAAATCTGGTTTATTTTCTTAGTGGTAGAATAGAGGAGAAACCAATTGGCAATTATCTCCCTTCAGAAGATCTACCTTCTTTTCTTTTCTATTTTTTTTAGCACCCTGCAGTATCACAAGGCAACAGCTAGCAACAAAAAACTTGTTTGTATTTGGGAGTCAAAGAAAAGCTCAACTTATTCAGAGTAATCATAGCCTGCAATTTCAATGTAATGAAGGATATGTCATTGTCGTTCCATCAGTCAGAAAGTGTGTTGACGGTTACATGGAGTTGCCTTTATGTATCTCTGGTAAGCATGCTGTCAGTATCATGGATTCTGTCAGTGATTTAATTTTCACTGAACTCTCTCACATCTTGGCTTAGAATTTTACTAGTGTAATCTAAATTTTAAAAAAATCTGAAGCACATCAGATAGGAGAAGAATGTTCTCGCATTTCTCCAAACATACAAATTGTCTCTAAGATTAAGTCTTAACTGAACTTCAGTTAAGAATTACGTTTCCTTGTAGTTGAAAATATGCATAATATTGGTAGACATAAGAATTTGTATCACAAATTGCAATTGTGCAAAAATACGTTGATGTCATATTATTAAAAGATAATTTAACTTGGAAAGTATTTGATGGTTAAATCAGCCTATAAATAGAAAGTATACTGTGCTGAGCTGATGGATTATTTTTATGCTGATCAAGTTGAAGAGTTTAAAATTAAAATATTGGATGCTTGATGAATTAAAAGGTAAATTGTTAGCATGTCGTTTAAAACAAGTGAGACAGCAACATAAAGTTTAAAATATCTACATATGATAGTATGAGAATTACAAATGCAATAGAATATACAATAGAACAGATTCAATTACAGATCCAACAGAACGAGCAATAATATAACACTGATATTACTATTCAATTATTTAATCATATCTATCTGTGTGTAATAATTTAACTGAAAGACCTTTACAGTCTTTATTAGAACATGATTATGTGTCAGTCTTGCAAAGTAGATCGTAGAGAATGTACCATCAGATGAGCTAATTCTACTGTTAAGGTAGGGTTACTTTAATAGAATCTTGCAATCCAAAAGTACATTCCTTCCCCCTGTGCCCTTTACAGCCCATGAAACTGGGAGGGTCTCTTCTGAACCGTTTGCCCTGTCTATTCCTGGCATGGACTGAGTTGCCTTTTATTTTATTCGGCTTATATGCCGCCCTATCTCACAATGGACTCAGGGCGGCTCACAACAATAAAACTGATGGTTCCCTTGGTTGCATTTCTTCCCCTTTTCTCCCAAGGTCATTCCCACATACCATTACTTCATATATTTCTGTAGAGATCTTGGCAGTTATCTGAGTCAACATAAAGCAAAAAGTATTTTAACTTATAGCAAAACAAGAGAGAGAGAGAGAGAGAGAGAGAGAGAGAGAGAGAGAGAGAGAGAGAGAGAGAGAGGGAGAGAGAGAGAGAGAGAGAGATTGTTCTAATAGGTTGTACCTGATTTTATTTAAAAAGTTGGACAGAATGTATAATAATGTTAAACCAATTTCTTTATAATTATTATTTTAAGGAATGTCAACAGTTTCAGCTACAATTTCCTGTCCCAAAATTTAACAGTGTCAATATAATCAATTTAATCATATTTTATTGTTAATCAAATTGAATTTGAAACATATCAGAAATTTTAAAATACCTTTAAAGTTGAAAATGCTGATATTTCTGACTTATGGGGTGAAGACTTGGAATATTTGATAATGGAGTATCAATTTATGTAAGACTTTAAACATGTTGAGTGTTTGTGTTAAGTGTAACTTGAGTTTGAAATGAATTTATGAAAGGATTTTTTCTGAGTTTAGTGGAACATCTGAAAGACTATTTCAGAATGATTTCTGATTGTAGCTGAAATAGATTTTCTTTGTTGCTGGTGTAAGAAAAGTAAGGGCACATCAACTAATAGGGTTGCCAGGTCTGCTTCCAAAAAATAGCGGACAAGCGGGAGGGGGAGGGTTAAATAGTAAAAAAAAAAGTACAATTAAATTATATATTTTCTTACAAATATTTTAACACGTATTAAAATAATCACTTCAAAACTTTACTTAAAATTCAAAACATCAAATATATTATAATAATATGTAAAATATTAAATTACATTTTACTTTGCTGTCGTGTGTATTTTTTATTTGACTGCGCAGCTTTGATCAATTCTTTGTGTTTAAGGAATAATTCTTTAATTTCAGTACAACGTTGAGAAATATTAAAAAATATACAAATTTCACTTCGAACTGATGGTACAAGCAGTCGGTTATGTTCGTCAGTCCACAAATTTCCCATGACGCTGAAAATTCGTTCAACATTTGCATTTGATACCGGAATTGATGCACAATACTGGAACAGTTTCAGTAAACTCGGAGCTGGCTCTTTCTTGAAAAAGTACGTCCACTTATCAAGGGATGAATCGCCCTGCAGATGAACATAAACTTCTTCTAAGGCAGAAATTTCATCGAAGAGAGTGTTGGGTGGAAGTTCTTCTCGCCATGGTGATAATAACCAGATGTTCGTCATTTCTTCTAAAGTTGGAGGATTATTGCGATCAATTAGATTGAAGCAACTTAGTGTCTCATATACTGAATTGGTGAAATTATACCACTTTTCTAGGTACGCAATGGCTCTTTGATACATGTTGATGGCTTCTATCTTGAACTTTTGCATTCTCAGGCAAATGTTTTTTACGTAAGGCAAATAAAACTTTCATTCCAAAAACCTACTCATCGTATTTTTTTTGCAAAGAATCACGCAGCTTACACATGATAATGTGAAGATCACATGCAAGAATTTTCTTGCTTTCCAGCTTCAGTAGGGTGTCTTGCATTATTGACATGAAGAAGTGCGTGAAATATAAATACAATTCTGAAATTGTTGGTTCATCGTCCTTTGCGAGTTCATTTTCCTGATCCAAAATAAGGTTCCAGATAACCTTATGGCACTCATCAGATCCAAGAGAAATAAAATACGATTTTAGAGGTATCCAGTTTAAAAGAAGTCTTTCAATCACTTTAAACAAACTTAACCAACGTGTTGGAACATGGCGCAAAACATCATGGAATTCTGACTCGCAAAACTTACGTACCATTTCATCATAAAGCTTTTGAATAAAAAAAATGTCCACTATTTTGTGAAAAAAAATAGTAAACATAATGTGAAAAAAGCAGACTATCCGCTCAAATAGTGGACACCTGGCAACCCTATCAACTAATTTGATTTGATCACGGCCAATTTTGGTTTTCTTTTGGAACAATCTTGTAATAAATAGAAATACTGTATATGCAAATGTTTTCATGTTAAAGATGTGAATGCTGTTTTACTATTTTGAATTACATTCTAAAATGAAGGCATCTAATACTTTCTTAGGAACTTGGGTTATATCATGTGTAGCCAAGAAAGTTTGGAAAACTGCTATTACTTTAAATATCAAGAAGTGGATTCAAAAATGTATAACATCAATTTTTGAAAAGACCATTCTTTTCTGTAAAGAAAATTTGATATTGTAAAATTTTGTCATAGATTTTATAATAATGACAGATTATGTTTAAGTATAATTTGGAATTATATAATACATATAAGGGGTGTGTGTATTATATAAATTACACACACACACACACACATATATACACACACACATTTAAATTATTTAGATCAGTTTAACCTGTTAATTGTTAGAGAAGAAATTCTAAGTTTATTTATTTATTCATCTTCATCCTTTCATATTTGATAGAAAGAGGGCAAAATTGCAGTGGTCCACCAAGAACTGAGAACGGAGACATTACTACTTTATCTGAGAAGCAGTACAAATCTGGCTCTTCAGTAGAATTCAAATGCCAAACTTATTATGCCATGGAAGGCCAAAAAAGATCTTTTTGTGATGATGGGACCTGGACAAAAGTACCCATTTACCTCGGTAAGCGGAAAAGAAAGTCTTCATCTAATTTTCATGAGCATTTCTAATAATTAAGAATAACTGCTTTCTCTCTTTCTCTCATAAAAAGAAGATTTAATTGATGTTTCCTGCAGTATCCTTTGGATACGATTTCAATTCTATTAACTGAGGTGAAGTAGCTACTAGATCAGCAGTTCTCAACCTGGGGGTCACGACCCCTTTGGGGGTCGAACGGCCATTTCACAGGGGTCACCAAACCCCTCTCTCCCCCCCACGCCTTCACTCACCCTCACTCCCTGCCTCTGTTGGATCGCCTAGTCGCCGTTCGTTTACCCCGCCCACTCCCAATCTATTGCTGCCTCCGGAGTCCCAGCTGATGGCTAGAGGGAAAAAAAACTTTTAATTCTTGTCGCGGGGCTTTAAAGAGCTAGCTGCAAAAAGGTAAATTCCTGGAGCAAATTTTTTTCCCCCTAACTATGCTGAAAACGCGAAGTTGAAAGTAAGGAAGCAGGGTCTTTGCTGCAACGTGACAAAATGAGGCAGAGAGATATTTCTTTTTCTTTTTCCTCACCAAAAAAGGTAGGTGCAAAACTGCAAACAATGGGAAATTTAGGGCAAAAGAGGAGGTTCAAGATTTTAAAACACAAAAGAAAAAAAGCTCTATTTAACTAGGGAATTGTAATAATTGAGATACTATTAATTGTATATTGTGTTGAAAGCAGAAATGGTTAAGTTGTGGTTTGGAGGAATATATGGGGGAAATTATTTGGTTTATTATTATTGGTAAATATAATTTATTGATTTGTAAGAAATTGGATTGCGTGGAAATAATTGGAATATTCATGTTCATATTGATTAATATACAAAAAAGATAGTTATATAACTAATTGATTTATATTAAAATGTTGAATTTGTATTAAACAACTGTATTACATAATTACATAATTAACCAATGTGAGGATGGATATAAAAATAGATGACAATGGGAAGGGGTATAATATAGAATAGAAGGGAAAAATTGAATTTGATTAAGATTAGAGATGAGGATGAAGGGTAATATTGGTTTTTTAAAAAAATAGATGAGGAATAAATATGGTAAAAAGGAAATATAGAAATTGTAAATTTAATTGAAATGACTAAACACTGTGTTGGAAGAAATATCCTTCTGGGTTCTGCTCCAAGTGGGGAAAAAGACACTGGAAACATGGAGACTGCTTGGAAAGATGGTTTAATGGTGGACATGATCACATGGCTTGAGTTCCTGAACAGAAAAGGGGCAGATACAGTAAATCCTCGGGTTTTTATGCTCTCTCTGGCTTTGCATTTCTTGGGGCCCCGAAAGAGTATCCTGATTGGTTGTCAGACTCCCAGGGGGTGGGGGTCTTAGCTAGCCTTGCTGGCTGATGGTCACATGTGCTTCCCAGGTCACATGCTTCCCAGGTCACGTGTGGTGAGTTTCGGTTGCTAGTTTCGGGGCCCATTGTGTTAGTTTCTGTTGCTATTGTGTTGCAAATGTCCTTTGACAAAGGATTGACTTTCTGCCTCTGGCCCATTAACAAAGGGTGGGGGGCAGGAAGGTGGGAGCTGCTTTGTCTGTAAAATATGCTTCTCCATTTCTCATCCAGGGAAATATAATATTTTGCCTTTTTAATATTTCCCAAAATATTTCATTCTTCTAGGAAAGGGGTGGGTGCTAACCTCCTACAACTGTTTAAATTTGTGAACTGGCCAAATACTCTGTTCAAAGAAAATACATTGTATGTTTGTATGTGTGTTTCTAATTATTGCTATTTATTCCTATTTGTTCTCTTTTATTCTTTAAAGTTTAACAATTCATTCTTTATCTTAATATCTTTATATTTGTTTGGGGTTGGCTTTCTTCCCTTTCATCTTTTTTATTGTACAGCAATCTTTCTCCTCAAACCTACCATCTCTGTCTTTTCTTTCCTTCTTACTTTCTCTTCCCCCCCTTTTCTTCTTCTCCCTACTTCCTCTTTCTTTCTCCTTCTCCTCCTCTCTTCCTCCCTCTCTTACCCTCACTCCTACTCTAATTTCCCTTCCCTTCCTTTATCCCTCTCTATTGCTCTATCCTTTTATGCATATGGACTACTCAGAGGGCTGAAAAAGTTATTTTTGACTGGTCCTCGCACTTTTGACCAGTCCTTGAACTTACGACTGTCCTCACAATTTACGTTTTTGCTCTATCTTGTCACCATGGTGAAGAGAAGCAGTTGTGAAATGAGTGACACGGTTGTTAAGAATGGTACAATGGGCATAAATGATGACCAGTCATAAGTGCGAAGACCGGTCAAAAGTCCGAGGACCTGTCAGAAATCACATTTTTCAGCCCTCTGGATAGTCCTTTTGTGCACAAGGACTACACAGAGGGCTGAAAAAGTTATTTTTGACTGGTCCTCGCACTTTTGACCAGTCCTCAAATTTACGACTGTCCTCACATTTTACGTTTTTTTGCCGTATCTTATACCATGTTGAACAGAAGCAGTTGTGAAATGAGTGACATGGTTATTAAGAATGCTGCACAGGCATAAATGTGAGGATGGTCATAAGTGTGAGGACCAGTCAAAAGTCCGAGGACCTGTCAGAAATGACTTTTTTCAGCCCTCTGAGTAGTCCCTATACACATAGCCACGGTCACCCAGTCACATGACCAGCTAGCCATGCCCACCCAGTCACATGACCTCCAAGCCACGCCCACAAAATAAGCCACACCCACAGAACCGGTAGTAAAAAAATTTAGAACCCACCCCTGGTTGGGGGTCACCACAACATGAGGAACTGTATTAAAGGGTCGCGGCATTAGGAAGGTTGAGAACCACTGCACTAGATGAAAGCTAAATCTAGGTAAATCTTGCAATAAGATAATATGATGCATTTCAATCCCGACAGCCTTCTCGAATAGGATTTGCTTTCTTTTTCACCTCAGATCCCTGTATGATCTCCAGGACTGAATTGGAAAGCCAGAAGATAGAAGTTAAAGATGGAATAGAGGTGCCTGACAATATATTTGTTCAACGTGGTCTTTCCATTGAGCTGACCTGTAGAACAGGATATGTCCTGGAAGCAAATTCTTCCCAATCAACTTTTGTAATCCAGTGTGATGGGACACCACCTGTGATTCCTAAATGCAAAGGTGACTCAAAAAGTTTAATTTTACAATTTTGCTATCACCAATCCAGGGCCAGTTTGAGTCTATTTATGATTAGAGCTAAAATAAGATGCAATTATTTATGTGTTTTACTGGTAATTCTAATCCCAACTTGAAGCATTCCCAGCTGGGCTGCACTTTTCTATTCTGAAAAGGCCCATTGGAAATTCTTGGGATGTAATTGAAATAGGACAATATGAAAAGTTTCAGATTGCTGAAGAGGAGTGGTGCAATGAAAGACACATCCATTGGTGGTTTAATGGCTAAGTTAGTGCAAAAACTGCACTCTTCAGATGCTCCCCCAAAGGTCTGCTGTATCATCAATGTAGGGGTAATCTGCATCAGTGGTGGGTTTCTACTGGTTCACCCCGGTTCCACCCACCCACCCGAACGTCATCACGGATGCTCTGTGCACGTGCAGAAGTGCCGCGCGTGAACGAAACAAGTTCACAGTTCCGAACCAGTAGCGAAGGTAAGTGGAAACCACTATTGAACTGCATGGCAATATTTTTATATCATTAAAAGATATAGTAATTGCTTTTGCTGATAATAGACTCCATAGCTGAGCTATTGTTTCCATTTTTAAAGAATTTATAAACTATTACCATACCAAAATCTAAATATCAATACCAATAGAAATTCAAACTCCATTTCTAACAAGACTATAGGGAATTCTTTAATTAGTGGGGAAGAATATTGCTGTGCTTTTAATTTTAGCACTAGCAGATTAGGGGATGTCTAGTGAAAGACAGCTCACAATTTTAGTGGCCCAACCTCTCCCAGAAACAGTTGTTCTACCACAGGCATTAGAAGAACTTCATGGAGATGTTTCTTTGTTTATTCATGCATGCTATTTCTGTACCATGTTGATTCTTATGGATTCTAGGCAGTTTACAGATATTAAAATAGCAATAAAATAATCAAAAATTTTAAATCCAATAACATAATGATTAAGAATAAATCATAAGAAAAATGCACACACGTAGACATAAATCTGTGTGGTCCTACACTCACTACTAGCTTCAAGAAAACCAGGAGAGTGACTGCTGTTCTCTATTTAGGGCAGCTGTTCCTAAGGAGGGGAGCTGCAAGGAGAAGATGTGATATCACTCCCTGACTAACCTGAAAGTTGGGGACTCTTGCCATCCAGGTTAGACAAACCATGGTTATCTGGAAAACTCAATGTCATAGATGCCCAAACTCAAGCTATAAACAACTAATCATGACCAGCCCCTTGATTGTACTCAGAGGCACATTGGTAGCCACTGCAACTTTTGTAGCAATGATGTAATGTAGCAGATCTAAGAGTATATATTGAGCGTACAGGTATTGAATTCTAGACCAGTTGATGTTTTGATGGTATCCCTGGGGCAATGCCACGAGGAGCTAATTGTTTAATTACATGCCAAGAAGGCGGTATCCACTCTCAGAAATCACATAGATTGATAGTCTCCAGGGAATTTGTCCCACTCTATCCTTCAGGTCTTCCAGCAATGCATCCATCATCACCCTAATTGTCCATCTATATTGTTGTTGGTGATCCACTACCTGAGAGTTATCATCATGGATAGATGACTGCTCCTAGTTCTGAGCAAGATTTGAACAGAATGGGAAAAGGAACAAGCCCTGCAAGCTCCATCGCAAAGCATTTGAAGGCCTGATTTCTTTCCCCTGTTATTGTTAACTAAAACTGTAGCTTCAGGCAGGAGTAGAACCACCACAATGTGGAATCCTTAATTTGTAATCCTTGCAGGTGGCTGAAAACACTACTGGGATTGATCGTGGGACTGAATAGCAAGAAGAGAGATATCAAATTGTAGCTTTATATTTCAATTCAAAGCCAAAGTGAAGGGGAAGAATAATTATAGCAACTTGCTAAATTTATTTACAATCTTCCAAATAAATAGTAGCCAAGGGCCACTAAAAGTATTTTAAATCAAGTTGGTTGATTTCACACTACATTTTAGATACTAAGTTGCAGTTTTAAATTAGTTAATGCCCATCAGTATGCATGACTGCTAATGAAAATGGTCTCATTGGATATTTTAAAAATAATGATATTGTGTTTTTTTTTTGATAATAGAAAGCAATGCCCATAATCTGATATGACTGCATATTTCTTTTTTCAATATAAGATATGATTTATTTTCTTTAGAAATTACATGCAATTCTCCAAGAATATCAAATGGTTCTTTCCGACCTCAAAGAACTTTATACCATGATGGGGATCTAATTCGAATTCTGTGTGACAGTGGATTTACTTTTGAATCTTATAATGGAGAAAAGGTAGTTGAGTGCACGAGAAATGGATGGTCACCTTCACCAAAATGTGTTAGTAAGTAGAACTTCCATGTATTGCTAAGACTTATAGAAGGGCTAAGATATTTAACTCTGTGGAAGTGTACTTTTTAACATTATTTCATATAATTTTCCAATTATTTTTACCCAAGGGATTTATCTCACCCAGAACATTTTCGTAGATTTTACACTTTTATTTATTTATTTGTCAAGCACATATTAGATAGCATATATAAGTATAAACCTGATTATGAATACATGAAATGGATATAAATAAAAGTGGGCATTAGGACAGGGTGGGTAGGCACGTTGGTGCAATTATGCATGCCTCTTACAAACCTCTTAGGAATGGGGTGAGGTCAACAGTAGACGGTCTAAGGTTAAAGTTTTGGGGTGTGGGGATGAAACCACACAGTCAGGTAGTGCATTCCAGGAATTGATCACTCTGTTGCTGAAGTCATATTTTCTGCAATTGAGTTTGGAGGGATTTACTTTAAGTTTGTATCTGTTGTGTGCTCATGTATTGTGGTTGAAGCTGAAGTAGTCATTGATACAATATCATTTCATTCACCTTAAAAAGATTCTTTCTTTTGAAATACATGTGGGATGTATTCAAGAAACGTGTTTCAACAAAATGTGGATCAGTGTTTATTAACTGCATGAAAATGGTGGGAGTCCCTTGGCATCACCCAGAATTGGTAGCATCCTAGGGGACAATTGAACACTGTTATTTGTCTCCATCTTAATCCTCACTTGGTAGTATGTCTCCCTCAAGTCCAGTTTAGTGAAGATTTTCCCCCTTGCTAAGTAACTTACCATGTTTTCCCAAAAATAAGACTCTGTCTTATTTTCTTTTCGGTCCCAAAATAACCACCAGGTTTTATTTTCAGGAGATGTTTCACCCCCTTTCCTTAGGACCACTGCAGCCACGCTTCCCACACCCTGACATCTGTCACACCACTGTAAGATGCCACAAGGCTCATAATGCCGCTGCTGCCACTTATGGCAGGATGTCACATGGCTCATCATGCTGGTTCTGCCACTCACGGCAGAAGGCTGTGTGGTGTGTTGTGTTGTTGTGTGCATGACCATAATGAGACTCGTGGAATTCTGCCATGAGCAGCAGCACCAGCAGGATGACCAGCGAGCAGCTGCAGAAGAAGTTGGACAGTGGCATGACAGGTGTCAGGGCATGGGAAACCTGGTTGCAATGGTACTAAAGTAAGTGGTTATGGAGTGCATGGAGAAGCTCCACCCCCCACCCCTGCCGTAGCTTGATTTTTACTCCTACGCCTTGCTCTACCTCGTACAACCAGATAGTAGATGTTGTTTAACTAGGGCTTATTTTGGGGATTTGACTTATATTAGGCATAGATATGACAATCGGGCTGGGGCTTGTTTTCAGGGTAGGTTGTATTTTCAGGGACACACGGTATGTCTCTCATTAGGGGGAGACACATAAGCAGTTCAGCCCTCTGTAATCTATGTGAAACCTAAGGGACCCTTCTTTCTTTTCTTTGAAGAGTACTGGGGCAGCCATTTTTGATTTCACTGGCTGAATGAACCCCCATTCCAGCTTCTTATCTGTAAATGCTTGAAACACATCTATCTCTTTGGGGGTCATCAAGTACATCTTTGGCTTGGGCAGTTTAGCTCCCGGTATGACCTCTACTGCATAGTCAGTGGGTTGATGAGGTGGAAGCACATCTGACTCTATCTCACTAAAAACCTCAGCCAAGTCACAATATTCTGCCATAATTATCAGTTCTAACCCATCTCCTCTTCTTAGTGTATTCTGCTTTTCCTTTCCTAACTTCAGGTGCAGGGCTGGTCCTCTGCACTTTCCATGGCCCTTGCCAATTAGAAGCTTTTTTCTGCATCCACCATCTATCTTTGTCCCAATCCACAGAAGGGTTCCACTTTTGCCACCATGCCAGGCCTAGGACCACGGCCTCAGTCATAGCCAGGGATTAAAATAAATTAAATAGTCTCCATGTAGTTCCCTGCCTTGAACTTCACTGGCTCAGTTAGGCAGGTAGCTGGCACACCACCTGTTATAGATTTCTCCAATTGGGAAAATATTATGGGTCACTTCAGCTCCCTCAGACTCAGTCCAAGTCTCTACACCACCTGGGGGCTGACCACACACCTGGGACAAATCACACCTGACCAACTCACCATGGGGCAAATCTCTGCAGGGCAAGAATCACACTAACATCAAACAAATGGTGGAATAGAATAATTAAAGAAAGGATGCAAACGGAGGGACAAAATGAAATGTGAATGACAAAAATTAAAATTATTTTTAAAATTATTTTAAATAATTAAATTGAATTGTTGAATTATCCTGCAGTGAGTTAACCTGCAGGAAGTTGGCCATGGTGAGTTTGCTGCATCAAGTTTTATTTTTTATTTTTATTTTATTTATTTTGTCAAGCACATATTAGATAACAGATATAGATATAAACATGGTTAATAATACATGAAATGGTTACAAATAAAAGGGGAACATTAGGACAGGGACGGTAGGCACATTGGTGCGCTTATGCAGGCCCCTTTTGTTGTCCCGTTCTGTAGATAAAGAGCTACTGCTTTTCCTCCAACAGCTTCCCAATCTCACAGAATAATAAAAGTGCTGGATAAAGTCATTTCCTTCCTCACATATTCCTCTCTTGTTACCTCTCTAAGCTCTGACAGCCTTGTGTGACTGGTAGGTTTGGCAGAAGAATTGGGAGCTTTATATTAGAGTTCATTGGAACTCAGTAGAATAAGAAAATAAAGAATGTTATGATTATGAACAGAACATAACAGAACATCAATTGATTAGTCTTGTGACCTTATCAATAAGATAAAAGAAAAATAAAATATATAATCTGGTTCCAGGATAAAATAGATTCCCTCTGTGTGTAATGGGAAGTTCTCAAATGTGTTTAAAAAAAGGCTTCATTTTGAACAGCATGTTGGCAACAGTAGGATATTTGAAAAAAATAAAAGAAAAGAAAAGAGGGTTGCGTTTAGAGTTTCTCCTGGATGGGAGCCATTTGATCTTTTTCAAATCAATCAATTGCCTTTTGCAGTATAGAATCTGATTGAGAAATGGCTGCATTTGTCAGGTATGCTTCCTTCAATATCCAGGAAAGGAAAACCCAAACTCAATCATTTTGAAGAGATTAGTACTTTTACTGAATATGAAATGATCACAACCCAGGTAAAGCTGGAAGTGAGCAAAAGGCGCGAAATAGCATCTACTAAGCTTCTCCCCCCCACCCCGTGTCCATTGACCATCATCCAATCCAAAGGTCTCCCAAAGGTCAGGTGGCATCACGTCTGGCAACGTCATTCATCAGGAATGTAGGGCAGTTGGTCAGCCGGCCCCTTTGGAGATTCACTTTCGTTTCTTGGGAAGACACATCCTACAATGGAAAAAAAAAAACACCTCCTGCACCTTCCCCCCACTTCGCCCCTTAACTAGTCCCTCCCCCCCCGTTTCTTATGGCAGCTGAAGCAGGCAAAGCTGAGGCTGACATTCGGCCCCTCTTGCAGAAGAGACGTTATTCCTAAATAAGAGGAAGGAAAAGAGAGAGAAATAGAATATATACAATAATTATGGTTTATCAGGGTATTTGGTATAGAATTGCTATATTTTCTTGGGAGCTCGGACATCCCGTTTATTCACCCATTCAGCCTGAGACAAAGGGAAATGTTTCCAGGCTATCAGATATTGGACTTTACCATGATGTTTCCTAGAGTCCAAAATTTCCTTAACTTCAAAATGTTGCTCCCCCTCTATGAGAATGGGAATTGGAGGGGTGCTTTGGTCAGCCCTTAGGGGAGACGAGTGTTCAGGTTTTAATAAACTAACATGAAATACAGGATGTATACGTCTCAACATTTTTGGCAATTCCAATTCAACTGTTACTGGATTAATCAGTCTAATCACACGAAATGGTCCCACATACTTAGGGCCCAGCTTTTTGGACTTCTGGGTAGTCTGTAAGTATTTAGTAGATAAACAGACTTTATCACCCACTTTATAAATGTGAGCTGGGGACCTTTTCTTATCGTCTTGCGCCTTATGGGCCCGGTGTGCTTCATCTAATGCCCTCCGAGTCACTGCCCATGTGCTCTTTAATTGTTCAATCCAATCCATTAAGGAGGGATTCTGGGGATCATCTTGTGGTAGCTCAGGAATGGGTACGAAATCCTGGCCCGACGCGACCTTAAAAGGAATGAATCCGGTGCTACTGTGTACGGAATTATTATATGCCACTTCTGCAAATGGCAACAAGTCTACCCAGTTGTCTTGCTGGTAATTTACGTAACACCTCAGGTATTGTTCTAGAACTCCATTGGTTCTTTCACAGGCCCCATTTGTCTGAGGGTGGTGACTGGAACTTAGCCCCTGGGCGGAGCCTATCAACTTCAAAAACTCTTTCCAGAAACTGGAAGTAAATTGCACACCCCTGTCAGAAATTATTCTTTTCGGAGATCCATGTAGTCGGTAAATCTGCCGAATAAACAGTTTTGCAAGGGTTTTTGCTGAAGGGATCTTTGAGCAAGGGATGAAATGTACTTGTTTGGAAAACAAATCAGTTACGACCCAAATGACAGTGCAGCCTTCACTCTCTGGTAAGTCCACAATAAAATCCATAGATATTTCCTTCCATGGGGCATTCGGTCTAGCCACACTTTGCAGCAATCCAGGGGGTTTTCCTGGAGGTCTTTTAGCCGAGGCACATACTGGACAGCTAGCCACATATGCCACTATGTCCTTTTTAAGTGCAGGCCACCAAAATTGTCTCTTAACAAGATGTAGAGTCTTGACAAACGCAAAATGTCCTGCGGCCTTGGCATCATGAGCATATTTCAATACGGTTGTTCTTAATGTGGTCGGAACACACAATTTCGATCCAACCCAAGCTAGTCCGTCACGCAGTGTGCATTCATTCGAGTGGTTCTTAAACCACTCGTCAGTTTTTAGCGCTTCTCACAATTTTTCGAGTAAATCCCCCGAGAGTTCTGGTTCGGTTTTTCTCTGCGCTCTGGTAGTGACAGGTGTTGCCAATTGTGTCAAGGGGATCATTGGTTGAACCACCTCCTTCTTGATGCTATTGTACTGTGACAATCTGGAAAGTGCGTCCGCATGAAGTTTTTTCCACCAGGAAGGTAACGTAGAGTGAAATTGAAACACTTGAAATGTTGGGCCCAACGAGCCTGTTTTGGTGATAGTTTGCGTGGTGTTTTTAATGCTTCTAAATTCTTGTGATCAGTCCACACCTCGAAAGGGTGTTTTGCCCCTTCTAAAAATTGTCTCCATGTTAACAGCGCCCATCTAACTGCAAACGCCTCCTTCTCCCATATGGCCCATCTCCTTTCCGTTTCTGATAGTTTACGGGACATGTAAGCACAGGGTTGTAATATCCCGTTTTCATTCTTTTGCAAGAGTATTGCTCCTACAGCTACGTCACTGGCGTCAGCTTGTACTACAAAAGGTTGTTCCCTGTTGGGGTGTTTGAGCACAGGTTCAGCCACAAACAGCCGTTTCAATTTTTCGAAAGCGGCTTGACAGTCCATAGTCCATTCTAGTGGTTTCGAGGGTTTGGGCTTTACTTTCCCTTTTGTTTTTAGCAAGTCTGTAATTGGTAGTGCGATTTTCGTGAAAGAGGGGATAAATTGTCTATAAAAGTTAGCAAACCCTAAGAAGCTCTGTAACTGTTTACAGGTGCGTGGTGCGGCCCATTCCAGCACTGCCCGGACCTTTTCAGGGTCCATCTCTATTCCCTCATGCGATATACGATATCCAAGATAGTCGATTTTGTCCTGGTGAAATTCACATTTAGAAAGTTTGGCATAGAGTTCAGCAGCTCTGAGTTTCTTCAAGACCATCCGTACCAACTTTACATGGTCGGCCATGTTGTCAGAATAGATCAGAATGTCATCCAAATAGACTAACACCCCCTTATACAGGTGCTCATGCAATACTTCGTTGATCAACTGTATGAATACAGCAGGGGCTCCCTGTAGTTCAAAAGGGAGTACTCTAAACTGGAAACATCCCAGTGGGCAATTAAATGCTGTCTTCCATTCATCCCCCTCTTTTATTCTCACTCGGTAGTATGCCTCTCTTAAATCAAGTTTGGTGAAAATTTTTCCCTTCCCTAAATGGGCTAACATGTCCTTCATGAGTGGGAGGGGGTAGACATTTTCTACGCAAATCGCGTTCATATTTCTATAATCAACTACTAAATGAAAGGATCCATCTTTCTTTTCGCGGAACATTACTGGCGCCGCCGCCTTGGGTTTGGCTCGTTCGATGAATCCCTGTACTAGGTTTTTGTCAATAAAATTTCGCAATTCCCCCAATTCTCGAGGTGTCATGGGGTAAATTTTTGGTTTGGGAAGCTTCACCCCAGGGAGTATTTCAATGGTGCAGTCGGTGGCCCTGTGGGGAGGCAGAGCATCCGATGCCTTTTCGCTAAAGACTTCCTTGAGATCCCAATATTCCTTTGGAATCTTCTCTTCTCCCTCAATATAGTTAATGGCTACTGCCGCCCTTTCTGGTTTTATGTCGTCCCTCGGGGGGGGGGGGCTTCCTTTTCCGGAGTTGGTTCTGCCGTGCGGATGCGCAGGACCCCCGTCTTCCAATTTACCCATGGGTTCCATTTTCGAAGCCAGGGCAGTCTTAGAATGAGGGGTCTCTCCATGCCAGGGGCTACAATAAATCTGAGATTCTCTACATGATTCCCCAACTGCAGTTCAAGGGGTTCGGTCATAAAGCTAGCTGGGCCCCCTCCTGCAATTGACCCGTCTAATTGACAGAATGCAATGGGTCTTTTTAAAGTTTTTAGTCTCAGTCCCATTTCCTCCACTACTTTGGGGCTAATTATGCCCCTAGTGCACCCCGAGTCCAACAGGGCTAACATTTGGGTGTGAGCCCCTGTGGAGGGCACCCTTATTTCTATGGGGATGAGTAAGGGTTCTTCCGTGTGACTCACCCGATCGTCGGTGTCGGAGTCGGAGTCCGTCTTGCTGTCGTCATTGTTAGTCGGAGTTCCCAACTCACCCTGGTTTCGGGGAGTGAACTTAACGACTTCTCCTTTCAGGGCGGTGCCGCAGGTTTTGGCGGGTATTTTGTCGCCTTTCTTCGGGCCGGCCCCGGCAGCTTTTGGCAGTGGCTTGGAGAAGCATTCGGCAACCCGGTGACCTTCTTTCCCACATTTGAAGCAGGTGAAGGGCTTTGACTTGGGTTTGAATTCGGCCTTCCCCCCATCCATCTTTGGTGTCCCTTTATGGTGGAAGGAAGATGACTGGTCCCCCATACGCCTTCCTCGGAGTTCGCTCCGTCTCAGCTCGATCTCCACATCCTCAGCTACTATGTACCATCTATGCAAATCTTTGGGGACCCCCATGCTTCTACAGTCTCGATATATCTCTTCATTCAACCCATCCTTGAAACTCTCCAAAAGAGCCATTTCTGACCAGCCTGTCATATAGGGTGCCAGTTCACGAAACTCTTGGATATACTCTGCCACCGGCCTCTGGCCCTGCTGAATGCTCTTCATTCTGAGTCTCGCCTTTCATTAAGCTAAATGGTCTTCAAAACACCTCCTAAGGGCCCCCATGAACTGGTTATAATTTCTCAGCAAGAGGGAGTTGTTATTGTGGAGAACAACCATCCACTCAGCAGCTACTCCCTCTAAGGTGTTCGTGACACTTCTCACTTTAGCAGCCTCTGATACGTAGTCCTCCCCCCAAACCTGCATGTGGTTCCACACTTGGGTCAGGAAAAATCCCAAGGTTTTAGGATTTCCATCATACTTCCCAGGAAGCAGGGAGGATTGTTGGCTTTTTACGTCTGCGAGGGGGGCCCCTGCAAAGCTGGGGTTCTCTGGCTGGCTGCATCTCTCCCTTGAGCTGCCGAAGCCTGGGATGTTTCTTCCTCAAACTCTTCCTCTCCCCCACAGGCTGTCTCTTCTGGCTCCCCCCTGGGGCCTGCTCCCCCCTTCTCCACAGGAATTCCAAAAGACTCACGGTTTTTTCTGCTCTCTTCTACATCACGGATAAGCTGCAAGGCTTGTTCCATCATGAGACGTTCCTTTTGCTCCTGCATCCACACTGCCTCTTTTTTACGGGGTCTGGAAGTCGTCACTCCCCGGGGGTCCTCCCCCCAGTCCGGCAGCCTCCCCACTCCTTTCGACCATCTGGCTTCCTCTGGCTCTAAACGGAGTCTTTCCAACCATTCTGCATTCTCTTTCTCCACTTGGAGGGCGGCTGCAGTCGAACTCGCTGCCCCCATTTGCTCTCCTCCATCACTCTCTCGATCTGACATATTTTGGATTTACAGTCCCCTCGGTTTTTGTCCGGGATGACTGGATGTGACTTCCAGCTTAATGTCAGGTATGCTTCCTTCAATATCCAGGAATGGAAAACCCAAACTCAATCATTTTGAAGAGATTAGTACTTTTACTGAATATGAAATGATCACAACCCAGGTAAAGCTGGAAGTGAGCAAAACGCGCGAAATAGCATCTACTAAGCTTCTCCCCCCCCCCATGTCCATTGACCATCATCCAATCCAAAGGTCTCCCAAAGGTCAGGTGGCATCCCGTCTGGCAACGTCATTCATCAGGAATGTAGGGCAGTTGGTCAGCCGGCCCCTTTGGAGATTCACTTTCATTTCTTGGGAAGACACGTCCTACAATGGAAAAAAAAACACCTCCTGCACCTTCCCCCTCCTTCGCCCCTTAACTAGTCCCTTCCCCCCGTTTCTTATGGCAGCTGAAGCAGGCAAAACTGAGGCTGACAGAATTTCTGGATGCCCATTCTCATCTATCTTGGTATTCTTTGATTGCCTTTGAGGTAGTCCAGGTCAGGAAACTAACTCCACCAATTTGACTGGATCTTTATTGATATAGGCCATTGATGGCTAACCATTTTGCCATCGCGTACCGCGGGGGCGGTGGGCGGGGGAGGTTCACACCCGCACGTGTCCTCACCCATAATTCTATGTGCCCCACCCTGCGCATGCGCACAGAACCCCCTCTTCCACCCCCGCTTCTGGCACGCGATGACCCAGTAGGCCCGTTTTCTTTCTCACCTGGCTCCAGATCCTCTCTATGCATCTGGGGAGGGTGAAAACAGCCTTCCCCACCCCCTCGGAGATCAAATGACTCTTTACATTGTGTGGGCAAAATAAGGCTAGACTAAAATAACCAATGGAAGCATTATTTGAACTGATCAACATGTGAACAATGTTGTGACTTTAGCTGGCCTAATGTTGATCAGCTGCTGTAACATGTAGACAAAATAACTGGTCACGCTTGCTAAGATGTGTAGGTAGGAATGTATGGTCTATATATATTTTTTCTGAAATTCACAAAATTCACATGGAGAGTACATTTTTTTTAAAAAATCAGAAATTAAATATTATTAATCCGAACCATTCATCCAAGATGAGCTGATCCTGTGTTGTTGCTCTTAATTTTCCTGTTTGACAAATAGATAAGCCTGTTGACATTTTGATACACTCATCATTTTTCCACCCATCCCCAATTGCCCAACTTCCAACCCACAGTCCAGCATTCCCCCTCAGGTGGCCTGCAAAAAGAAGCAAAATATAGCCGTTAACTAGTCAGGAAAAAAAAAATAAGTTACAACTTAATTGCAGGACTATTCTTCAGAATAATTAGAAAGGATGGGGAGACACTTGCCAATGGTAACTGGTATCTTGAGCTCTAGAGGGTAGAGACACTAAGAGCTGGGAGACAGGATGAAGCTGAACTTCCTCCAATTTGAAATGTTTTCTTTTCTGTTCAAGAAGAAATGCAGCTCAATACCCTTGGTAATATTTCCTCTGCTTCAGCATTTCCTAATCGGAGGGTGGGAGTGTCAGTCTAGATATCCAGTCTATGTGAGGTCATGGAAACCCAGCATGAGGGACAGATTTCAGATTAGTACAATGTTTGTGTCTGGAAATATCACCTGTGTTTGACTTGCCTACCTTGAATGATCAAGTTTGACTGCATATTTATTTTTCCTCTGCTTCTACCCCATCACAATCTAGAGACTGTTAGCTGCTTATATAGAGTATAAAAACCAAATATAACATCTTCAGTATAATCAACTGTAAAAATAGTAAAGCAACAGAACGGACTAAGCAACCTTTATATTAATCTGTTGTCTCTCATCCAGATCTGATAGTTTCCAAACTTCAGCAAAGGATATTGAGACTATCTTCCTCACTGCCTAGAGTAGAGGATCACATTTATTTATTTATTTATTTATTTATTTATTTATTTATTTATTTATTTATGTATTTATTTATTTATTTATTTTATGTATTTATTTATTTTGTAAAGCATGTATAAAATAATAGATACAAGTATAAACATGATTATGAATACATGAAATGGATAAGAATAAATGGAGACATTAGGACAGGGATGGTAGGCACATTGGTGCACTTATGCATGCTCCTTACAGACCTCTTAGGAATGGGGTGAGGTCAACAGTAGACAGTCTACTTGCATCCATTGCTTTGATATCAATTGCTTTGATATCCAGCTTCATGACAGACTGATTGGAAGGGAAAAGGCCAGAATAGTTCATCATGCAGGGGTTCACTAGATAGCTTCTTTTCTGGATGTAGTTCATAGAAGGATTTAAATTTCTTGCAGAATAATCCAGTTATTTATTTATTTATTATTATTTACACAAACACAACACTGCCATTAATCTGCGGCTGATCAGATATCATGACAGTATTGATTGAAAGCACCCGGTTTCATTTCTTCACGATCAGTAGAAACAGGTGCTGTAGGAGGAAGAGGAGCTTCCTTTGTCGGTAGCCTCACACTCTCCTCACCTCAAAGGGAAGCACCCTCAAGCCTGTAGCATCACTCTTGTATTTTCTGTGCTATAGGATGTGTGTTGACAGTTTTGGTTTCATCATCATCATCATCATCATCATCATAATAATAATAATAATAATAACAACAACAACAACAACAACAACAACAACAACAACTTTATTGTTATTGTACGTGTATACACAGTATACCCATACAACGAAATTCATTTAACACCCAAAGACCATGTCCAACACACATAATAATCTCCAAACACACTCCCACCCACCACAATTCCCCACCCCTAAACCACCCAAACATCCACACAACAGACCAAGTAATGTTGTCCAACAGCTCACTGATGGTAGCCCTTTAGTTCATTGTTGAGTTCAATTATAGCTCTGGGATTAAAAACTATTCAGAAGATGTGTGGACTGAGTTTTAATTGTTCTATATCTTCTGTCAGAAGGCAACAGTCCAAAAAGATTATAAGCAGGATGGGAAGAGTCTCTGAGAATCTTATGCAACTTCCTCAAACAGCAAGATTCGAAGATGTCGTCCAGGGCTGGTAGCTGCAGCCCGATGATATTCTGGGCAATTTTAATGATTCTCTGTAGAGCTTTTCTGTCTACTACAGAGCTGCTCCCATACCATGCAAGAATGTCGTATGTCAGGACACTCTCAATGGTGCTGCGATAGTAGGACAGAAGTAGATGCTGAGATAGATTTATCTTCCTGAGCATTTTCAGGAAGTACAGCCTCTTCTGTGCCTTCTTCACAAGCTTGTTAACATTCATAGTCCATGAGAGGTCCTTCGAGATATAAGTGTCCAGAAATTTAAAATTACCATCCCTCTCTACCTCCTCACCATTTATGTACAATGGTAAATGTACATCTCTCTTCCTCCTGAAGTCAATTATAAGTTCTTTAGTTTTTTTGGTGTTAAGTGTAAGATTATTTTCTTTACACCACAATGTCAGCCCTTGTATTTCCTTTCTGTAAACAGACTCATTGTTCTTATTAATGAGCCCCACCACTGTTGTGTCATCCGCAAATTTAATAATTGTGTTGGTGTTATACAATGGGGTGCAGTCATGTGTATACAAGGAATAAAGGAAGGGGCTTAGCACACAACCCTGGGGGGCTCCTGTGCTTAGTATCAGAGTAGAGGAATGGTGAGATCCCATCCTTACTGATTGTGGCCTATCTGTCAGAAAATCCTTTATCCACAAACAAATCCTCTGATTTATACCCAAATTGGACATTTTAAGAAACAACCTGTTGGGTAAAATGGTGTTAAAGGCAGAACTATAATACACAAATAACAGCCTCGCATATGTCCCCTGTTGTTCCAAATGATTCAGTACTGTATGGACAACAATAGACTTAGAAGCGGGAGCATGTTTTCAGACATTTGCTTTGGGAAAACCAAGTGCATTTTATTTGAACGGGACAATTTTTTATTTAAATTTTAGATGTAAGATGTTCTTCTCCCCATCGAATTCATAATGGTCAGATTATTGGTGAAATAAAGGCAAAGTATTTGCCCCGGGAGAAGGTGCAGTATCGATGCTACACAGGTTATGCTCTTCTTGGATCTCCTTTCATTACATGTTTGAAGAATGGTTGGACAGAAACACCACGTTGTACAGGCATTTATGTGCAGATCTTCACTATGTAGAAATGAAGATAGAATTGGAAATGAATTTGCTTTTACTTCACTGTCTCTTTCATGTTATTTTGAAAAGATTCTATCAGGCTTTTTCAATATTTTATTGCTAGAATTATAAAATTTAATGTCCCTGTTGAACTGTGAAAGTGCAATATATTTTCATTAACATTGTCCTTCTACAAAAATTTGAATTTCTACTTACATAAATCTATTCAGTTCATTTCATAGCTAGAAGTCTTTTCTCATATGAAAGAGTATGTGACTTTTGGAGCACAAACATGGATTTGTATTTCAAAATTAGCCTCTCCTTCTCAGTCCTATGATGTCATAGAACATAAAACTGGTTGTTATTTAAAAAATCTCATATATATTACATATATTACTTATGTTAACTTCTCCATCTGTTTTCACACCTATAGTCATCATTCTACCAAGATATGTAGATTGACCCATTTGCTTAATTTCTCCGTTTATTAAAAATTTTGTATTCTCCTTTCCCTTTCAAATTTAATCATTTGAGGGTTTCCTACATTGCTCCTCATTACACCATTCACATGACTAACATTCACTCAAATCATTTACATTCTCAGCCAACATTGTGACTTCACCCATAAATGAAATTATGTTTACATTCATGTCCCCAACCAATGCAAGCCTCCTTATAAGCACTTATTATACTTTTATAAAGGAATATATAATAATTACGCAACACAGTGTGTGTGTCTCACATATCCAGGTCTAACATCCTGCTTAGTTAAGTGCTCCCTTGATTGTCATGCTTGCTTTCTTTCTAATACCTCTATTATCATATTCAGCAACCAACTTTCAACTCTACACAAAATCTTCCAAAATTTCAAGCCAATTTTCCATTATTTCATAATTCACTTATTTTCCTCCAGGGTACCAAGGCCTAGTCAAATACTGTAACCACTTATCATTGAAAGCACATTTTAAAATTTCTCCTGATGTAGCATCAAATTTGCCCATCCCTACCATTTTTCATCATTTACTGCCTTTTTCTGACTTTTCCTTTGATGCTAATATCAGTAGCATTGTTCCATATCTTTCAATTCCATCCTTCAATTTATCCCTATTATTTACATTATATAATGGGAAGGAGGACTTGAGCGATCATCTTCAGGGCCATGTGGAGGAATTTGTGAAATATTTATTTATTTATTTATTTTATTTTTAAAATTTTTATACCGCCCCCTCTCCCGAAGGACTCAGGACAGTGTACAGCCAGGTAAAAACACAATACAAATATCACAATTTAAATTTAAAAAAATATTAAAAGTATTACATTTAAGGCCAAAATTAACTAAAAAACCCAAAAATTTAAGAACTCTGAATTTAAAACTCAATTATGAAGCTAGCCCTACCTGTCGGAAAAGTTGCTTGTATCTATTCTCAGTAGGAGACCAAACATAGAGCAGGTCCATTAGAGATTCCCAGGGAATGGACTTACCCAGGTATCTGGGAACAGTTTGATTCTGTTAGATCTGAAGAAGTGGACAGGGTCCTTAGAGCTGTCAGTGCAAGTGCCTGCCTATTAAATTCATATCCCTCCTGGCTGGTGAAAACCTCCAGTGGTGATCAATGCATCACTGCAGAAGGGGGCATCCCTGGGATCTTTTAAGGAGACATTAGTCTGTTCCCTCCTTAGATGCTGTGGGTGACTGGATGGGAGACAATAGGCTTGAACTCTGGTAAGACTATGTTGCTATGGCTGCTTGGAACTTGGGATCTGGGAATTTAATATCTTCAGTTCTGGATGAGGTTGGGGGTTGCAACCTGTGGGTTCTTGTAGACTCACAATGCCTGCTGAACGGCACATGTAACATTTCTGTTACATGAGTTGCACTAGTTGCTGGTTTGCTTCCAGGTCCAATTTAATATGTTAGTTATCATCTTTAAAGGCCTTCATGGCCCAGGGGACTATTTCACCCCAATGGGATTGACCCACCCCATTCACTCTGGCAAAAGGAACATGCTGCAAACCTCCTCAGTCAAGGAACTTTGCTAGCAGGATCTGGTAAATGATCTTTCTCTGCCATGCTCCCACAATCTGGAAAATCTTGCTGTTGGATATGAGATACGCCCTCACCCTCTAGGCCTTCTGGATTTGATTTAAAACCTGGGTCAGCCAATTGACTTGGGGCCATGATGGAGCTCTTTATACTGGAAGTGTCTGATGAACTGAGAAAGAAGGTTCTACCACTGTGTTGTTTATGTACTAGTTCCTAGTTTTAATCAATCTCTATTACTTTTAATGTTTATAATTTTTTAATGTTTTTTCTATTCTTGCTTTTATTGTGTTGCAAGCCTCCCATCACTTCAATACTGAGATGGATAGCACAACATCCAGTACAACTACACAATTGATTTGTGCAGAGTTTGAACAGTTATTAATGGAAAATGGGTAATAAAAATAAGAACACCTTGTGGGGAGATGCCGTTTGTCCGAAAGCAATTGCTATTCGTTTAAATACAGATCTGACTTTAGGTATTAAGAAAGTAATGACACTATATTTTCTGAAGTCGAAAGACAACACTAAGGACAGCAGTAGTAATCATTTTCTACCTATCAATTGACCAAGCTGTATGATATTGTTACTTTTTAAAAATAAGAATTAGTATAATTTTGAAATGAATATGTTTCTTATGAATATGTTTAAAATGTGTCTCTGTGTGTGAATACACTATAATATTTGTAATCATGAGGACTGTTGCTCAATAGATTCTGTATCTGTTATAGATATTGGGGGGAAATGTGGACGCCCACCTTACGTGGAGAACGGAGACATTGTGGACCCACCCAAGCTAATCTATTTACCTTCTGAAAGTGTAACTTATCAGTGCCAAAATTTCTATACAATGCAAGGTTCTCCAAGAGTGACTTGTCAAAATGGTCGTTGGTCACAAACACCAACATGTAGAGGTATAAGTAATATCTTTAATTCTTTATAGATTTAATCTTTATAGAGAAATATTGTATTTTGGGAATGGAATAAATTTCACACATCAGAGATGTTATGTCAGTATGTTAGTGCCAGAAAATATTTTACTTCCTTATAATTGAATAAAAGGAGTAGTATTATGAACCAAGATAAAGTAACTTTCTCAGGGAGAAACTGCTTCATAATGGAGAATTGTACAAGATCTTTTGCCATGTAGAAATGTTGTCCTCATTTTGTGAAACCCTCCTGGTGAAAATCTGCTTTCCCTAAAATATATTTCATAATAGACATCTTTTTAGTCAGTGGCATGATTGATAAAATTCAGATTTTAGTTTACTTGAGTTCAGTAGGTAGATTATATTTTTCTTAGTATTTCACAGATGAGAACACTGAGTCCTCCATTATCATCATCATGCCATCAGTCAGTCAATCAATCATTCCTTGAACAAAAATTACAAAAAGTCATGTTTCCCAACAATCCACTAGGGCTCTTTTTAAATGATAGTATAAATTGAATCTCTAGGGAACTAAAATTATTACTTTTTAAATAGGCTAAGTGTGGATGAAGACTCTGTTGACTTAATCACATCTACCCTGTTTAGTCAATGTTGAAAAAGAAGATATGTGGTGACATTGTAAGAGAAGTTGCCTGAACCTGGTCTTCTCCTAATCCAGATATTCAGTATGAGGAAATTTGGAAGAAGGGGACTAAAATGTTTTTCTTCTTCCTTCTACACATGTAACATTGTCTTGCTTAAAAGAGTTTCAGTTCATGACTGATAATTAGTTCATGAGAGACAAAATAAAATAAAGGGGGGGGAATCCATTTACATAGATCTCTAATCATTTTAGCCTATTGCAACATAGAATTTCTAACCTAAACTTTAATTGCTTTATCAAATGAATTCCTCAGTGTAAAACTTTCTATTTGTCATCTGATCTGTGTCCTTTTTCAGCTGCTTGTACAGCAAGTCAAGAAGAAATCAGGGAATACAACATAAGGCTGAAGTGGGCCAACGGGGATAAAATATATTCTGAGGATGGAAATATAGTGGAATTTGTATGCTTAAGAGGCTATAAACCACATCCAGATACCAGATCATTCAGAGTTAATTGTGTGGATGGGAAATTTAACTATCCGCGTTGCATTCCTGTATGTATATTTTCAGAAAAATACTTTAATTCACCAATATTAACATTTCTTTCACTTGTCTATATCTATATACCTATATATCTATATCTGTGCATTAAAAAATCATTTGAAATATTTAAAAGACCTAGGTCTGGCAGCTAAATTTGTGGATGTAATGGATTCTAAGGTAACTTGGCCTTCTGCATTTCTTCTAAATCAGAACACTTCTTAACAGACTTGATTTTAACATTGAACATTAATAGACAGGCTTGAACATTGGATGCTATCTAAGAAAATGAAATTCAATGATGAAAAAACAAAGATTCTACACTTAGGCAAGAAAAACCAAACACACAGGCATAGTATAGGTGGTACCTGGCTAAATAATAGTAACTGTGAGGGGGATCTTGGAGTCCTAGTGGACAATTACTTAAATATGACCCAGCAATGCGCTGCAGCTGCCAAAAAAGCCAACACAGTTCTAGACTGCATAAAAAGAGGGATAAAATCAAGATCACGTGAAATGTTAATACCACTTTATAATGCCTTGGTAAGACCACACTTGGAATACTGCATCCAGTTTTAGTCACCACGATTGAACAAAGATGTTGAGACTCTAGAAAGACTGCAGAGAAGTACAATAAAGATGATTTGGGGACTGGAGGCTAAAACATATAAAGAAGGAATGCTGGAATTGGGTATGTCTAGTTTAATGAAAAGAAAGACTAGGGGTGTCATGATTACAGTGTTCTGATATCTCAGGGGCTGCCACAAAGAAGACGAAGTCAAGCTATTCTTCAAAGCACCTGAGGGCAGGACAAGAAGCAATGGATGGAAACTAATCAAGGAGAGAAGCAACCTAGAACTAAGGAGAAATTTCCTGACAGCTGGAACAATTAATAGGTGGAACAAGTTGCCCCCAGAAGTTGTGAATCCTCCAATACTGAAATATTTTAAGAAGACAACCATTTGTCTGAAATGATATAGATTTTCCTCCTGAGCAAGGGGTTGGACTATAAGACCTCCAAGGTCCCTACTAAATCTGTTTATTCTGTTAACATTCCTGTGATATAAATAAAATCCCTACTGCTTAGAGCAATGGGAGAGCAATGGGGTTAATACTTGAAAATAATGAGGAATCCAAACAACAATTGGAAACAGAGTTAAATAGAGTTAAATAGAGAAATCGATTGGTGGACCTTCTCACAGATACAATCCAAACATAAGGAATACATTAAAAAGTATGAAATATGTAAAGAAAAACAGGAACTAGATAAAATTATATTAGATTCTGAAGAGAAATTAATTAGTAAAATCTACAAATTTCTGTTGAGATACAAGATACAGGAGGAAATAGTTAAAAATACGATGATCAAATGGATGCAAAACTTTCAATACTCAATAGAATTGGAGAGATGGGAAGAATTCTGGCAAATGAATACAAAAACAACATTGGCAGTGGCATACAAAGAGAACCAGCTAAAGATGTTTTACAGGTGGCATATGTCCAATATTTTGGCAGATTGACCAAAATAAACCCGAAAAACAGTTTGGCGTGTTGGAAATGCAAGAATCCACAAGGCACCTTTTACCACCTATGGTGGACATGCCTGGCGGCAAAGAAATTTTGGTCCAATATTAAGAAATGGCTAGAACAAATCACTAAACTACAAATAGATAAGAAACCCGAAACCTTTCTGTTAGGAATTTTCACAAAATTTTACCCCAAAGAAATAAAATACTTGTAAATACATATTTTAATGGCAGCAAGGAAATATATGCCCAAAATTGGAAATTGGAAAAAACCCCAACGGAAGAAGAAATAATAGATAAAATCACACAATGTGCCGAAATGGACAGGCTGACAAAAGAGATAAAAGAAAAAGAAGACACTGAATTTTATAAAGTCTGGAATAAATGATATCAATGGCATAGGGCTACTAAGGAAGAAATATAACTAGAAGTCAGATAGAATAGAAGTACAAATGTGCATATAATTACTGCCTTATGGGCGAATAAACCTACAGAGAGAAACTCAGAAAGCGAAGCTATAATCTAAATATATAATATACAGATTGTTAAAGCAGAAGTTTTAGAGAGCAGAAGAGAGGAGAGGGAAAAAAGGTAATAAGAAACTATTAAATTAAGATTTAAGGGAATAAGTGTAACTGTATTACTTGAAAGACCATTACGAAACAAACGCTTCAAATGATTGATTATTTATAAATGTTTATTGTATAATGTATTTTTATGTTTTTGTCATATGTGTTTTATATCTGTTTTAATAAACTATATATACATACATACATACATACATACATACATACATACATACATATAGGAATGGGGCCCGGAATGTTGAATCTGCTGGCATTTCATCTCTTCTGGTCTGTTGATCAATCCTGACAGATTCCAAGATGAAGACCAGGAGATTTTTCTGTGCTGGAACTGAAATGAGTAGAAACTCTACTTTAAACCCAGTGGGCCATTTTCACTTATTTCATTGGTCTCAGTCAACAAATTTAGTTGCCTCAAAATGAATTGTTCCAAATGAACACACATACATTTTATTTATTTATTTCATTTGCATTGATATTGAAATATTCTCCTGGCTTTTGAACTTGCATACGCAACTTACTCACTTACTTGTGTGTCTACATGCATATTTATAAATACCTATCAGAAGCCCACAGGACAAGAACAAAAAATAAAATTAACTAAATTAGTAACCATTGATAATAGCAATAGCAAAAGCACTTAGACTTGTAGACCACTTCATAGTGTTTTACAGGCCTAAGTGGTTTACAGTGTCAGCCCCCAATAATCCTGGTCCTGATTTTACCAACCTTGGAAGGATGGAAGGCCAAGTCAACTTTGAGCTTGTCAGGATCAAACTCATGGCAGAGGGAATGCAGAGTTAGCCTGAAATACTGCGTACTAACCACTATGCTACTATGGCTATGTAATCATACATTATATATGACATGTAAAATGAAATATCCCACGAAATGTTTCTAAGCTTATAATGGAAAAATAGATTGAACAAAAAGACCCTCTGAAATGATTGATTGATTATCCATCACTAAATGAAATTCCATTGACTTCAAGAGACTACTAGATCCAGCCTAAGAATTACTTGCTTTCTTATTGAAAACTTTAGAGTGCACACTGATTGAATTTGTTGCATTGAGCACAATGAAATCAATGAAAATAGCCCATTGTAGTTAAATTAGACTTTCCAGTCATTTCATTCTAAGGACAGAGTTTTGAAATCTGACAGGATTCACCATCAGATTAGAAGAGATGAAATGATGGGCGATGTTTGTGCCTCCTTTTCCATGCCTCCTTGTTTTTAAGTATTAACCCCACTCCCCATAGAACTTTTTTCCCACTGCTCTAAATGGAAGGAATTTCATTTGGATCACAGAAATCTTGTTATATGATGGGGTTTGCATTTGAAATTGCAATTAATACAAATGGTATTAGTGAAATACAAATTTTGCTGAAATTTACATGTAAATATCGAATATTTCTGTACTGGACATTTTATTGGAAATCTTCTTAGTTAATAAAAAACGGAGACTTTCTTGGCATTGCAATGCTACAGTTCCCAGGTTCCGTCTATTGGCTGTGTTATCTGAGGATACTGTGAGCTTGTTTATTCACTGCATTTGTATTCCATCTTTCCTCAAGTGTATCCCCTGTGAGGATGAATTAAAGTTTGCTAACATCTAATTCCCCACTCCTATTTTTAAAATACTGATGCTTCAGGTTCATTCTAATTGCCAGAGTTAGAATGAATATTTTGATATCCCAAAATATGAAGAATGACTAATAAATTATTAAAGTTTATTACATGTCATTGTGTCAGAAGTCACTTTTAAAAAAAAGAAAGATATTGCACAGTGATAAAATGGTTTACAGTTTTTGTGTCACTTTAATTGTTTTGGCTTAAAAAATGGTGATGCTGACATTACAGGATCTTCTTGTCCATGTCGTTTCATATCTTAAAATAATTGCAGTTGCTTTCTGAAGATCAGATGAATCAGTTTAAATCAGTTTAAAAAAGAATTACATAAAATGTACAGATGCAAATTTATTTCTTTGCTGTTCACTTTTTATTTTATAGATCTAAGTAAATGAAGAACAGGACATAAACTTTAAACAGAAGATGAATGTCTGAAATCATATATCATTCTTTTTAATATGACCACATGAAGCTGGATTGTATACAATTATAAACAGTGGATCAAACCTAAAAGTCTAACTCTGTAAAAGACAAATTTTACCAACTGTAATTACTGAAAAATGATAACATTTAAAAACAAGTTTACGGACCATCTTTAGGACAGATAAAATATTATAATGTAATCTTATAAATATACTTTTTAAAATGCATCTTGAGTGAGGAATGTTGATTTTCCCCCTGCATTTTAGCTGCAAACATTTGATTATTCTGAATTATGAATCATCAACCCATCTTAAAGCAATAACAATAGATAGTTGTAATTGATATTTTTAGCATGTAGATGTGTTGAATTCTTAAAAAAAAATCAAAAATGATTTTTTAAAATTGCCAAACAGTTTGTATTATATTTTGTAAAGAAACAAAGGTATATGGAAGAAATGTCCATCTGGGTTCAGTTCCAAGGTGGGGGGAAAAGACACAGGAAACAGAGGCTGTTTGAAAGATGATTTAATGGTGGACAGGACCACATGGTTTGAGGTCTTGGGCAATCAAGCACCTGGGGGAGAGAGAGGGAGGGAGGGAGGGAGGGAGAGAGAGGGGGGGACCCTCTCTTGGGCCCCGCCTTGGAGCTTCCTGTTCCTGTGTAAGAAATGTATTTTGATTGGTTGTCAAGACTCCCATGGGTCCATGCAAGGGTTACTTTGTAAATTGTCTTGAGTCCCAAGCTTGGTTGAATCTTGCTGGGTGAGCTAATAAAGGGGCTTTGGGCAATTCCTATTATGGCTTAATGGCTTTTTCCTGGTTTGGATCTTGAGTGAGGGCTAATCCTATCATGGGTAAAGGTCTTTTGTTTTGTAGATAAACTGGTCCAGCCTTTTGTCTTGTAGATAGGTTGGCACCAGTCTTTCTGGGGCTATTAACAAAGGTGGGGGCTGCTTTCCAAGAGCATGTTTCTTCTTTTCTTATCCAGGGAGGTATAACATTCTGCCTTTTTAATATTTCTTAGAATATTTCATTCTTCTAGGAGATGGGTGGGTGCTAACTTCCTACAACAGTAAACACTCCAAATCACTATCCAATCGAAGACCCACAAACAGTTGCTTCTGCTGTTGTTGCTCTGGAGTTAGCATAATCGAACTTGATGATCATAATCAGAGGGAGGTTCCGCCAAACGGGTTTGTGCCTATTAACATCTAAAATGGGAAAATCATAAACAGATAGAAGGCTTTCTTTCTTTCTTTCTTTTCTTTCTTTCTTTTTTTAAATTTGTATACCGCCCTTCTCCCTGAGGATTCAAGGCGGTGAACAGCCAAGTAAAAGCATAAACTACAAACATTAAAATACAATTAAAAAGATATATATAAATTTGGCCCCATGATTAAAAATAATAACAAACAATTAAAAACATTTTAAAAAGTGTTAGGCCAGCCCGGCTTGCTGGAAAAAGAAAGTTTTAAGGGCATGGCGAAGGCACTGAGGTCTTGGATTCTCCTTATCTCTGGGGGCAGCTGATTCCAGAGGGTAGGTGCCCCCACAGAGAAGGCCCTCCCCCTGGGGGTCACCAACCTACATTGTTTGGCACCCCGAGGAGGCCCTCTCTGTGGGAGCGCACAGGTCAATGGGAGGCCGTCGGTAGCAGCAGGCGGTCTTGAAGATATCAAGGTCCTATGCCATGGAGCGCTTTAAAAGTGATAACCAAAACCTTGAAGTGTACCTGGAAGACCACTGGGAGCCAGTGTAGCTCATGCAGGAGAGGTGTTGTATGGGAGCGCCATGTGGCTCCCATGATTACCCGCGTGGCCGCATTCTGGACCAGTTGGAGCCTCCGGGTGCTCTTCAAAGGGAGCCCCATGTAGAGAGTGTTGCAGTAGTCCAGGCAAGAGGTGATGAGGGCATGAGTGACTGTGCACAGGGAATCCCGATCAAGAAAGGGCCGCAACTGGTGGATCAGGCGAACCTGACCAAAAGTCCCCCTGGCAATAGCCATCAGATGTTCCACCAGGGACAGCTGCATATCCAGGAGGACTCCCAGATTGCGAACCCTCTCCGAGGGGGCCAAAGACTCGCCCCCAATAGTCAGTGATGGAGTCAACTGACTATATCGGGATGCCGGGAACCACAGCCACTCAGTCTTGGAAGGGTTGAGCTTGAGCCTGTGTCTCCCCATCCAGATCCACACAGCCTCCAGGCACCGGGACATCACTTCAAGGGCATCATTGGGGTGGCCTGGGGTGGAGATGTACAACTGGGTTTCATCAGCATACTGATGGTACTTCACCCCGAAGCCACGGATGATCTCGCCCAGTGGCTTCACATAAATGTTGAACAGAAGGGGCAAGAGGACCGACCCCTGAGGCACTGCACATATAAGAGGCCTCGAGGTCGACCTCTGCCCCCCTGCCAACACGAACTGCAACTGGTCTGAGAGAAAGGAGGAGAACCACCATAACACGGTGCCCCCCATCCCCAACTCTTCCAACCGGTGCAACATGATACCATGGTCGATGGTATCAAAAGCTGCTGAGAGGTCTAACAGGGCCAGAACAGAGGAGCAACCCCTGTCCCGAGCCCTCCAGAGATCATCTACCAACGCGACCAATGCCATTTCCGTGCTCTGCCTGGGCCTGAAACCTGACTGTAATGGATCTAGATAAGATGTTTCCTCTAGGTACTGCGGAAACTGTTGTGTGACCTCACTCTCTACAACCTTCGCCACAAAGTGAAAGTTGGAGACAGGATGATAGTTGGCTAATACTGCCGGGTCCAGGAAAGGCTTCTTGAGGAGAGGCCTCACCACCGCCTCTTTCAAGGCCGTGGGGAAGTAACCCTCACTCAACGAAGCATTAATAATTCCCTGGAGCCAGCCTCGTGTAACCTCTCGGGAAGCCAGTACTAACCAGGAGGGACACGGATCCAGTAAACATTTTCTTTCTCTTTTTTTCCCCCTCTCTTTTCCTTTTTTCCCATAAGTTATTGTATAAATATGTCTCAGAGGGACATATTTATACAATATTTCTCTGTGTGAAACAGATAATGGCTAGGCCTGGATGACAAATTAAAAGCTTTGTAGCAACGATACAAAACTGAGTTAAAATGCAGTATTGTGTGTAGAAGGGAGCAGGCCCTCTCTGCAAATGGTTGAATGGATGTGTGGATGGAATATCAAATCCTAGGAATGTGAATCTGAAGCTGGACTTTAAAAGGGAGGAGATGGTACATTTAAAAAATAATAACCTAAATATATATATTTTTTAATGTTCAGGTATCAGTGAATTGCAGGCAGGATTTAGTCCATTAAAAAAATTGTCATCTGGATCTCCCCCAGTTTTAATGTTGTTGTTTTTCCTACAGAAAAAGTGCATTTCTGCTTCCTTATCCAACTCAAGAAAAAAAAATGTAGATAGGAATCTATTTGGGTTGATTCTCTAATTTATATGACTTTTATTTTGGGGCTTCATGATCAGATCTTTTAGATTAGCTGTGGAGCTTTATTTTATTGGAGACTAAATCAAAGAATAAAACAGTCAGTTTAGTGTCGTGAGTTCTAATGCAGCTTTAGGCACAAAGACAGTTGGGTGATCTTGCCAACTTTCTCCATTATTATTTGCTTTAGAAGTTTTCAGACAGGATTCAAAAAGACATGCAAATTGAAGTGGTTCGGGAATAACGAGAGGTACAAGCAAGCAAGTGACAACAGCTCTTTAATATACAGTGAGACTTCAGCAAAAACTCAGGGGCTGCAGTCCTCCTTATATACAATCCAGGAGGGACTGTCAGCCAATCAGAAACGTATGCAAGTTTGAATCTCCCGCTTAAAAGTATCAATACATAACACCCCTCCCTTCCCAGAAGGCACTAATACTCAAAAATTAACATATGTACAGACAAAATCTCGCAGGTGCTTAGGACGAGTTCTCGCCCTAGTTGACCTGCGCAGTTCAGAGTCTGGTGGGGCGTCGAGCTGGTCGGAGGGACTCTTTGTCTCTCCCGGCTCCGCCAATGGAACCTCCTGGATTTTGTCCGGGGCGTGGTTATCCCCGGCTGGGAGTGGCGACTCGCTGGGGCGGCGCTGGAACCAGGGCTTGTCAGCTAAGTATTCTCGCGACCCCGGGCTTGAGTTAGCTGTTTTGGAGAAGTGGTCAGAGTTAGGCTCGGAGATGTCTAAGTTAATATTCGCCTCGCCTACCACCCTTTTCCTAAGCTGGTCTATGTGGCGCTTCCAGAGTCTATCTACCCCAACATCCACCGTGTACGATTTTGGGCCAGTTATTCCCACTATGGTTCCTGCAACCCATAGAGGACCGCTGGCATAATTGCGCGCGAACACCGGGGACCCGACCTGAAACTGCCTTAGACCACAGGTCTCTCCCTTAAAGTTTTCGTGCGAGTAGTTAGGGTGAAGCCTGTCTAACACGCACCGGAGCTTCCTTCCCATGAGGAGCTCTGCTGGGCTTCTCCCTGTTGTTGTGCATGGTGATGCATGCTGAACCGCTAGGAATTGATCTATCCTGGCCTGCCAGTCCCCATTGTCTAATCTGGACAGTGCTTCCTTAGCTGTCCTGACAAAACGTTCAGCCAATCCGTTGGAAGCCGGGTGAAATGGAGCTGATAGGGCATGGCGGATTCCCAGGCCGGCCAAGTAACTCTCAAAAAGGGTTGCTGTAAATTGAGGCCCGTTGTCCGATACCAAGGTATCCGGCAGGCCGTGGGTAGCAAACAACTTCCTTAGGACCTTGATAACGGCTTCGGCCGTTGTAGATGGCATCAATATAATTTCTAGCCATTTTGAGTAGGCATCCACAACTATTAAAAACGTTTGGCCATGGAACGGGCCGGCAAAATCAATGTGGATCCTCCCCCATGGGCCTTTTGGTTTCTCCCACTCTCGGATGGGCGCTACTGGGGGATCGGGGCGAGACTCCTGGCAGGGTCTGCACTTCCCCACCCACTCGGAAATGACCTGGTCCATGTTGGGCCACCAGACATAGCTGCGGGCTAAACACTTCATCCTAACGATGCCTGGATGCCCTTCGTGCAGTAACTCCAAAACCCTATCCCGTAGTTTCGTAGGAATTACCACTCTGTCACCCCACAGTAAGCACCCCCCTTGCATAAACAGTTCATTCCGTTTGTTGGCAAACCCTTGGTACTCCTCCCCGACCACCTTGTCCGGCCACCCTTTCAAAACCCAACCCATAACAGTCCGGATAACTGGGTCTCTATTTGATGCTTTCGCCACCTCGCCGGAGGAGATGGGCCCCAAAGTTAACGTGTCCAACAAAAGGACGGAGGCTTCCGGCGTTGGGTTGTCCAGCAGGTCGGGAAGGGGGCAACGGCTAAGGGCATCCGCATGACCCAGGGTCCGCCCAGGTCGATGGACGAGCTGGTACGAGTAGGCCGACAAAAAAATTGCCCATCTAGTCAAACGGGGGGAGAGGGCAGCGGGGGTTGGCCTGTCGCCTGCTAGCAGTCCTAGCAACGGTCTATGGTCAGTCACAAGTTCGAATTTTCGGCCATAGAGGTATTCGTGGAACTTCTTAACCCCCGCAATCGCAGCCAGAGCCTCTCTGTCCAGTTGGCTATAGTTTCGTTCTGTGCTGGACAGAGTTCGGGAATAGAAAGCAATGGGCGCCTCTAGGCCGTTCGGCAGTCTATGGCCTAGGACGGCACCAACTCCTACGGGGGAGGCGTCACAGACTAAGACGAGCGGCAGCTCTGCATTGTATTGTATCAGGAAGCTGTCCTCGGATAGGAGTCTTTTCACTGCCTCAAAAGCGGCTGCTTGCGGTTTCCCCCAGACCCATGGTACGTTCTTTCCCAACAGCTTGTGAAGGGGATCTGCAACTGTGGCTTTATCTTTTAGGAACATGGAGTAAAAATTGAGCAGTCCAAGGAAGGCTTGGAGCTCTGCTTTGGATTTGGGGGCTGGTGCGCTCTTAATAGCTCTCACCTTGCTCTCGGTAGGGTGGATGCCTGTGCCGTCCACCCTGTACCCCAAGAATTCCACAGAGGGAACAGCTATCCTACACTTGTTCCTTTTGAGTCTTAGTCCCGCTTCTCTAAACCTAGACAGGACATTCCGTACCCTGTCCCCCAGCTGGTTTTCGTCCTGAGCGCTGACTAAGACGTCATCGAAATAGGGCACCACTCCCGGGAGTCCCTGCAATAGGCGCTCCATGGTGCTTTGAAATAAACCGGGTGCGACGCTCACCCCAAACTGGAGCCTGGTGCATTTAAATGCACCTCTATGAGTTACGATCGTTTGTGCCTCTGCCGTGGCGTCGTCGACTGGTAACTGTTGGTAGGCTTGGGCCAGGTCTAATTTGGCAAAAAATTTTCCGGGCCCCAGGGAGTGTAGTAGATGGTGCACGATCGGCACCGGATAGGCGCTCGGCTGCAAAGCCTTGTTGATCGTGCACTTGTAGTCGGCGCAAATTCTTATTGAGCCGTCGGATTTAACTGGGGTCACTATGGGGGTCTCCCACTTAGCATGGTCAACGGGAACCAACACCCCTTGCTTAATCAACTTGTCTAGTTCTGCATCGATCTTCGGTTTCAATGCGAACGGTACTCGTCTGGCCTTCAGTCTTACTTGGGCTACGTTGGGGTCTAAGTTTAGTGAAATAGGGGTCCCCACATACTTGCCCAACGTGTCCCCGAAGACGTCTTGGAACTCGGACAGGAGGCTGTCTTTCAGGGTTGATCTGGACATCAGGTGGACGCCGGTGAAGCCCATGCCAAGGGCTCGGAACCACCCCATGCCCAGGAGACTAGGAAGCTGCTTCGTGACGATGGTCAGCGGCAGGTCTCTTTCGTAGTCTCCGTAGGTGACCCGGAACGTGCCCACGCCTTCGAGGGGGACTCGGTTCCCCTGGTAGTCTAGGATGCGTAGTCTCTGCTTGGAGAGTTGATCCTTCCGGAACGACGGCAGGAGGGTCTTTAGGGTCGTCCACGACATTATGGAGAGAGCTGATCCGGTGTCGATCTCCATTGAGCACGGCTTTCCGTTGATCTCGACCACCGTGCTGACCTTGTCTTCGATTGCCGTGCTGGCCTGGTCGATGTGTATGCTGCGGCCATCTCGCGGTTCAAATTCGCGCCGTTTTTTCGCGTCGCCTTCTCTCGTTGGCTGCTTCTGGCGCGCTGATTCCGGTTGGCTGCGGCGCTCACGTGGTTTGTGTCTTCTGGGCAGAATGGCTCTGCAGACTCGCGCCAAGTGCCCTTTCTTCTCGCAGCGCCTGCAAATAGCCTCTCTGTATTTGCAGGACAGTCTATCATGATGCCCGCCACAGCTGGGACAGCTTCGCCGGGGGCTGCCAGTGTCTTTTCTCTGGTGCTCCGTTCGGAAGACGTCCTCATCCGACTCGGACTCCGAGCTGGATCCGGCGTCTTCTCTGTGCACCGGGGCAGACTTGGGGCTGTCTTTGCTGGTCAGCGGACGCTGCAGCGTTTCAGCGGCCTTTGTGGAGGCTTCGTGAGCCCTGGCCTCGTCTAGGGCTCCGGCAAGCGTCAAATCAGGCTTGGCGAGCAGACGCCGTTGCAGCCTAATGTCCCGAACACCACAGATCAGTTGCTCAAGCAACGCATCGTCCAAGTCTCTGTAGTCGCAATGGGTTGCGGCTTTTCTCAGGCTGGCCATGTATGCGCTGACCGGCTCTCCCTCTCGTTGAACGCGCTGCCTCAGTTGGTATCGCTGCACGAACTTGGAGGGGACGGGAGCGTAGTGAGCCCGGAGAGTTGCCATCAGGGTGTCCCAGGAGACTGTTTGAACCGGCGTTGGCTCACACAGTGACTCGGCCATCTCGAACACGTCCGGTCTGCAGTGGCTTAGGAATAGGGCTCTCTTTCGATTAGCCGAGAGGCCCTGCATGTCGCTGGCTTCTAGCGAGCATTCAAACCTCGTTAGGTACGAGACCCATTTTTCGCGGGTCGGATCGAAAGGCTTGGGCGGAACGTAGGCAGACATGTTCGGTATGCCTCCTGTGGTTCGCCTCGTCGCCTAGCTGAAGCTCGTGGTCTCACTGGTTGGCTTCTTGTAGCCTCAATCCCACCTTCGTCACCAATGAAGTGGTTCGGGAATAACGAGAGGTACAAGCAAGCAAGTGACAACAGCTCTTTAATATACAGTGAGACTTCAGCAAAAACTCAGGGGCTGCAGTCCTCCTTATATACAATCCAGGAGGGACTGTCAGCCAATCAGAAACGTATGCAGGTTTGAATCTCCCGCTTAAAAGTATCAATACATAACACAAATATTCTGGGAGAAGAATACAAGATGAAATGTTATGTGGCTAATGTAGTATTAACTATTATTCAACTACAGAGCTCTATGAAGTCTTCAGTGAATTCTCTGGATAGAAAATTAATGAAAAAACAAAACAAAAAGAAAGATAATAATAAGATCAGATAGGAAGATGACTTTCTGATAAAAGCATCTGGTTGTGAGATAAAAAAAAAAACCGTGAAATATCTGGGTCTCTATTTGACAGGGTACAACAAAAGCATATTTCAGAACAAAGGTAATAAATCATGGGGAAGAAAATAAAACAAAATCATGATACTTGGAGAAACTTAAACCTTCATTGGTTAGGACTTATCAGGACAGTAAAAATGAACCTACAAACCAAATTGAACTTGTTATTCCAACAGCACTTAGACTTATATACCACTTCACAGTGCTTTACAGCCCTCTCTAAGCAGTTTACAAATGTCATCATATTGCCCCCAACAATCTGGGCCCTTATTTTACCAACCTCGGAAGGATGGGAGGTTAAGTCAACCTTGAGACGGTGAGAATCAAACTGCCGGCAGTTGGGAGAATTAGCCTGCAATACTGCATTCTAATAATTAACTGGTTTACATGGAGAAAAGTGGGAGGAAACCACTAGTATGATTCAAACATTTTCAAGATTCAAAAGAAAGAGGCAGATTTGTATTTCAAATTTTAAATTATATTATTCTGTATTCTGACAGCATCAAGATCACGAGAAGTAATGGTACTGCTTTATACTACAATATAAAGGCCACACTTGGAATACTACACCCAATTTTGGTTGTCACAATACAAAAAAGATGCTGAGACCCTAGAAAGAGTGCAGAAAAGAACAAAGATGATAAGGGCTCTGGAGGCTAAACCATATGATGAATAGTTCAGGGAACTAGGTATGTCTAGCCTAATGAAGAGAAGGATTAGAGGTGACATGATAGCTGTCTTTTTGTTACTTGAGGGGTAGTCACAGAGAAGAGGGGGTTGACTTATTCTCAGAAAGCAGGGGTGAAATGTAAAACTTTTCGCTACCGGTTCTATGGGCGTGGCTTAATTAGTGGGCATGGCTTGTTGGTCAGGTGGGCGTAGCCAAGTCGACATCACTACTTTGCCCTTTTTTAACCTACAAAACACAACACGACACAATGTAAAAGCAGCTGTGCTAGACCCAAAATGGCCCCTGCAACAAGCAGGAACCTCACACAGGCACAAACAGTCCAAAAAACCTACTTTCACACTTTACACACACACAACACAACACAACATAGCACAACACAACACAACACAACTGGCTCACCCACAATGTAAAAGCAGCTGTGCTAGACCCAAAATGGCCCCTGCAACAAGCAGGAACTTCACACAGGCACAAAAAGTCCAAAAAACCAACTAAAATGTATGAAAAACAGTTACAGGAACTGGATATGTCTAGTCTAACAAAAAGAAGGACTATGGGATACATGATAGCAATGTGCCAATATTTGAGGAGCTCCGACAAAGATGAAGGTGTCAAACTGTTTTCCAAAGCACCAAAAGGCAAGAGAAGAAACAATGGATGGAAACTAACCAAGGAGTGAAGCCACCTAGAGCTAAGGAGAAATTTTGTAATGGTGAGAACAATCAACCAATGGAGCAACTTGCCTTCAGAAGTTATAGGTGCTCCATTGGAGGGTTTTCAAAAAGAGACTGGACAATCATTTATCTGAAATGGTTTAGGGTCTCCTGCTTGAGCAGGGGTTGGACTAGAAGAACTGCAAGGTCTCTTCCAACTCTATTATTCTATGTTCTATGTTCCTAATGAACTAACCATCTCCAGTATGAAATGCCCCCATCCAATAATTCCAAGCCAATCAGCAGAACCATGTTTTAATTATAGTAAATAAAAGATTAAGCTACATCTTTGAAATTGCTGTATGACTTCCTACTACATACATTTAAAATCTGTTAGTTGACACAAAATGGGCTAAAATTTGTAATTTGCTTCTGTTCAACATTTATATGAAGCCGCTGGGTGAGATCATCTGCCACCATGGACTGAGGTATCATCAATATGTTGATGATATTCAGCTGTATGTCTCAGTCTGTGGTGAGTTAAGTGATGCTGTGTCCTCCCTCTCACAGTGTCTGGAGGCTGTTTGGGGTTGGATGGGAGCAACAGGTTGAAACTAAACTCTGGCAAGACTGAGTGGCTCTGGGTTTGGGGTTCTTTGGCCCAAGGAGAATTGCCACCTTTGGTCTTGGATGGGGTGGCACTACCCCAAACAAACCCTGTGTGTAATCTGGGGGTTCTCCTGGACTTGTGACTCCTACTCGAAGAGCAGGTGGTAGTCGTGGTCAGAAGGGCCTTTGCATAACTGCGGGTTGTGCACCAGTTATACCCTTTCCTGGACCAACAATCCCTACTCACGGTCACTCATGCCCTGGTCATTCTTGTCTTGACTATTGCAACACGCTCTACATGGGACTGCCCTTGAAGAGCATCTGGAAGCTCCAGTTGGTGCAAAATGCAGCAGCCCACATGGTTTTGTGCAGACCTTGGTATGCACGTGTATCACCATTGATTGCTGATTTGCTTCTGGGTGCAATTCAAGGTGCTGATTGTCACCTTTAAAGCCCGTCATGGATTGGGACCAGGTTATCTGAGGGACCATTTCTTGCTGGTCATATCTACCCGACTCATCAGAGTGGAGAGGCAGGGAATGTTGCGGGTCCCATCCCCTAGGGAGATACATCTGGTGGGACCCAGAAGAAGGGCCTTCTCAGGGTGGTTCCCTCTCTCTGGAACATCATTCCCCCAGAAATTAGAATGTCCCCACTCTAATACAGGCCCAGAAGTTGCTGAATACCTGGTTCTGCCAATGGGCCTGGGGAATGCAGAGCGGGATGGAGCCCATTAAATGGATCATATTATGTGTTGTTGGCGGGGCAGGGGGTGGAGGGTTATTTTATTTTATTATTTATGACTCTCTCTTTTATTGGTTTTATTGTTTCTATACAATGTTTTTATATTCTTGTAAGCCGCCTTGATTCACCATGTGCAAATAGGCAGCAATATAAATCCAACACATAAATAAATAAATAAATAAATAAATATGAATGAATAAACAAATAAACAAATAAATAAAATTCAGATTGATCCATTGAAGATGTTCTGCACAAAGGGAACTCAGGCAAAGGGCTGTGGGGTGGGTGTCCATGTATTTCCAAACATGGTCACTGGGCATGTTCAGATTTGGCAGAGTTGTGATTCTACACAGGCCCTTAACCTGTATTTGAAGTTCTGCAGTTTAAAAACTCCAGCCTGCTTTTGAGAAATAATATGGCAGCCTCAGATTCCAAAGAAGAGTTTAATGATTCTCCAAAACTTTTTACAAAGTTAGACATCACCAACATGTGGGGCAACTCAAGACATATTTTCATAGAAGGCAAGAAAACCTGCTGCTTAGGCTTTAAAATGGTCATTTCAGGCCCAGCTTGCATGGATGTTGCAAACTGTGTTGTAATGCTACTGATTAGCAACAGTGGACAACAGAAGACATCTCCTGTGATGCTTACCAAGCCTGTGAAATGGGGAATATCTTTATCTTTCAGCAACGGCACCTGGCCGCTAAGTAACTGGTTTTTATGTATTGTTCAATAAAGCATGGTAGTAGAGATACCGTAATAATGGACTATGTTTTATATTTTTCAGCCTCTGTATTAATACTAAATGGGCAGTGGGCTATTAAAAGCACCTTGCTTTTATATAGATATTCCTCGACTTATGACCACAGTTGAGTCAACTTTTGTTGTTGTTAAGTGAGACACTTGTTAAGTGAGTTTTGCCCCATTTTACGATCTTCCTTGCCTCAATTGTTAAGGGAATCACTGCAGTTGATAAGTTAGTAACCCAGTTGCTTAGTGAATCTGGCTTCCCCATTAACTTTACTTGTCAGAAGGTCCTAAAAGATGATGAGATGCTTGGGATACAGCAACAGTTATAAATATGAACCAGTTGCCAAGCATCTGAATTTTGATCACATGAGTATGGGGGTGCCCGCAATGGTCATAACTGTGAAAAATGCTCGTAAGTCAACTTTTTCAGTGCCATTGTAACTTTGAAGGGTCACTAAATGAACTGTTGTAAGACGAGGACTACCTGTATATTTGTGGCAATCACAGTCATCGCTTATCTTCTGAAGATTTTTGTGATCTAGCATATAGGGACATTTTTCTTATGTTTTATTTATGTCCTCTCAACTCTGAAATACTAATAAAATCATACGTTAAAGAGAAATAACAATTATTTGTCAGTGATGTTTCATTAGAACAAAGTATGAAAATATTCTGAAGAAATATTTGTGTGAGGGGAGTTATGATGGTAAAAAATCCCTTTTTCAGGAGGGAAGGAAACATGATATGAAGAGCTGAGGTGGCGCAGTGGTTAGAGTGCTATACTGCAGGCTACTTCAGCTGACTGCTAGCTGCAGTTCAGCAGTTCAAATCTCACTGGCTCAAGATTGACTCAGCCTTCCATCCTTCCGAAGTGGGTAAAATGAGGACCCAGATTGTTGGGGGCAAGATGCTGACTCTGTAAACCGCTTAGAGCACTTAAAGAGCCCTGGTAGCGCAGCAGACTAAAGCACTGTTATTAACATCAGCTGCCTGCAATTACTGCAAGTTCAAATCTCACCAGGCTCAAGGTTGACTCAGCCTTCCATCCTTTCTAAGGTAGGTAAAATGAGGACCCAGATTGTGGGGGAAATAAGCTGACTTTGTATAAAATATACAAAAATATGAAGGCTATTGCTTAATGCATTGTAAGCCGCCCTGAATCTCCAGAGAAGGGCGGCATATAAATCAAATTTAAAAAAAGCACTATCAAGCGGTATATAAGTCTAAGTGCTAGTGCTATATTGCTGTGATATGACTTTCAGGATAAGATGCCTATATCCTTCATAAGCCAGCGAGAATTAATTTTGCTAGAAATAAAACAGTGGTGACTGACATAGTTCATCAATTCAATCTGATCCCATAGATGCCTCCAAATTTTCTAAGGAAAACCATGGAAAAAAGTTTCTCTTGACAATTATTAATGTGCTATCCAAATATGCCTGGACCTCCTTTTTACATAATAAGTCCACTGTGAGGCAGCTGCAGCCTTCCAGAACATCTTCAAAATAGAATGTGCATCATGAAATGCTAGGAAAGATTTCTCAAATATTCCTCTGAGGAACATTTGGACACATTATTGCATTCATTACTTTCTCCCTATAATGGTTCTTCTTCTTGTCCTCCAGGGCCATTCCCTTTTTCCTCTACAGGTCCTGGGGGAGATAAACACTCTTTACATCAGTGGCCACCAACCTTTTGGGCACCAGGGATAAATTCTGTGGAGAAAAGTTTTTCCATGGTCTGGAGGGGGCATGGTTTCACCTGCTGCCTGCATCCTTTGGATGGAGCTTCATTTGTTTGTGCGGCTCAGTTTCTGGCATGCCGAGGCCCATGCTGGTCCATGGACAGAGGGTTGGGGATTCCCGATTTACATTAAAAAAAATGAGGGGATTTTTTTTGACTCAAGTTGCGTAAGAAATATAATAATACATATTGCTTTCTTCATAGAAGTTAGATGGAATTTGCAGCAAACGATTTTTCTTATACACACCTATAAAAATGAGACTTTAGAATTTAAGAAAATAATTTAAAATATTGACAACATATTTTCTCTTAAAGACAAAACAGGAAAATGGGAAATGAAATTTAAAATCAAATTTTTAAAAGGGAATTTTCCTGATTAATAAGAGGAGAAGGATAGATCTTGTATCCTTCTTTTTTTTTTTATTGCAAAAGTTTTACAGTTACATTTTCACCCCCTTCCCCCCCCCACAACCCCCCCAATCTTCCCAACCTCCCTAACCCACCCTAACCCTCCCCTCCCCCCAGACTTCCTAGTATACTCATGTCAGATAAAAGGAAAAAACCCTCCTTTGTATATAAAACTTGAACCCTTCCCTCCCCCTTACAAATTTTCATCTTCCTTACATTAACATTAATATTTCTATCTTAGTATAACATTTTCAAATAAATTTTCATCCTGGTTACCTTAAAGATATTTCTATCTTGATATAACATCTTCTAACAAATTTTCACCCTCGACCTTAAAATATTTCTATCTTGATATAACATTTTCAAATAAAAGCTATTTGGTACTTCCTAGTTTGGTATTTATGCTGAACATAATTTATCCACTTCTTCCATTCCCATTCATAAGTCTCTTGAGAACAATCTTTTAAATATGCTGAAATCTTCGCCATCTCTGCAAAACTGGCCATCCTCAAAGTCCATTCCTCAATCGTAGGCAGCGCTTCATTTTTCCAGTATTTGCCTATCAACAATCTTGCTGCAGTTATCATATACAATATCAATTTTGTTTCACCCGATGTAAAACCCTTAACTCTACCCAATAAGAACAGTTGTGGAGAAAACTGAATTTTTTTCTTCAAAACATTCTGCATGACCCACCAAATTTTTATCCAAAAAGCCTTAACTTTCTTACAGGTCCACCAAACATGATAATATGTAGCGTCTAGGCAATCACATCTCCAACATTTAGGCTGCACATTAGGATACATACACGACAATTTTTTGGGGTCTAAATGCCATCTATAAAACATTTTATAGAAATTTTCCCTGAGGTTCTGCGACTGTGTAAATTTAACATTCTGAACCCAAATTTTTTCCCATGTTTCCAACATCACTGGTTCCTCAAAATTTTGTGCCCACTTAATCATGCAGTCTTTAACTAGCTCAGATTCTGAATCCCTTTCTAACAAAACATTATAAAGTCTTTTAATATGCATTGGGCCTTTCTCTTTTATGTGTCTAACTAATTCTTCCTCATACATCATAATACCAGTTTTTTGGTCCTCTTTCCATCTCAATTGCAATTGATTATATTGTAACCAGGTTAAATTGATCCCTTCAGCCAACAATGTCTGTAATGTCTTCAGCTGCCATCTGCCCGCATCTGTAAAAAGAACCTCTTTATATAAAAACCCCCCGAGTGACATTATATTTGTATTCCACAAGGTATGACCAAGATCCAGCCATAGCGGTATTTTATAATTCCATTTGTTTCGGTGCTTCTTCCAAACTCTCAACAAAGAATCTCTAAGTATATGGCTTTTAAAAACTTTATCCACTTTACTGTCATAAAATAAGTAAGCGTGCCATCCAAATTCCAAATCGAAACTTTCTGCGTTTAATATTCCAGTCTTTTTTCCTCCAAACCAATCACTTACTAAAGTCAAAGCTGTTGCATCATAATATAATTGTAGGTTTGGAAGTTTGAGACCTCCCCTTTCTGGAACGTCTTGCATAATTTTCATTTTTACTCTTGGCTTTTTCTCGTTCCAGACAAACTTGTTCACACCAGTTTGCCATACTTTTAATTGTTTATCATTTCTGAGCACTGGGATCATTTGAAACAAAAAAAGAAATCTTGGCAAAATATTCATCTTAACTGCTGCTATTCTTCCAAGTAAAGACAGCTGCAGTTTTTTCCAAATCTCCATATCTTTTTGCACCTCTCGCCACAACACCTCATAGTTATTTTGAAACAATTTCATATTTGATTCTGCAACCTGAACTCCTAGATATTTTACCTTTGGTACAATCTCAAAACCTGCCCTCCTTTCTAACTCCAGTTTACGATCTTGTGTCATATTTTTGACTACCATCTTAGTTTTTTTCTGATTCAATCTGAAACCTGAAACTTTACCATAGTCTTCTATAATGTCCTTCATCTGGATTATCGATTCCATTGGCTGTGCTAGGGTAACAACCAGATCGTCTGCAAATGCCTTTATTCTGTAATCCTCTTGCCTTATCATTATACCTTTCAAAGTGTTAGAGTCCCTTATTGTATTTAACAAGACTTCTAGTGTTAGAATAAACAACAATGGGGACAGTGGACATCCCTGTCTTGTTCCTTTTTCAGTTTTAAACTCTGTTGTCAAGCTTCCATTGATAATGATCTGTGCCTTTTGCTCTTGATAAATTGCTGAAACCGCCTGTATAAATTGGTCCCCAAAGTCCATCTTTTTTAAAGTCTTTAATAGAAAATTCCAATCCACTCTATCAAAGGCCTTCTCCGCATCCAGAAAAACCAGCACTGCAGAAATCTGTTTATTCTTCTCAAGATATTCCAATAAGTCTATTACTTGCCTTACATTGTCCTTCATGTGCCTACCCTCAATAAATCCCGCTTGGTCATCATGAATCACCTTTTGAATTACTGGCATCAGTCTGTTGGCTAATACTTTTGCATAAATTTTATAATCCGTATTCAAAAGAGATATTGGTCTGTAATTCTCCGGTTTTTTGGGACCTGCTTGCTCTTTTGGTATCAAAGAAATATAAGCTGTAGTCCATGATGGGGGTACTTTTCCCCCTTGTTGTATATTACAAAATAAGTCTCTAAGTTGTTCCACCATTTCTGCCTGCAAAGTTTTATAATACACTGCTGTCAGACCATCCGTTCCAGGAGCTTTGGCTGTTTTTAATTGTTTTATTGTTGCAATTATCTCCTCCTCTGTTATAGGATAATCCATTCTTTCCTTTTGTTGCTCAGTAATTTTTGTAACTCTTTTGTTGTCTAAGTATTTTTCTATAAGTCCATTCTGCACCTCCTCTCTGGCATATAGTTTAGTGTAATATTGAAGAAAAGCTTCTTTTATTAAATTCTGTTGAAAAACTTCTTTCCCCCCAATATCAACACTATCAATAGTCCGTGCGCTCTGTTTCTTCCTTAATGTGTAAGCCAACCACCTGCCTGGTTTATTAGCGTTGCAGAATGTATTATGCTTCGCATATTGTAAATTTGTTGCAACTTGTTCCGCTATAAGCATTTGGAATTGGTCTTTCAAAGATCTTGTATCCTTCTGATAAGGAAGCAATGTCTTATTTTCTCTCTTGTATAACACAGAGTTGTTAGTGTTTTGACCTTCTAGATATTTGTTGAAGTTCAACCCAATCCTATTGCAATATTTGGTGAAAAAACAACTGATACCAAATTGTACCAACAGTTTCCTGATATGATTGGCTAATGTTTAACTGCATGTTGCTGAAGATTGTAAAACTCAAAAGTAATTTAATAAAAGAACTGGATATCTACAAACTTGAGATTTCTATAAATAGATATAATAAATATAAAGTAGATATGACATATGATATCAAATGTAATTTATTTATAATCAAATTTCTCTACTGGTCTTTTCATCTGAGTCACTCTGGATGATTTACAATAAAAATAGAGTGTTAGGACATGGAAGAATGAGAAAATGGTTGTTCCTATGTACACTGAAAGCTTATGCACTGGAGACAAATTCCTTGTGTGTCCAAGAACCATACTTGGCCAAGAAAGAATTCTGTTCTGTTCTGTTCTGTTCTGTTCTGTTCTGTTCTATTCTATTCTATTCTATTCTATTCTATTCTATTCTATTCTATTCTATTCTATTCTACTCTACTCTACTCTACTCTACTCTATTCCCAGGGGAGAAAAACAGTTAATACTAAAGACCCAAGGTGAGGGGATTTTTTTGACTCAATTCAGGTTGTATAAGACAGATAATATACATATGGTTTTCTTCATAGAAGTTAGATGGAATTTGCAGCAAAGAATTTTTCTTATACATCTATAAAAAATGAGAGTTTTGAATTTAAGAAAATAATTTAAAATATTGACAACATATTTTCTCTAAAAAAGAAAAAAGGAAAAAGGAAAATGAAAGTAAAATCAATTTTTTTCCTTGTAAAAGGGAATTTTCCTGATTAGTAAGAGAAAGATAGATCCTGTATCCTTCTGATAAGGAAGCAATCTCTTATGTTCTCTCTTCTATCCCCAGGAGTTGATAGTATTTTGACCTTCTGGATATTTGTTGAAGTGCAACCCAATCCTAGATCTGCAGTAACTGGGAAAAAAGAACAGATACCAAATTGTACCAACAGTTTCCCTTATATGATTGGCTAATGTTTAACTGCACGTTGCTGAAGATTGTAAAACTCCAGAGTAATTTAAGAAAATAATTGGCTATCTGTAAACTTGAGATTTCTCTAAATATTGTTATAATAAATATAAAATAGATATGTCAGATATCAAATGTAATTTATTTATTATCAAATTTCTACAGTGCCCTTTTCATCTCAGTCACTCTGGGAGATTTACAATAAAAAATAGAGTGTTAGGACATGGAAGAATGAGAAAATGGTTTCCATGGCCAAGAATTTTTCATAAAAATCATGTATAATAATTTTGTTGTTAGCTGCTGCTACTGAAGACCTTGAGAAAGTTCAGAATTGATCAACACTGGAATGAAAATGGAGGGTTTTTTTCCTTCTGAAGAGTTGGCAGCACTGCCCAAAAAGTTGAACTATTACTTAATTTGTTTGCTGTCCCACCGCAACACAAAGTTCACAAAGCTCACATGAAATCCTCATTTAGCTATCAAGATCATATTCTTATTCCAGTAATGCTTCCTCTTCACAGCTTTCCTAACAAAAAGCAAAGCAACAAGCAAAAAGGAGGAAGGGATGATAGTAGCTTGGAGAAATCAGCTGAAAGAGCCAAACTGCTGATCTGAATGTTAGTGGTTGGGAAATTACCTGAAGAGCTATGAAGGCCTGGCTGCTCCTGGTTGCTGTTTTTCTTCTCTGGCCAGGCTTGTCTTCTCAAAACAGTAAGTTAAGACAAAGAGAAATCAAGGAGAAAACATTGTCTGCTGGATTCATTAAAGGACAGTTACTTTTAGAAAACGCAAACAATTTCATTTTTCTCTTGTGGTTTTCTTGAAATTTGTAATACCAGATTCTTTAATAATGTCATAGATTTATAATTCCAGTCCTCTTTTCAAATACAACGTTTTTCAACTACTGATTTGTGAATAGCAAGATACTCTGTATGAGTATTATAAATACATGCCCATTTTGACGGTCTTTGTTTCAGTTAATAGGCAACTTGATATGATAACCAAGAAATTACCATGTGTAAGATGAGACTTCATAAATCAGAGTGTTTGAAATTATAGAGATGTATTTCCATTGGGTTTATATCAGGATAAACACAAAGAAATCAGTGGATGTCTAAATTCACAATGATTATATCTTTCACAAGAAGATGAGGATAATATTGACTTCAGTAGACATTGAAGCTAAGACTATATTTGCTGATATTCATAGTAATATTCCAACGTTTAAGCCAATCATATATTTATCAATGTTTTTTCATGGTTACAAAAATCAAAGAAGAGGAGAACTGGAACTGGCCTCAATCAACAGAGAGCATAGAAGGCATTCCTTTCTCCATAATTTCAAAATTATCTGATAATACTATACATCAGTACAATAATGAGTGAACGTTATCGCATAGCAGGCTCTTACTTTCAAATTTGATAGGTGAAGGCTTAGAAATAGTTATTCTGCAATTATTTTCTTCCCTTGTTTCTGCCAAGCATGGCTGATTTGAAATGTTTATTTGCATTCTTTATTCTCTATCAACTGATAGTTGCCTGGGTATTTATTATCCTGTATCCTAATCCAATCCTGTATTAGACAGGAGAAGCCATCACTCACTGTGGTGAGAATTAGAGACCTAATTGCCCTGGCGAACAGCCTGGGAAAAATTCTGCAGGGAACAGCCTTTGAGGTGATTATCTGCATTAGCAGGCACCTCCCCTGACAACTTGCCCTCTTTCCTTGAAGCTGAGGGCCTAGGAGGTTTATTGTTTGTTTGTTTAAGAACCAATCCCCCTTACCAGAAGGAGCCCCCTTCTGGAGTACTGTGAAGCCATTATCATGGCAACTCCATTGTGATGTACCTTAGAAGCCATTTTAAGGCACAACAGGCTGTATATTAACACAACTTGAATCCAAAATGCACACTATCACTATCAAAAGTACTGTGATTTGACACTATAGATATAATTCATTCCTTTTCTTTTCAGCAGCCCAGGTGTTCCAGAGTTATGCTGGAACACACAGATACACACACACACACACACACACACACACACACACACAAGATACACACACACACACACACACACACACACACACACCAGGGATGTCTTACCCCCCACAGTGTTTGTTTCCAGGGAGTAAGTAATCTATGTAGCAAGTTTGGTTAAAATTGCTTGAGCTATTTGAGAGTTATATTGGAACACACACACACACACACACACACACACACACACACACACACACACCAGGGGTGTCTTACCCCCACAGTATTTTTTTCCAGAGAGTAAGTCATCTGTGTAGCAAGTTTGGTTAAAATTACTAGAGGCATTCCAGTTATGCTGGAACACAGACATACAGACACAGAAACACACACACACCAGGGGTGTCTTACCCCCACCCCTAGTATTTTTTTCCAGAGAGTAAGTCATCTGTGTAGCAAGTTTGGTTAAAATTACTAGAGGCATTCCAGTTATGCTGGAACACAGACACACAGACACAGACACACACACCCACACACCAGGGGTGTCTTACCCCCACCCCCAGTATTTTTTTCCAGAGAGTAAGTCATCTGTGTAGCAAGTTTGGTTAAAATTACTAGAGGCATTCCAGTTATGCTGGAACACAGACACACAGACACAGACACATACACACCCCAGGGGTGTCTTACCCCCACCCCCAGTATTTTTTTCCAGAGAGTAAGTCATCTGTGTAGCAAGTTTGGTTAAAATTACTAGAGGCATTCCAGTTATGCTGGAACACAGACACACAGACACAGACACACACACACACCAGGGGTGTCTTACCCCCACCCCTAGTATTTTTTTCCAGAGAGTAAGTCATCTGTGTAACAAGTTTGGTTAAAATTGCTTGAGCTATTCCAGAGTTATGCTGGATTGTATACATATATATACATACATAGATCCTTTTTTTATATAACAGATAGAAGAACAGATAATAACTACATAGATAACATGCCTGTAACTTTGTTGCTTGTATCCTTACGATTTATATTGTTATTTATTGTTTCCTGATTGCTTATTTGCACTCTAAGACTATCATTAAGTGTTGTACCTTATGATTCTTGATGAACATATATTTTCTTTTATATATATTGAGAGCATATTCCTTGTGTTTCCAATCACACTTGGCCAATAAAAATTGATTATTAATAATATCTTTGTGTACATCTTTCTCTCCCCCCCCTCTCTCTCTCTGTATTATTCCTCTATTGTATTCTCTTAGATCCCTACTATGTTATATATTTCTAAAAAAGAAAGAAAAGAAAGAAGAACAAGGGAAGAACATCAGAGTGTTAAAAACTACAGAATAAATTCTGTGTGGCAGCATTTAGATGTGATAAAAAGAAACAAACTATTGGTAATATGTATTGAGAAATTAATATCAAGGATAATACTAGTAAGCAATGGTTTAATAGCTCTAGGAAAGGAACTGTTGGCAGCATTAAAAAATTTGATCAGATGTTGCTGACGAAGTATACAGGAAAAGAAGATATGTTGATTACAACTGAGAAAGGTTTTATCATGAAAATCCAGTACATAAAACAGTCAGAAAGATTTCTCCAGGACCAACCAGGGTAAACCAAAGTGTTGGCAAGGACAAAATTCCACAGAATTAACAGACAAAGAGAATGCTTTGGGGGGGGGCGGATTTTGAAAGCCTTACACCCTCTTTCTACCTCCCTTTGCCCAGATTTGCTTAGGTTAGGCATTAGCAAGAAAAGCTAACATATTACAGTCAGTTCTTGAGTTATGGCCCACTTGTAGCCTCCCCATCACTGTCATAACTTGCTATGGTCTTAAGTGGGTCAACTCACTTGACAGTTTAATGACCTTTTTGTAGCGGCCATTAAGCAAATTACTGTAGTCATTACACAAATCCATAGTTGTTAAGAGAAGCAATGATTCGCTATGGGCAGGGGTCTTCCAAAAACTGGAAATCAGTGCCAGTTTTTGGCAAAACTGTTATAACACTGTGTCATGTGACTGAAGGACATTATAAATGCAACCCAGTTTCCCAGTGACCAAAATGTGATCATGTCACCACTGGGGTGGGCAATTGTCAGAATTTCATATCCAAGTTGTAAGTGTCGCCTTTGGAACTTTGAAGGTCATTAAACAATAGTCATTAGTCAAGCGCTATCTGTAGTGTGGATTAAGTGTGTAGCAGGTACTGGTTTACTAGTTTCAACAAAAATGGGAACTAATTTTCTAGAAGGGAAATTTGTTAGCTCGCATTTCATAAGGGTAAATAGGAAGTGCAAGTTTGTCAAAGCAGGTAAGATAATTTAAATGTAAATATAATTTCAGCATGTGAAGAACCAGATGAGATTGATTTTGGGGAAATTGTGAGTGCTGAGAAAGCCAAATACCTGGAAAATGACCGAGTGCAATACAGGTGCAACCCTTCCTATGTCTTGGAGGGACCTGAATGGATTCAATGTAATGGACAAGAATGGACACCTCATCCACCAAAATGCTTGGGTAAGCCATCATGCTTTCTTTGACTAGTTAGACCTGGGAGAAAATGCTGAATTCATCCAATAGGAGAATAGTAGCTGCCATTTTTAGAAATAAATTAGCTTGAATTAGGATCCAGATTTTACTGAAGCCAAAACTGTCCTGGTGTCAGCTTTTTCTTTTGAAATCTGGAAAATTTAACTGTGTTTCATTTTCCTGATTTGCTTGAATGAGCAAGCAAACCAGCTGGTATAATTAAATAATATTCAATTGGAAGCTTGGGCTCCTTTATCAGGAATCTGAGAAACTGGAGAATTCAGCTACATATGGATACAATATCAATGGTTAATGAGGTAGGAAAGTGAATTCTGTTGCTATGGTGTCCATATGGTTACACTTCTGAAGAAGAAAAATATTTGAGTCTAGCAATTAGGATTAATTCAGCAAAGATTCCTGCATTATCATTTCTTCTGTATTAATAGTACACAAACTAGATCCCACCCTCCTTGTGGGTAATTCATCGCATTATCACATCCTCTCTGACTACGTCTCTGTGAAACAATGGAAGATCAGACAATTCGGTACAGTTTCTCCAGAAATTATTCAGAGGACAAAATATCTTCACTGAAACATTTCTGACTAAGACTCAGATTCATTCATTCACTCACTCATTCATTCACTCACTCACTCACTCACCCACCCACCCACCCACCCATCCATCCATCCATCCATTCTTCATATTTCTAAACTGCCCATCTCCCTCAAAGAAGGAGTGTATCTGACTGATATCCTGGTAGTAGCTTTTCCTCAAGTTCCCCAATGTTATTCCTTGTCCTCATTACAGATATTAAGCTGTTATTTGTTATTTATTTCTTAATTTTTGAGGGGAAAATTCCTCTTTCTTTAACCTGGAAGGTGGGGGGGGCACCTTTCAATGTGGAAGCTGTTACAACTTATCTGCTTCTCTTATCCTTGAATAGAGAATAAAAGTGTTTTTCATGCTTTCAAATGAAATAATTTTTTGGGAAGGAAATGAAAAAAGAATGTTCTCCAATTTACAAGTTTTATTTGAAAATATAATGAAAAAATTGATGGGTCAATAACGTTTGTGCAAACTCAAGATGAGATCCAAAAGCAGGAAATAACAATTGTACTCAATCTGCAATTTGAGGATTTGGAACCCAATTTAATTTAATTTAATTTATCGCATTTCTATGCCGCCCAACTCCCAAGGGACTCTGGGCGGCTTAAAGCAAAAATAATGCAAACATAGAAAAATTATTTAAAAACATTATAAAAACATTTTAAAAACATTAAAAGCCCATGCACACCATTCATGGCCGGATCTCGCAAGATTGCAGCAGCAAAATTAACAGCCCCAGGCCTACCGGAAAAGACAGGTCTTCACCGCTTTCCGGAAGGCCAATAGGGTGGGGTAGTCAGGATCTCAGGAAGTAACTGGTTCCAGAGAGCTGGGGCAGCCACAGAGAAGGCCCTCCCCCGTGGGCCCACCAGCCGGCATTGTTTAGCTGATGGGACCTGGAGGAGACCAATTCTGTGGTATCTTACCGGTCACTGGAAGCTATGTGGTAGAAGGTGAATAGTTTCTGTCAGATGTGAAGAAGAAAGTATTTGGTTGAAAAAAATATAGATTTGCCAGAAAAGATTAAAAAGAATATGAATGTAAGAAATGCTGAGACAATGGATATGATGAAGGATGAACTAGACTTTGTGGCAAGGGCAATATTTTGTTGTTAAGGAGAATTATTCATTCATTTATTTATTTATTTTACTTCAAATTTATATACCGCCTTTCTCCCTAGGGATTCAGGGCGGTGTACAGCCAAGTAAAAACACATAAATACATAATACATAATATATAAATTAAGAACAGATTAAAAGGAAATATCTCAATTTGGCCCAAAATTTAAAAAGACAAATGAATTTAAAATCATTTAAAAGGATTTGTTAGGCCAGCCCTGCTTGTTGAAAAAGGAAAGTTTTAAGGGCACGGCGGAAGGCACGGAGGTCTTGGATTCTCCTTACCTCTGGGGGCAGTTGATTCCAGAGGGTGGGAGCCCCCACAGAGAAGGCCCTCCCCCTGGGGGTCACCAGCCTGCATTGCTTGGCTGATGGCACCCCGAGGAGGCCCTCTCTGTGGAAGAACATGGGTCAATGGGAGGTTGTCGGTGGCAGAAGGCGGTCTCGAAGATAACTAGGTCCTATGCCATGGAGCACTTTAAAGGTGGTAACCAACACCTTGAAGCGCACCCGGAAGACCACTGGGAGCCAGAGCAGCTTGCGCAGGAGCGGTGTTATGCGGGAGCGCCATGCCGCTCTTGTAATTACCCGTGCGGCCGCATTCTGGACCAGTTGGAGCCTCTGGGTGCTCCTCAAGGGGAGCCCCATGTAGAGAGCGTTGCAGTAGTCCAGGTGAGAGGTGACGAGGGCATGAGTGACTGTGCACACAGAATCCCAATCAAGAAAGGGGCGCAACTGGCGAATCAGGCGAACCTGACAAAAAGTCCCCCTGGCAACAGCAATCAGATGTTCCTCCAAGGACAGCTGCATATCCAGGAGGACACCCAGATTGCACGCCCTCTCCACGGAGGCCAAAGACTCGTCCCCGATAGTCAGTGATGGAGTCAGCTGACTATATCAGGATGCCGGGAACCACAGCCACTCGGTCTTGGAAGGGTTGAGCTTGAGCCTGTGTCTCCCCATCCAGATCCACACAGCCTCCAGGCACCGGGACATCACTTCAAGGGCATCGCTGGGGTGGCCTGGGGTGGAGATGTACAGCTGGGTGTCATCAGCGTACTGGTGGTATCTCACCCCAAAGCCACAGATGATCTCGCCCAGCGGTTTCACATAAATGTTGAACAGAAGGGGCGAGAGGAGTGCCTTGCGGCACTCCACAAATGAGAGGCCTCGAGGTCGACCTCTGCCCCCTATAAACACAAACTGCGACTGGTCGGCGAGAAAGGAGGAGAACCACCATAACACGGTGCCCCCCATCGACCATGGTCGATGGTATCAAAAGCCACTGAGAGAGCTAATAGGACCAGAACAGAGAAGCAACCCCTGTCCCGAGCCCTCCAGAGATCATCAACCAACGTGACCAATGCCGTTTCTGTGCTGTGCCCAGGCCTGAAACCCAACTGGAACGGATCTAGATAGGACGTTTCCTCCAGGAATTGTGGAAACTGTCGTGCGACCACACTCTCAACAACCTTCGCCACGAAGCGAAGGTTGGAGACAGGACAGTAGTTAGCCAATACTGCTGGGTCCAGGGAGGCTTCTTGAGGAGAGGCCTCACCACCGCCTCTTTCAAGGCAGCGGGGAAGTGACCCTCACTCAACGAAGCATTGATAATTCCCTGGAGCCAGCCTCGTGTGACCTCCCAGGAAGCCAGTACTAACCAGGAGGGACACGGGTCCAGTAAACATGTGGTCACATTAAGTCTCCCCAAAATCCTGTCCACATCATCAATGGATGTTGCAGAGATATTTACAACAGAGTGTCAGGTCCACCATTATGTCCTGCCATTTGGTTGAAGGAAGGCTTGCTGACATTTTTTGCATGCTTTCACTTTTGCTAAACTGCTTGGGAATCAGGGAGGGGGATTGTCTTCAGAGCTGGAGCAGACTCCCTCACAGCTGGTTCCAGCTTGATTCCTAGGCAATCATGCCCTGAGAATGACTTGTTGACTAGCACCTTACCATTCTCAAAACATCTTTGTGGCATCACATTGGTGAACTGGTCAGGGGGGTTGGGTTTTGGGAAAATGGAAAAATTGCTTTGTGCTTTGCATGGGACCTTCATATTCTGCCTGACTTTACTGCAACCACTTTCTCTCAGTAAAAGTTCTTTTGATTCAACTCAATATAGTAAACAGTAAAGGCTTTCCTGAGGGACCAGCTGTGCAGGTCCTTACACAGAGACTTGTGAACTTTGCAAATGAGATGCAATTTTTGGGAAAGTTCCCAATTAAAAACCTAAGGCAAGGTTATATTATAAGAACCAAACAAAGGTATTCGATGCTGGACTCAAGTGATAATGACCAGGGTGATTTGTGGTAAATACCAAAACAGACTTTAACAGAGTGTTTTGAACTTTAGCTTTGCTGTTGTTTAAATTGTTTAAAAAATCATATATGTACTGTATCACAGGTCAATTGGGTTGCAAATAGATGTACAAGCTTAGAAATTTTGGACCTGCTTTGCAAGGGGAGGGGAGTTTTTATTGTTGCAATAGATTTGTCAGTGTTGAACTAAGGGAATAATATACGTTTTTGTACTTTTTTTATTTCCGCTTTTTAAAATGTTTGTGTCTGGCTTTGTTTTGTCTCTTGTTGGTTCCTTTGGGATTTTGTATTTTAACCTCTTCAATAAAGGGAAAATTGTAAAAATAATAATAAAATAAAATAAAATAAAATAAAATAAAATAAAATAAAATAAAATAAAATAAAATAAAATAAAATAAAATAAAATAAAATAAAATAAAATAATAAAATAAAATAAAATAAAATAAAATAAAATAAAATAAAATAAAATAAAATAAAATAAAATAAAAAATAAAATAATACAATAAAATAGTAAAGGAATCCAAGAGCCAATCTTCTATGCTTAGATAAGTTGAGAAGTTTTGCATCATATTTCAACACTCCATCTTTCTGAAATTTTGTTCCATTACAACTTGGCCAACTCAAAATGTCTTTGCAGAAGATTCTGAATTGGGCTGTTTGTTCTTAGCTTGAAAGAAACAACATCATCTGTTTGTGCATGCTCATACAAGCCAGTCCTCTCTATAGCGGAATCACACATTGGTTATCATTAATATTGTGGTATAACTTAGCTTACTTGATTTTTTACCATTGTTATTGGTAAACTGGGTTGATTTTCTTGGTAGTGGAACAGAGGGAAACCAATGGACAAATTACCTCCCTTGAGAAGATCTACCTTCTTTTTCCTTTTTTAGCACCCTGCAGTATCACAAGACAACAGCTAACAAGAAAAAACTTGTTTGTGTTTGGGAATCAAAGAAAAGCTCAGCTTATTCAAAGTGATCATAGCCTGCAGTTTCAGTGCAATGAAGGATATGTCCTCGTGGTTCCATCAGTCAGAAAGTGTGTTGATGGTTACATGGATTTGCCTTTATGTATCTCCGGTAAGCATGGATTCCTCTGGAATCATAACTAATTAAAATAATTAATATAACAAACATGAACATTTGCTTCTAAAGTTCCATTCTTTTAAACATGATTTACTCTTCAATGACATCATTCACATCTTGATTAGAATTTTAGTAGTTGTAATCTAAAACAAGAACCCTGAAGCACACGGGGAAGGATGTTATGATATTTTCCCAAACTCTTGAACTTCAGCTAAGAACTATGATTCCATATGGTTGAAGATATGCATAATATTGGTAGACATAGGAACATGTTTCAAAAATTGCAAAGGTTGTAGCCCCATATTTTGCATGATGAAAAAATCTCTTTTGTTTGAAATTGCTTGGATGAATTAATCATATCGTCATGTTAATATTGATCTGACTGGTATTATTTAATTAATAATTAAATAATTAATAATTCCATAGGTTTGGGTGATGAAGGATATTTTATTATTCTTTGTTTGAAGACATTGAATTTTCAGATTGTTATGATAATTTTGTAGCCCTACAAAAGATTAGTTCAGAAAATATTTTTTAAAATTGTCACTCGGCCCCTTCATCGTCGTTTATAAGGCCATGGTGGTGTAGTGGTTAGAATGCAGTACTGCAGGCTATTTCTGCTGATTCTCACTGGCTCAAGGTTGACTCAGCCTTCCATCCTTCTGAGGTCGGTAAAATGAGGAGCCAGATTGTTGGGAGCAATATGCTGACTCTGTAAACTGCTTAGAGAGGTCTGTAAAGCACTGTGAAGCAGTGTGAATAGCACTGTGAGTTGCTATTGTTATTTGTAGGTGGAAGTCTAAATCTTATGCATTTTCAATCTGATAGAACTATTTCTCCTAAGAAACATATTTATAAAATAATCGGAAAGTGATGTAAATTGAATAAGTAGATAAATTGTTAGCATGTTGTTTAAAATAAGTGAAACAACAAAATATAAAGTTGGAAATGCTCTGGCTCTACATAAGAGGGCCAGAGCATTACAGATCCTGTGTATATTAATTTACTTTTTTCCAATGGAATGAGCAATTATATAATGCTGATATTACTATGCAGTTATTTATTTATTATTTATTTATTATATTTCTATACCGCCTTTCTCCCGTAGGACTCAAGGTGGTGTACAGTCAAGAAAAATATAGATACACAAACATCACTCTCTTTAATGGAGAGTGTCAGTGTTGCAAGATAGACCCAGACAGGATGAATGATCCGATTAGCTAATTCTATTTTTCTATAGTTACATTAATAGAATCCTGCAATCCTAAAGTACATTCCTTCCCCCCTGTGTCCTTTACAGCCCTTGAAACTGGGTGGGTCTCTTCTTATCCACTTATCTGCCCTGACTGTTCCTGGCAAGGACTAAGTTGCCTTTTATTTGATGGTTCCCTTGGCTGCATTTCTTTTCCTTTTGTCCCGAGATCATTTCTACATACCATTACATCATATATTTCTGTCAAGATGTTGGTCAACACAGAGCACAATCGATGCTCTATGTATCAATGTATAGCAAAAGAAAAAAAAAAGAGGTCATGAGCATTTGGGTACATTTGAGCTCTATTGAGTTGTAGATAGTGTTTTTATTTGAGTTTCACAAATACTTAGCTTAATAAGTAAGTTATAAATTATGAAAGAATTCTACTTTAAAATACTAATATTTTTAAACCATTTTTTTGGTAATTGTTATTTTAAGGAATGTCAGTAAGTCCAGCTAACATTTCCTGGCCTATTGGTTTTTTCCCATGTAATAGAGAGAGGAAAAAACTGCAGTGGTCCACCCAGGACTGAGAACGGAGACATTACTACTTTATCTGAGAAGCAGTACAGATCTGGCTCTTCAGTAGAATTCAGATGCCAAACATATTATGCCATGGAGGGCCAGAACAGATCTTTTTGTAACAATGGGACCTGGACAAAGGTGCCCAATTGCCTTGGTAAGTAGAAAAGAAAATCTTCATTCAATTTTCATAACATTTCTAATCATTAAAGTTCACTGCCTTCTTTCTCATTTAATTGGGCTTGCCTGAATCAGCTCTCCTTTATATTCGATTTCATTTCTGTATCTGAGGTGAAGTAGCTAGTAGATGAAAGCTAAATTCTACTATTAGCATTTTGCAATGATAATATGATGCATTTGGATCCTGACAGAATTTCCTTTCTTTCTCATGTCAGATCCCTGTATGATCCCCAGGACTGAACTGGAAAGCCAGAAGATGGAAGTTAAAGATGAAATAGGTGCACCTGAAAATATATTTGTGCAACATGGTCATTCTGTTGAGCTCACCTGTAGAACAGGATATGTCCTGGCAGCAAATTCTTCCCAATCAGCTTTTGTAATCCATTGTGATGGGACACCACCAGTGTTTCCTAAATGCAAAGGTGACTTTAAAAAGTTTAATTTTATAATCTTGCTATCACCAATCTACAGCCAAAGCACTTCAGTTTGAGCCTATTTATCATTCGAGCTGGAATAAACCACAATCATTTACATATGAAAAAGAGCCTTGGTGGCGCAGCAGACTAAAGTGCTATTAAGTAGCACCAGCTGCCTGCAATTACTGCAAGTTCAAATCTCACCAGGCTCAAGGTTGACTCAGCCTTCCATCCTTTCGAGGTAGGTAAAATGAGGACCTGGATTGTGGGGGCAATAAGCGGACTTTGTATTAAAAAAAGAACACCGCTTAAGGGGGGGGGGGGGGCAAAAGCCCTACTAAGCAAGTATATACAAAAGTATGAAGGCTATTGCTTTACGCATTGTAAGCTGCCCTGACTCTCCGAAGAAGGACGGCATATAAATTGAACCAATAAATAAACAATAAATAAATATGTCCTTTAGTGGGGCAGCTATTTTTATCTCTCTGAAACTTCCATGGACTGCACTTTTCCATTCTGCAAGGGCCCAATGGAAACTCTTGGGATGTAGTTGAAATAGGAGAAACCTGAAAGACTGCAGATTGCTGGAGAGGGAGTAGTGCAATGAAAAACATACCTGTGACCATTTCATGGCTTAATTATTGCAATAACTGCCACATTGTACCCTTGAGAATTGTTCATCAATGTAAGGTAATATATGCACATAGCAATATTTTTATATCATTGAATGATACAGTAATTTGTTTTGCTGCAGTAAACTCCATACCTGATTTACTACATATTTCTGTTTTTAAGGAATTTATAAACCAAAATCTAAACACCAATACCAAAAGAAAATCCAATCTAGTTGCTAGCAAGAATATAGGAACTTTTTAGTTAGTGCTAGAGAACATTGCTTTGCATTTGATCTTGGGACTAGTAGAGTAGTGAAAGTCTAATGAGGGACATTTCACAATTTTAGCAGTTTCACCTTTCCCAGAACCAGCAGTTCCACCACAGGTATCAGAAGAACTTGATGGAGATGTTGGTTTGTTTATGCATTCATGCCATTTCTGTACCATGATTATCCTTGTGGCTTCCAGGAAGTTTTCAGATATTAAAATAAGCAATAAAATAATACAAAATTCAATAACATGACTAAAATCAAATCATAAGAAAAATGCACTCATATAGACTGTGGTTCTACTGGCTTCAAGAAGATCAAGAGAGCGGCCTTCATACTCAATTTAGGGCAGCTATTTCCAAGGAAGGGAGCTGCAAAAAGAAGATATGATATTACTCCCTGAGTAACCTGAAAGCTGGAGACTCTTAGTAAATGTCGTCTTGCCATCCACGTTAGACAAACTATGATTATTTGGAAAATTCAGTGTCATACTTGTCATATGCTTGAGCTATAACCAACTTTAAAAGTCATGTCCAGCACTTTGGATTGCACTCAGAGGTACATTGGTAGCCAGTGCAGCTCCTGCAGCTGTGATGTAACAAAGCAGAACTAAACGTATACACTGAGCATACAGGATAATGAATTCCAGACCAACTCATGTTTTGATGGTATCTCCAGGGCAATTTCAGGAAGAGCTAATTAATTGTTTAATTACATGCTAAGAAGTTGATATCAACTCTCAGCAATCACAAATATTGATTTTCTCCAGGAAATCTGCCCCAATCTTCAAATCTTCTAGCAATGCATCCATTGCCACAGTAACTGAATTGTTGTTGGTGATACTCTACCTCAGAGTTATCATTATAGAATCTATAATATAGATAGAGGGCCGCTTCGAATTCTGAACAGAATTTGAACATAAATGGGCCTAGGAACAAGCCCTGCGGGCTCCATCACAGCATTTGAAAGCCTGACCTCTTTCCCCTGTCACTAAGAACATCAACAACCTCAGGCAGAAGTGGAACCACTGCAATGTGGAGCTCCTAATTTTACAACCTTGCAGGTGGTTGAAAATGCTAGTGGGATTGACAACAGGACTGAATAGCAAGAAGAGGGGTATTAAATTGTAACTTTATGTTTCAACTCAAAGCAAAGTAAAGAATAATTATAGGAACTGGCTGAATTTATTTACGATGTTCCAAATAAATAATAGCCAAGAACTACTAAAAGTAATAAAAGCTCCATTGCAGAGAATTTGAAGGCCTGACCTCTTTTCCCTGTCACCATTAACTGAAACTGTAATCTCAGGTAGAAGAGGAACTACTACAATGTGGAGTCCCTGATGTGTAACCTTGCAGGTGGCTGAAAATGCTACTGGGAGCAAAAGTGGGACTGAAAAGCAACAATGAGGGTATCAAGTATGGAGGTACAGGGGTATCAAATTGTAGTTTTATATTTCAATTCAAAACCAAAGTGAAGGGAAAGAATAATTACAACAACTTTCTGAATTTATTTTTGATCTTTCAAATAAATACAAGGCTACTAAAAGCCCTTTTAATCAAGATGAATATGATTTTAGATAGTGGCAGTTTTAAATTAGTTGTGCCCATCAGTATGTATGTCTATTGATTAATAAGTTCTTGTGGGGCTCTATAGATACTAAAAATAGTAATGATATTGTTTTCTATGCTTATGAAAAGCAACGTCTACAATCCGATATGAGTTTTCCCTTTTCATGTAATATATGATTTATTTTCTCTAGAAATTTCATGCAACTCTCCAAGAATATCTAATGGTACTTTCCGACCTCAAAGAACTATCTATCATGATGGGGATCTAATTCGGATTCAGTGTGACAGTGGATTTACCTTTGAACCGGATAATGGAGAAAAGGTGGTTGAATGCACAAAGAATGGATGGTCACCTCCACCAAAATGTATGAGTAAGTAGAACTAGTGTACATTACTATGATTGTAGAATGACTGATATATTTAACTCTGTAAAATAATACTAATCAAAAATAATCAAAATTAATAAATTAAAGTAAACAACCCTAATTGACTCAGCCTTCCATCCTTTCGAGGTAGGTAAAATGAGGACCCAGATTGTGGGAGCAACAAGCTGACTTTTAAAGAACACCACTTAGGGGGGGCCGAAAGCCCTATTAAGCAGGTATATACAAAAGTATGAAGGCTATTGCTTAACGCATTGTAAGCCACCCTGAGTCTCCGGAGAAGGGCGGCATATAAATCGAACTAATAAATAAATAAATAATAGTGAGATTAATCTTTCTCTTGTAATCTTCAAGATTCTAATTCCTGTTTCTTTATTTAACCATTGATAGGACAGATCCCATACCTCAAAATATTCAGTGTCTTCCCTTTCTTTAATTTCAAATATTAGTTTATTCATTTCTGCACATTCTAAAATTTTTGTTATCTTTTCTTCTGTGGGGATCTCCTCGCCCTTCCAATGTTGTGCAAGCATGATTCTGTTAACATATGTACTATTAAATATGTGTTTCTTTTACTATATTGTCAGGTATGCTGTCCAACAGGAATATTTCTGGTTTTAAATTTATATGTTCCTTTATCATTTTTTCTAGCCAGGTTTGTATTTTAGTCCATTATTTTTTTGCTTTTGAATATGTCCACCGTATGTGGTAATATGTGCCCAGGATTTGGTTGCACTTCCAGCACTTAAACATTCTGGCTAAACTTGCTGGTGGGAAGTACCATCTATAAAACATTTTGTATAAATTTTCTTTATATGCAGTGGACAATGTCAATTTATAGTTTCTGTCCTACAACTTTTGCCATTTATCCAATTCTATGGAATACCCAAAATTTTTAGCCCATGCTATCATAGTTTCTTTTACTTGCTCCTCTTCCATTCTAATAGTCAATAAATAATTATTAAAAAAATCAATCAGTTTATCTTCTGGATAAATTTGATCCAACTCTGTTCGTTCTTTTAAAAAGTATATAAATTTAAATATTAAATTAAATTTAAAAACCATAGATTTTGGCATCTTTATGGTCTCTAGATTGTATCTGTGCATGCGGCCACCATGCTAAATTTATCCCTTGGTTATTCAATTCCTGTTTGTTTTTCAATTCCCCCTTCTCATTTGAAATATCTTTGTACCTTACAATTTTTCCCACGTCCATCACATTTGGGTATGTTAGTGCCTCCATTGTGGAGAGCCAGACTAGCATTTTCAAGTAATGTTTTTCCTTGATTTTTGCCCATACGGAGAATAGGGCATTTCTAATGTAGTGTCCCTGAAAGTATTTGTGTGCTTTATATGTCTCATGCCATAGAAAGGCATGCTACCCCAGTTGTAAGTCGTGTCCCTACAGTACAAGTAATCATCTATGTCTCAGGATTATCCATTCTTTTAGCCAGGTAAGGGAAGCTGCTTGATAGTATAGTTCCCAGTTTGGCAGCCCAAAACCTCCTCTATTGCATTAATTTCAACCTAATCCTTGCCTTTCTGCCTTGCCATATAAATTTGGTTACCATTCTATTTAATTCCTTGAAATATTTCCTTTCTAGCTTTATTGGAATTGTTTGGAACAAGTACAACAGTCTCGGTAAGATATTCATTTTGTCCCAGTCTTTAAGAAAGGAAAAGAGATGAGGGAAGCTGGTTTTAGAGAAGATACTGTAGCACTGATTGAAAAATATTCAGCCAACAATGTGGTATCATTGTATGCTGCCCTCATTGATCTTGAAGCAGCTTTTGACTCTGTATTCAGGACCAAATTATGGGAGTAGCTGGAAGTCTACTCATCAATTAATCATCTCCATTTAGAAGTGTGGAGGTGCACTGATTAGAATTCTCACTGTTCACTGCCAGGAGTTTGAATCTGATCAGCTCGAGATTAACTCATCCTTCTGAGGTCAGTAAAATGAAGACCCAGAGTTTTTTTTTTTTTAAGTTTTTCAGTTTTATTTCTTATACACATTATATAAAATGTATATTTTCTTACACATAATTAATCATACATATACATGCTTTCCTTAAAGAAAGCATTAAAATAAGGCATTTTAATTACATTCAGAGTTGCTCTTCTACCCTTTCTTCCCTCGTTTCACAACAAACCTTCTTCTCCTCCTCCTCTTTCCCTTCCTTCCCTCCGTCCCTCCTCTCCTCTCCTACTTTCTCGTTCCTCCTCTCCTACCTCATCCTACTTCTCCTTCCTTTCCCTCACTCCTCTCTTCTTTTCTCCTTCTTACCTTCTCTCCTACTCCTGTCCCCTACCCTTCCTTCCTCTCCTTTTCCCTTTCTTCCATTCCTCTCCCTCCCTCTCCTCTTCCTACCCTCTACTCCTCTCTTCTTTCTATCTTCTTTGCTGTGGAATATTCTTCTTGTTTGGTATCTGAGCAACTTCTGTATTCTAATAGTATATACTTTCTTTCACTTTCTTTTTAGATTTATTCTATCTATCAGTTCTATCATCATAGTTGTACATTTATTCTTATTATCTTCTTTCTTTTCCCCCCTCCCAACCCCCTTTTTATTTACTCTGGTGTCATCTGGGTTTCTATTTCTTTTTTATCCTCTCCCTCGTTTAACTTTCTATTATCTAAATCATTTATCTATCCTCTTATCTTCATATTTCTTTTCTAACCATATATAAAATCTTCCATGTCTTGAAAGACACTGATTCCTTTTTATCTCTTATTCTTAAAGTTAATTTATTCATTTCCACACAGTCTAAAATCTTTTTAGTCTTTCCCATACTACCAACAAACCATTCCTTACACAATGTCTCTGGAAATATCCATGGATCCAATTTTTTTCCATACCATAAGAAAGCATGCCATCCTAGTTGTAAGCCATGCCCTTCCAAATTTAATAGTCTTGTTTTTTTCAATAAGATCCATTCTTTAATCCAAGTTAACATTGCCGCTTGGTAATACAATTCCCAATTTGGAAGACCAAATCCTCCTCTAATTCTGGAATCTTGAAACAATTTAAGATTAATTCTCACTTTTCCCCTATATTTGTTTGGATTGGATTATCTGTTTGATGTAAAATGCTACTCCTCTTTTGCTTTGATAAGCCAAAGTTGTATACAATGTCCCTAATTTTATTCACTCCAAAAGTTTTTTATGTTGCTTTCTAATATGCACTTCTTGTAAGCATATAATTTCTAATTTTAGCTTCTCTAATTTATTGAATATTTTCCTTCTCTTTATTGCTGAGTTTAATCCATTTATATTCAAATGTATTATTTTAATTTCTTTTTCCATTTCTTATTTATTTATTTATTTTGTCGATCTAGTCATTCTTATCTCCTTTAGATCCTTAACTTCTTTTGCCCTTGCTCCTTCTCTTAACGCTCTCTCTTCTTGTTCTTTCATTGTCTCTCTTGGTTGTTCTTTCTTCTCCTCCTGTTCATCCCCTTTTTCTTCCCTCAACCTTCCTTCCTCTTGGACATCTATGTATTGTTTATAAAATAACTCTGCTTTCTGTACTGAGTCTAATCTGTATCTTTGTCCTTGCCAGTTCACCAATATCCCTTCTGGAATCAACCATCTAAAATTTATTCCTCTCTTTATCAAACATTTCATGAGAAATTGATATTCTTTTCTCAGATCTCTCACTCTTCTTGGAATTTGTTTCAGTGCCAGTAATTCTCTCCCTTTGTATTTTCGTGTTTCTCATCAATTGCAGTATCCCTGTTCTCAGTGTTTTCTTGGTGAATCTGACATGAATTTCTCTAGGTAGATTATGTCTCATCACATATTTTTATTTTATTTATTTATTTTACTTCAAATTTATATACCGCCCTTCTTCCTGGGAACTCAGGGTGGTGTACAGCCAGACAAAAACACATAATATAAACATTAAGAACAGATTAAAAGGAAATATCTCAAGTTGGCCAAGAATTTAAAAAACATGCAAATTTAAAATCATTTAAAAAGATTTGTTAGGCCAGCCCGGCTTGTTGGAAAAGGAAAGTTTTAAGGGCACGGCGGAAGGCACAGAGGTCTTGGATTCTCCTTATCTTTGGGGGCAGCTGATTCCAGAGGGTGGGTGCCCCCACAGAGAAGGCCCTCCCCCTGAGGGTCACCAGCCTGCATTGCTTGGCTGATGGCACCGCGAGGAGGCCCTCTCTGTGGGAGCACACGGGTCAATGGGAGGTCGTCGGTGACAGAAGGCGGTCTCGGAGATAACTAGGTCCTATGCCATGGAGCGCTTTAAAGGTGGTAATCAACACCTTGAAGTGCACCCGGAAGACCACTGGGAGCCAGTGCAGCTCACGCAGGAGCGGTGTTATGCGGGAGCACCATGCAGCTCCTGTAATTACCCGCACGGCCGCATTCTGGACCAGTTGGAGCCTCCGGGTGCTCCTCAAGGGGAGCCCCATGTAGAGAGTGTTGCAGTAGTCCGGGTGAGAGGTGACGAGGGCAGGAGTGACTGTGCACACGGAATCCCGATCAAGAAAGGGGCACAACTGGTGAATCAGGCGAACCTGACAAAAGGTCCCCCTGGCAACAGCCGTCAGATGTTCCTCCAAAGACAGCTGCGTAACCAAGGAGCCGTGAGGGATCAGCACCAGGTCAGAGGCCACAAAGGCATGACTCGATCTACGGCTCTGCTAGCGGCCTGATCCCAGGCCACCACTAGGTCCCCGACCGAGTCATGGGCTAGAACCTCAGGAAATGGCCCAAGCTCCATCTGGAATCTATCAGAATCCATCAGGAGCCTGGGGCAGACCCAACTTGTAGGCTCCGCCTCCCTGCGGTGGGGTGTAGCGGTTCAAAGATCTAGGCAAAGGAGCGAGTGGTCAGACCATGACAAGGGTTCCATGTCTATATCCCCTATAACAAGGCCACTCAACCACTGGCCAGAGACAAAAATCAGGTCCAGAGTGTGACTCCCCTGTGGGTGGGGCCATGAAGTAACTGGGTCAGGTCCATGGCCATCATGGAAGCCATGAACTCCCGGGCCATCTCAGATGTCTCACCAACGGATGGCAGGTTGAAATCACCCATGACCATAAGCCTGGGTGTGTCAACTGCCACCATGGCTATCACGTCGAGTAGCTCGGGCAGGGCCGTTGCCACGCAGCAGGGAGCCAGGTACGTGAGCAATAGGCCCATCTGAGCCTCATGACCCCATCTCACAAAGAGGGTTTCACATCCGGCCGTCTGTGGCACAGTGGTTTCCCTCGGACCAAGATCTTCTTTAATAATAACCGCCACCCCCCTGCCTCTCCCCTGGGCCCTCGGCTGATGAAGCGCTCTGAAGCCCGGTGGGCACATCTCAACCAGGGGGACCTCTCCCTCCAGGCCCAACCAAGTCTCAGTAATAGCTGCCAGGTCCGCTCCCCCCTCCTGTATAAGATCATGGATGAGGGGGGCCTTATTAACCAGGGACCTGGCATTGCATAACATCAGCCGGAGGCCCAGGTCCTGAGTATCTAAGCCACCTAGTATCCAAGTGGAGTCTTGGGGACCGGAGTGCGCAATTGCTCTCAAACCGCGGGTGCGCGCCCCCAGCACATGATATGGTCCCCTACTCCCGCCATATCTGCCCCTCCCATTCACCGTGTTGATGGAAAATTCCTCCACTGGATGGTCCTCCAGCCCCTACCCAATCCTTCGACTTGCACCCTCCAAGCCGTCCCCCTGTGCCGGGCTCAGCTCTGACCTTAGTGGGTTCATCCCCCCAAACCCCTTGGTCTTCCTCCCGGTTCCCCTTAAAAAATCATTATTCCCATCCCTCCTCCCAGATCCCCTTAAAAATTTCATTAAAAATTTATGTAGAAAACCCCTCAAGCCCCTCTTCGCTGCATGCCATCTCTCGGGGTTCCAAAGCCCATCATCGAGATAGGCCCTTGATAACATGGAGGGCCAGGCCTGCGAGAGGGGGGAGTCTTGCAGGGCAAGAAGGTCGGCTTTTTGGAGCATCAACTGAACCAAGGACGGGAGAGGAAGGCCTTTCCAGGAGTCTATCATAGTCCAAAGAATGACTGAGCATAAAGTTCACAAAATATCCATTTGTAGGGCTGGACTCACTGTCCTTTCACGACAGGGAGAAGGTCCAAAGTTCTTTTTTTCTCCAACAGAGGCTAACAACCAGCCATTGTCTCACAACGGCTGGTCCCGTTACAGATGGTTATCGGGACTGATGTTATGTCTTCTCTGTTGGGATATAAAATCCCTCAGCTCCCTCATAATGGTGTTCAGTCTTTCCTACCAGCAAGGGTGTGAATAGAAACATGGTAAGGGGTCCAAAGTGTAGCGGTTTGTAAACCCCTCCCCTCATAAAAGGAGGGGGAGGGAAGGCGGGGGAGGGAGGGTGGGAACAGTATCCCCAGAGGAGGGTATCATCTCCTCCTCTGCCAATTACTAAGTCCAGGCCTCCTCTCCTCGGCTTCTTCTCTTCACCCTCAGCAACAACCACCATTGCGGTGTCCTGCAACAGACACCACCAACGGCGCCCATTCCGCCCGCCCCCAGCACCATAACAGATGCATCAATGGGGGGGGACAACCAACGCTACCAGCTAGCCTCTGCCACCAGCACCGCCCTGTCCCTATTGCTTTGAGTGCGCGGGTGGGGGGGAGGAAGGGGGGCATCGCCCTACTCGTTGCAAAGGTTGTTGAGAGTGTGGTAGCGCAACAGCTTCCCCGGTACCTGGATGAACCTGTCTATCTAGACCCGCTCCAGTCCGGCTTCCGGCCTGGGCACAGCACGGAAACGGCATTGGTCGCGTTGGTGGATGATCTCTGGAGGGTTCGGGATAGGGGTTGCTCCTCTATCCTGGTCCTGTTAGACCTCTCAGCAGCTTTTGATACCATCGACCATGGTATCATGTTGCACCGGTTGGTGGGGTTGGGGTGGGGGGCACTGTTCTGCAGTGGTTCTCCTCCTACCTCTCTGACCGGTCGCAATCTGTGTTGACAGGGGGGCAGCGGTCGACCCCGAGGCACCTTGCTTGTGGGGTGCCACAAGGGTCGGTCCCCTCGCCCCTTCTGTTCAACATTTATGTAAAGCCGCTGGGTGAGATCATCCGTGGCTTCGGGGTGGAGTTCCATCAGTACGCTGATGACACCCAGTTGTACATCTCCACCCCAGGCCACCCCAATGATGCTCTTGAAGTGATGTCCCAGTGCCTGGAGGCCGTGCGGGCCTGGATGGGGAGAAACAGGCTCCGACTCAACCCCTCCAAGACCGAGTGGCTGTGGCTTCCGGCGTCCCGATATAGCCAGCTGACGCCATCGCTGGCTATTGGGGGCGAATCACTCACCCCCACGGAGAGGGCTCGTAACTTGGGAGTCCTCCTGGACGCACGGCTGTCTTTAGAAGATCATTTGACAGCCGTGGCCATGGGGGCTTTTTATCAGGTTCGCCTGATACGCCAGTTGCGCCCCTTTCTAGATCGGGACTCCCTACGCACAGTCACTCAGGCACTCGTCACTTCCCGCCTGGACTACTGCAATGCTCTCTACACGGGGCTCCCCCTGGGGTGCACCCAGAAGCTCCAGCTGGTCCAGAACGCGGCCGTGCGGGGGATTATGGGGGCGACGAGGTGCTCCCATGTGACACCTCTCCTGCGCGAGCTGCACTGGCTCCCGGTGGTCTTCCGGGTGCGCTTCAAGGTGTTGGTGACCACCTTTAAAGCGCTCCATGGCTTAGGGCCGGGGTACCTACGAGACCGCCTTCTGCCACCAATAGTCTCCCACCAATAGTCTCCCACCGGCCAGTGGGTCGCACAGAGTGGGCCTCCTCAGGGTGCCGTCCGCCAGACAATGTCAGCTGGCGACCCCCAGGGGGGTCTGTGTCGGCGCCCACCCTCTGGAACAACCTCCCCCCAGAGATAACAGACCTCCGGATTTTTCGTCGGGCCCTAAAAACCTATTTATTTCAACTAGCTGGGCTGGCTTGAGTTAAATTTTAAATTGATTTTAAATTGGGTTGTTTTAATTTACGGCCAAAATATTTAATTATTTTAAACTGTTTTTAAATTTTGTATGTCCTGTTTGTTACTTTGGCTGTTCACCGCCCTGAGGCCTAATTGGAGAAGGGCGGTATAGAAATTGAAACAAACAAACAAACAAATAAATAAATACTCGCGCTACCGCTGGAGTCGCCATCCCCCTCCAACCCCTCATCTTTGATGGAGATAAGGACCGCAGCCAGATGATTCCCTGCGGCCAAACCAAGCTGCCACCGCTGTCACTATCGCTGCTGCCGCCGCCACCTCCGCCATTGCCTTCTCGGCGTTCCGTGGTATTTTTCAGCGCCGCCATCGCCGTCATGTCCTCGCGGTGCTTCAAGGTGCTCCAAGGCAATTCCGCAGCGCCCGGGGTGTTTCCACAATGCCGCCACCGCTATTACCTCTGCAGGCATTCCGCGGCATTCCGCAGAGTCCTCAGCGCCTCCAAGGTCTCTTCTGAGGTGCTGGCCCCTCACTGGCCCCCTCGCTCCAACCATGATGTTGCAGGGGAAACAAAGTCCTCCCCAGGGTTGGGCAGGGGCTCTCCTCGCTGGGGCTCAGGGTCGCAGATGGATTTAGCGACCCTACACCCCCCAAAAAGGCCAAACAGCCCCCATCGTCAGACCGGGAGCTAACCCTACACCGCCATCTTCGAGCATGCGCAATGGGATCTCTCAGTGATGGCCTGGTGCCTGGAAGTGGTGCAGGTCTGGATGGGTAGAAACAGATTGCAACTCAACCCGGCCAAGACCGAGTGGCTGTGGGTACTGGCATCTCGGTTCAGGGGAGAGGTACCATGGCTTATTATAGGGGGTGAAGTTTTGCCCCCTGTAGACAGGGTGCGCAACTTGGGCGTCCTTCTGGATTCACGGTTGAATTTAGAAGACCAGATAACGACTGTGATCAGGGGGACATTTGCCCAGATATGTCTGGTGCCCCAGTTGCGTCCCTACTTGGATCGAGATGCCCTATGCACAGTTATTCATGCGCTGGTCACCTCATGGATTTACTACTGCAATACTCTCTACATGGGGCTGCCCTTGAGGACCACTCGGAGGCTTCAGCTGGTGCAAAATGCAGCCGCGCGGGTTGTGATGGGAGAATCCTGATACTCCCATGTTACACCCCTCCTGCGCGGTTTGCATTGGCTACTGGTTGCCCTCCGGTTGAGATTCAAGGTGCTGGTGATGACCTATAAAGCCCAACATGGCTTAGGACCAGGATATTTGGCGGATCACTTACAGCCAGCAACGATATCCCATCGCCCAGTTCGCGGCCATAGAGAGGGCCTACTCAGGGTGCCGTCGGCTAGACAGTGGCGGCTGGTGGCCCCCAGGGGTAGAGCCTTCTCAGTCAGTGCGCCCACCCTCTGGAATCAACTCCCCTTGGAGCTCCGATTAGCTCCTGACCTTCGCACCTTCCGCCGGGAATTAAAAACTTGGCTTTTCAAATCCCTTGACTTGGACTGATGATGGGGTTTTAATTGGTTTTAAGGGTTAATTTTAAATTTTTTTAGATTTTGGTCTTTATTTTATATTGTGGCTTGTGTTTTATTGTTGTGAGCCTCCCTGAGTCCATTGTGAGATAGGGCAGCATATAAGCCGAATAAAATAAATAAAATAAAATAAATAATTTTTTTCTTGATTCTCTCTTTTTTCAATTTATATGCTAGCCACCTGCCTGGTTTATTAGCATCTTCAAAGTAGTTCTGTCTAGCACTTCTATTTTTTTGTGCTAAATCTTCTTTTTCTGTTAATCCCATTTTATGTTTAATTATGACTATTCTCATTTTAATATCCTTTTTTGTGGGAATTTTTGTAATTCTTTTTCATATTCCTTATAATCATCCTCTAATGTTTTATAAGCTTGTCTTTTCTTAATATTTTTTTTTTCTTATATAGTCGATTATCAGGCCTCTGGCATAAGCTTTCATAGTATTCTACCGATTTTGCAATGATGTATCCTCCGTTCTATTTTCTTTGAAGAAAAAAGCCAATTCTTTCTCCATTTTCTGTACAAAGTCCTTTTCTTTTAGTATTGTAGTATTTAAAGTCCATCTGGATCTTTTCCTTTGACCTTTCCATCTCACCATCATTGGATTGTGGTCTGCCCAAGTATTAGCTTCTATGTCAATTTCTTCTATGTTCGAGGTCAATTCCATTGTCATCCATATCATCTCTACTCTAGACCATGATAGGTGTCTATTAGAATAAAATGTATATTGTCTATTTTTAGCATTTCTTTCTCTCCATACATCTTTTAAATTTATTTCCTCTATCATCTTGAAAAAAGATTTCGGTAGAATTCTCCTACTTTGTTTTGTTATCTTTTGTGTCTTAGTCCATTTTCCCATCCACTATTCCATTAAAGTCTCCCATTATGCAGATGTTATCATAGTCCAGTTCAATTAATTTCATATGTAATTTTCTGTAAAAATCATCTTGATTGTCGCTTGGAGCATATATCACTATTAACAGTATTTTCTGTTGTTATCTATTATTTCCACCATCAAAATTCTTCCTTCTTCATCTGTATAAATTTTTTCTGTTGGTATTATATCTTTAATATACAAAACCACTCCTCTTTTCATACACTATGGCAATGAGGCAAATAATTTCCCTAATTTAGGCTGTACCAAAAGTTGTTCCTGTTGCTTTTTAATATGCACTTCTAGTAAACAAATTATGTCCAATATTAATTTCTCCAATTTATGAAATACTTTTCTTCTTTTTGTTGCTATATTGAATCCATTTATATTCATTGTAATCATTTTTTTCTCTTCCATACTTATACTTTATATAAGGGTTTTGGTGCTCTAGTGGATCTCAGTTCACATTGTTCTTTATATTCTGCAGTACCTCCTACTGCACCTTCTAGTGTACCCTCCACCTTTTCAATCATCACTAGGTCCTCCTCTTGTAATTGAAGCAGTGGCTCTTCCCTTCTAGGTTCGGCATCCTTTTCTTTTAAGTATTCTGCATAAAATGCTTTAGCTTTATCAATTGAATCTATTTTGAATCTTTGCAATTGCCATGTAAACACCAACCTTCTGGTGTCAGTCATCTGTAATTCACACCTTTCTGGAGCAGTATTTTTGTTAAAAATTGATATTCTCTTCTCATCTCTCTCAGTCTTCTCGGTATTTGCTTCAGAACCACAATTTCCCTGCCCTTGTACTGCAGTGTTTTCTCTTTTGTAATCTGCAATATTTGTGTTCTAATTGATTTCTTAGTAAATCTTATAAGGACTTCTCTTGGTAATTTATTACTCATTGCATATCTAGTATATACTCGATATGTCTCATCAATGCCATCAAACATTTTTTCTTTAGTAATTTCTAACACTTTTGACACGATTTCGGTCATTTTTTTCCATTAAATTTTCTCCTCTTTCTTCTTCTACATTTTGAAATCTTAAGTAAAATTCTGATTGATCCATCTCCCAAACTAATCCACTCTTATCACGTTCAACCTCTTCTAATCTGCTATCTCTAATTTTTTTATCTCTTTGTTCCTCTTTTTTTTCAATTTTTCCAAGTCTGTCCTCATATTTCTTCATCATCGGTTGTATATCTCTACTTTTCCATCTGTTTCTCCTGTTCTTTGTTCAATTTTCTCTACTTTTAGTTTTATATCTTGTATTCCTTGTAGAATCATCTGCATTGTAGTATCCTTGTCTTTTTCACGTTCCTTCTCTCTTTCCTGCTGCAACATTGCCTGTATTGATTGTTGTCCTCCCACTGGTGATGAAGATTGAGTTGATCCAGCAGAGCTAACAACTGCTGCTTTTTTACTCATTTCCATAGGTAATCCAAACCAAAGCAGTAAAATAAAAAAAATCTTCAGGTTCTTCTCAACTCTAATCCATTTTTATGGATAGCAAGTATTATCCCAAATAACCATAGGCAAAAAATAAAGAAAAAGAAAAAGAAAAGAAAGAAGGCAAGAAGAAAAAGAAAAAAAACCAAGAAAAAAAATCAATTTTTAGGCTCTTGTGTGCCCTAATCCAATCGAGCAATAAGGTTAAAAAAAAAAAATTAAATAGCAATCTCCAGTCAGTAGGGGGGAAAAAGAAGAAGGAAAAAAAATCTTCAGGCTCTTGTGTGCCTTAATCCAATTGAACAATAATATATTGTAAAGAAAAGTGAAAAAGAAAAAAAAGTACTATTTCAAAAACTTAAAAGTACTAAAAGTCTACAATCACAGACCTGATCTATTAAAAATAATCAGAGAGTGAAGAAGTGGAATAATAAAAAGAAAACTTTCTATCAGATTTATAATTTCAAATTTAATTTAAGTGTCCACAACTGTGTAGCATTTAAAGGCTCTTTCATATAACTCATTCAATTCTTCTTTCAAATTTTAGCCACCTGTCAACAATATTTTCTCCAAAGAGCATCTGTATAAACAATCCTGCAAACGCTCTTTAATGCTCTTCTATGTTTTGTCTATAAATAGGCTTAGTGACCTTAAAAAAAAATACAGTTGCTACTCTCTCTTATCAGTAAAAACAAAAAACAAAAAGAAATACAATGTTTCAATCCACTAGATGGCAATGTTTCTTACTTCTTCCACTCTCCCTTTTTGCAGTAAAGCCAATATAAAAGAGAAAAAAAAATGATTTAAAATGTGAAAGTTAACCAAATTAATCAAAAGAGTATATAACAAAACTAGTCCAAAATCTTATAGGCTCAATAGGCACCAAAAATTTAATATTTAAATGAATAAAAGAGGGAATCTTCTTTCCAATCCAGTCCAGTCAAAGTTAAAAATAAAACTCTCCACAAGCATCCACAAATAAAAATAGTTCACAGTTTTGGAAAATTAATTTAAGTTCAGATTTGATTCCTTCACTAAATGTCTCTTATCTTCAATTTCTAATCATATTTGCACTTCAGGGTGTTCTTAAAGTCTAGGTTTAAAAAAACAACAACCTCTCACCAGATCATAACACTTTCACTCATCCTTTTCCGTTTGGAGCTATTCCGACTTCAGCAGCTTGATGGCTGCCTCTTCAGCACTGGAAAAAAGGTCTTCTCCTGGATCAAACCAGGACTTTGCGGTGTCCCTGGGATCAGCAGGATGTGCCCTCCTCTATCACTGTCTCTACGGGACAGTGAGGTGCAATTTGGACCGTCCAGCGATGGAGATATCGGCGGTGGTCTCGGAGTGTAGAAACCTACCGTCGTCTCGTCGCATCAGCCCCGCCCCTCTCCTCTTATTTCCATTTTCCATGACAAGTACATCGCTTTAATCATTTCTCTAATTTCCTGTACCATTTTATTCTTTTTAAGTTGATATTGTTCCAATTTTAAAAGTTCAGTAGTATTCCTGTTCCCCACCCCCAATCAAAGTCAAGCCACTTGCAAACAAAGGGATCTTCCCCAAAAGTTCTCACAGCTGTTAACTGTAAAGTTCACAATTTTCCAAAACACAGACCAAGTTACAATGTTCCTTTTTGCTCCTGATGGTGTCTCTCTGCAATCCACAATTTCCGGTTATCTAACAAGTATCCATTTTGTTTCAGTATGTTAACGATCTTAACTAGTTTCTCTTTTTCTTTTTTGGCTTTAAGAATACCAAGTCAATTTTGTAGTTCAGTCCAAATTTAAACAGCTCTTTTCATTTCTTTTCCCTGTTTACTTTTGTTTATACAGCACTTCTGTTACAAGGCTTATTATCCATTCTCTTTTTATTTTACTTGAAGTTCACAAGAAAGAGGAGAGAAAAAGGATCTAATTATTCCTTTTGGATCCTTTAATCAATCTTGAGGTAATTTCTTACATTTTAAAGATTTTCCACATTATTTCCAAATCGTTTTGTTCAAAGATCAATTTTCTATTTGGGTTCTTTTTTTGTCTCTTTAAAAATATGCTCCAATGTCCTCTTTTCTTCTCCCCATGCTTATTAGCAGCCGTTTTCTCGCTAGGGGTCTTCAGGTTTTAATTTTTTCCCCCTTATTATGAATTGGCTAACACTTAACCAGCTCCAAAAACTCTGTCCAATTCACCACTCCTGCTCCATGCTTAGTCTGGTTGCCCCAGCTTCATGACAGCCGCAATGGCTGCCGCCCCTGCCGCCAAGTCATAGAGAGCTAGCTCTGAACTTGCCTGTTCCTCTTGGTCTTCCGAGGTGCCTCTCCTTCACCCCCGTCCCTACAGGATGGTTCCAGTCCAAAGACCCCTTGGCAGCAGTTCGTCAGTCCAGTTTTTGCGGAGCTCATCAGAGCCCACAAATTCCCAGACTGTCTCGCCGTGATGCTTCCAGTCGAAAAACTCCCCCCCAACCCCCATCGAATGATATCCTTGTACCTGAAGGGCACATGTTTCAGGATCTTAAGCTTAGAACTGGAAAGAGAAGAAAGGAGTAGAGGCTTAGGGAAAAAGCTGCACAAATTTTCTTGATGTCAAGGTTTTTGGTGTTTTTTTTTTTAACTGTAAAGAGTCATTTCGTAAAATATTAGCTGAGGAAAGCATTTTCTTTTAGGACCAAAGCAATATAAATTAGTCCTCAGCTTGTTATTGATGCAAACCTTGTTAAAAGTTCCTTGGTGATGAATATTTATTTTTATTTATTTATTTTATTTGTCAAGCATGTATAAGATAACAGATATAAATATAAACATCATTATGAATACAGGAAATGGATACGAATAAATGGGGACAGTAGGACAGGGACAGTAGGCATGTTGGTGCACTTATGCACGCCCCTTACAGATCTCTTAGGAATGGGGTGAGGTCAACAGTAGACAGTCTAAGGTTAAAGTTATGGGGGTTTAGGGATGAAACCATGGAGTCAGATAGTGAATTCCAGAATATATCTTGATGTATCAGAATATATCAGAACTCTTGATTATTTAGTATCGTGGGATTCAGCAGACCAGTCAAAAGGTTGCTGTATGAATGAACCTAATCCCTCTGGAATACGAAAACCACACTTGTGCAAGTTTCAACAAAAGCAATACCTGTATGCATCAGCTGAGCTGTTCCTAGGAAGGGATTTGCTGCCTATATACCATTCTACTGTAATTATTCACCACTACTAATCACTAATTAGTAGCAGCAAAACATTTCAAAAACAAAGAGGTACACTTTTAAACTAGAGTGCAGGAGAACATAAGAAAACAGCTAATCATGAGAAACAGATTGAGTGGGAAGAACCTTAGAGGTTTAATTTTAGAAATCTTAGTGATGCTAGGTCCAAGATTACTGAGGAGAAGCCATTCATGCAGGAAAGCACAGAAAATCCTGCACATTGTGATGAGGCTCTTTTGGAAGTATTGCGGATCTCCCACAAGGAAAGAAATGTTACTTTACCTGTGTCTCCAGGAAGGTTAAAAACGTACTTCTTTCTTACTTCTCACTTAATACTTTTCATTAAATATATACTCTAGAGCCAGTTTGTTATAATTGTGAAGGTGCCAATCTTGAAACCAGGAGACTGTGAGTTGTAGTCCTATCTTAGTTATGAAAGCCACTGGATAATACGGTGCCAGTCACTCTCTCAGCCCAATTCACCTCATAGGTGGTTGTGGTAGAGAAAATAGAAGCTAGAGGTATAACTATGTTTGCTGCCTTGACTCATTTATGAAAAGGCAAGATATAAATATAATAATCACAATAACAGCAAGAATCATAATAGTTGGATAAGTCACTGTGCAGTGATAAAAAGAAGATAGAAAGAAGTTCAGTCCCATTTTACAGTATAAGATCAAAGATGTCAAATCAACATCATTCCATTCTCCCCACAGCCCTCACAGATTGTAAGCAGAAGAAATAAGGGCCTTTGTTTCTCCCTTCAGTCACTGTCATTCTCTGTTCTTTCTTAGATGCAGGGCAGAAATCCAGGTCAGATTCTGGTATTGCAACAACATTTAATAAGAAGTTCGTCTCTGATGCTAGCACAGACTAAAGCAAAGCAAATGAACTGATAGAATATTCTGAATTATGGGGGTGCCTTACTTTTTTTTCTATGACTTTTCTTCAGAAAAGGGCTGTGACTATATCCGTATAGAAAATGGAAGAATGGCTGATCGTTTTGAATGGAATAAACCATTTCCAATATGGCAGGGACAATCAATTCAGTTTTATTGTTATCGTGGTTATCTGCCTAAAAGCAAGCAAACATGGCAAACATCAAAGTGCATCAATTCCCGCTATGACCCAGAACCAAAGTGTTTCAGTAAGTAATTCTTTCCCTTTGCAGTAGATATTGCCAAGTACAAACAAAACAGATCAGATGCTGTCCTGACCTTGTTTTAACTTGGAAGAAGTAGCATCCTATAGAGCTGTGATGGCGAGCCTATGGCATGTGTGCCCGAGGTGACACGCAGAGCCATCTTTACGGGCATGCAAGCTGTCACCCAACTCACCTGCAGCTGCGCCTGTGCGTGCCCCCATCTGGTGTCCGGACCTTCGGTGCACATGCGTGCAATTCAGGTGACCTACCTCATCTTCGGAGCTTCCTGCACATGTGTGTGTGTTTGCACATGTGTGAGTACTTGTCTGCAGTGTGTGCATGTGCACACACGCATGCACAGATGGTGTGATTGCGCACACAGTGCATGGGGGGAACCGCGCAAAACCTGTGCTTATGTGCAGATGGTGTAGTTGCATGCACAGTGCATGGGGGCGTGCACAAAAGCTGTGCAGATAGTCCGGTTGCATGCGCAGCACACGGAGGAGCCACGCATTAGGGTGGATAGCACGCACATGCGCAAAGCGCGCAAAGCACTTACCTGTTCAGCACTCGATGAGTAAAAGGTTCGCCACCACTGCTATAGAGATTTCAGCCTGTTTGGTTCTTCTGTCTGCTGGGGTGATGCTTCCACTGCTGTCTCTTCTCAAGGGACCCTAAAAGTTGTTTTGGAGCCTACAGTTTGTGTACTAAAACCTTAAATGAGAGAGGTAAAAGCTGAGTCTTTTATAAAATATAAACAGCAAAATAGGGATCTTCCTCATCAGCTTCCTCCTCTCTTCATATCTTGTCTATGAATTAGATGTCATGCATAGCATGATTAACCTTCCAAGAACCATAAATAATGAAACCAATTTGCTCTCTTTTGCTTTTAGAAATTTGTGAGCCTTCTCAACGTTTTTATCATGGTCGCATCAATTATCACTACTGGAACAATTACATAGAAGGTGACAACGTTACATTTGGTTGTGATATGGGATATTCTCCTGCAAACCAGCAATCATCAATTTCTTGCACAAAAATGGGATGGTCACCTGCTCCAAGATGTATCCGGTCAGGTAAGCTTTAGGAATGTCTGCTAAAATTGCCTGACCTGAAATTGTTTATCATTCTCTCTCTCTCTCTCTCTCTCTCTGTGTGTGTGTGTGTGTGTGTGTGTGTGTGTTCATATAAGATTCATATTTCCACAGGGAATTGTGCTCTGACTGGGGTAAAGATATGTATAGGTGTTTATATATATGCACATATTTGTGCCTATCATTTATTTATTAAACTTACTACTACTAGTAGTAACTTAGTAGTAAACCTACTACTAAACTACTACTTAGATCTATTGAATATTTGTAATAAAAAGCTACCTTTTGATTAGAAGAAAAATATTTCAGTTGAAGTTTGTTAACAATTAAAAATTGTTTTCATTATATTTATTATTTTTAAAGAGAGTGTGATGTGTTTTGATGTGCAAAGATGATTTAAGTTTTCTCCAATGAAGATCTGAGGCCCAGCATCAATTGTATTGGGCAGTATACAAATATAAAAATAAATGAATAGATAAATGGCAATTATTAAGGAACAGTGAAATAAAGAAAAGGTAGTAAACATCAAAATTACATGATAATACCTTTTAATATATATTTTGCAACTAAAACAATTCACTGCATCTAACACATTTTAAAAACTTAATGTGTGTGTGTCTGTGTGAATGATAGTATTTGCATAAAAAGAATTAGGTCTGTGCTTTCACAATTGACTATCCTCTAATTGTTGTCAGTGAAGTTGTATTGTGTCTAAAGGTTGAAATTGTGGCAACTAGAGAAAACTTTGTTAATCTAAGACATTTAGTTGCTAATCTGATATTGTCACCCATTAAACTCCAAAAGATTTGGACCAGAATCCAGGACATTCAAACACAAGTGAGAATCTTCGGCCCATGATGCACATGTAGGAATTCTAATACAGACTCAGATCAGGCCACTAAAATATGGAATACATATATTTATTTATTTATTTATTTATTTATTTATTTGTTTGTTTGTTTGTTTGTTTGTTTGTTTTAATTTGTATACCGCCCTTCTCCAGCAGGACTCAGGGCGGTGAACAGCCAGAATAAAACAGAACATACAAAATTTAAAAATAGTTTAAAAATAATTAACTGGTCGGCTGGAGGGACCGGGAGTGGGGGGGGCACCGTTTTGCGGTGGTTCTCCTCCTATCTCTCCGACCGGTCGCAATCCGTGTTGACAGGGGGGCAGCGGTTGACCCCGAGGTGCCTTGTTTGTGGGGTGCCACAAGGGTCAGTCCTCTCGCCCCTCCTGTTCAACATTTATGTGAAGCCGCTGGATGAGATCATCCATGGCTTTGGGGTGGAGTTCCATCAGTACAGTGATGATACTCAGCTGTACATCTCCACCCCAGATCATCCCAACGATGCCTTGGAAGTGATGTCCCAGTGCCTGGAGGCTGTGCGGTTCTGGATGGGGAGAAACAGGCTTCGACTCAACCCTTCCACGACCGAGTGGCTGTGGCTGCCAGCGTCCCAGTATAGCCAGCTGACGCCATCGCTGGTTATTGGGGGCGAATCACTGGCCCCCACGGAAAGGGCCCGCAACTTGGGCATCCTCCTGGATGCACGTCTGTCTTTAGAAGGGCATATGACGGCTGTGGCCAGGGGGGCTTTTTATCAGGTTCGCCTGATACGCCAGTTGTGCCCCTTTCTGGATCGGGACTCCCTATGCACAGTCACTCTGTTGCAATATTTTGAGGATCAGACTCAATAAATAATTCAGGAACAAAGTATTCAAACAAAGTACTGTTTATTTACAATAGGCATTCTATATTCTCTGAATGATCACAGATAGAAGCAAGAGGGAGGTGCATACATCCCCTTTTATATCAATAAGGCGGAGTAAAGGATGGGAGTGGTTACATATGAATATATTAAGGAAGGAAGAATAAATTAACCCCTGATACCCTGTGTATGTACATTTTCTCCATTTGAGAATAAAGCATTTACTTGTGACAAATCCCCCTCTAAATTCGATATACAACAATAATTACATTCAGATTCAGAACAATATAAGACTTGTAATTTTGAAGTTAAATATTTATGTTGTTTAGATTGCAAAGGCTTAGTCAATATATCAGCTATTTGTTCTGAAGTTTCGCAATGAATGGCCTTAATGAATCCATCTTGAGATAATTGCCTTACATGTTTGAATTTGATATCTATATGTCTGGATCTTTGACCAATGGCATCAGATCTAGATATCTCTATAGCAGCTTTATTATCTTCATGTATAATAAATGGTAATGAAGGATTTTTCCAAACATCTGATAACAAATCATTAAACCATACTAGATTATTTGAGGCTTTAGACAAACAAACATATTCTGCCTCAGTTGTTGATGTGGCTACTAAATCTTGTTTCCCAGTATACCAGTAGACTGGACAATCGTTAAGAAAGAATATATAACCTGAGGTGCTTTTTCTGCCCTTAGTATCACCTGCCCAATCCGCATCAGCGTAACAAGTGAGAATGGGTTCTTTAACATTATTGGGTTCCAAAAGTAGGCAGAAATCTATGCTATGCTTTAAATATCTTAATATTCGTTTAATAGCTTCCCAATGATATACTAGTGGCTTACTAACATATCTGGATAACAGGTTAAGGGGTAAAGCAATATCAGGTCTAGTCCAATTAGATATATACAAAAGGGAACCAATAAACGATCTGTAAAGTGTATTATCTTTAAATTCAGGGGATGATTCATCCATATTTCTTAGAAAATCAGTTTGCATTGGAGTATCACAAGGTTTAGCATCATTTAAATTACATTTGTTCAGAAGTTCTATAATTTTGTCTTTCTGAGATAATTTAAATCCTTTTTTTGTCTTACTGATTTGAACTCCAAGATATTTATTTACTTTCCCCAGTGATTTCAAAGAAAAATGTTCATTTAGTTTTGTTACAAATATATCTCTTTTTTCTTTATGTTTACCAATATATAAAATGTCATCCACATAAATTAATACAAATTCCAATGAATCACCTTCCTTTTTAACAAAAAAACAGTTGTCTGCAGTTGTGGCATTGAAATTCATGGTTTTGAGTACATTGACCAAACATTCATACCAATGTTTGCCGGATTGCTTTAATCCGTATAAACTTTTGTTTAATAACCAAGTTTCATTTTTGTTTGTGTATTGGCTGTGAGGTGCTCTCACATATATCTCTTTATCAAGTTTTGCATGTAAATATGCAGTTTGTATATCATATTGAAAAACATCAAGATTAAGTGCAGATGCAATAACTAAAGCTGTTTTAACACTCTCAGTTCTTACAGTGGGAGAGTATGTGTCTGTGTAATCCTCAGGATACTTTTGAGCGTAACCTTGTGCAACTAGTCTAGCTTTATATAATGTGTTGCCTTCTTCTAAATTTTTAATTTTAAATATCCATCTGGTGCCTATAATTGTTTTGTCTTTAGGTGCAGAAGTTGGTGTGAATACATTTAATTCTCACAAGCTGTCCATTTCTTTGGCCATGGCTAATTCCCACTTTTTTCTTTCTTCAATGGGGAGTTTTAATACTTCCTCGTATGTGTTGGGTATTGATGTTTCGTTGTTCATGCATATTATGTAATCTTTATATTTACTTGGTACTTGATTTCTGTTACATCTAATTGTCTTTTTTGGTATGCTGTCGTTATCGTGTAAGTATCTTGCTTCCTTTTTGGTTAATGAATCTGTTTTTATTCTGGTGTGACTATTTGTCCATGTTTCATTTTTGTTTTCATGTATGTTGTGGTTATGTTCTTCTCTCTCTATTTTATCTTGATGTTTAATGTCTGTTTTTGTAATTGGAAATATCTCATTAAGATGTATCTTAGACCAATTGGCCTGTTCATGAAATACAGCTGTTCTAGAAATTATGAATCTGTTGTTATTACCAATAAATCTGTATCCTTTTGTGCCTGTTTCGTAGCCCATGAATCTAAGTCTTCTGGATATGTTATCTCCTTTACGTCTTAATTGTTTTGGTATGTGAACATCCGCTGTAACTCCAAATATGTGCATGTGTGATATTTTAGGTTTTCTATTATACATTAGTTCATATGGTGTTTTATTTATGATGCTGGACCAAGTTCTGTTTTGAGTGTAATTTGAATATAATAAGGCTTCTGACCAGAATTGTTTTCCTAAGACAGCATCTTCTAATGTACATCTAATCATGGTTTGTAGTGTCGAGTTTTTTCGTTCTACCACTCCATTTTGGAATGCAGAGAAAGGGCTAGATGTGAAGTGTAGCATTCCTTTATCCTTTAGCCATTGAGAGAATTCTTTTGACCTGAATTCAGATCCCCTATCTTTCATGATTTGTTTTATTCTAATATTGTGTTGTGTTTCTACACGTTTATAAAACTCTTTAAATTTTTGAAAGGTTTCATCTTTGTGTTTCAAAGTGTAGACAAACCCGTAGCGACTATAGTCATCTACAATCGTTAGGAAATATCGTTTTTTATATGTGATTGATGGGGTTAATGGACCAACTAGATCCATATGTACCAGATCAAAAATGTGGTCAGATGACCTTGTTGCCCTTTTTGGTTTGGGATTAGTTCTGAGTTTTGATGACTTACATACTGAACATTCTAAATAATTTTTACAATTTTTTATTTTAACACCTTCAGCATGTTCAATCATTTTTTGTATTACAGGAAAACTAGCATGCCCTAATTTTCTATGTAATATATGTGCACATTCATCATGAATTGGTTTCCCAATGGTGGGTTTCTTGTTATTGAGTGTATCACTAGTGGATGTGTTTTCGTGATCATGGTTCATTTCATGTTCCTCATTATCACTATTACTGTTGTCTTCATTCTCTATGCTAGTGTTATCTTCTGTGTTTGAATCAATATTATGTAGCCATTTTTCTTCTGTGATTAAATAAGGTAGGCCCCCTTTGATAACCACACTACCCAAATTTGTTTTGTTTTTCTCTAGGATTGCCTTTCCTTTTGAGAATACTATATTTATGTCAGAATCTCTGCTTAGTTTTATTGCACTAAGTATGTTGTGAGGTATTTCTGGTATTAATAATACCCCCTCTATTTTCCCTAGACCAGGTAAATTCACACTTCCTCTTCCAATAACTTGGACATTTTCTTGATTGGCTACTTTTATTACAAATTTATCTTCTATAAATGAAGATAGTATTTCTTGTCATGTGTTGTGTGATTAGTTGCTCCAGAATCAATGAGCCAAGCATTATCACTTGACTTTTGTATGTTAGTTAAGTTATGTTTATCTAATCCATTTAATGATCCAGATTTTCTATCTCTTGAATTATCTCTGCCCCCTCTACGCTCTCTAAAGTTTGGTGAGTTTCTATATCTATCTATCAATAGATGATTGTCTGTTATGATATCTGCTTCTATAGTCATGTTTTTGTCTTTCTCTAAGAAATTTAGGACAATCTCTTCTACAGTGTTCTTTGGATCCACAATTATAACATTCAATTGATTCTCAATGTTCCTCTTGAAATACTACTCTCTTAGTCTGTCTATGTTCTGTGTGTGTACTATAGCGGCTTCTTCTCAGATTATCTTCAGCTATTAGCTTATTTGATAAGTTTTCTATAGATAGGTATCCCAAATTAATTGTGTCTAAATGTGATATGTAGTTATCCCATGATGAGTCTAATGAATTAAGGATAACACTTTTCATTGTTTGATCTGATATTATTTCTCCCCTTAAATGTAGCTCTGCTCTGATTTTGTTTAGTGATATTAAGTGTTCACTTATAGTGGTCCCAGATTTTATCCTGGCTGAGAAGAAATCTTTAGACATTCTTGTTGTGGTTGCTACGCTTTCACTATGAAACAGTTTAAACATGCAATGAATTATTTCTGAGTCAGTGAGATTATTCTTAATACTATAATACATAGCAGGAGATATACTAGATATTAATAAGTAGAATGCTCTGTGGTGCAGGCAGTCCAATTTTAAAGTCCAAGGTTTTTTGGGAGGGTTAGTTATGAAAAATAATAAATTCTCTCTTAGAAAAACAACCTGAAGTTGTTGACACCATTCTTGTAAATTAATACCATCTATTCTCAGCTTTGGGAAATCATTAGGCAAGTTCCCAATATTGTTTGTACCATTACTTACAACTGGAGGTTGTCCATGATCTTGTAGATGTTGGTAGTTGCAGAATGGTGTGGGTATGCTCGCAATGAGTCTGAATGGTTCTCTTTGTTCTTCATGTCTTCCGTAGTTGTCTGTGTGTGTTTGTGCATGCGCATTGCTCATTTCACTTCTGAAGCTGTCGGGAGAGGTTCTCGTCGCTGTAGCTCCCTCGTAGTGCTCTTCCTCCGACGACTCGGTCTCCGGTTCGAACTTGGGTGTCCAGGAGATGGCCGGCGCTCGCTTCCTTTCGCTGAAGCTGTCCTGGTTGAAGTCTCTGGCTCCCGGAAGCGTCTGCGGCGTGGGGGAGTATTTGCAAGGTCCTCTGGGTTCAGGCGCTGGTGTTTTCACCGTCCGGATGGAAGCGGGTGAATTCAGAGACGTTTGCTTGCTTGCTTGTCTTTTCTTTATTTTTTGATCAGCAGCTTCTGTTGATTTTTTTGTAATTTTTAAATTTGGACCAAATGTCGCGAACAGTGTTCTCATGGCTGATTTTATTTTTAGTTCGGTAGAAGTTTCTTCGATGTCTGTATCAGATTCTTCTGAAGAATAGAGTTTTTCTTTTTTACTTTTCACACTGTGTATGGCTTTTCGCGCCAGAGATTTTGAATCCTGTTTTCTGATTGGCTCTGCTTCACTCATCTTAGTGGTCAGTTGAAACCAAGATGGCTGCCATTCAAAATTTTGTGCGGGACCGTTAGTCTTTCTTTTCGTTACATTTTCATCTATAGGTAATTCGCTCACCATTTTTAGGTCTTTAGATTCAGCTGTTACGATGTGGTTTTCTCTCGCTGCTCCGCTGTCTTTTATGATGTCTCGGAGGTTCGCGATGAGGTTACAGTCATCTTTTTGGCTTTTCAGTAGTCTCAGTATCTCCGATCTGAGATCGTTGCCCTCTATCTCGTTCTCTTCTTGGTCATCAGTTTCATCGATTACCTCTTCGTTGTCTGTAATGCAGTCCTCAGATTCTTTAGTTATTATAGCCATTGTTTCATTGATCATTTCTTGATCCGTTTCCATCTCTTTATCGTGTGCCCTGGTGTTGGGCCTTTCTCTTCTGTTTTTGAAGTTTCCTTTCTTAGGCATGTCTATTTTTATTGAGTCAGTTTAACCATCCTCTGCTACCAGTTTGTTGCAATATTTTGAGGATCAGACTCAATAAATAATTCAGGAACAAAGTATTCAAACAAAGTACTATTTATTTACAATAGGCATTCTATATTCTCTGAATGATCACAGATAGAAGCAAGAGGGAGGTGCATACATCCCCTTTTATATCAATAAGGCGGAGTAAAGGATGGGAGTGGTTACATATGAATATATTAAGGAAGGAAGAATAAATTAACCCCTGATACCCTGTGTATGTACATTTTCCCCATTTGAGAATAAGGCATTTACTTGTGACACACTCAAGCACTCGTCACCTCTCGTCTGGACTATTGTAACGCTCTCTACATGAGGCTCCCCTTTTGGTACACCTGGAGGCTCCAACTGGTGCAGAATGCGGCCGCGCGGGGGATTATGGGAGCGATGGGGCGCTCCCATGTGACTCCTCTCCTGCGCGAGCTGCATTGGCTTCCGGTGGACTTCCTGGTGCGCTTCAAGGTGTTGGTGATCACCTTTAAAGCGCTCCATGGCTTAGGGCCAGGGTACTTACAGGAGCGCCTTCTGCCACCAATAGCCTCCCACCGGCCAGTTCGCTCCAACAGAGAGGGCCTCCTCAGGGTGCCGTCGGCTAGACAATGCTGGCTGGTGACCCCCAGGAGGAGACCCTTCTCTGTGGTGGCACCTACCCTTTGGAACAATCTACCCCCAGAGATATGAGTGATCTCCGACCTCCGGACTTTTCGTCGGGCCCTAAAAACTCATCTCTTTCAGTTAGCCGGTCTCTCTTGATTTTATGATTTTATGGTTGGTTTTACATTTTGATATGGATTTTAAATTGATAAATTTTAAACTATGGGCCAAATTTAATTATTTTAAATCTATTTTTAATCGTACTTTATGTATAAATGCTTTTATTTTGGCTGTTTACTGCCCTGAGTCTGAAAGGAGAAGGGCGGTATAGAGATTCGAATAATAAAATAAAATAAAATAAAATAAAATAAAATAAAATAAAATAAAATAAAATAATAAAATAAAATAAAATAAAATAAAATAAAATAAAATAAAATAAAATAAAATAAAATAAAATAAAATAAAATAAAATAAAATAAAATAAAATAAAAAAATAAAAAAAATAAAATAAAAAAAAATAAAAAAAATTAAAATTAAAATTTTTGGCCACAATTTAAAACAACCCAATTAAAATCGATTCAATTTAACTGAAACAGTGGGATCAAGCCAGCCCGGCTAGGTGAAATAAATAAGTTTTCAGGGCCCAACGAAAAGTCCGGAGGTCTGGTATTGTGCTTTTTTTGGGGGGGAGGTTGTTCCAGAGGGCGGGCGCCGCCACAGAGAAGGCTCTCCCCCTCGGGATTACCAGCTGACATTGTCTGGCGGATGGCACCCTGAGGAGGCCCTCTCTGTGTGAGCGTACTGGCCAGTGGGAGGCTATTGGTGGCAGAAGGCGGTCTCATAGATACCCGGCCCTAAGCCATGGAGCACTTTAAAGGTGGTCACCAACACCTTGAAGCGCACCTGGAAGACCACTGGGAGCCAGTGCAGCTCGCGCAGGAGAAGTGTCACATGGGAGCGCCCTGTCACTCCCATAATCCCCTGCACTGCCACATTCTGGACAAGCTGGAGCCTTCGGGTGCACCCCATGGAGAGCCCCATGTAGACAGCATTGCAATAGTCCAGGCGGGAGGTGACGAGCGCCTGAGTGACGGTGCATAGGGAATCCCGATCCAGAAATGGACGCAACTGGCATATCAGGCGAACTTGATAAAAAGCCCCCTGGTCACGGCCGTCATATGCTCTTCTAAAGACAGCTGTGCATCCAGGAGGATGCCCAAGTTGCAAGCCCTCTCCGTGGGGGCCAGTGATTCGTCCCCAATAACCAGCAATGGCACCAGCTGGCTATATCGGGACGCCGGAAGCCACAGCCACTCGGTCTTGGAAGGGTTGAGTCGGAGCCTGTTTCTCCCCATCCAGGTCCACACAGCCTCCAGGCACTGGGACATCACTTCAAGGGCATCGTTGGGGTGGCCTGGGGTGGAGATGTACAGCTGGGTATCATCAATGTACTGATGGAACTCCACTCCAAAGCCACGGATGATCTCACCCAACGGCTTTACATAAATGTTGAACAGAAGGGGCGAGAGGACCGACCCTTCTGGCACCCCACAAACAAGGTGCCTCGGGGTCGACCACTATCCCCCATCAACACAGATTGTGACCAGTCAGAGAGGTAGGAGGAGAACCACCACAAAATGGTGCCCCCCCACCCCTCCAATCGGTGCAACATGATACCATGGTCAATGGTATCAAAAGCCACTAACAGATCTAATAGGAACAGGATAGAGGAGCAACCCCTATCCCGAGCCCTCCAGAGATCATCCACCAACGCGACCAATGCCATTTCTGTGCTGTGCCCAGGCCTGAAGCCGGACTCGAGCGGATCTAGATAGACAGTTTCATCCAGGTACTGTGGCAGCTGCCGCACCACCATACTCTCAACAACCTTCACAATAAAACGAAGGTTGGAGACTGGACGATAGTTAGCCAAAATAGCCGGATCCAGAGAGGGATTCTTGAGGAGGGGCCTCACCACTGCCTCTTTCAATGCAGCCAGCAGGACACCCTCCCTCAAAGAAGCGTTAATAATCCTCTGGAGCCAGCCTCGTGTAAGCTCCCGGGAAGCCAGCACCAACCAGGAGGGACACGGGTCCAGTAAACATGTGGTCGCGTTCAGCCATCCCAGAATCCTGTCCACGTCCTCGGGAGCCACAGGATCAAACTCCTCCCAGATAACACTCTCAAGACCTGCCTCAATCATCCCGTCCGGACATACCCAGTCAGTGGCCAGACCTTCCCGAATCTGAGTGATTTTATCATGCAGATATTGCACAAAATCCTCAGCTCGACCCTGCATATAGCTTATATGGCAGTATGATTTATTTTATATAATTAAAGGGCAAATTAGATGCCTTAAGTTTCTATAAGAAAGACAACCATGAATCTGCCTAACCAGATACATTTATTTCCTGCCTCAATTTGTCTATGGATTTTCCAATTTATTGTATACAGCTTTTCTTTGCAGCCTCTTAGCCCATTTATTCATGATTTTGAAAAGAGGCAATCTTTGTCTGGCTCCACTAGTTTCCCAGATATTTTACAAAGAGTTCACATTTTATAAACAGAAGAATTCACATTTTATATTTCCTTTTACCAGTTGAACACACTTGTACGAAGGTTTCTCTATCCCATGGAAATTTTGGATCGCAGCAGCAGAATTTTCAGATCAATGCTAAAGCAAAATATATTTGTCATGATGGCTATACAACGTCAAAAGGAGAGACTGAGGCAGAGACACAGTGTCTTACAGAGGGCTGGAGCCCAGAGCCAGAATGTATCAGTAAGTAAATACAATTCCATTGGAAGATAGGTTGAAACTGACTGGCATAGACAAAGACATGGAATCTTATTCAGTGAAGAATAGCCTGATATCATAACAATTTATTTATTTTATTTATTTATTTTGTCAAGCATGTATTGCATAACAGATATAAGTAGAAACATAATTATGAATACACAAAATAGATACAAATAAAAAGGAACATTAGAACAGGGATGATAGGCATGCTGGTGCGCTTATGCACGCCCCTTACAGAACTCTTAGGAATGGGGTGAGGTCGACAGTAGACAGTCTAAGGTTAAAGTTTTGGAGGCTTGGGGAAGAAACCAGTGTCAGGTAGTGCATTCCAGGCATTGACCGTTCCTGGCCAATGCTGAAGTCGTATTTTCTGCAATCAAGTTTGGAGTGGTTTACCTTAAGTTTGTATCTATTGTTTGCTTGTGTATTGTTGTGGTTAAAGCTGAAATAGTCATAGACAGGTAGGACATTGTAGCAGATAATTTTATGGACTACGCTTAGGTCAGACCAAAGGCAGCCTAGTTCTAAGTTGTCTAAGCCCAAAATTTCAAGTCTGGTGGCATAAGATATTCTATTGTGGGTAGAGGAACGAAGGACTCTTCTCGTGAAATATCTCTGGATTCACTCAATTGTATTAATGTCCAATATGCAGTGCGGGTTCCAGACAGATGAGCTGTATTCGAGAATTGGTCTAGCAAAGGTTTTGTATGCCTTATTTTGCAACACACTATTACCGGAGAAGAAGCTATGCAGATTAGGGTTAACAACTTTTAATGCCTTTTTTGGAAATGCTGTTACAGTGAGCTCTGGCACTTAGATCGTTTGAGATGAGTACTCCAAGGTCCTTGACAGAGTGAGGGTCGTCTACAAGGTTGTATCCACCCAGCTTGCATTTTGTGTTTTGAATTTTTTGGCAATGTGTAAGACAGAGCATTTGCTGGTTGAGATTTGGAGTTGCCAATTGTTTAACCATTCTGACAGATAGTCAAGGTCTTTTTGTAGGGTAGCAGTATTGTCGGTGGTGTTGAATAGTTTTACATCATCAGTAAAGAGAATACTGTTGCTTATAATATAGTATAAAGAGTGTGGCTCCTAAATGCTTCCTTGGGGGACACCGCTGTTAACAGGTGCAGGGTTTATAGGGTGTTCCCTATTTTGACTACTTGTTGCCTGTTTGATAAGAACACAGCTATCCACTTATGCAGGGATCTGGAAATGCCATAAGATTTTAGTTTTAGAAGTAGTTTGACGTGTACTACTGAATCAAGGGTCAAAAAAAATCAAATCAAATTTGCAAATGTATCTCTTCAAGAAGTCTAACTATAGGCTCATAGTATAAAATTATTGTTTTGTTCATGATTTGAAAAAAATAACTTGCAATCTAAATATGTGTACCCTTTTATTGTAAACATACAATTTGCATTTTATTTCCTGTCCTCCCAAGAGCTTATGGCACAAATATCCTATAGATGCAAACAGAAAACATATATTATGGATTTTCCATTTACAGAGAGTTAAATATCCTTAAACTTGCAAAAGGGCAAGAAAATTTGTTGAACTTCTGCCATGTTCTCTACACAATATATAATAAACACAATATATAATAAACACAAAAAGATTCAAAAGCAAAAACTGTTGAAAGACACAAAGTGCTCACATAGTGACTTGTCTGCAGGATAGGTAGCCACGACTACAGCACAATCCTGAAAAACTATGTATATGTGTTCAGATACTAGAATCATGAAAGGGTCAGTGAAGCAGTCTGCAAGACCAGATTGTCTAATGTGATCCACTAACCTGGTTAAAAAGCAACTAACTATGTTTGCCAAAATCACTAGCATGAAGCAGTGAGAGCTTATTTATAGCAACTCATCATTTGCTTCGTGCATGTGCCTATACCTAAGAGGGGGTCTCTGCAGTCATGTGGCTGGAATGACTAAATGCCAAAGGCGCATGGAATGCTGTTATCTTGATGGGTATATATGTACAAATCAAATTGATTGTTTGAGAAATGTTTTTAAAGATTAATCACAAGATTGTTAGCTTCATAAGACTTGATAATCATAATAATTAGGTGCTGCTAAAGCTGAAAATGCTGAATTGTGGTAGTTTTGAAATGGTCCCACTTCTGGAATGGCATTATCCTGTCCCCCACTCTATAAGGAGCCCAAAGGGCAGAGCAGCTGGCTCTATTTCCCAAACACAAGGTCATCTGCAGCTCTGTACAACGACTTTCTCAGCCACCTTTCCAAAACAAGGTTAAATATTGGGCTAAAATTGTCCAATATTTAGCAGTGGCTAAAGTCTCATACAGGCTTCTTTAATGAGACAGAAGGGACATGTATCTATAGAGAAGATGGCTGAACTCCCATTCCTAGGTACCTGGTCCACTTTGTCAGGTCCAACAGTTCAAACTGCTTCCAAATAAGAGACTTCTTCCCAGGCATCTATTCTGGACCTGCAACAAGGCTGGCATCTAATTGTGAACTTATCTGAACATTTTTCTTCTAACAGATTCTGAGCGAATTTCTCCATATGCTCCTACAAAACATTTTTCAAACCCCACTTTATTCAAAAGGACTTGTGTCACAGGGCCATGGGGCAACTATCAGTGCATGCAGTAGGGATATAGAAGCATTGAAGCTTCATCATCCTTACTGCCACACGATAAACCTTAATAGAGGCTCTAACCCGTAGTTGGTCAAGGTTGTCCTTTGCTGAGTGCCAGAAATACTCTAGACATCTCTTCTGTCCATTCATCTCCCTCAGCTTTTTCATAAGCCATGAAAAATGGCAGGATTCTTGAGAGGAAAGGTTGCATGGTTGCTGACTGATACAATGCCTCAGCACCCCCACCTCTTATTCCAACCAGTAACCAAGTCTTTGGATAGACCATAAAGCAGATAAGCAGGAATAGCCACCCAGCTCTCCTGAAACCTAAGTATCCATCATCTAAGACAGACCAATCTAATAGACCCCTGAAAAGATTAGATTGGTCTCCCGACTCTTAGCTGATTTGCTCTCAGCTGTTTTGCTCAGAGCTTTGTTGCTAGTGTCAGCCTCAGCTTCCTGCTTCAGCTGCCATAAGAAACAGGGGGAGGGATTAGTTATGAAGCTGGGGGGTGGGGGAAGCAACAGGAGAGAGTTTTTTTTTTTCCCTTGTCTGGTAGGATGTGTCTTCATGAGAAAACGAAACTGAATCTTCAAACGGAGATGGCTGACCAACTGCCTCACATTCCTGATGAATGACGCTGCCAGACGTGTTGCCACCTGACCTTTGGAAGACCTTTGGATTGGCTGATGATTTATGGACAGGAGGGGGGGGGAAGCTTAGTAGAAGCATTTTCGCGCGTTTTGCTCAGTCCCAGCTTTTCCTGGGTTGTTATCTTTTCATATTCAGTAAAAGTACCAAATTCTTCAAAATGCTTGAGTTTGGGAGTTTCTTTCCTGGATACTGAAGGAAGCATACCTGACATTAAGCTGGGACTCACATTCAGTCAACCCGGACAAAAACCGAGGGGACTGTAAATCCAGAATATGTCAGATCGGGGGAGTGATGGAGAAGAGAAGATGGGGGCAGCCAGTTCAACTGCCCTCCAGTCGGAAAAGGAGACTGCAGAATGGTTGGAAAAACTCCGTTTGGAGACAGAAGAGGCTAGATGGTCGAAAGGAGTGGGAAGACTGCCAGACTGGAGAGAGGAACCCCGGGGAGTGACAACTTCCAGACCCCGGAAAAGGGAGGCAGTGTGGATGCAAGAACAAAAAGAACGTCTCATGATAGACCAAGCCTTGCAGCTTATCCGTGATGTAGAGGAAAGCAGAAGAAATCGTGAGTCTTTTGAAATTCCTGGGGAGAGGGGGAGAGAAAGCCCCAGGGGGGAGCCAGGAGAAACAGCCTGTGGGGGAGAGGAAGAGTTTGAAGAGGGAACATCCCAGACTTCAGCAGCCCGTGGGAGAGATGCAGCCGGCCAGAGAACCCCAGCCTTGCAGGCCCCCCCCCCACAGACGTAAAAAGCCAAAAATCCCCCCCCTTCCTGGGAAGTTTGATGGGAATCCTAAAGCCTTGGGATTTTTCCTGACCCAAGTGTGGAACCACATGCAGGATTGGGGGGAGGACTACGAGACAGAAGCGGCGAAAGTAAGAAGTGTCGCGAATGCCCTAGAGGGAGCAGCTGCTGAGTGGATGGTGGTTCTCCACAATAACAACTCCCTCCTGCTGAGAAATTACAACCAGTTCATGAGAGCCCTTAGAAGACGATTTGAAGACCATTTAGCTGAACGAAAGGCGAGACTCAGAATGAAGAGCATTCAGCAGGGCCGGAGGCCGGTGGCAGAGTATATCCAAGAGTTTCGTGAACTGGCACCCTATATGACAGGCTGGTCAGAGATGGCTCTTTTGGAGAGTTTCAAAGATGGATTGAATGAAGAGATATATCGAGACTGTAGAAGCATGGGGGTTCCCGATAATTTGGATAGATGGTACATAGTAGCTGAGGATGTGGAAATCGAGCTGAAACGGAGCGAGCTCCGAGGAAAACGAATGGGGGACCAGTCATTCTCTTCCTACTGTAAGGGGGCGCCCAAGATGACTGGCGGGAAAACCGAATTCAAACCCAAGTCAAAGCCCTTCACCTGTTTCAAATGTGGGAAGGAGGGTCACCGACCGGCCGAGTGTTTCTCCAAACCACTGCCAAAAGCCACTGGGCCCGGCCAAAAGAAAGGTGATAAGATACCCGCCAAAGCCCGCGGCACTGCCCTGAAAGGAGAAGTCGTTGAGTTCGCTCCCCGGAACTCGGGCGAGCTGGGAACTCCGACCAACGATGACGATAGCGAGACGGACTCCGACTCCACCGACGAACGGGTGAGTCACACGGAAGAACCCTTACTCATCCCCGTAGAAGTAAGGGTGCCCTCCACAGGAACTCACGCGCAATTGTTAGCCTTGTTGGACTCAGGGTGCACTAGATGCATAATTAGCCCCAAGGTAGTGGAGGAAATGGGACTGAGACTGAAAACTTTAAAAAGACCTATTGCATTTTGTCAATTAGACGGGTCGATTGCAGGAGGGGGCCCAGCTAGTTTTATGACCGAACCCCTTGAACTGCAGTTGGGGAATCATATAGAGAAGCTCAGCTTTATTGTAGCCCCTGGAATGGAAAGGCCCCTCATTTTAGGACTGCCCTGGCTTCGTAAATGGAATCCACGAGTAAATTGGAAGACAGGGGTCCTGCGCATTCGTACGGCAGAACCGACTCCAGAAAAGGAAGGGCCCCCCCTAAGGGACAACATAAGGCCGGAAAGGGTGGCAGTAGCCATTAATTATATTGAGGGAGAAGAAAAAATTCCTAAAGAATATTGGGACCTCAAGGAAGTGTTTAGTGAAAAGGCATCAGATGCCCTGCCTCCCCACAGAGCCACTGACTGCACCATTGAAATTCTCCCTGGGGTGAAGCTTCCCAAACCAAAAATTTACCCCATGACACCTCGGGAATTGGGGGAATTGCGAAATTTCATCGATAAAAACTTAGAACGTGGATTCATCGAACGAGCCAAACCCAAGGTGGCAGCACCAGTGATGTTCCGCGAAAAGAAAGATGGCTCCTTCAGATTAGTAGTTGATTATAGAAACATGAACGCCATTTGTGTAGAAAACGTCTACCCCCTCCCACTGATGAAAGACATGTTGGCCCATTTAGGGAAGGGAAAAATTTTCACCAAACTGGATTTAAGAGAGGCATACTACCGAGTGAGAATAAAAGAGGGAGATGAATGGAAGACAGCATTCAATTGCCCACTGGGATGTTTCCAGTTTAGAGTACTCCCTTTTGGACTACAAGGAGCTCCGGCTGTTTTCATGCAGTTGATCAACGAAGTGTTGCATGAGCACCTATATAAGGGGGTTTTGGTCTATTTGGACGATATTCTAATTTATTCTGACAACATGGCCGACCATGTACGACTGGTTCGAGCAGTTTTGAATAAACTCAGAGCAGCTGAACTCTATGCCAAACTTTCCAAATGTGAGTTCCACCAAGACAAAATCGACTATCTTGGATATCGTATATCGCATGAAGGAATAGAGATGGACCCGGAAAAGGTCCGGGCCGTGATGGAATGGGCCGCACCACGCACCCGTAAACAATTACAGAGTTTCTTAGGGTTTGCAAATTTTTATAGACAATTTATCCCGTCTTTCGCAAAAATCGCACTGCCAATCACAGATTTGCTAAAAACCAAAGGGGAAGTAAAACCCAAACCCTCGAAACCACTAGAATGGACTATGGAATGTCAGGCTGCTTTCGAGAAACTAAAACGACTGTTTGCAGCTGAACCAGTGCTCAAACACCCCGACATGGAACAACCTTTTGTAGTACAAGCTGATGCTAGCGACGTCGCTGTAGGAGCAATACTCTTGCAAAAGAATGAGAGCGGGATATTACAACCCTGTGCTTACACGTCGCGTAAACTATCAGACACGGAAAGGAGATGGGCCATATGGGAGAAAGAAGCGTTTGCAGTTAGATGGGCGTTGTTAACATGGAGACAATTTTTAGAAGGGGCGAAACACCCTTTCGAGGTGTGGACTGATCATAAGAATCTAGAAGCACTGAAAACCCCACGCAAACTATCACCAAAACAGGCTCGCTGGGCCCAACACTTCAAGCGATTCAATTTTACTCTACGTTACCTTCCTGGGGGAAAAAATTTCATGGCGGACGCACTTTCCAGACTGCCACAGTACAACAGCATCAAGAAGGAGTTGGTTCAACCAATGATTCCATTGACACAGTTAGCAACACCTGTTAGTACCACAGCTCAGAGTAAAACCGAACCAGAACTCTCGGGAGATTTACTTGGAAAATTGCGAGAAGCTCTAAAAACCGACGAGTGGTTTAAGAATCACTCGAATGAATGCACACTTCGTGACGGATTAGCTTGGGTTGGATCAAAGTTGTATGTTCCAGCCACCTTAAGAACAATTGTATTAACATATGCTCATGATGCTAAGGCCGCAGGACACTTTGCGTTTGTCAAGACACTGCATCTTGTTAAGAGACAGTTTTGGTGGCCTGCACATAAAAAGGACATAGAGGCATATGTAGCTAGCTGTCCAGTCTGTGCCTCGGCTAAAAGACCTCCAGGAAAACCCCCTGGATTGTTGCAAGGTGTGGCTAGACCGAACGCCCCATGGAAGGAAATATCTATGGATTTTATTGTAGATTTACCAAATAGTGAGGGTTGCACTGTTATTTAGGTAGTGACTGATCTGTTTTCCAAACAAGTACATTTTATCCCTTGCTCGAAGATCCCTTCAGCAAAAACTCTCGCAAAATTGTTTATTCGACAAATTTACCGACTACATGGATCTCCAAAAAGAATAATTTCTGACAGGGGGGTGCAATTTACTTCCAGTTTCTGGAAGGAGTTTTTAAAATTAATAGGTTCAGCACAGGGGTTAAGCTCCAGTCACCACCCTCAGACAAATGGGGCCTGTGAAAGAACCAATGAGATTCTAGAACAATACCTAAGGTGCTACGTAAATTACCAACAAGACAATTGGGTAGACTTGTTGCCATTTGCGGAAGTGGCATATAACAATTCTGTACACAGCAGCACCGGATTCACCCCTTTTAAGGTCGCATCGGGCCAGGATTTTGTACCCATTCCCGAGTTACCACAAGATGATCCCCAGAATCCCTCCTTGATAGATTGGATTGAACAATTAAAGAGCACATGGGCAGTGACTCGGAAGGCATTAGATGAGGCACACCGGGCTCATAAGGCTCAAGCCGATAAGAAAAGGTCCCCGGCTCACAAGTATAAAGTGGGTGATAAAGTCTATTTGTCGACCAAATACCTACAGACTACCCAAAAGTCCAAGAAGCTGGGGCCTAAGTATGTAGGACCATTTCGAGTGATTCGGTTGATTAATCCAGTAACAGTTGAATTGGAATTGCCAAAAACCTTAAGACGAATACATCCTGTATTTCATGTTAGTTTATTGAAACCTGAACACTCATCTTCTTTAAGGCCTGATCAAAGCACCCCCCCCCCCGTTCCCATTCTTATAGAAGGGGAGCAACATTTTGAAGTTAAAGAAATTTTGGACTCGAGAAAACACCATGGTAAAGTCCAGTATCTGATTGCCTGGAAACATTTTCTTTTATCACAGGATGAATGGGTGAATAAACAAGATGTCCGAGCTCCAAAGAAAATACAGCAGTTCTATACCAAATACCCAGATAAACCATAAGTATTGTATATATTCTGTTTCTCTCTCTTTTCTTTCCCTTTACTTAGGAATAGCATCTCTTCTGCAAGGGGGGCCGAATGTCAGCCTCAGCTTCCTGCTTCAGCTGCCATAAGAAACAGGGGGAGGGATTAGTTATGAAGCTGGGGGGTGGGGAAGCAACAGGAGAGAGGTTTTTTTTTCCCTTGTCTGGTAGGATGTGTCTTCATGAGAAAACGAAACTGAATCTTCAAATGGAGATGGCTGACCAACTGCCTCACATTCCTGATGAATGACGCTGCCAGACGTGTTGCCACCTGACCTTTGGAAGACCTTTGGATTGGCTGATGATTTATGGACAGGAGGGGGGGGAAAGCTTAGTAGAAGCATTTTCGCGCGTTTTGCTCAGTCCCAGCTTTTCCTGGGTTGTTATCTTTTCATATTCAGTAAAAGTACCAAATTCTTCAAAATGCTTGAGTTTGGGAGTTTCTTTCCTGGATACTGAAGGAAGCATACCTGACAGCTAGCTGCAAAGAGTCCTGGAGCAGATTTTTTTCCCCACTAGCTATGCTGAAAAAACAAAACCGAAACTAAAGCAGGGCCTTTGCTGCAACGTGACAAAATGAGGCAGAGAGAGATTTCTTTTTCTTTTTCTTTTTCCTCACCAAAAAAGGTAGGTGCAAAACTGCAAATAATGGGAAATTTAGGGCAAAAGAGAAGAATTCAAGATTTTAAAACACAAAAGAAAAAAAGCTCTATTTAACTAGGGTTGTAATAATTGAGATACTATTAATTGTATATTGTGTTGAAAGCAGAAATGGTTAAGTTGTGGTTTGGAGGAATATTTAGGGGAAATTATTTGGTTTATTATTATTGGTAAATATAATTAATTGATTTGTAAGAAATTGGATTGCATGGAAATAATTGGAATATTAACGTTCATATTTATTAATATACAAAAAAAGATAGTTATATAACTAATTGATTTATATTCAAATGTTGAATTTGTATTAAACAACTGTAATATTACATAATTAACCAATGTGAGGATGGATATAAAAATAGATGACAATGGGAAGGGGTATAATATAGAATAGAAGGGAAAAATTGAATTTGATTAAGTTTAGAGATGAGGATGAATTGTAATGTTGGCTTTTTAAAAAATAGATGAGGAATAAATATGGCAAAAAGGAAATACAGAAATTGTAAATTTAATTGAAATGACTAAACTCTGTTTAAATTTGTGAACTGGCCAAATATTCTGTTCAAAGAAAATAAATTGTATGTTTGTATGTGTGTTTCTAATTATTGCTATTTATTCATATTTGTTCTCTTTTATTCTTTAAAGTTTTACAATTCATTCTTTAACTTAATATCTTTATATTTGTTTGGGGTTGGCTTTCTTCCCTTTCATCTTTTTTATTGTATAGCAATGTTTCTCCTCAAACCTACCACTTCTCTCTTTTCTTTCTTTCTTACTTTCTCTTGCCCCGCTTCTCCTCCTCCCTTCTTCCTCTTCCTTTCTCCTTCTCCTCCTCTCTTCCTCCCTCTCTTACCCTGACTCCTACTCTAATGTCCCTTCCCTTCCTTCATTCCTCTCTATTGCTGTATCCTTTTATGCATATGGACTACTCAGAGGGCTGAAAAAGTTATTTTTGACTGGTCCTCGCACTTTTGACCAGTCCTCAAATTTACGACTGTCCTCACATTTTACCCTATCTTGTCACCATGGTGAAGAGAAGCAGTTGTGAAATGAGTGACATGGTTGTTAAGAATGCTGCATGGGCATAAATGTGAGGATGGTCATAAGTGTGAGGACCAGTCAAAAGTGCGAGAACCTGTCAGAAATGACTTTTTTCAGCCCTCTGAGTAGTCCCTATACACATAGCCATGGCCACCCGGTCACATGACCAGCTAGCCATGCCCACCCAGTCACATGATCTCCAAGCCACGCCCACAAAATAAGCCATGCTCACAGAACGGTAGTAAAAAAATTTAGAACCCACCCCTGCTTAACACCCACAGACCAGGCCCAACACACATAACAATCCCCAAACACACCCCCACCCACTACAAATTCCCCGCCCCTGAACCACCCAAACATCCAAGTAATGCTGTCAGCTCACTGATGGTGGCCCTTTAGTTCATTGTTGAGTACAATTGGGATAAAAACTATTCAGAAAATGTGTGGTCCGAGTTTTAATTGTTCTATATCTACTGTCAGAAGGCAACAGTCCAAAATCATGAATAATAATCAGGTCAACCTTATGCAGTCATCAATAGTAGTTTTCATATTTTGTTTAAAAATGGTGATACTGACTTTCAAAATCGTCTTGCCCATGTAGTTTGATACATTAAAAATTATTACAGGCTGCATTCTGCTGCAGATCAGATTAATCGGTTTAAAAAAGAATTGCATAAAATGTACAGATGGAAATTTATTTCTTTATTCTTCATATTTTATTTTACAGATCTAAGCAAAGCAAATGAACAATAGGACACATACCACACCCTTTGAACCAGAAGATGAATATCTGAAGTCGTATACTATTTTCTTTCATATGATCCCATGAAGCTGGATTGTATATACACAGTTATAAACAGTGGATCCTAATCTAAAAGTCTATTTTGTAAAAGATAGATTTTACCAACTGTAATTACTGGGAAAATAATAACATTTAAAAATAAATTTATAGACCACCTTTAAGGCAGATAAAATTTTACAGTATAACATTATAAATAACTTTTTTTAAATGTATCTGGAGTGAGAAATGAAATTTTTTTTTCTATATACTGTAATTTTACCTTTAAATGTTTGATTAATCTGAACAATCAATCAGCAGTCCATCTTAAAGCAATGACAATAGATAATTGTAGTTGATATGTTTAGCATATGGATTCTTGAATTCTTCAAAAAATAAAAGAAATCCAAAAATGATTTTTATTGACAAACAATTTGTAATATAGTTTGTAAAGAAACAGAGATGTACAGTAAACATTTCAATTCACTATCCAATCAAAGATCACCGATTGCTCCTCCTGGGGTTGCTCTGGAGTTAGCAAAATCAAACTTGATGTTAATAATCAGAAGGAAGTTCAGCCAAAAGGATTTCTGCCTATTCTAAAATCTAAGGTGGGAAAATCACAAACAGATATAATGCTTTTTTTTTCTTTTTTTGTTTTCTTTTTTTCTGTTTGGACAGTAAGATATTGTATAAAAATGTACTTGTTTAATAAATTTATTTATTTATTTATTTAATAAAATCTATATGCCGCCCTATCTCCAAGGACTCAGGGCAGCTCACAACAATAAAACAACCAATTAAAAATATAAAATACATAAATGTACGTATATAATTTATATTAAAACCCCCAAAATCTAAAAACCCTCTCAGTCCAGGCTGGGCGATGTGAACAACCAAGTTTTTAATTCGCAGCGGAAGGTGCGAAGGTCAGGCGCCAACTGGAGCCCCAGGGGAAGTTGATTCCAAAGTGTGGGCGTGACCACAGAGAAAGCTCTACCCCTGGGGGTCGCCAGCTGACACTGTCTTGCTGATGGCACCTGGAGCAGACCCTCCCTGTGAGAACGCACTGGGTGATGGGCAGCTGTTGCTGGCAGCAGATGGTCCGCCAAATATCCTGGGCCTAAGCCATGTAGGGCTTTATAGGTCATCACCAACACCTTGAATCTCACCCGGAGGGCAACCGGTAACCAATGCAAGTCGCACAGGAGGGATGTAACATGGGAGTATCGGGACTCTCCCATCACAACCCGCGCCACCACATTCTGTACCCGTTAAGCCTCCAAGTGGTCCTCAAGGGCAGATCCATGTAGAGAGCATTACAGTAGTCAACCCGGGAGGTAACTAGCGCATGAGTAACTGTGCGTAGGGCATCTCGGTCCAAATACGGGCGCAACTGGCAGATCAGATGAATCTAGGCATATGCCCCCCTGGTCATGGTTGTTATATGATCTTCTAAGCTCAACCGTGAATCCAGGAGGACACCCAAGTTGCGCGCCCTGTCTACAGGGGGCAAAATTTCACGCCCTATAGCCAGCGATGGAATCTCTCCTTCAGACCAAGATGCCGGTATCCACAGCCACTCAGTCTTGGCAGGGTTGAGCCGAAGCCTGTTCCTCCCCATCCAGATCCGTACCGCTTCCAGGCACCAGGACATCATGTCGAGGGCATCACTGGGATGGTTTGGGGTGGATATAAAAAGCTGGGTATCAGCAGCATACTGATGATCCACCCTGAATCCATGGATGATCTCCCCCAGCAGTTTCATATAAATGTTGAACAGAAGGGGTGAGAGAACCGACCCCTGAGGCACCCCACAAGTGAGGGGCCTCATGGTCGATCTCTGCCCTCCTGCCAACATAGCTTGCATCCGTCTGGTGAGATGGGCAACACACTTGCCCATCTCACCAGCAAGTGACTCTAGGCAGTTTACAACCAGATAAGCAGTATCAAAAATTAAAACAAATGATAAATATTAACAATGCCCCCAGGCCAATCAGCAGAGCCACATTTTAATTATAATACCATGTTTTCCCAAAAATAAGACCCTGTCTTATATTTATTTTGAACCCCGAAATAAGCACTTGACCTTATTTTTGGAGAGATCTTATTATTTTGGGGTGTGTGGAGCTCCTCTTGCCCTTTTACTTGATTTCCAGCTCTGCATTTAAATATTTTGAGGGAGGGCTTATTTTCAGGAGTAGACTTATTTTAGCGCATGTGCTCAAAAGCCTGATTGGGCTTATTATCAGGGGATGACTTATTTTTGGGAAAACAGGGCAAGTAAAACAAGATTGAGCTACATCTTAGAAATTGATGCAGGGTTTCCAACTACATACCTTCATAATCTGTTAGTTGACACAAAATGGGCTAAGATTTGCCATGATATAAATTTACACTGATCCATTGAAGATGTTCTACACAGAAAGTAGGCATTGGACTGCTTGGTCGATGTTTTTCCAAGCTGGCCAGAAGGCAGGTTTAGATTTTGTAGAGCTGTTACTCTGCAGAGGCACTATTAAATGTGCCTTAGCTACTGGCTGTGGTCCAGCACATGCACTATTATTAGTGCCTCAGCTACTGGTGGCTGTGAAGTTCTGCAGTTTAAAAACCCCTGCCTGCTTTTGAGAAATAATATGGCAGTCTCAGATTCCAAAGAAGAGTTTAATGGTTCTGCAAGCTTTTTTACACCATTGGACACACCAACATCTGGCAACTCAAGGAAGGAATGTTGTAAGGAATTACAACATTCTGGTGTTGTTTCTAGCCTAATCTTTATTGCCCTGTTTATAGAAATTGCCTCTCTGTTAACCCTTATTACATTCTTGGCAGTACGCCTAGACTTACTGTCATCTCTGGAGCTTCTCCTGAGTTTTTTTTTTTTCTTCTTTGCTTGACTTTCTTAAAGAGGAAGGATTATTTTAAGCTTTTTACACTGCTGTTGGGAGGAAATACTCCCCTGTTGGAGTTCTTCCAGCTGGGATGCAATGATCAGCACTTTGAAGAAATAATTGAATAACAAAGCAGAGCTGCCAGAAAGAAGCTTTTAATGACAAGGGACCAGAATGAGTGACATTCAGCAAGGCTTCTTTACTACCTAGAAAGATTGACATTCAAACATGACTTTACATACCCTTTCTGACTTTTGGTCTAGAACTGATTTTTTGGTGAAGTTTAATTCTGTGCTTGGTGATGTTTAATCCTGTGTTTATTGATGGGATAATTTTCCTTATTCAGCGTTGTTTGGAAAGAAAAATGTTAATCTCTGTTCCTGAAAAGAAGCAGCTTCAGAAATCTGGCTAGTTCCTGTGTCTATTTGTTCTGGTAATTGGTTTAACAAGAAACAGCTACTGTATTTGCTCCTTTGCTTCATTCTGGAGAGCTTAAATGACCTCTCTGCTAAAGGGTTTCACTTTATGATCAAGAGTTGGCTGCTGATAGTTATCATTGCATTTTAACTATTTTAATTCCACAAGGTGCTCTGGCACCCTTCTTGATTTGTAACTCCAGTTTGCAGGTAGTTCTAATCTAATGATTGGTATTTAGGGCAGCTTTTTGCATGCAAAGAAGCTTTTTGTATTTTTGTACAGGTAATCCTTGACTTACAACAGTTCATTCAGTGACCATTCAAAGTTACAATGGCACTGAAAAAAGTGACTTATGACCACTTTTCACACTTACGGCTGTTGCAGGAAACTGTCATTAGGGCAAAGAAGTGATGTCAAGTTGACCATGCTCACCTAGTCACATGACCACCTGGCCACGCCCACCCAGTCACATGAAGCACCGCAGTTGTGAAATGAGTGACCCAGTTGTTAAGAATGCTGCTACAGGCATATAAGATAACTGGTCATAAGTGTGAGGTCCGGTCAAAGGTATGAGGACTGGTCAGAAATCACTTTTTGCAGCCTTCTGGGTAGCCCCTCTGTGCATAGGGAGTACTCAGAGGGCTGAAAAAGTTATTTTTGACTGGTCCTCACATTTTGACCAGTCCTTGCACTTACAACTGTGCTCACATTTCATGTTTTGCACCCTATCTTGTCACCATGGTGAAGGGAAGCACCGCAGTTGTGAAATGAGTGACACGGTTGCTAAGAATGCTGCAACGGGCATAAATGTGAGGGTGGTCATAAGTGCGAGGACTGGTCAGAAATAACTTTTTTCAGCCCTCTGAGTAATCCTTATGCATGTAGCCACCAAGCCACACCCCAAATAACCACCAGTTGTTAAAAAATTTGAAACCCACCACTGCCACATACACAGTTAATTAATACCGCATATGAAGCTACCACCTTCCAAATTCCTGTTGTCTCACTTAAGCCAGAAGCAGTAGAGGAGCTAGAGTGAAAAGTTTAATTACACAGGGGGCCACCACAGGAGGGGAATGTTGAGGCCAGTGAAGTCCAGCCTTCGATTTCAAGCCTTTATTTCCCAAGGAAGAGCAGGAAAAGCAAAGAGAAATTTGCTAAATGTATAGATATATATATTGCAGGAAGAGCACCTGGCATGAAGGATTCGGCAGATGTGGAGGATCTGAATCCTGTACTCCAACTAACCAATCTGTACCCCATCTGTACCCCACTAACTAATTCCCATGAATAACTTCAATGAAGAAGAGGAGATGGAGGAAGGAGCAATTTTTTAGAAAGGGAGGTGATGTGATGGAATGTAATCTAGAGTTGCAGGAGGGAGGAGATCCTTCCCAAGGAGGGAAGAAACAAAGTCAGCTTGGAATCTTTGATATGCAAGAAGACAGTGAAAAAGGACCATTTCTAGCTTTTCAGAGGCAATATCTAATAAGTATAGAGGTTAATGCTTTAGTCTGGCAAGATTCCACTGAAGCAAACTGAGCAAAAATAAATAAATATTCTGAAGTAATTTCTCCCGCTTTTGCTGGAGGAATGGAATAATTTTATAAAGAGCATACTCACATGTATTTGTAAAATAGGGTTTTCTTCAGTTTTAGAAATGTGAAATATTGTTCCAGGAAATGCTGTATAAACCGGCTAATCACACTCTCTCTCTCCCTCTGTCCCCCCACTCTCCACACGCATGTGCATGTGCATGTACATGCTATGCTTTTGTTTTTTCTGTACAAAATAGGCCTTTGAGTCTGTTAATTAAATGAAGAGGAATATGGTAACAGTTTGCTTAGCTTGTAGTAAGAGCACAATACCAGGCGCCTATCATTAAAATTGGGAGTTGTGCTACACATGGGGTAGGAGGCCTACATGTGTGAGGAGGAAGGATTATTAAAGGAACTTCTTAGTTTGGATTATGACATTACTTCAGAGCTTGAGCCTATATTTTATTACTTCTTGGTTTGGGCCTATGACAGGAATTTCAACAAGGCCAACAAGGATTGCTTCTGGGTTTGGAGCCAATCAGCTTCATTTCTGAGGGAGGGACTATGATGTCAATCCTATTTTTGGCTTAATAGTGTCCCTTCCAGTTTTGATTCAATCAACAATACTTCTAGGGCAGGGGTGTCAAACTCACGTCATCACATTAGCGTCATGTGATGTATCAGGACTTTCGTCCCCTTTGCTAAACTGGGTGTGGGAGTGGCCAATGCATGATGCATCTGCCCCCCGGACCAGGACTTTGACAGCCCTGTTCTAGGATAAAGGCTATGACCTCATATCTGGTTTGGGACTAATGAGAGGCATTTCTAGGGATGGATCCAGAAGGCATTCCAGTATATTGCAAGAACTAGAAAGAAGGCTGAGAAAGTATGTATAGGCTCCTCACATCCTGGACATAAACTGTTTCAACTTCTCCCATCTGGATGCAACTATAGGGCATTGCATGCCAAAACAATTAGACACAGATAGATTTTCCCCCATGTAATCACTCTGTTAAATACCTAATTCCCACAGCACTGACTTAGACCAAAATATATTTACCCATGTAGTAGGCTATATTGCTATTATCCTTGTCATCTTCCCATCCTTTTTCATCTCTCATCTTTCCTACTACTACTTCTTGTATATTATGATTTTTCAATTGTTGTTATATCTTATGATTTATGATCTATGATTTATCACTTTGTTCCTATGTACACTGAAAGCTTAAGCACTGGAGACAAATTCCTTGTGTGTCCAAGAACCATACTTGGCCAAGAAAGAATTATATTCTGTTCTGTTCTGTTCTGTTCTGTTCTGTTCTGTTGTTCTGTTCTGTTCTGTTCTATTCTACTCTACTCTACTCTACTCTACTCTACTCTACTCTACTCTATTCCCGTGGAGAAAAACAGTTAATACTAAAGACCCAAGGTGAGGGGATTTTTTTGACTCAATTCAGGTTGAGACAGTATAAGACAGATATTATACATATGGTTTTCTTCATAGAAGTTAGATGGAATTTGCAGCAAAGAATTTTTCTTATACACCTATAAAAATGAGAGTTTTGAATTTAAGAAAATAATTTAAAATATTGACAACATATTTTCTCGAAAAAAGAAAAAAGGAAAATGAAAGTAAAATCAATTTTTTCCTTGTAAAAGGGAATTTTCCTGATTAGTAAGAGAAAGATAGATCTTGTATCCTTCTGATAAGGAGGCAATCTCTTATGTTCTCTCTTCTATCCCGGGAGTTGATAGTATTTTGACCTTCTGGATACTTGTTGAAGTGAAACCCAATCCTAGATCTGCAGTAACCGGGAAAAAAAAACAGATACCAAATTGTACCAACAGTTTCCCTTATATGATTGGCTAATGTTTAACTGCACGTTGCTGAAGATTGTAAATTTAAGAAAATAATTGGCTATCTGTAAACTTGAGATTCTCTAAATATTGTTATAATAAATATAAAATAGATATGTCAGATATCAAATGTAATTTATTTATTATCAAATTTCTTGGGATAGTTCCCAATTAAAAACCTAAGGAAAGGTTATATTATAACAACTAAACAAAGGTATTTGACCCTGGACTCAAGAGATAAGGACCAGGGTGATTTGTGGTAAATACCAAAACAGACTTTTACAGAGTGGTTTAAACTTCAACTATGCTGTTGTTTAGTTTAGTTTAGTTTAGTTTAGTTTAGTTTAGTTTAGTTTAGTTTAGTTTAGTTTAGTTTAGTTTAGTTTAGTTTAGTTTAGTTTAGTGAAGTGAAGTGAAGTGAAGTTAAGTTAAGTTTATTATATTTGTATACTGCCCTTCTCCCGAGGGACTCAGGGCGGTGAACAGCCATAGTAAAAACAATGTACAACAAAAATTAAAAGCTTATTAAAATAATTCAATCATTCGGCCAAATTTAAAACATCCAACTAAGATCATTTTAAAACCCCTATCAAAACCCAATTTAAAAAACCTTTATCCTGTCAGTCCAGCTTGCTGGAATAATAGGGTCTTCAGAGCGCTACGGAAGGCACGGAGGTCGGGGATCCTTCGTATGTCCGGGGGCAGTTCATTCCATAGGGCTGGGGCCCCCACAGAGAAAGCTCTCCCCCTGGGGGTCACCAGCCTACACTGTTTGGCTGACGGCACCCTGAAGCCCTCTCTGTGGGAGCGTATTGGTCGGTGGGAGGCAATCGGTGGCAGAATGCGGTCCTGTAGATTTTTTAAATTGTTAAAAAAAATCATATATGTACTGTATCACAGGTCAATTGGGTTGCAAATAGATGTATAAGCTTAGAAATTTTGGACCTGCTTTGCAAGGGGAGGAGAGTTATTATTGTTGCAATAGATTTGTCAGTGTTCAGCTAAGGGAATATTATATGTTTTGTTCTTTTTTTTAATTCCCCTTTTTAAAATGTTTTTGTCTGGCTTTGTTTTGTTTCTATTTTTTTTTCTTTTGGGATTTTGTATTTTAACCTCTTCAATAAAGGGAAAATTGTAAAAATAAAATAAAATAACATGTAAAATAATAAAATGAAATAGTAAAGGAATCCAAGAGCCAATCTTCTCTGCTTAGATAAGCTGAGAAGTTTTGCATCATATTTCAACAGAATATGTAACACTCCATCTGTCTGAAATTTTGTTCCATTACAATCAAAATGTCTTTGTAGAAGATTCTGAATTGGGCTGTTTGTTCTTAGCTTGAAAGAAACAACATCATCTGTTTGTGCATGCTCCTACAAGCCAGTCCTCTCTGTAGCAGAATCACACATTGGTTATCATTAATATTGTGGTATAACTTGGCTTATTTGATTTTGACCTGGGACTATCCATTGTGATTGGTAAACTGAGCTGATTTTCTTGGTAGTAGAACAGAGGGAAACCAATGGACAAATTACCTCCCTTCAGAAGATCTATCTTCTTTCCCTTTTTTAGCACCCTGCAGTATCACAAGACAACAGCTAGCAGCAAAAAACTTGTTTTTGTTTGGGAATCAAAGAAAAGCTCGCCTTATTCAAAGTGATCATAGCCTGCAGTTTCAGTGCAATGAAGGATATGTCCTTGTGGTTCCATCAGTCAGAAAGTGTGTTGACGGTTACATGGATTTCCCATTATGTATCTCCGGTAAGCATGCTATCAATATGATGGATTCCTCTGGGATCGTAACTAATTTAAATAATTAATATAACAAACATGAACATTTGCTTCTAAAGTCCCATTCTTTTAAACATGATTTAATCTTCCCTGACATCATTCACACCTTGCCTTAGAATTTTAGTAGTTGTAATCTAAAACAAGAACCCTGAAGCACATCAGATTGGGGAAGGATGTTGTGATATTTTCCCAAACTCTTGAACTTCAGCTAAGAACTATGATTCCATGTGGTTGAAGATATGTATAATATTGGTAGACATAGGAATATGTTTCAAAAATTGCAAAGCTTGTATAAAAATAAGTTGATGTCATATCAATAAAGGAGCCCCATATTTTGCATGATGAAAAAATCTCTTTTGTTTGAAATTGCTTGGATGAATTAACCATATAGATGTTAATATTGATCTGACTGGTATTATTATTTAATTAATAATTCCATAGGTTTGATTGATTGAATTTTCATTGAATTTTCAGATTGTTATGATAATTTTTGTAATCCTACAAAATATTAGTTCAGATTGTCACTCGGCCCCTTCATCGTCATTTATAAGGCCATGGTGGTGTAGTGGTTAGAATGCAGTACTGTGGGCTATTTCTGCTTATTCTCACCGGCGCAAGGTTTACTCAGCCTTCCATCCTTCTGAGGTCGGTAAAATGAGGAGCCAGATAGTTGGGAGCAATATGCTGATTTCTGTAAACTGCTTAGAGATGTCTGTAAAGCACTGTGAAGCAGTGTGAATAGCACTGTGAGGTGCTATTGCTATTTGTAGGTGGAAGTCTAAATCTTGTGCATTTTCAATCTGATAGAACTATTTCTCCTAAGAAACATATTTATAAAATAATCGGAAAGTGGTGTAAATTGAATAAACAGATATAAAGTTGGAAATATTACATAAGAGGGACAGAGCATTACAGATCCTGTGTGTCTTAATTTACTTTTTTCCAATGGAATGAGCAATTATATAATGCTGATATTACTATGCAGTTATTTGCACCTCTATCTATGTGTAAGAATTAATTTAACTGAATATTATCCTTTACGGTCTTTAATGGAGAGTGTCAGTGTGGCAAGGTAGACCCAGACAGGATGAATGATCAGATTAGCTAATTCTAATTTTCTATAGAGTTACATTAATAGAATCCTGCAATCCTAAAGTACATTCCTTCCCCCCTGTGTCCTTTACAGCCCTTGAAACTGGGAGGGTCTCTTCTTATCCACTTGCCTTGTCTGTTCCTGGCAAGGACTAAGTTGCCTTTTATTTGATGGTTCCCTTGGCTGCATTTCTTTTCCTTTTGTCCCGAGATCATTTCTACATACCATTACATCATATATTTCTGTCAAGACGTTGGTCAACACAGAGCACAATCGATGCTCTATGTATCAATGTATAGCGCAAAAAAAAAAAAAGAGGTCATGAGCATTTGGGTACATTTGTGCTCTATTGAGTTGTAGATTGTGTTTTTATTCTGAGTTTCACAAATACTTAACTTAATAAGTAAGTTATAAATTATGAAAGAATTCTACTTTAAAATACTAATATTTTTAAACCATTTTTTGGTAATTGTTATCTTAAGGAATGTCAGTAAGTCCAGCTAACATTTCCTGGCCTATTGGCTTTTTCCCACGTAATAGAGAGAGGAAAAAACTGCAGTGGTCCAACCAGGACTGAGAACGGAGACATTACTACTTTATCTGAGAAGCAGTACAGATCTGGCTCTTCAGTAGAATTCAGATGCCAAACATATTATGCCATGGAGGGCCAGAACAGATCTTTTTGTAACAATGGGACCTGGACAAAGGTGCCCAATTGCCTTGGTAAGTAGAAAAGAAAATCTTCATTCAATTTTCATAACATTTCTAATCATTAAAGTTCACTGCCTTCTTTCTCATTTAATTGGGCTTGCCTGAATCAGCTCTCCTTTATATTCGATTTCATTTCTGTGTCTGAGGTGAAGTAGCTAGTCGATGAAAGCTAAATTCTACTATTAGCATTTTGCAATGATAATATATGCATTTGGATCCTGACAGGATTTCCTTTCTTTCTCATGTCAGATCCTTGTATGATTCCCAGGACTGAACTGGAAAGCCAGAAGATGGAAGTTAAAGATGAAATAGGTGCACCTGAAAATATATTTGTGCAACATGGTCATTCTATTGAGCTCACCTGTAGAACAGGATATGTCCTGGCAGCAAATCGGCTTTTGTAATCCATTGTGATGGGACACCACCAGTGTTTCCTAAATGCAAAGGTGACTTTAAAAAGTTTAATTTTATAATCCTGCTATCACTAATCCAGAACCAAAGCCCTTCAGTTTGAGTCTATTTATCATTAGAGCTGGAAGAAACTACAATCGTTTACTTATGTCCTTTACTGGGGCAGATATTTTTATCTCTCTCAAACCTCCCTGGACTGCGCTTTTCCATTCTGTAAGGGCCCAATGGAAACTCTTGGGATGTAGTTGAAATAGGAGAAACCTGAAAGACTGCATATTGCTGGAGAGGGAGTAGTGCAATGAACAACACACCTTTTGGACATTTCATGGCTGTTATTGCAATAACTGCCACATTTTACCTTTGAAAATTGTTCATCAATGTAAGGTAATATATTGTCATAAGTAAATGCCTTATTCTGTAACAAGAGATATGTATATATGTACAGGATATAAAGGGTTAATTTATTCATCCTCCTTTAATGTATTCATGTGTAATCACCCCCTTCCTTGACTCCTCCCCTTTGATATAAATAGAGAGTGCTTTTACCTCATGCTTGATTCTCACTGTAAATCTGACAAGAATAAGTAGAATGCCTATTATGAATAAACTCTTCTTTAACTGAAGAAATTGCTTCTGAATTCATTATTGAGTCTGATCCTCAAAATATTGTAACATATATGCACATAGCAATATTTTTATATCATTGAATGGTTCAGTAATTCATTTTGCTGCAGTAAACTCCATACCTGACTCACTACATATTTCTGTTTTTAAGGAATTTATAAACTGTTACCATACCAAAATCTAAACATCAATACCAAAAGAAATTCCAATGTAATTGCTAGCAAGAATATAGGAACTTTTTAGTTACTGCTAGAGAACATTGCATTTGACCTTGGGACGAGTAGATTAGTGAATGTCTAATGAGGGACATTTCACAATTTTAGCAGTTCCACAAGTAATAAAAGCTCCATCACAAAGAATTTGAAGGCTGGTCACCATTAATTGAAACTGTAATCTCAGGCAGGAGAGGAACTACTACAATGTGGAGCCCCTGATTTGTAACCTTTCTGGTGGCTGAAAATGCTACTGGGCTCAACAGTGAGACTGAAAAGAAAAAATGAGGGTATCAAGTACAGGGGTAAAGGGGTATCAAATTGTAGCTTTATATTTCAATTCAAAACCAAAGTGAAGGGGAAGAATAATTACAACAACTTTCTGAATTTATTTATGATCTTTCAAATAAATACAAGGCTACTACTGTAAAAGCACTTTAATCAAGATGACTAATTTCATAGTATATTTTAGATACTAACTGGCAGTTTTAAATTAATTGTGCCCATCAGTAGGTATGTCTATTGATTAATATGTTCTTGTGGTGCTATATAGATATTTAAAATAGTAATATTGTTTTCTGTGCTTATAGAAATCAATGCCTACAATCTGATATAACTGCACGTTTTCCTTTTTTCATATAATATATGATTTATTTTCTCTAGAAATTACATGCAACTCTCCAAGAATATCTAATGGTACTTTCCAACCTCAAAGAACTATATATCATGATGGAGATCTAATTCGAATTCAGTGTAACAGCGGATTTATTTTTGAACCAGATAATGGAGAAAAGGTTGTGTCCGGTTGTGTTTATGTGTTGAACTAATGATGACGTGTGTTCTTGCTTTTGTATTGAGTTTTTGTGTTCCTCGATGCGCACACTCATTCTTCTGTTGGTCTGTCCAATGTATGTTGATGGGCAGGAAGCACACGGGATTTCGTATATGCCTTGATTTTCTAATTCTATTTTGTCTTTAGGGTGTGTGCATCGAGGAACACAAAAACTCAATACAAAAACAAGAATACACGTCATCATTAGTTCAACACATAAATACAACAGGACACAATATTAATTTTAATAACACAAAAACAGTTGCAAAAATAGAACATCTCAATGGCAGGATAATCAGAGAAGCAATTGAAATAGAAAAAAGACCATATTGCATGAATAAACGGGATGACACTTCACATCTGCCTACTATTTGGAAACCTGCTCTCATAGATAGATGAATCTTAACACCAAATATAAAACATAGACCAAAGATTAATCAAAAAACAAATCCCAACCAAATCATATTCAAACCAGCCACAAAGATGAAGCCCTGCCACCTAGTGGAGAAAAACCGACCATACACCCGAAGCCAAGCCAATAAACACATACTGGGACTCCCAACCAATCAGAATGAAAAGGTGGAGCCATCCCAGAATACCAGCACCAGATTTGAAATAGCAACGGCAGTTACTGCAAAAGACTGCTGACATAAGCCTGATGATGGCAGATGGGATTCTGTCGAAATGTTGCTTCTACCCTTTTAGGGATATATCCACAATTACACGGGAAGAAACCCGAAATATTAACTATACACACATACATACCCGTGAAAACTTACATAAACAAATTTATATATATATACACATATATATTTCTTTTTAATTCATAGGTTCAAATGTATAATACTTTTCTTGTCAGGGTTTTTTCCTATGTAGCTCAAGATATTTGTGTAGCCATAGTGGGGTGATATCTCAAATCACCACTTTCAGGCTTGTCAGACATTTTGTGTTGTCTGTTCTGAGACTTATGGGAGACTGGGATAGTACTATTTCTGTTTTATGAGACTTCTTCAGTCAGCCACACCCATATTTTATGACTCCTCCCTGTAAAGGTCAAATATTTATTTTTATTTTGTTCTTTTTAATTCATAGGTTCAAATGTATAATACTTTTCTTGTCAGGGTTTTTTCCTATGTAGCTCAAGATATTTGTGTAGCCATAGTGTAGTACTTAGTTGTGTAGCCAAAACCCTGACAAGAAAAGTCAGGGTTTTTTTCTATGTAGATCAAGTTGTTAAATGGCCATAGTGGGATGATATCTCAAATCATCACTTTCAGGCTTGTCAGACATTTTGTGTTGTTTGTTCTGAGACTTATGGGAGACTGGGATAGCACTATTTCTGTCTTTTTGGACTTCATCGGCCAGCCACACCCATATTTTATGACTCCTCCCTGTAAAGGTCAAATATTTAATTTTTTCCTATGTAGATCAAGTTGTTAAATGAATTAAAAAGAATATATATATATATATATATATATATATATATATATATATATGTGTGTGTGTGTGTGTGTGTGTGTGTGTGTGTGTGTGTCTTTGGTTATTCAGGTCTTCTCCCACGTAAAATTGGAAGTGTCTTGGCGACTTTTTGACGACCCGAATAACCAAAGACCTACATACAAACACCCGCAAAAACCTGAGAAAACATACACACACACACACACACACACACATATATATATACATATATATATATATATATATATATATATATATATATATATATATACATACATACATACATACATACATACATACATACATACATACTGTATATAAAGTATAGATATGGTAGGAGGATGTTCTATGACAGGGGTGTCAAACTGACAGCCTATGGGCCAGATGTGTCACGTGCTGGCCACTCCCACCCCCATTTTAGTGAAGGGGGGAAAGGTTGTGCTACATCACATGATGACAGCATGTCATCACGAGTTTGACACCCCTGTTCTATGAGAACAGAATAGACAAGATTGCATCAGTGCATTTCTACGAATTTATCTTGAGCAGAGTCTTTCTAAATACAGTAAGTGGGAACCATGCAAGTAACATGCTCTAAACAAAGTGTGAAACATTTGCTTGTCAAATGAAGAGGAATAACCAAGATTATAGGCCAATTCATGGGGAAATAGATACACATGTCATAAAGGAGAAAACACAGGTGAACCTACTGTTTCATAAACTTTGAACAGAAGAAACAACAGGGCTGAAAGTTGCTAAACAGCTGGAAACATTGATTGTTATAGTATGACATGCATAGCTTTAGAGAGGGAAGGGAAAAGACAGGATAATGTATTACAACTGCACTATTCCAGAAGTACAAACACATTCATTTCCTTGCTGATATACAGACATTTGTTTATTATTTATTTATTTATTTATTTCATTTATATAGCACAGGGACTAGGATTGTGCCCAATGTATCCTACTTGGTACAATGGGCAGATGCCCTTAGGGAGAGGTAGTCCTGCAAATAATCTGGTCCTTATGCCATATACAGCTTTAAAGGTAATGACCAGCACTGTCATGAAGAATGAGGAAGCTGATCCAACTGAACCTGTGAAATATGAGCCTCAGGAGACACCAAGTGAAGAATCAGATGAGACTGATGAAAAACAGGTACCAGCTGGATCACTGGAGAAGTCAGATGTTGATATAAGGCCTTTAAGCCCTTATCTGGTGACTAGTGTGAAGAGCAACATCACTGAGGAATCTTCCCAGCAAGGGAATTAATATCTTAATTAGTGATAGCTGGCTGCATCCTGATTTAAGAAGCAGCTCTGACCCTGGAAGGAAGGTGTCTGATTTTTGGCTCTTGTGTGATGTTCCTGTGAATTCTGTTCATGTAAGAAGTCTTTGACCTCTGGATTGGATGACAATCCTGACCTGGCTCTTGGAACTCTGGATTGGTTTTGGACTATTCTGCATATTCTTGTTAAAAGAAAGGTTTTTTTTTTTGTTTTATTTATATTGTTTTTTTTCACTTTTAGCAAGTTTACTCCAAGGCTGATGAGATAATCTTCATAGCAATCATGTTTGAATGGGTGTGGTTGAAACCTGAATCAGGACCAGCTTCTTGAATTGCACCCTTTGCTTAAAATATTCCTCATAGCCGCCCTTTAAGGGATGCTTGCCCAGGAGGGATTTCATCACCCTAAATAGGGCTGCTGGGTATCAATCTGCAGATATAATAAGGGTGGAGAAATAACTACACTTCCTCACAAGATAAGCCTTATTGCCACAAGATAAGTCTTAAACTCTAAGCCAGGGGTGTCAAACTAGTGGCCCACATCCACCTCAGCAAATGGGGAAAATGTCATGAAAGATCATGTAACAGCAATTTGATGCTGTGAGTTTGACACCTGTTCTGTAGGGCTTACCTATGCTCAGTTAGTGTTGTCATTTCTGTTTTGAAATATAGTGGACCCTACAATCTGAGCCTAGGACCTGGCAAGTCCCAGTCTTTAAGAAAGCAAAAGAGATGAAAGAAGCTGGTTTTAGAGAAGAAATGGGCACCAGTGTTTGCTCCTTTTGCACTGATTGAAAAATATTCAACCAAGCATGCGGTATCATTGTATGTTGCCCTCATTGATCTTAAGGCAGCTTTTGATTCTGTATAAAGGACCAAATTATGGGAGAAGCTAGAAGTTGCATCAATTGATCATAAGCTTCCCTGTTGAGAGTTGTGGAAGTGCAGTGATTAGAATCCTCACTGCTCACTGCCAGGAGTTTGAATCTGATCAGCTTGAGGTTAACTCAGCCTTCCATCCTTCTGAGGTCAGTAAAATGAGGACCCAGATTGTTGGGGCCAATATGCTGTCTCTGTAAACCGCTTAGAGAGGGCTGTAGAGCATTATAAAGCAATATATACGTCTAAATTTAATTCATGCCTTGTACACCAATATGACATTCACTGTCAGGTACAATATACAAGAATTTCTCTCAAAACTACTTACAGCTCAAAAGAGTAAAACAGGGATATATTTTGGTTCACCTGTTTTTCAATTCTATATCAATGGTATGGTGAGGTGTCCAAATGATTTTTCCATCCCCCTAAACTAGGGGATTGCAGAATTGCCCTGTATATAGCTGATACTATAGTTCTTTTCAGAATAGCAAAACCTCAAAGTGTTCTGTGAAATCTGGTCTAATATTTTGGTCATTTCTGTTTCAGACTGGAATTGTGGCTTCACTATTGACCCATCATTTCTGTTTGAAGGACTTTGTATTTTGTGATTTTCTCTAATTCTTTCTCTTCTCTTTTTCTGTCAGAAGAGAACCAGCCAGAATTCTTTGTCTTTTTTACCAACAATTGTTAAGTATGGGTGTTATGTAGCAGGTCTTATCAGTTTGAATTCTAAAGTCCCAGAGCAGTTTAGCTGCTTCTTCTATTTTGTGATGCCATCAGTTCTTGTTTGCAGGCAAGTAGTATATCTTTCAGTTCTTCCAATACATCATTGTGGATACTTTGTCATAACTTTGTTGTAGTTTCTCTGTGCAATCTTCTTGCAGCAGCTAACTATATGATTCACTGTTTCTTCAGCTTTTTGCCAAGGCAGCATTTGCTGTCTGAAGTGTCTTCCCAACTCCACCTTTGTATGTATTTGTTCTTATTAGTAGTAGTATGTTTTATTGCAGTCTACCAGGTATTTGGCATTTTTAACCACCTAATCTTTTTTTTTTAGTTGTTTTTGTAATTATAGCAGCAGCAGTAGTAATATTAGCTACAGTGGTCCTAAATGTGCTTTTTCAGGAGGCAACTGGACTTTCTTGTTTTTCTTTTGAAGACATTTCGCTTCTCACCTAAGAAGCTTCTTCAGTTCTGACAGGATAGTGCGGAATGGAAGGATTTATATTCCTTGTAGACAGCTGGTAATTTGCATGCTTTTAAAGGGTTGTTGAAGCACCTGGAGGTTTAACTGTGTCCTCAGGGTCACCTGAGTAGTGCTCCTGGTTCCTGTACTCTGCAATTTTTCCTCTGGAAATCCATTTCTACTACCACACCATTCAAAGGGTGCTCAACCCAAATTGTTTTCACAAGGCTTTAAAAACTTGGCTATTGGAACATGGAATGTGTTAAGACTCCCTTTTTTTGGCTTTACTGTTAGTTGATCCTGGCTGCTGTTTGTATTTAACTTTTGGATGTTTTTATTGTTTTAGAAGTTAAGAATTGTAAGCTGCCCAGAGTCACTTGATTAAGTTAAGCAGCAATAGAAGTTGAATGAATGAATGAATGAATGAATGAATGAATGAATGAATGAAGTAGATGCTCTAGACAAATCACAAATTATGGAATTCTCTGTCCCAAATCAACTTAAAGACACTAGTGAGGTTTTACTTTCTCATCAGAAATCACAATACTTTTTTTAAAGAATTATATCTTACAAACCTGCATCAAGCTGAACTTAATCATTGCATTCCCTAACTTCTATAATAACTTTGAAACAAGGAAACTTAGCAAATGAGAAAACAGCTAAGCAAGATTTACACTAAACAGAAGCTTAGTGGTATAATTTGAGAAATCTAAGCCTTTACTTAACAATGCTAAGCCCAAGAATGCAGAAGAAGGTGATTGTGAGTTCTAGTCCCACTTTAGGCATGAAAGTTACTGAGTTACTTTGGGCCTTTCACAGGTTGGTTGTGGTGGGGAAAGTAAGAGCTAGGAGTATTAGCTATATTTGCTGCCTGAAATATACAGAAATATATATGAAAATACAGGATAAAATAAAAATATAATAACAGCAACAATAATAATGCTTTGATAAGTCACTGTGCAGTGATAAAACAGGAAGGCAGAAAAATAATGTTTCAGTATGTAATTCTTTCCCGTTTGCAGTAGATATTGCCAAGTATACAAAACAGGCCAGGGAGATGCTACCCTGACCTTGCTTTAACCTTGAAGAAATAGCATCCAATAGAGATCACAGCCTATTCTTCAGTACATATGCCTCCTGCAGTAATGCTTCTACTGCTATCTCTTCTCAAGGGCCCCTAAAGATTGTTTTGGAGCCTACAGTTTGCAAAAGTATTTATACTGAAAACTTAAATGAGAGAGGGGAAGAGATGTGTCTTTTAAAAAGCAAACAAACAGAAAACTAGTGTTCTTCCTCAGTTTCTTCCTTCTTCATATCTTGTCATCTTTGTGCATTAGATATCACGCATAGTATGAGTAGCCTTCCAAGAACCATGAATGATACAACCCAATTGTTATTTTTGCTTTCAGAAAAATGTGATACTTCTCTACGTATTAATAATGGTCATTTTGCTAGTACTTATCAGGACATGTACATAGAAGGTAACGACATTACATTTGTTTGTGATAAGGGATATTCTCCTGCAAACCAGCAGTCAACATCCACTTGCACAAAAAATGGCTGGTCACCTGCTCCAAGTTGTATCCTGACAGGTAAGTTTTAGGAATGTCAGCTAAAAATGCCTGACTTGAAATTGCTTATTGTGCTTTGCTATAGATATTTTTCTTGAATTTGTGATAATTCAGGAGCAGGCGTGAAAACAGAGTCATATCTCCACAGGGAATTATGCTATGATTAGATAAAGGTATATATGTGCCTAGAAGTATGACAATGTCATACTTTTATTTATTAAACTTTGTCATCTATTTCTTATGTCTTTTACATAAATGATAACATTTTAAAAAAGGTTTATAGAGCATCTTTAAGGCAGATAAAATATTATAATGCAACATTTGATTAATCTGAACAATCAACCATCAGCCCATCTTAAAGCAATGACAATAGATAACTGGAATTGATATTTTAGCATGCAGATTCTTGAATTCTTCAAAAAAAAAAAGAAATTCAAAAATGTTTTTTCTTGACAAACAATTAGTTCGTAAAGACAAACAATCTATTTCGTAAAGAAACAGAGTAAAACAGTAAACATTCCAATTCACTATCCAATCAAAAATCCCCAATGATTGCTCCTCCTGGGGTTCCTCTGGAGTTAGCATAATTGAACTTGATGTGCATAATCAGAGGGAGGTTCAGCCAAATGGATTTCTGCCTATTCTAAAATCTAACATGGGAAAATCACAAACAGATATAATGCTTTATTTTTCTTTGTTTTGTTTTGTTTTCCTATTTTTCTGATTTGGCAGTAAAATATTTTATAAAAATGTATTTATTTGTTAAATTTATATGCTGCCCATCTCACCAGCAAGTGACTCCAAGCAGTTTACAACAAGATACAAATAACAATATAAATGATGAACGCAATAAAATGATAAATGTTAACACTAAATTAGCAAAATAGCCAAGGAAGGGACCAATAGACAATGGGGTGAAAGTGCAGATTTCTCTTAATCAACTAACCACCTCCAATATAAAACACCCCAATCCAATGCCCGTAGGCCAATCAGCAGAGCCAGGTTTTAATTATAATAAGTAAAACAAGATTAAGCTATGTCTTAGAAATTGCTGTAGGGTTTCCAACTACACATCTTCAAAAAATTTTAGTTAACACAAAATGAGCTAAAATTTTCCATGATATAAATTCAGACTGATCCATTGAAGATATTTTGATTTCCTAACAAAAAGCAAACCAACAAGCAAAAAGGAAGAAGGGATGGTAGTAGCTTGGAGAAATCATATGAAATAGCCAAACTGCTGAACTGAATGTTAGTTGTTGGGAAATTACCTGAAGAGCTATGAAGGGCTGGCTGCTCCTCGTTGTTGTTTTTCTTCTCTGGCCAGGCTGCTCTTCTCAAAATGATAAGTTAAGAAAAGAAATCAAGAGGAAAACAGTTTCTGCTGCATTCATTAAAGGCCCAATTATTTTTAGCAAAAGCAAATAGTTCAATTTTTCATTTGAGGCTTTCTAAAAATTTGTAATGCCAAATTCTTTAAGAATATCGTTTATCATTCCAATCCCTTTTTTCAAATACAACATTTTTCAGTAATTGATTTGTGAATAGCAAAATATTTTGTGTCGGTATTATAAATTCAAACCCATCTGGAGGAGTTTTTTTCAGTTAATAAAGAACTTGATGCAATAATAACCAAGTGATTATCATGTCTTACATAAGGCTTCCTAAATCAGAGTGACTGAAATTATAGAGATGTATTTCAATTGGGTTTATATCAGGATAAATGCAAAGAAATTGGTGGATGTCTAAATTGGTGATTATATCTTTCACAAAAAGACAAGGAGGATAATATTCACTTCACAAGACACTGAAGCTGAGACTATATTTTCAGATAGTCATACTAATCAGACTTTTGAGTCAATTATTTATTTATCACTGTTTTTTGACGGTTGCAAAAAACATTCATGAAAGAAAAGGAAGAAAAGAACTGGCCTCAATCAACAGAGTATAGAAGGTATTCTATACTTCGCAGTAATTATAAAATTAACTGATAATTGTTACAATAAATAGCTAATACTAACTCATTTCAGACTCTTACTTTCAAATTTGATAGCTGAAGGGTTAGAGATAGTTATTCTACAATTATTTTCTTCTGTTTCTTCCCAGCATGGCTGATTTGAAATTTATATTTGAATAATACTTTTGTGTGTTTGTATGTGTCTGTATATTATCCCACTATTGTATTCTCTTAGAACTCTTCTGCCTTTTACACAAGGAACATTGTCTTGCTTAAAAGACGTTATGGATCTTAGGTGCTTTAGTTCATGGCTGTAACAGCTGAGAGACAAAAGGAAAATGAGGGGAAAAGAAAGAGAAAAATCTATTTACTCAGATCTCTAATTATTTTACTCTATTGCAACATAGAATTTTCCACATAAACTTTAATCTCTTTATCAAAGGAATTCTTTACTGTAAATTTTTTTATATGTCATCTGATCTTTCTCAGCTCCTTGTACAACAAGTGAAGAAGATATGAGACAACACAATATAAGGCTCAGGTGGACGCAAAAGCTTTCAATATATAGAGAGGAGGGAAGTCTTGTTGAATTTCAATGTATCAGAGGCTATCAACCATATCCAAGTTCCAGCTCATTTAGAGTTCAATGAATGGAAGGGAAACTTCACTATCCGGATTGCATTCCTATATGCATATTTTCATAAAAATACTTTAATTTGCCAACATTAACATTTCTTTCCTCTGTCTATATCTACAGTATAACTATATTCCTATATATCTAGGCATTGACAAAAGCACTTTAAATATTTAAAAGGCCAAAACTCTGGCAACTAAAGTTGTGGTTGTAATGGATTCTAAAGTAACTTGGTCTTCTACAGTTCTTCTAAATCAAAACACTTGTTAAGATTCCTGTGATCTAAATAAAGTTCCTTCCATTCAGAGCAATGGGAGAGAAGTTCTATGGGGACGGGGGTAATACTTAAAAACAAAGAGGAATGGGACAAGGGAAAAAATATCTGCCAGCATTTCATCTCTTCTGGTCTGTTGCTAAATCCTAACAGATTCTAAGACCAGGAAATTCCTCTGTCCTGGGGCTGAAATGAGTAGAAACCAGTGGTGGGTTTCAAAATTTTTTACTACCGGTTCTGTGGGTGTGGCTTAGTGGGCATGGTATGGCTTGGTGGGTGTGGCTTGGTGGGCATGGCAGAGGAAGGATACTGTAAAATCTCCATTCCCTCCCCAATCCAGGGAAGGTTACTGCAAAATCTCCATTTTCTCCCAATTAGCTGGGACTCAGGAGGCAGGGAATAGATGGGGGCCACCAGTCAGAGGTGGTATTTACCAGTTTTCCAAACTACTCAAAATTTCTGCTACTGGTTCTCCAGAACTGGTCAGAACCTGCTGAAACCCACCTCTGATGGAAACTCTACTTTAAACTAAGTGAGCTATTTTCACTGATTTCATTGCCTTTGAATGAAGGTTTCCAAATGAACGCCCATACATTTTACTTTATTTATTTCATTTCCACTGATATTGAAATATTCTCCTTCCCTTTGAACTTGCATATGAAATTTACTCATGTGTCTACATACATATTTGTACAGATAGTCCTTGTCTTACGACCACAAGTGGGCCCAAAATTTTTGTTTCTAAGTGAAACATTTGTTAAGTCAACTTTGCCCCATATTACAACCTTTTGTGCCACAGTTGTTAAGGGAATCACTGCAGTTGTTAAGTTAGTGACAAGTGAATCTGGCATCCCCATTGACTTTACTTGTCAGAAGGTCACAAAAGGTGATCACATGATCCCAGGACCCTACAACCATCATAAATATGATACAATTGCCTGCATTCAAATTTTGATCATGTGACTATAGGGATGCTGCAACGGTCATAAGCGTGAAAAATAGTCATGTCATTTTTTTGTAACTTTGAGCAATCACTAAACGAACCTTTGTAAGTCAAAGACTACCTGTAAATATCTGTCAAAAGACCCAAGACTAGATTTAAAAAAAAAATTAAATGAATTAGTAAGCACTGTAAAACATTCATTACATGTACAATAAGGTATCCCATATTTCCAACCTTAGAATAAATGAAAAAATAGATTGAACACGAAGACCCTCTGAAATGAATTGGATGAAATAGATTATCAATCATTAAATGAAATGTTATTGACTTCAAAAGACTACCAGACCCGACCTAAAGATTACTTGCTTTCTCCTGGAAACTTAGGGTGCACACTGATTGCATTTGTTGTACTGAGGACAATAGAATCAATGAAAATAACCCACTGAAGTGAAATAACAGTTTCCACTCATTTCAGCCTTAGGACAGGGATCTTCTGGTCTTCAGTTTTGGAATCATAGTACTTCTCTCCCATTGCTCTGAATGGAAGGAATTTCATTTGGATCACAGGAATATTATTGTACAACGGGGATTGCGTTTGAAATTGCAATGTATACAAATGGTATTAGTGAAATACAAATTTTTGTTGTGATTTGCATGTAAATATCAAACATTTCTGTAGTGAACATTTTACAGGTAGTCCTTGACTTACAACAGTCCATTTAGAGACTGTTCAAAGTTACAACAGCACTGAAGAAAGTGACATATGGCCATTTTTCACAGTTATGACCTTTGCAACATCCCCATGATCACATGATCAACATTCAGATGCTTGACAACTGACTCATATTTATGATGGTTGCTGTATTCCAAGGTAATGTGATCACCTTTTGTGACCTTCTAACCAGCAATAGGAAATCCTGATTCACTTAACAATCAGGCTATTAATTTAATAACTTTTGAGTCCCTTGAGTAATTTCTTTGGTGTAAAAATGTAGATACTGATATTTCAGAATTTTCTTTCCCAGTAGTTTGATATCTTAAAATTATTACATTCTGCTGCAGATCAGATGAATCAGTTTAAAAAAGAATTACATAAAATATACAGATGCAAATTTATTTCTTTACTGTTCACTTTTTGTTTTACAGGTCTAAGTAAATGAACAACAGGACATATGCAGCACCCTTTAAACCAGAAGATGAATATATCATTCTCTTCATGACCACATGAAGCTGGATTGCATACAGTTATAAACCAAAAAGCCTAGTCTGTAAAAGACCAATTTTGCCAACTATAATTACTGGGGAAATGATCTCATTTAAAAACAAGTTTATAGACTATCTTTAAGACAGATAAAATAATATCCATGTGCGCATAGGCAGCAATGTAAATTTTCTAAATAAATAAATAAAATATAAGGTAACATCATAAATAACTTTTTCAAAATTTATCTAAAATGAGGAATGAAGAATTTATATATACATTTTACCTTTCAACTTTTGATTAATCTGAATGATCAAACAGCAGCTCATCTTAAACAATGATTATAGATAATTGTAATTGATAATTTTAGCATATAGATGTAAAAAGAAGGAAAAATATCTTAAGGGAGCAATCACATGAGGATTGAAGGGGAAGTTTGGAAAGGGGTATCAGAAATATTCATCATTCCCCCCCCCCAAAAAAAAAACCTGGGGAGGAGGGGGAAAAGAGTGGTGTATTACATAGACAATATCCATCTCCTGGATATGGTGAATTTTTTCATTCTTATGGAAGACCACCAGATACCCTCGACTTCCCTGGTGTCATTGTGAAGTTTGTAGAGCAGCAAGTTGAAGAGTACACATTTCACCAATTTTAACAACCCATTGCGATTATTTACGGACAACATTGTATTTTTCCTACTGGATTGATTTTGGAAGAGGGAGGGAGGAGGAGGAGGAGGAGGAGGAGGAGGAGGAGGAGGAGGAGGAGGAGGAGAAGAAGAGGAGGAAGAGGAAGAGGAAGAGGAAGAGGAGGAAGAAGAAGAAGAAGAAGAAGAAGAAGAGGAAGAAGAAGAAGAAGAAGAAGAAGAAGAAGAAGAAGAAGAAGAAGAAGAAGAAGAAGAGGAAGAGGAAGAGGAAGAGGAAGAGGAAGAGGAAGAGGAAGAGGAAGAGGAAGAAGAAGAAGAAGAAGATGATTTTCAGTAGTTTCAGACAAAAGATTTTGGATGCGTCATAATGAAGCCGAGCCAAACAAGATTTTTTTCTCACATTAGATTTTTTTCTCATTTTATTAAATTTTCCCATGAGGAACGCAGAGGACACTAATTATCATTTACTACCGGTTTTGTGGGCGTGGCTTGGTGGGCATGGTGTGGCTTGGTGGGCATGGCAGGGGAAGGATACTGCAAAATCTCCATTCCCACCCCATTCCAGGGGAAGGATACTGCAAACTCCTCATTCTCTCCCCACTCCTAGGGGAAGGATATTGCAAAATCTCCATTCCCACCCCACTCTGGGGCCAGCCAGAAGTGGTATTTGCCAGTTTTCCGAACTACTCATAATTTCCGCTACCGGTTCTCTGAACTGCTCAAAATTTCCGCTACCGGTTCTCCAGAAACTGTCAGAACCTGCTGGATTTCACCCATGATTCATTCATTCATTGAATTATTCATTATTTGTTGATAGAATAACTAACTTCTATTATTGGATGACCACGGGTTGGGAACCATACAAACTCACTCAGAAATATCAAAATAATATTTATTAGCTTGAAAGATTCTAGGGTTGTGTAATAAGAAATCTGTAAGAAGCCAATTTATCCAGAATCACTAGGTTTTTTTCTTAAATGCTTAATGCTTAAATCTATAGGGAGCAGAAATGCTTTTGAAACCCAGAAAATTTAAAAATTTAAGAAACCCTAACCCTAACCTTCAACCATATCATAGCAGAAATTGACCAAACCTGGTCTTTGTATAAGGGAGATTTTCCATTGCAATGTGGCTTTGTTATCAGGTTTAGGGTTAGAATATTCTAGGGTTAGAATCCCTGTTGAGTAATTTTTCTAAACAGTGAGAATGCAGTTTTGGTACAAGCACTCATGTTGTTTTAGCTGCTTTTAAAACTTCTGTATTGGATATATTGTAAATAACACAGAGTAATTTAGGAGCTGGATAACCTAACAAATCTCACATATACTGTGAGTAAATTAATAAATATATGTAAGAGATAATGTAAAATATATTTCTTTCTACTTCATATATTTATAATATTGTTTTGCTTATTGTTTATATTGTTTAAGCGAGTCAGGCAGTTTAGTTAATAACTAATAACAGTTGTAGGAGTAATGTAAAATGTGGAGGGAGATACGAAAGGGAATAAACTGATTTGCTGAACTCTCTAACATACTTTGCCCTATTGCAACATAGATTTTTCTATATCTAAACAGTGATCCCATTCTCAAATAAATTATTCAGGGTAAAATTAGCATCTGATTTATGCCCTTTTGCAGTTCCTCAAATAACAAGGGAAGAAGATTTGAGATGCAACAAAATATAGCTAAGGTGGGAGGAATGGGACCAAACATATACTGAAGATGAAAGTACAATTGAATTTCAATCTAAAAGAGGTTATCAGCACACTCATATTTCAGACCATTTAGAGCAGGGCTATCAAACTTCCAGCCTGCTAGCCAGATGTGTCATGCATTGGCCATTCCACACCCAGTTTACTGAAGGGGGAAAAAGTCCTGATACATCACATGACACAGCTGTGATGACGTGAATTTAACACCCCTGATTTAGAGTTTGATTTAATTTGATTTGATTTATTAGATTTCTATACCGCCCTTCTCCCGAAGGACTCAGAGCAGTGTACAGCCATATTAAAACACATATAAATATACAAAATTTAAAATTGAATATATAAAAATTTGGCCCATAGATTAAAACACACATACACCCATTCTAAAAATCGTATTAGGCCAGGCCAGCTTGTTGGAACAAGAGGGTCTTCAAAGCGCGGCGAAAGGTACGCAGGTCGGGGATGAGACGAATCTCAAGGGGCAGCTCATTCCAGAGGGCTGGTGCCCCCACAGAGAAGGCTCTCCCCTGGGTGTCGCCAGTCGGTATTGTCTGGCCGACAGCACCCTGAGGAACCCCTCTCTGTGGGAGCGTATTGGCCAGTGGGAGGCTGTTGCTGGCAGCAGGCTGATTTAGAGTTATTTGCATAAGTGGAAAAATGAACTATTCATATTGCATTAATATATGTACATTTTCCCTTTCTTTCTTTCTTTCTTTGCTTTCTTGCCATTTTTTATTAGCAGCATGCAAATAGAATATTCCAATTTTCAGGTATTTGCAGTTTTCATCACTGCCTAAGTAGCTGCTTTTCCTTATCCCACTTTGGATAGAATCACTCTTTTAGGAAGCTGGATGGTTATGCCCAAATTAGTGCAGTCCTGTAGAAATAACTTTAATATAAATTATTATACTGACATTCCTTCCTAAAGAGAAGAAGATGGCTGCTTCTCAAAAAATCTTGAGCCAAGAGGTTTCCTTCAGATAATGAAGAGGGAGAAAGCTTGGATGAGCTCACACAGTTTTTATACATTTTAAGAGTTTTTCAATCCATGGTTTGAAAACCCGAAATCAGTGGGGAAATGCAAACATTTTTGCTACCAGTTCTGTGGATGTGGCTTGGTGGGCATGGTTTGGTGGGGGACGGGTCATATGACTGGGTGGGCATGGCCAACTTTTTTTTTTTTTTAGTTTTTATCACTACCGGTTCGCATTTCACCCCTGCCCGAAATATTTAACAAACCTAAAGAGATGTCTCTGAATAAAATGGAATTCTGAACACTTTGGTTTTCTGCAATTGTTCTAAACCAGGGAAATCCTTAGGGAAGTTTCCATGTGCTTCCCTTTCCCTCCTTTTATCTTCATTTGGATTAGGAAGGGGTTGGTCTGAGACATTCCTTCAAGCTACTTTCTGGGCCTGGTCTCAGGCTCCTCTTATCTGACAGCTGCTTTGGTAATGGCTCTTCTTCTTGTCCACAAAGGCCATTCCCTCTGCCCTTTACAGAACCTGGAGGACATAAATACTGTTTACATTTTTTTTTAAGTCAAGGATTTCTTTTTTTGACTCAATTCAAGTTGCATAATAATACATATTGCTTTCTTCAGAGAAAAGGTAGAGGGAATTGGCAGCAAAGAATACTTCTTATAAATACCTATAAAAATGAGAATTTTGAATTCAAGAAAATAATTTAAAATATTAACACCATATTTTCTCTAAAAGACAAAAAAGTGAAAAATAAAAATAAAATGTAAAATCATATTTTCTCCTGGTTAGTAAGAGGGGAAGGGTAGATCTTGTGTCCTTGTGATAAGGAGGCACTTTCTTATTTTGTGAGATGGGGTCATGGGGTTCAGATGGGCTTGCTGCTTACGTACCTGGCTCCCTGCCACATGGCAACGGCCCTGCCCGAGCTACTCGATGTGATAGCCACGGTGGCAGTTGATACACCCAGGCTTATGGTCATGGGTGATTTCAACTTGCCATCCTTTGGTGAAACGTCGGAGATGGCTTGGGAGTTCATGGCTTCCATGATAGCCATGGACCTGACCCAGTTAGTTCATGGCCCCACTCACAGGGGGAGACACACTCTGGACTTGATTTTTGTCTCTGACCAGTGGTTGAGTGGTCTTATTATAGGGGATATAGACATGAAACCCTTGTCATGGTCAGATCACTTACTCCTTTGTCTGGACCTTCGAACTGCTACATCCTGCTGCAGGGAGGCGGAGCCAATTAGGTGGGTCCACCCCAGGTGCTTGATGGATCCTGATAGGTTCCAGATGGAGCTTGGGCCATTTCCTGAAGATCTGGCACACAACTCAGCCGAGGACCTGGTGGCTGCCTGGGATCGGGCGGCTGGTGGGGCCTTGGATCGAGTCGTGCCTCTGTGGCCTCTGACCCGGTGTCGATCCCTCGTGGCTCCTTGGTTCACCAAGGAGCTGAGGGAGATGAAACGCCAGAAAAAAAGGCTAGAGAGCGGTTGGAGGGCCAGTCTCGCTGAATCTGACCGAACACTGGTAAGGTTGCATATTAAGACCTACTTAGTGGCGATAAAAGCAGCAAAGTTTAATTACTTTTCTGCTCTTATTGCATCATCAGAGAATCGTCCGGCCGCCCTGTTCAGGGTGACCTGCTCCCTGCTCCACCCGGGAGCACGGGAGGACCCCCTGGAAGGCAGGGCCGAGGATTTCAGACAATATCTGTTTGACAAAATCGCTCAGATCTGGGTGGATTTGGACTCTGACTGGGTAGATTCGGGCAGGGTGGCGAGGAATAGTCTTGAGAACGTTATCTGGGAAGAGTTTGACTCTGTGACCCCTGATGACGTGGACAGGATTTTGGGGAGACTTAGTGTGGCCTCATGTTTACTGGATCCGTGTCCCTCCTGGTTAGTACTGGCTTCCTGGGAGATTACACGAGGCTGGCTCCAGGGAATTATTAACGCTTCATTGAGTAAGGGTTACTTCCCCAAAGCCTTGAAAGAGGCAGTGGTGAGGCCTCTCCTCAAGAATCCTTCCCTGGACCCGGCAGTATTAGCCAACTATCGTCCTGTCTCCAACCTTCGCTTTGCGGCGAAGGTTGTCGAGAGTGTGGTCGCACAACAGTTTCCACAGTACCTGGAGGAAACGTCTTATCTAGATCCATTCCAGTCGGGTTTCAGGCCTGGGCACAGCATGGAAACGGCATTGGTTGCATTGGTAGATGATCTCTGGAGTGCTCAGGACAGGGGTTGCTCCTCTGTTCTGGCCCTGTTAGACCTCTCAGCGGCTTTTGATACCATCGACCATGGTATCATGCTGCACCGGTTGGAAGAGTTGGGGATGGGGGGCACCGTGTTATGGTGGTTCTCCTCCTTTCTCTCAGACTGGTCGCAGTTCGTGTTGGCAGGGGGGCAGAGGTCAACCTCGAGGCCTCTTATATGTGGAGTGCCTCAGGGGTCGGTCCTCTCGCCCCTTCTGTTCAACATTTATGTGAGATCATCCGTGGCTTTGGGGTGAAGTACCATCAGTACGCTGATGACACCCAGCTGTACATCTCCACCCCGGGCCACCCCAATGATGCCCTTGAAGTGATGTCCCGGTGCCTGGAGGCTGTGCAGATCTGGATGGGGAGACACAGGCTTAAGCTCAACCCTTCCAAGACAGAGTGGCTGTGGTTCCCAGCATCCCGATATAGTCAGTTGACTCCATAACTGACTATTGGGGACAAGTCTTTGGCCCCCTCGGAGAGGGCTCACAATCTGGGAGTCCTCCTGGATATGCAGCTGTCCCTGGAGGAACATCTGATGGCTGTTGCCAGGGGGACTTTTGGTCAGGTTCGCCTGATTCGCCAGTTGCGGCCCTTTCTTGATCGGAATTCCCTGTGCACAGTCACTCATGCCCTCATCACCTCTCGCCTGGACTACTGCAACGCTCTCTACATGGGGCTCCCCTTGAAGAGCACCTGGAGACTCCAACTGGTCCAGAATGCGGCCACGCGGGTAGTCACGGAGCCGCATGGCGCTCCCATACAACACCTCTCCTGTGTGAGCTGCACTGGCTCCCAGTGGTCTTCCGGGTGAGCTTCAAGGTGTTGGTTATCACCTTTAAAACGCTCCATGGCATAGGACCTAGTTATCTTCGAGACCGCCTGCTACTACTGACAACCTCCCATCGACCTGTGCGCTCCCACAGAGAGGGCCTCCTCGGGGTGCCATCAGCCAAACAATGTAGGCTGGTGTCCCACAGGGGGAGGGCCTTCTCTGTGGGGGCACCTACCCTCTGGAATCAGCTGCCCCCAGAGATAAGGAGAATCCAAGACCTCGGTGCCGTCCGACGTGCCCTTAAAACCTTCTTTTTCCAGCAAGCCGGGCTGGCCTAACACTTTTTAAAATGTTCTTAATTGTTTGTTATTGTTTTTAATCATGGGGCCAAATTTATAGATATCTTTTAATTGTATTTTAATGTTTGTAGTTTATGCTTTTACTTGGCTGTTCACCGCCCTGAGTCCTCAGGGAGAAGGGCGGTATACAAATTTAAAAATAAATAAAATAAATAAATAAATAAATTTTCTCTGTTCTTCTAGCCTCGGGGAGTTGTTACTATTTTGTACTGTGAGGAGAAAATAATCATTCTGTATGCCTAAGCTTTTGATTAATTCCTATTGATGACTGGTGATGGTTATTGTATTCAACATTAATATGTTTGTAATGGAGACCTGCAATTTCACTTGTGTTGATGTACCCTTCACATGGTCTTCTAGCCAGTAGGGTTTGAGGGGCCTGGGATGGGTTCAATATTGACATTAGTTAACTACTGCAAGTATAAAGTATTAAGAAAATTTGTAATCAAAATGTGCATCTGATGAAATGATAGTTTACATTAATGTTTTGGTGTGTGGTTCCTCTTTTCCCTTACCATAGTTCCTTATATTTCAGAATGCGAGGAGCTGGTGCTGTGGAAAATGGGGAACTATTTGGTTATAGCGTGTACAAAAATAGAAATGTTGAAATAACATTGGGGTGGGGTTGAAATAACATTGGGGTGGGGTGCTGGAAGGCAGTTGCTATGACAATGTGGAAAATCCCAAAAGTTATGTTTGCTGTTTGAACTATGGGTCAATTGATCAATTGGTCTCAAGCCATCCCTTTAGATGCTTGTCTGATTGACTCTCATTGCAATGTGATTACCGTAACTGCCTTATGTTTGCTATGCTTTAAGTTCTAATAAATATCTGAATCCTAAAGTGAGACTTTTGTGCTGTGCTGTCTATTCAATTTTTATTAAGTGTAGCTATGCTCATAATCAGGTTTCACAGTACTTCTGGATATTTGTAGAAGGGCAAACCCATTCTAGATCTGCAATATTTGAGGGGGAAAACAGGTATCAAAGTGTACAAACGTTTTCCCTGATATGATTGACTAATGTTTAACTGCATTTCTCTGAAGATTGTTAAACTCCAGAGTAATTTATGAGAAGAATTGAATATCTGCAAACTTGACGTTTCTATAAATATTGACATAATAAATGTCAATAAATAAATAATAAACCCATGAAATGACTTTCTTTCAGAAATTGTGGGTGCTCCAACACTGGAGGCTTTTAAGAAGAGATTGGACAACCATTTGTCTGAAATGCTATAGCAGTGATGGCTAACCATTTTGCATGCCAAAAGTGGGGGGAGCATGGCAGGGTCACGCATATGCATGCCCTCACCCATACTTCAATGCCCCCCGTTGTCCCCACACACATGTGCACACAACCCCCCCACTCCCCCCGCTTTTGGCCCACGACGGTAAAAAGGTTACCAGTGGGCCTGGTAGTCCTGTTTTTTGCCCTCCCCAGGCTCCAGAGGCTTTCTTGGAGCCTGGGGGGGCAAAAATGGCCTCCCCCCCAGGCCAAAAACGCCCTCCCAGAGCCTCCACGTGAGCCCTGTACTTACCTGGCATCCAAAATGGGCCACATGGAGACTCCTAGGAGGGGAGGGGCAGCATGGGCAGGGCCAGCCAAAAATCAGCTGGCCAGCACGAGCATGTGCACTGGAGCTGAGCTAGGGCAATGGCTGGTGTGCCCACAGATATAGCTCTGCATGCCACCTGTGGCACGTGTGCCATAGGTTCGCCATCACGGTGCTATAGGCTTGAACAGATGGTTGGACTAGAAGACCTCCAAATCCCTTTCAACTCTGTTATTCTGTATTTATTATGCTTTGGAGAATAGGATGATCCCTTCTTCTTTGTGGCAGCCCCTTAGATATTGGAACACTGCTATCATGTCACCCCAGTCCTTCTTTTCATTAAACTAGACATACCCAATTCCTGCAACCATCCCTCATATTTTTTAGCCTTTCAGTCCCCTAATTAATTTTGTTGCTCTTCTCTGCGCTCTTTCTAAAATCTTTTTTACATTGCAATGCGACCAAAACTGGGTGCAATATTCCAAATATGGTCTTATCAAGCCATTATAAACTGGTATTACATTTCATGTAATCTTGATTCTATCTCTCTATTAATACAGCCTAGGACTACATTGGGGTTTTTGGCAGCTATAGCACACTGCTGGCTCATATTTACATGATTGTGTAGTAGGACTCCCAGATCCTTCTCGCAGTTATTATGTTGAGCCAGGTACCACCTATTCTACATTTGTATATTTGGTTTTCCTTGTCTAAATGTAAAACCTTACTTTTCTCTACATTGAATGTCATTGTGTTAGATAGGGCGCAGTATTTGAGTCTGTCAAGCTCTGGTTCTTGAGCCTATCTTCTGGAGTGTAGACAATTCCTGTCAGTTTGGTGTCATCTGCAAATTTGATGAGTTTCCCTTCTATCCCCTTGTCTAAGTCATTGATGAAAATATTGAAGAATACTGGGCCTAAGACAGAGCCTTGGAGTACCCCACTGCTCACTTCTCTCCATGTAGATATGGTTCAATTAAGGACTACATGTTCAGTGCTGCTTGTCATCTGGTGGTGATGCTGTCTAACCCACATTTTTCTATGTTATCAAGTAGTAGGCTGTGGTCAACTTTATTAAATGCCTTATTGAAGTCCAAGTAAATTATATCCAGAGCAATTCCCTGGGTCCCCTATTTTTGTCACTTTGTGAAAGAATGCAAACAGATTTGTCTGGCATGATCTGTTTTTGACAAATCCATGTTGGCTTCTGCTTATGATTTATTTTACCTCTGGGTATTCACAGATTTGTTGCTTAATTCTCTTTTCCAGAATCTTTCCAGGTATTGATGTCAGGCTGATAGGTCTGTGTTTCCTGGATCCATTTTTTCCTTTTTTGTCGATGGAAACTACATCAGCCCTTTTCCAATTGTCTGGTAGTTCTCTGGTGCTCTAGGATCTTTGAAAGATATGGTTCAAAGGTTCTGGATCTCTTCTGTCAATTCCTTCAGAACCTTGGGGTGTAATCTATCTGGTCCTGGTTATTTGAACCTTCTGGAGTGGATAAGTGATCTCTTACCATTTTCTTGCTTATTTTGACTTGCATTCCTAATTTTAATTTTAAAGTATTTTTTTAATAGGTTGGTCTTTTTTTCCCCCTTTTATATAAAGACAGATGCAAAAAATGAATTAAGAAGTTCTGCTTTCTCCTTGTTTCTCATCACTTTCTTGCCATTTTCTCCTATTAATGGACCAATAGTTTCCTTAACGTTTTTCTTGTTTTTTCCATGTTGAAAGAAGCTTTTGTTGTTGTTGTTGTTATTTTTGACTTTTGTAGGAAGACTTAGTTCATTCTGGGTCTTAGCTTTCCTGACTTCAGCTTTGTAGGTTTGGGCTATTTGCTGATATTCTGCCTTAGTTATGTGCCCCTCTTTCTACTTTTTATACTTGTTTCATCTTTGTTTTTCAGTTTATCAGAGAGTTCATTTTGCAGCCATGCTAGTTTCTTTTAAGATCTCTTATTTTTCTTCTTCATTGGAATTGTGTTAGACTGACTTTTTATAATCTCATTTTTCTAAGTTTCCCAAGCTTCTTGGGCTGTTTTCCCCTGAGGATTCTCATCCATGGAATCCTTCCCAAGCTCTATCTAAGTTTATTGAAATCAGTTCTCTTGAAGTCCAAGACTTTAGTTTGACTTTGATCTTGAGCTTGCATAATGTTGAATTCAAATAATACATGGTCACTCCCCAGCAAGGTCCCTGTTACTTCAACATCTACTATATTTCATCTCTGTTACTAAGGATGAAATCCAGTATGGCTGACCCTCTAGTTCTCTTCTCTACCTTTTGGGACACAAAGTTATCTGCTACATTTGTCAGGAATCTGTTTGATCTACCACTAGGTTTATTTCCCATTGATGTCAGAGAAGTTAAAGTCCCCATTACTATTGTGATGTGATTCCTACATACCTTAGTTAACTGATTAGCAAAAAGCTCATCTATTTCTTCTGTTTGGTTGGTTGGTTGGTTGGGTGGACTGTACTATATATCTATGGTAATGTCATTATTTTTCCCTTTATATTGACCCAAATGCATTCAAGATGTTTTTAACCATTATTCTGTTGTATTTTTGTTGAACTATAGTTGTTTCTTATATATAGCAGAACTCCACCTCCTTTTATTAGGTCTGTCTCTTTTAAATAATTTAAATCTCTCTAGTTGTACATTCCATTCATGGGTTTCATCCCACCAAAATAGATACTTAGATTAACAGAATTGGAAGGGACCTTGTAGGTCATCTAGTCCAACCGCCAGCCCAAGTAGGAGACCGTACACCATTTCTGACAAATGGCAGTCCAATCTCTTCTTGAAAGCTTCCAGTGATGAAACTCCCACAGCTTCCGAAGGCAAGCTGTTCCATTGGTTGATTGTTCTCACCATCAGAAAATTTATCCTTATTTCTAGGTTGAATCTTTCCTTAATCAGTTTCCATCCATTATTTTTTGTCTGGCCTTCGAGTGCCTTGGAAAACAGCTTGACCTCTTCCTCTCTGTGGCAGCCCCTCAAATATTGGAACACTGCTATCAAACCTCCCCTGGTCCTTCTCTTTACTAGACTAGTCATGCTCAGTTCCTGTAACCATTCTTCATATGTTTTAGTCTCCAGTCCCCTAATCATCCTGGTTCCTCTTCTCTGCACTTTTTCTAGAGTCTCGACATCGTTTTTTATAGTGTGGTGACCAAAACTGGATGCAGTATTCTAGGTGTGGTCTTAGTAAGGCTTTATAGACTGGTATCAAGTACCTCACTTGATCTTGATTGTATCCCTCTGTTAATGCAATTTAGGATTACATTGGATGCCGCTGCATACTGCTGGCTCATGTTTAACTGGTTGTCCACTAAGACTCCAAGATCCCTCTCACAGTTATTGCTATTGAGCCTGGTTTCACCCAGTTTATATGTGTACTTTTGGTTTTCTTGCCTAAGTGTAAGACTTTACTTTTCTCTACATTGAATTTCATTTTGTTAGATAGGGCCCAGTGTTCAAGTCTGTCTAGATCCAGATGGATCTTGAGCCTATCTTCTAGGGTGTTAGCTATTCCTGCCAGTTTAGTATCATCTGCAAATTTGGTAAGTTCCCCTTTTATTCCCTCATTTAAGTCATTTATGAGGATATTGAAGAGTTCTGGGCCTAAGACAGAATATGTCAGATATCAAATGTAATTTATTTAATAATCAAATTTCTACAGTTCCCTTTTCATCTGAATCACTCTGGATGATTTACAATAAAAACATAGTGTTAAGACATGGAAAAATGGCCAAGAATTTTTCATAAAAGTCATGTATAATAATTTGGTTGTTAGCTGCTTCTACTGAAGACCTTGGAAAGTTCAGAATTGATCAACAATTCTGTTGAAGTAGAGTTTATGTTTCTTCTGAAGAATTGGAAGCACTGCCTAAAAAGTTGAACTGTTGCTTGATTTGTTTGCGGTTACAATCACAATACAAAGTTCACAAAACTCTCATTAAATTCTCTTTTAGCTATCAAGGTCAAATTCTTGTCCCAGTAATATTTCCTCTTCACAAGTTCCCTAACAAAGAGCAAACCAACAAGCAAAAAGAAGAAAGGGATGATAGTAGCTCAGAGAAATCAGCTGAAAGAGCCAAACTGCTGAACTGAATTTTAGTAGTTGGGAGATTACCTGAAGAACTATGAAGGCCTGGCTGCTCCTGGTTGCTGCTTTTCTTCTCTGGCCAGGCTGCTTTTCTCAAAATGGTAAGTTAAGAAAAAAAAATCAAGGGGTTACTAAGGAAAACAGTGTCTGCTGCATTCATTAAAGGACCAGTTACTTTTAGCAAAAGCAAAGAGTTCCATTTTTAATTTGTGGCTTTCTGGACATTTGTAATACCAGATTCTTTAAGAATATCATGGATTTATAATTCCAATCCCCTTTTCAAATACAAGATTTTTCAGCAGTTGATTTGTGAATAGCAAAATACTTTGTCCTGTCTCCGTTTACTAAGATACTCGCCTTCTGATTATCGTAGATAGATTTTATCATCTTTTCAAAATTTGTTCCGAATCTCATTACCTCCATTTGTTTTATCATAAATTTCCAATTTAAATTATCGAATGCCTTTTGGGCATCAACAAACACTAAGGCCATCTGGTTTTCGGGGTGTTCTTCATAATATTCTAGGATATCCAACACAGTTCTCAAATTATCTCTGATTTGTCTCCCCGGGAGGAATCCATTTTGATCTTTATGTATCCAAATGCTTAGTATTTTTTTGGTTCTTTCTGCCATTATTCTCATAAATAGTTTATAGTCAGTATTTAGGAGGGAAATTGGTCTATAATTCTGAATTTGTTTTAGGTCGGCACCTTCTTTCGACACTAGTGTGACATGCGCTTCCTTCCACGATTCTGGGATTTTAGAACCCATCAATACGTCATTGAAAATTTCCTCTAGTTTTGGTTGTATTATTTCTTTTAGTTTTTTGTATATTTCCCCTGGGAATCCATCCAGGCCTGGCGATTTATTATTCTTAAGTTTAGAGAGAACTGTTTTTAGTTCTTCAGCTGTTATCTTTCTATTAAGCATTTCTCTCTCTTCCTCTGTATTTGCGGAAGCTCTGCATTTGCCAAATATTGCTCTATTTTTCCTTCTGGAACCTCCTCTTCTTTGTATAGGGTCTCATAAAACTCCCTGGCTTTTTCTAGTTTATGTTCTTCTTTGTTTAATAGCTTGCCCTTAGAGTCTTCTAATAAATGAATTGTCCCCTTTTCATTTTCCTTTTTTAATTTATAGGCTAGCCACCTGCCCAACTTGTTGGCATTCTCAAAATAGTATTGTTTCGTTCTTTTTATTTTTTGCGCTAGTTCCTCTTGGTCAATGATGTTCAGCTTGTGTCTCCACATTAGCCAGCTTTCTTTAGCTGTTTCATCTCCCGGGTTTTCTTGGAGTTTTCTTTCTGCTTCTCCTAAATGGTTTAAATAGTCTTCCAGGATCTTTCTTTTATCCTTACTTTTGTATGCACTGTAGGAAATTATAACTCCTCTTAAATAGGCCTTCATTGCATCTCATACTATTGCACGAGGTGTTCCTTGATTTTCATTTTCCTTGAAAAAAGTCTTTACTTCTTCTTTGAGTTTTTTTTACACATTCTTTATCACTCAATAATTTGGTATTAAACCTCCATCTCTGTTGTTTCTTTCTCTTTCTACTCTTCCACCTTATTTCTAAGGGGTTATGATCTGCCCAGATGTTCAGGTTAATTTCTGCCATTCCTATTTCTAATCCCAGCTTCCTGCTGACCCATGCCATGTCTATTCTAGACCACGACTTTTGTGGATTTGAATAAAATGTATATTGTCTGTCATTTGGGCGTTCATCCGCTAAATCAAAGAAAGCTCTTGGTAGATTTGCCCTTTTATTTTTCTTGATTTTATTGCTTTTAAAGTCTTTATCCAAATCTACAATACCATTAAAATCGCCTATTATGCAAATTTCATTATATTCCATTTTTCCTAATTGCTCGTGAAGTTTCTTGAAATACTCTCCCTGTTTTTTATTTGGTACATATATACCCACTAACAGTATTTTGGAATTCCGTCTCCTAATCTCAATCATAAGAGTTCTTCCCTTTGTGTCATTAAACTTTAGCTCTGCTTTGATTCCTTTCTTTACATAGATTACCACCCATCTCTTCTTCTTTTCTGCTAGGGAAGTAAAAGTTTGACCAATTTTTTGTATTCTAAACATTTGCCCTCTTCCTTTTTTATGTGGACCTCCTGTAGACAGATTATATCTATATTTTGTTTAACTAAGTTTGTTAGTGTTAATTTCCTCTTTTTATAATCGTTTAATCCATTAACATTTACTGATATTAATTTCAGATCGTTCATTCCTGTTTTCCTTGTCTAGTTTTTAGTTTTTGTTTGTTCGTACTGCTCTTACTGGTCTTGCTTTTTTCCCTTTGGCTTCTTCTTCTATCCTCTTCTCCTCCGCGATTCCTTCCTTAATATTTTGGTGGTGCGACGTTTCCTCTTCTACTGCTATTGTCTCTATTTCCTCTTTACTGCTCTGTTCTTCCTCTGCGCCTCTCAACTGATCGAGGAAGTCTTGTGCTGTACTCAAACTGTCGATTTTTATTTTCCTCCCTTGCCAAGTGATTAACATCCCTTCTGGCAGGAGCCACCTAAATAATATATTTCTTTTATTTAATTGTACAATTTAATTGTCCTTCCTCACCTCCCTTACTCTTCTTGGTACCTGTTTTAGGATTATCACTTCTTTTCCTCTGTAAATTATTGGTTCTTCCCTCGCCATATTATATAGAATGTCTTTCACTTTTTTCCTTGCAAACCTTACATGTACCTCCCTAGGGAGCCTGTTCCTCCTTGCGTAATTTGTCTGTACTCTAGATACATCGTCCAATTCTCTAATTATCTCTTGTTTATCTTGTTGGAGTACGTCTGCAATCAGCTCTGCCATCTTCTCTCCCAGGTCCTCCTCTTTGTCTTCGGCAATATTTTAGAAATGCAGGTAGAAGGCCACCCGGTCCATTTCCAATTGGATTATCGAATCCTCTAGCCCTCTATTTTGCATTGTCAGTGTTTGGTCTACGGTGTCTAGTTTCTTCTCAATTTGTTCTACTCTTGTTTTCACTTTCTGAATTCTTTGCTCGTTGTTAAATATTGAGACTTGAATCTCGTTCATCTTCTGGTCCAATGCATGGATATCTATTTTTAATTTGGCATGATTGTTTGACATTTTCTCCTGCATGGCCATCATGGTTTCTTGGATTAGAGTCAATGATGATTGCATAGTTTATATTGTTGGTGCTGCTATGTGTTTTTCCGTTTTTGCCAATCCTACCATTGATTTCTGAGTAGCTGGAGAGGTCATCGTTATAGTGGAATTGGATGGAGTCTTTCTCCTGTTTTCACAATTGTTGATGACATGCTTGTCATTTCTTTCAAAATTGTTTCTTGTTCTCTAATTATTTTCTTGATATTTCTCCAAATTCTCATTCACCAGCTGCCGCCTCGACTTGTTTGATATTTATCTATTTTTTATTTTGTCTTCTGGTTCTTTAGGAAAAAGTAAATTCTATTTGTCAGTCAATATCAGTTTAAGAATCTAAGTCACTTTCCAACAGTGTCTTACCTAATGTCACTTGGTTTGTAGTATTAATAATAAAGATTAATTCGTGATTTATAATTAATTTGTAGTTAGCAAGTTTAGTAATTGATAATTGGTTAATTAATAACTTGATTAGTAAAAATATGAATTTGTTTACAAAAAATTTGATTCAAGTCCTACTAACATACAATGATTATCTTACCCCTCTTAATAACTTAGATACTATAAATGATATATAATATCACACAACTATCAAAATAATGCAATGCTTAAAATCTAAAACTTAATTTTCTATATCAAGCTTAATTCCTGGCTATCTCTATATAAAATTATATGAATAAATACTATAAATACTATAAATACTATAAATAGAAGTAAATACAATTTTAAATACATGAATGAGTCTAAAAACTAAGTATGATATTAAATTTAAGGATATATACTATATATACCAGATCTAATAATTAATTAATAAAGGAGTTAACAATTCTTATTAGTAGTTATATTTGAACAATCAGGATATTGAAGAAAAGATTGTCAAAAAATAACAATTTTTCCCCTTTTTTCCCCTTTTGGAATATAAATTGTTTTTTATTACTCAGCCTCCAATCTTCTTCAGGCTGCTTTTTTTTTCACCAACTCTGTTTATCAAAGCCAGCACTCTATAATATTTCTTGCTACCAGACTGTCTATGAGTCAGCTGTTTCAATTGTTTTCCAGTCAAATATCTGTAATGGCTGCGCTTCCTGCTCCCTGGAACAATCAAGCACTATCCACCTAGATTCAGCCTCCGATAGATCTGCTGCTATAGTCAACAAAAGGAAAGAAATATTTTCTGAGTTCTTGTTTCTTCTCACCGATCTTCTCTTTGTGCACGTAATTTCGACACATCAGCTCTTTTATTTTCCTCGCCGGCTTGTCGGGCACTATATCTTTCTGAACTGCTCTCTGCTTGCAATTGCCGCTCTTTCCCTCTCCGAGCCCTTCACTCCCGACTCCACCGACCCCTTCTTCTGATGCTAAATTTCACACAGGCAGGGAAGGTGCATCTCCGATCTCCCTTGCTTCCTATCTGGTTGCTGGTTACCGCAGCTTCGGGTCCACCATTAGTTGGCTGACTCACGCATGCTGGATTGACAGAGCTGCCCGGTTTGCGATTGGCATTTGCACTCTGCTTTCATGCTCATCCGACTTGCTCTCTTGTCCGTGGGGCTCTCCAAGCTCCGTGCCCCCGAAGGGTTCCCCAAAAGCCAGTGACTAGTGGAGTTGAGGAGCAGCAGTCACTCACTCAATGCCATATCACCGCAGATCGCCAACTGGAAGTCCAGAATCATAACTTGTTATGATCTTAAAGTGACTGACTCAATTTTATGACCTTTTTGTACTGGCCATTAAACAAATTAAACTAATTTCCATGGTCATTGAGCAAATCCATAGTTGTTAAGAGAAGCAATGATTCGCTATGGGCAGGGGGTTGCTAAAAACTGGAAGTAAATACTACTTATACTACTTTTTGGCAAAAGTGACATAAAACAGGGTGATGTGACTGCAGGACACTATAAATGACTATAAATGCAATAATGTTGCCCAATGTCCAAAGTGTGGTCATGTCACCATTGGGGTGGGCAACTGTTGAAACTTTAAATCCAAGTTGTAAATATCCCCTTTGGAACGTCGAATGTCAGTAAGCAATGAGTCAATAGTCAAGAACTACATGTAACATGGATTAAGTGTGTAACAGGTATTGGTTTACTAGTTTAGACAAAAGTGGGAACTAATTATCTAGGAGGGAAATTTGTTATCTCACAGGTCATAAGAGTAGATAGGAAGAGCAAGCTTGTTGAAGCAAGTAAGATAATTTAATGTAAATATAATTTCAGAATGTGAAGAACCAGATGAGATTGACTTTGGGGAAATTGTGAGCGCTGAGAAAGCCAAGTACCTGGAAAACGACCAAGTGCAATACAGGTGCAACCCTTCCTATGTCTTGGAAGGACCTGAATGGATTCAGTGTAAGGGACAGGAATGGACACCACAGCTACCAAAATGCTTGGGTGAGCCATCATGCTTCCTTTGACTAGTGTAAACATGGGAGAAAATATGGAATTCAGTCAATAGGAAAAGAGCTGCAGTTGCCCAATTTTTTGAGAAGTAGCTTTTATTTGGATCCAGGTTTTCCCTTCTATACTGAAGCCAACACTGTCCTGGTGTCAGACAGAAATCTAGAAAAATGAAATTGTGTCTCATTTTTCCCAATTTGTTTGAATGAGCAAACAAATCAGTTAATATGAGTGGTTTGAACTTTAACTTTGCTGTTGTTTAACCTATTAACAGTTTTTATTTCTTATATGTAATGCATGACAGATCAATTGGATTGCAAATAGATGTACAAATTTATAAATTCTGGACCTGCTTTGTAAAGGACAGGGGGTATTATTGTTGCAATAGATTTGTCAGTGTTCAACTAAGGGGGATACAATATGTGTTTATGTCCTTTTTTAATTCACATTTTTAAATGTTTTTGTTTGGTTTAGTTTTGCCTCTGTTTATTTTTTTCTTTTGAATTTTATATTTTAATCTTTTGAATAAAATAAAATTGTAAAAAAAAGTGAAATCAAGGGATGCAATCTCCTATGCTTAGATAAGTGGAGAAGCTTTGCATCATACTTCAATAGAATATAGAATACTCCAGATGTCTGAAATTTTGTTCCATTACAATTCAGCCAACTCAAAATGTCTTTGCAGAAGTTTCTGAATTGGGCTGTTTGTTCTTAGCTTGAAAGAAACAACATCATCTGTTTGTGAATGCTCCTACATGCTCCTACAAGCCAGTTCTCTATGATCCTTCTAAAAACTATTGCAGAATCATAACTTGTTTATCATTAATATTGTGCTCTAATTTGGCTTATTGGATTTTCGCCTGGAACTATCAGTTCTGATTTGTAAACCAGGCTGATTTTCTTGGTAGTAGAACAGAGGGAAACCAATGGACAAATTATCTCCCTTCAGAAGATCTACCTTCTTTTCCCTTTTTTTAGCACCCTGCAGTATCACAAGACAACAGCTAGCAGCAAAAAACGTGTTTCTGTTTGGGAATCAAAGAAAAGCTCGGCTTATTCAAAGTAATCATAGCCTGCAGTTTCAGTGTAATGAAGGATATGTCCTCATGCTTCCATCAGTCAGAGAGTGTGTTGACGGTTACATGGATTTCCCATTATGTATCTCCGGTAAGCATGCTATCAATATGATGGATTCCTCTGCGATCGTAACTAATTAAAATAATAAATATAACAAACATGAACATTTGCTTCTAAAGTCCCATTCTTTTAAACATGATTTAATCTTCCCTGACATCATTCACACCTTGCCTTAGAATTTTAGTAATTGTAATCTAAAACAAGAATCCTGAAGCACATCAGATTGGGGAAGGATGTTGTGATATTTTCCCAAACTCTTGAACTTCAGCTAAGAACTATGATTCCATGTGGTTGAAGATATGTATAATATTAGTAGACATAGGAATATGTTTCAAAAATTGCAAAAGTTGTATAAAAGTAAGTTGATGTCATATCAATAAAGGAGCCCCATATTTTGCATGTTGAAAAAAATCTCTTTTGTTTGATATTGCTTGGATGAATTAATTATATAGATGTTAATATTGATCTGACTGGTATTATTATTTAAATAATAATTCCTTAGGTTTGGGTGATGAAGGATATTTTATTGTTCTTTGTTTGAATACATTGAATTTTCAGATTGTTATGGTAATAATTCACATCTTGTCTTGGAATTTTAGTAGTTGTAATCTAAAATAAAAAACCTGAAGCAAACATTGGGGAAAAGATGTTTCCCTAAACATCTGAATTGTTTCTAAGGTTCAGTCCAAAATCTTGAACTTCAGCTAAGATCTATGATTCTATGTGGTTGAAGATATGCATAAAATTAGTGGGCAAAGAATAGGTCTCAAAAATTGCTAAGGTTATATAAAATATGCTGATGTCATATCATTAAAGGAGTCCCATATTTTGCCTGATAAAAAAATCTCTTTTGTTTGAAATTGCTTGGGTGAATTTATCATATGGTCAATGTTAATATTGAACTGATTAGGATTATGATTTTATTTAATAATTCCATAAATTCCAGAATATTTAGGTGATGAAGGATATTTTATTATTCTTTGTTTGCAGACATTTAATTATCAGATTGTTATGATAACTTTTATAGCCTTACAAAAAATTAGTTCAGAAGATATTTTTTAAAAATTGTCACTCATCCCTTCATATGTAGTTGGAAGCCTAAAGAGAGAGAAATAGAGAGAGAAAAATAGATTGTGAGCAGTTACAGCTACATTGTTCCAAAGGTGCTTTTTTAAAAAGCTATTGGACTTTCTTTGTTTTACCTTGAAGACATTTTGCTTCTCATCCAAGAAACTTCTTCAGTTCAGACAGCGGGTGCATTGTAGCTCTGTTGAGATGTAGCTTGTGTTTTGATGCTGAAATTTCACAAATACTTAACTTGCTTATGAAATAATTCCACTTTAAAAATAGATAGTATCTGATTTTATTGGAAAAATTAGCAGAATCTGTAATAATTTTAAACCAATTTCTTTGTAATTATTATTTTTAAGAAATGTCATCCACTTTAGCTAGCATTTCCTGGCATTTTGGGTTTTTTGTTCTCTATTTAATAGAAAGAGGAAAAAACTGAGAGGATCCACCCAGGATTGAGAACGGAGACATTATTCCTTTATCTGAGCAGCAGTACAGATCTGGCTCTTCAGTAGAATTCAGATGCCAAATGTATTATGCCATGGAAGGCCAGAACAGATCTTATTGTGACGATGGGACCTGGACAAAAGTGCCTGTTTGCCTCCGTAAGCAGAAATGAAAAAGACGGTCATGCAATGGAAGACATATCCTTTGGCCATTTAATGGCTAAATTAGTGCAAAAACTGCATGCTGTACCTTTGAGAATTTTCTCCCAAAAAAATTCTCCAAAGGCTGTTCTTTCCTTAATGTAGGGTAATATATCCAAAGAGCAGTGGTGGGCTTCAAAATTTTTTACTACCAGTTCTGTGGGTGTGGATTCGTGAGCGTGGCATGGCTTGGTGGGCGTGGCATAGTGGGCATGGCAGGGGAAGGATACTGTAAAATCTCCATTCCTCCCCAATTCAGGGGAAGGTTACTGCTAAATCCCCATTTCCTCCTGATCAGCTAGGACTCGTGACGTGGAGAATAGATGGGGCGGGGCCAGTCAGAGGTCGTATTTACTGGTTCTCTGAACTACTCAAAATTTCCACTACCAGTTACTGGTCAGAACCTGCTGAAACCAACCTCTGCCACAGAGTAATATTTTTATAGCAGTAAATGGTACAGTAATTGCTTTTGCTGACAATAAACTCCATGGCTAAGCTACTGCATGTTTCTATTTTTAAAGAATTTATAAACTCTTACCATAACAGAATCTAAATATCAATACTAATAGAAATTTCAAGTCAGTTTCTAACAATACTATAGGAACTCCTTTTGTTACTGGTAAAGAATAATGCCCTGCTTCTAATTTTAGGACTAGCAGATTGGTGTACGTCTAGTGAGGAACATTTTACAATTCTAGCTGTTGAACTTTTCCCAGAACCAGCAGTTCCACCACACTCATCAAAACAACTTTGTGGAAATGTCTGTTTGTTTGTTTATGTGCACCTGCCATTTCTGCACCATGTTGATCTTTGTGAATTCAAGATATTAGTAGTTTAAAGGTATTAAAATAGCAATAAAACAATCAAAAATTAAAATTCAATAATATCATGATTAAGAATAAATCATAAGAAAAATTCACACATATAGACACAAGTATCTGTGGTTTTACATTAACTATTGGCTTCAAGAAAGCCAGAAGTGTCAAGTGGAGGGAATCAAGAGTCCAGGCAGTATAAATAAATATAGATTTATTGCATGCTAAAGATTCTCTACAAGAATCTGAACTACTAACAGTCAGAGCAAATGGTGATAGGTAAGAGTCATGGAATTCAAGATGGGCTGGGCTTAAAGTTCTTATGGTGTGAAGGGACTCAAGACTAGTGATGCATTTGATCCCACCCTTGGACTCAGCCTGGGCATCTCCTATAGGAGAGTGGTGGTCATCCTCAATTTAGGGCAGCTATTCCCAAGAAGAATATTCCCAAGCTGCAAGAAAAGACCAGATATCACTCTTTGATCATCCTGAAAGCTGGGGACTTTTTGTAAATGTTGTTGTGCCATCCTGATTAGAAAAACTGTGGTTATTTGGAAAATTCAATGTCATAGATGCCCCATACTTGAGCTATAACCAACTGTAGCAGTGGTGTAACATAACAGAACTAAGAGTACAAATTGAGCATACAGGGTATTGAATTATAGACCAGCTGATGTTTCCAGGCCAATCCCAAGAAGAGCAAATTAATTAATTACATGCTAGGAAATTGATCTGTCCTAATCTATCCTTCAGATCTTCCAGCAATGCATCTATTGTCACTGTAATTGAGTCCATCTACTGTATATTGTTAGTTACCTGCTATCTGCAACATTATGAGCCACTCCTAATGTTGAGCAGGATTTGAATAGAAATGGGAAAAAGAACAAGTCCTGTGGGTCCCATCACAGAGCATTTGAAGGCCTGATCTCTTTCCCTGGTCAACTTTAACTAAAAGTATAATCTCAGGCAGGAGTGAAATCACTACAACGTGGAGCCCCTAATTTGAAACCTGCAAGGGGTTGAAAACATTACTGGGATCAATAGTGGAACTGAATAGCAAGTATGAGGGTATCAAATTGTAGCTTTATATTTCAATTCAAAATCAAAATAAAGGGGAAGAATAATTATTGCAACTTGTTGAATTTAATTACAATCTTCCAAAAATACTTTAAATGAAGTTGGCTAATTTCACAGTATATTTTAGATTCTAACTGGCAGTTTTAAATAAGTTAGTGCTGATCAGTAGGCATGCCTATTGACTAATATAGTAATATTGATTAATATATCATGGTGATACACACACACACAAACACACACACACACACACACAATTTTATTATTGTTCTGTGCTAATAAAAAGAAATGCCCATAATCTGATATGAATACAAGATTTTATTTTTTCAATATACTATATGATTTATTTTCTCTAGAAATTACATGTAACTCTCCGAGTATATTGCATGGTTCTTTCCGACCTCAAAGAACTATATACCATGATGGGGATCTAATTCAAATTCAGTGTGATAATGGATTTACTTTTGAACCAGATAATGGAGAAAAGGTGGTTGAATGCACAAAGAATGGATGGTCACCTTCACCGAAATGTGTCGGTAAGTAGAATTTGCATCATTTCTATTATTGTAGAATGGCTTTATATCTTTAATTCTGTACAAGTATACTTTTAAACATTATTTTACATAATTTTCTAATTAGTTTTGCCTAAGGGACATATCTCACTCAGAACATTTTAGCAGATATGATAGGAGGATGTACTTTGCAAACAGAATAGACATGATTGCATCATTGCATTTCCATACATTCACATTGAAAAGATTCTTTCTAGATACAGTATGTGGGAACCATGAAAATAACGTTCTTTAAACAATATGTAGAATATCTGCTTGTCAAATAAAGAGGAATAACCAAAATTATAGGCAAATTAATGGGCAAATAAATACACATGTCATAAAGAAGAAAACTAAGATGGCCAGGGCTGGTCCCTGCACTGCCTTCCCTGGGCCTGTGCTGGACTTGGCCATGGGCTCTCCCTTCCGCTTTATCTCTGCAATCTTCCCTGAGTCTTCTCAGTCCTCCTGAAGGTGATCAGGTAGACAGCTGGGGCTCAGGACTCCAGAGGAGTTATTTAAAGTTATTTATTGCTATTTAAAGCATAAGAAAGTAGAGCTGCTTAGAATATGATTAAAAAGGCCTTTTTGGAATTTTATACAAAGTTATATGCTAGTGACTCAATACAAGGTATAGATATAGATAGATATTTAAAGGAAGGGAATATCTCGGAATTAACGTTGGAACAGAGGGAAGGATTGAATCAACCAATAACTTCTGAGGAGATTGTTGCGGCAATTAAGCAATTAAAAACAGGGAAAGCCCCAGGAACAGATGGATTAACAGCTGTTTATTATAAGAATTTACACCTTGAAATGGTAGAACCGCTTAGAGCTTTATTTTGTAAAATTCAATTAGGGGGAGGAGTTTCACCCTCTTGGAGAGCAGCTTTTGTCTCATTGATTCCAAAGGAAGATCAAAACTGTATCAAACCTGAAAATTTTAGGCCAATTTCACTTTTGAACACGGATTATAAAATTTTTGCTAAGATATTAGCGAATAGATTAATGCGAGTTATGCAACAAGCTATTCACAATGACCAATCAGGTTTCATAAAAGGGAAGAAGATGAAATATAATGTTAGACAAATTATAAACTTATTGGAATATTTGGAAAAAAATAACCAGATCCCTGCAGCGTTCATATTTTTGGATGCAGAGAAAGCATTTGATCGATTGAACTGGCAATTCCTGTTTAAGATAATAGAAAAAATGCATTTTGGGGAGTATTTTATACATTCAATTAGAGCAATATATCAGGAACAAACAGCACAAATAATAGTTAATTGAGGTTTAACAGATGCGTTTAAAATTGAGAAAGGTACTAGGCGGGGTTGTCCCTTGTCGCCATTGTTGTTTATTTTAACTTTAGAAGTTTTGTTGAACAAGTTACGTGACTCTGATGTCCCCTATCTCCTCTACTGTTTATATTATCATTAGAAATATTATTAAATGAGGTTAGGAAAGATAAAGAAATAAAGGGATTAAAAATCAAGAATGAGGAATATAAACTTCAAGCATTTGCCAATGATGTACTATTCATTATAGAACAAACAGCACAAACAGGAATGAAATTGTTGGCAAAAATAGAACAATATGGAAATTGGCCGGACTTAAAATCAATAAACAAAAAACAAAGGTACTAACGAAAAATTTCACAAATTCACAAAGAAAAGAATTAGAGGATAAATTATTATTAATAATAATAATAATAATAATAATAATAATAATAATAATAATAATAATAATAATAATAATAATTTTATTTCTATACCGCCCTTCTCCCGAAGGACTCAGGGTGGTGTACAGCCTATTTAAAAACACAAGACAAAACAGCAGTTAAAAATTAAAATGATTAAATAGATTTGGCTCAATTTAAAACCCCAGAAATTTAAAATACCCCAATTTAAAATTATTATGTTGATAGGCCTGGCGGAACAACAGGGTCTTCAGTGCGCAGTGAAACAACCGAAGGTCGGAGATCTTACGTATTTCCGGGGGCAGTTCATTCCACAGGGCTGGGGCTCCCACAGAAGTTAGGAATACAAATAGTAAAAAAAGTAAAATATCTAGGAATCTGGCTCATGAACAAAGGATCAACACTTAAGGAGGACAATTACAACAATTTGGCAAAACAGATAAACAAAGACCTAGAAATATGGAGTAAATTGCAACTATCACTGTTAGGGAAGATCACATCCATTAAGATGAATATACTACCAAGAATATTATATCTCTTCCAAGTGATCCTGATAAACCCAGGAAGAGCTTTCTTTAAGGACTTTAATAAAATGATTGCGGACTATATTTGGCAAGGAAAGAGGGCAAGAATTAAATTAAAACACCTCCAGGATACACGAGAGAAAGGCAGACTAGGGCTACCAGATTGGCAAATATATCATAAAGCAACATCCCTCATCTGGATAAGAGACTGGATAGAGCTTAAAAATAAAAGGATATTAACAATAGAAGGTTTCGGTTTACTGAAAGGGTGGCACGCATTTTTATGGCAGGAGAGAGACAAACAACATGAATACTTCCGGAGGCACATTATTAGAGGAACACTCCTAAAGACTTGGCTAGAGATCAGGAAAAACCATTATGATAAAATTCCAGAATGGCTCTCAACGATGGAAGCACAAATATATCCCAATGCGATGGACATGAATAAAATGAGAACATACAAAGAATTATTGAACAGTAAAGGAGAACTAAGATCATGAGAAGAATTGAAAGAACAGGTACAGACATTGATTGGTGGCCATATTTACAAATAAAATCTAGATACAAAATGAACTCGACACAATTTGGATTCCAAAAAGAACCAAACAAATTAGATAAATTTTATTGGGAACAAATGATAAACAAATACCGTATTTTCCGGCGTATAAGACGACTGGGCGTATAAGACGACCCCCAACTTTTCCTGTTAAAATATAGGGTTTGGGCTATACTCGCCATATAAGACTACCCCTCTTCCAATGCACACCAAATAAAAATTAAAAAACATCAACTGGCTCACCTACAATGTAAAAGCAGCTGTGCTACTCCCAAAATGGCCCTGCGACAAGCAGGAACCTCACACAGCCACAAAAAGCCCCCCAAAAAACTTTCACACTCTACACACACACACAACACAACTGGCTCACCCACAATGTAAAAGCAGCTGTGCTAGACCCAAAATGGCCCCTGCAACAAGCAGGAACCTCACACAGCCAGAAAAAGTCCAAAAAAACAACTTTCACACTTTATACACACAAAATTTCACATACAGCTTTGTTAGATTTTGTGTGTTTGTGTAGTTAGAGTGAAACCTACAGAAACACACTAAATCTCAGAAAGCTGCACAAATATTATTTTATTTTATTTTATTTTTATTTTTATATGAAAGCTAAATTTAAAACTTCCCAAACTTTAAATGGCTAGGTCTAAAAAAGAACAACTAAAAAAACCCAATTGACTATTTTTTTTAAAGCTCCCAAAGGGGAAAAAAACTTACCCAATAGAACAGGGGTCTCCAACCTTGGCAACTTTAAGACTTGTAGACTTCAACTCCCAGAATTCCTCAGCCAGCTTTGCTTTGCTGGCTGAGGAATTCTGGGAGTTGAAGTCCACAACTCCCTGCTTGCTTGATTGCAGGCAGGGACTTGCTTGCTGATGGAATAGATTCAGGCAAGCAAAGCAAGGCAAGCGTTGTGACTAGCAGCTGAGGTAAGCAAGCTGGAGGGGGAAAACTTTTTTCCTTTTACATGGTTTCTGGCGATCCCAGCTGAGTTGCAGGGAACTCAGCTGGGATTGTCAGAGCTGGGATCATCAGAGTAAAAGGGAAAAAACTTTTTTCCTTTTACATGGTTTCTGGCGATCCCAGCTGAGTTGCAGGGAATTTAGCTGGGATCGTCAGAGCTGGGATCGTCAGAGTAAAAGGGAAAAAACTTTTTTCCTTTTACATGGTTTCTGGCGATCCCAGCTGAGTTGCAGGGAACTCAGCTGGGATCGTCAGAGCTGGGATCGCCAGAGCCATTTAAGGATCGTCAGTGCCTTTTGGGCTGGTCTGCCTGGTTACAGGAGAACGACACCTGGCGTATAAGATGACCCCCGACTTTTGAGAAGATTTTCATGTGTTAAAAAGTTGTCTTATACGCCGGAAAATATGGTAACTAAAATTTGTAATTATTTATTAAAATACAAATTAGAAGAGGAGATGGTTAAAGAAAACATGATTATATGGGCAAAATTTTTTGGTTATAGTATCGAATTGGATAAATGGGAAAAATTATGGAAAGTAAATACCAAACTAACAATGTCTGTACCCTATAAAGAAAACATCTATAAAATGTTTTGCAGGTGGCACCTCCCCCCTGCACGCTTAGCAAAAATGTTCCCCACCACTTCCCCAAACTGTTGGAAATGTAAAACACAAAAAGGAACATATTACCACATGTGGTGGTCCTGTCAAAAGGTCAAACAGTTTTGGAAGATGGTTAAAAACCAAATAGAAGAAATTACAAGCCAGAAAATACCAATGAAACCAGAAACCTATCTATTAGGAATATTTACAACCCATTATGAAAAAGAAAAAAAAAATACTTAATTACACACATCTTAACGGCAGCAAGAATCATTTTCGCTCAGAGTTGGAAATCGGGAGACACACATCCAGAAGATAAAATAACGTTGCTATTTCTTATATAGGCACAGAGGGTAGACTCTCCTCTCTATTGATTCAGTCACATCGACTCTGATTAGCCCATGTTGAAGAGAATATATAAATTGACATTTTAAGAAAGGTTGGCTGAACTTGTGTAACAAAGACCTTTAGTATGAGAAAATCTGGAAGAAGGAGACTAAAATATTTGCCTTCTTCCTTTTGCAAATACAATAATGTCTTGCTTAAAAGAGGTTTGTGTGTGTTAGGTGTTTAGTTCATGACTGATAACAGCTGAGAGACAAAATAAAAATGGAGAAGGGGGGCAAAAAGAGAGAAAAATCCATTTACACAGTTCTCTAATCATTTTACCCCATTACAATATAGAATTTCCAACCTAAACATTAATCACTTTATCAAAGGAATTCTTCAGGGTCAAACTTTCTATGTTTCATCTGATCTGTGTCCTTTTGCAGTTGCTTGTACAGCAAGTGAAGAAGATAGAGGACACAATATATAATATAACTTCCTGCTTAGTTAAGTGTTCCCTTGATTGTCATGCTTGCTTTATATCTCTCTACACAAAATCTTCCATAATGTCAAGCCTGTTCCTTTTATCATAAACTTTTCCTAAATCAACAAACATACAACAGACATATTTGTAATCATGAGGAGTGTTGCTCAATAGATTCTGTATCTGTTATAGATATTGAGGGAAAATGTGGACGTCCACCTCGCGTGGAGAATGGAGATATTGTGGACTCAATCAAGCCAATCTATTTACATTATGAAAGTGTAATTTATCAGTGCCAAAATTTCTATGCAATGCAAGGTTCTCCAAGAGTAACTTGTCAAAATGGTCATTGGTCACAAACACCAACATGTAGAGGTATAAGTAATATCTTTAATTCTTTATAGATTTAATCTTTATAGAGAAATATTGTATTTTGGGAACGGAATAAATTTCACACATCAGAGATGTTATGCCATTTTGTTAGTGCCAGAAAATATTTTACTCCCTTGTAATTGAATAAAAGGAGTAGTATTATGAACCAAGATAAAGTAACTTTCTCAGGGAGAAACTGCTTCATAATGGAGAATTGTACAAGTTCTTTTGCCATTTACAAATGTTGTCCTCATTTTGTGAAACCCTCCTGGTAAAATTCTGCTTTTCCTAAGTTATATTTCATAACAGACATCTTTTTAGTCAGTGGCGTGATTGATAAAATTCAGATTTTAGTTTACTTGAGTTCAGTAGGTAGATTTTATTTTTCTTAGTATTTCACAGATGACAACACTGGGTCCTCCAATCATCATCACACTATCAATCAATCATTCCTTGAACAAAAATTGCAAAAAGCTATTATTCCCAACAATCCACTAGGGCTTTTTTTGGGGGTGGAGAGGGAGTGGAATGATAGTATTAGTTGAATCTCTAGGGAACTAATATTATTATTTTTTAAATAGGGTAAGTATGGATGAAGACACTGTTGACTTAATCATATCTACCCTGTTTAGTCAATGTTGAAAAAGAAGATATGAGGTGACATTGTAAGAGAAGTTGCCTGAACTTGGTCTTCTCCTAATTTAGACATTCAGTATGAGGAAATTTGGAAGAAGGGGACTAAAATGTTTTTTCCCTTACTTTTACACATGTAACATTGTCTTGCTTAAAAGGTTTAGTTCATGACTGATAATTAGTTCATGAGAGACAGAATAAAATAAGGGGGGGGGAATCCATTTACATAGAACTAATCATTTTAGCCTATTGCAACATAGAATTTCTAACCTAAACTTTAATTGAATTAAATTATTAATTGAATTAATTCATATTTCATATTCATAAATTAAATTAATATGAATTAAATTTAAATGAATTCCTAAGTGTAAAACCTTCTGTATGTCTTCTGATCTGTGTCCTTTTGCAGTTCCTTGTACAGCAAGTGAAGAAGATATGAGAGGACACAATATAAGGCTGAAGTGGAAGCGCGCGGATAAAATATATTCTGAGGATGGAAATATTGTGGAATTTGTATGTTTAAGAGGCTATAAACCACATCCAAATACCAGACCATTAAGAGTTAATTGTGTGGATGGGAAATTTGACTATCCGGATTGCATTCCTGTATGTATATTTTCAGAAAAATATTTTAATTCACCAATATTAACATTTCTTTCCCTTGTCTACAGCTATAAAGCTATATATCTATATCTACTGCATGCATTAAAAAATCATTTAAAATATTCAAAAGGCCTAAGTCTGGCAGCTAAATTTGTGGATGCAATGGATTCCCACTCAGTCTTTGGCAATTCTTCTAAATCAAAACACTTCTTAAGATTCCTGTGACCTAAATAAAATTCCTTCTGTTCAGAGCAATGGGAGAGAAGCACTATTACTATTAAGAAGCACTATTATGATGTTACTTAAAAACATTGAGGTATGGGACACAAACATCGCCCATCATTTCATCTCTTCTGGTCTGTTGCTGGATCCTGGCAAATTCCAAGAGAAAGAACAGGAGATCCCTGTGTCCTAGGCCTGAAATGAATGAAAACTCTTAATTTAACCTCTGTAGGCTATTTTTATTGATTATATTGTCCTCAATGAAACAAATTCAATTAACGTGCACACTAAAATTTTCAGTAGGAAGCAAGTAAATTTCGGTTGGATCTAGTAGTTTCTTGAAGTCAATAGAATTTCATTTAGTAATGGATAATCTATCTCGCCCAATTCATTTCAGAGGGTCTTCTTGTTCAATCTTTTTTATATTCATTCTAAGCTTGGAAATATTTCATGGGATACCTTATTTTACATGTAATGAATGATTATCAGTGGTTACTAATTCAGTTAATTTTATTTTTTGTTCTGCTCCTGTAGCTTCTGACAGATGTTTATAAATCGGTATGTAAACAGATTTATGCAAGTTGAAAGGGGAGGAGAATATTTCAATATCAATGCAAATGGAATAAATGAAATCAGTGAAAATAACCCACTGGGTTTAAAGTAGAGGTTTCATCATTTCAGCCCCAGTACAGAGGAATCTCCTGGTCTTAGAATCTTCCAGGATTCAGCAACGTGTCTTGAAATGGCAGATATTTTCTCCTCCCTACCACATTACTTGTTTTAAGTATTATGCCTGTAATACTTCTTTCCCATTGCTCTGAATGGAAGCAATTTTATTTAAATCACAGGAATCTTATTGTATCGTGTGGCTTCCCTTTGAAATTACAATTAATACAAATAGGAGTAGTAAAATACCAATTTCTATCGAGATTTACAATCAAATACCAATTATTTCTGTAATGGAGCTTCTTTCTAATCAATGACAAAATGGAGGCTTTCTTGGTATTGCTGGACTACAGCTCCCGGTATGGGAGTTTATTTATTCACTGCATTTGTATTCCATCTTTTCTCAAGTGTATCCCCTGTGAAGATGAATTAAAGTTTGGTAACATCTACTTTCCCACTCCTGTTTTTAAAATCTTGGGCTTTGGGATCACTCTGACAGCCACAGTTCATATCCTAAAATATCAAGGATGGTTAATAAACATTCTTTAAATTTGTTACATGTAATTGTAAAAAGTAATTTTTTTCTTTCTTTTTTTTTTTTTAAAGAGAACATTGCCATGTGACAGAATGGTCTACAATTTTTGAGTCACTTGAGTAATTTTAAGTAATTGGTTTAACAAATTGAGATGTTGACATTTCAGAGGCTTCTTGCTCATGTATGGAATCAATTTAATAACATAAAGTTATCAGAGAGTGCATTTTGCTGCAGATCAAGATCTATCAGTTTAAAAAAGAATTATATAAAATGTAGAGATGCAAATTTATTTCTTCATTCTTCACATTGTATTTTACAGATCTAACTAAAGGAACAACAGAACATGTTCATCTTTCTTTGAACCAGGAGATGAATGTCAGAAATCATTTATCATTCTCCTAAAATATGACCACATTAAACTGTATTGTCTATAGCTATCAACAATGTATTTGAACCTAAAATTCTACTTTGTAAAAACCAAATTTTAACGACTGGGAAAAAGTTAACATTTAAAAACAAGTCTATAGACTATCTTTAAGGCAGATACATCTAGAATGAGGAATTTATATTTTAAATATATATATATATATATATTATTTGTAAACATTTGATTAATCTGAATTATCAGTCAGCAGGCCATCTTAACACAATAATAAAAGATAATTGTAATTAATATTTTTAGCTTATAGATGTGCTGAGTTCCTTAAAAAATATAAATAAATAAATAAATGTTTTTTTCACCAAACAAATTGTAATATATTTTGTAAAGAAACAGGTATACAGTAAACTCTCGATTTCACAGTCCAATCCAAGATCCAGAAGCAGTCTTGTCTTCCTTGGGTTGTTCTGGAGGTAGCCTAATATAGCTTGATGCTCAGAATCAGAGGGAGGCTCGGCCAAATGGATTTCTGCTACTCTGAGGTGTAACATAGGAAAATAACAAATAGGTACAAGGTCTTCTTCTTTGTTTTGTTTTTCTTTTTAACATATGAAATTATATAATTATTTATTAACAATTAAAATTACTGTATTTTTTGGAGTATAAAATGCACGGAGTACAAGACGCACCAAGATTTCAAAGAGGTAAACAAGAAAAAAAAACATTTTTGCCCTCCCCAGCCCACAGAAGCACTCTGCAGGCCTCCCAAACCCTCTGTGTGTTCCATTTTTGTGAAAAATGGGCCCGTTTTTTTCAAAAACAGGGCCTGCAGAGGGTTTGGGAGGCCTGCAAAGTGCTCCTGGGGGCTGGGGAGGCCAAAAACGAGCTGTTTTTCATTAAAATGGACCTATTTTTCATAAAAACAGGACACACAGAGAGTTTGGGAGGCCTGTAGAGTGCTCCTGGGGGCTGGGGAGGACAAAAACACCCCCATTTTTCAAGAAAATGGGCCCATTTTGGCCTTCCAACCCCCCCCACATGACAGTTTTGCCCTCCCCAGCTCTCAAGAGCACTCTGTAAACCTTCCAAATCCTCCGTGCATCCTGTTTTTCTGAAAAATGGGTCTGTTTTTGGTGAAAATGGGACACACGGGTGGGGTTTTGGGAGGCCAAAAATGCCTGTATTCAGTGTATAAGATGCATTAATATTTCCACCTTCTTTTTTTGTGGGGGGGAGTGTGTCTTATACTTCAAAAAGTACGTAAGATAGATCTTAGAAATTGATGCAGGGCTTGCCAAACCACATTCCTTCATAAACTTTATTTTACACACAGAATAGAATGAAATGTACTAAAACCACTAATTACAGTGGTTCTTCTTCTGCTGTTTTTAAATCCATAAAATGATTTTTGGCATTTCATCCTGATGTGGTTGTATCATCTCTGAATTCTAAAGAATTCATTGGCTTGGCTTCTGACTGGACACTAGATGACAACAGTCTTGATGTTATAAACTGAACTCCAAGACACCCCCTCCATTCTGGGGGGGGGGGGGACAGCAAATTTCAGTTGATAAACTTTCATTCCTTCTCACACACCCCTAAATTAGGGGGAGTCAGTCTGAGCCTTTTCCTAATAATTCTGCGCATGTTTCTGTAACTTTCTGAATATTCTTTTCAAGGCCATCTACATCATTCTATGTAGCAGAGTATAGGTCAAGTGGAAATTTGTCCACTTCTTACTTGTGGCTTGATACACTTCCAGTTTGAAGATATGGTGGTATATTAGCTTATTTATAAATAATTAGAGACTTTTGTAAGCTATTAATTGATTTTAGTTAAAGCGATTAGTTTATTTGTGCCTTTGCCTGCTAAAAGTAACATCTTTTTAACACCTACTGGCAAGAACTAGAGGGGTCAACCACAAACACCCCATAGGTTGTCCACAAATGTTTCCTATATAACTGGTAGGTTGTGAACTTTGACACTTGGCTAAGATATGTTGCAAGTGAACCCATTACTGAAATTAAGGAAAATAATATGGTATTTAGCTTATCCTTAAGCGGATAAAGATGTCTAAACAGGAATCTGGAAGTAAGCAAAGTGTATCATTAACATAGTAAAAAACACACCTAGAGGTCCAATCTATAATAATCCAGCCTATCAAAAGCAATACGGGAGAAAACAGAATAGGAATGCAGATCAAAATAGGAAAGAAAATAGTAAGAGAACATGTATCCAATCTGGATAAATTCAAATCATCAGGACCAGATGGATTACATCTCAGGATACCAAAGGAGCTGGCAGATGTGATCTTGTCGCTACTAAGGAAAGTCTTTTAGAGTTCCTGGAGCACAGTGAAACTGCCAGAGGACTGGAAAACAGCTGATGTGGTTCCAAACTTCAAAAAGCGAAAAAATGGAGCCAGAAAAATTACTGATCAATCAACCTGACATTAATACCTGAGAAGATTCTGGAAAAGATTATCAAGCAATAGATCTGCAAACACCTAGAAATAAACAAAATGATTTCTAGAAGCCAACATTTGCTAAAATCAGATCATACCAGTCAAACCTTATTATCTTCATTGACAAAGTGATTAAACTAGATTGGGGAAATGTGGGCATATTTAGTTTGCTTAGACTTCAGTAAGGCATTTGACAAAGTAGACCACAGTCTACTTCTTGGTAAGATAGTAATATGTGGGAGAGACAGCATCACCACCAGATGGCTGTGCAATTGACTGACCAACTGCATTCAATGTCAAGTTCTCAATGGAACTACATCTATAAGGAGGAGAGCATGCAATGGGGAGCCTCAATGCTCTATCTTAGGCCTATTACTCTTCAACATCTTCATAAATGGTTCAGATGAGAGTATAGAAGGGGAACTCATTAAATTTGCATATGACACCAAGTTGGGGAATTGGCAATACTTTAGAATATAGACTCAAGATTCAAAAGGATTTTGACATACTTGAGCTTTGGGCACTATCCAACAGGCCAATGGTGAGAAAAGTAAGGTTTTGCATCTAGGGAGGAAAAGTCAAATGCACAGGTATAGAAGAGGTGATAGTAGTAGTAGTAGTAGTAGTAGTAGTAGTAACAACTGTGAGAGGGACCTAGATTACCTAGTTGATTATCACTTAAGTATGAGCTAACAGTATCTGCAGCTGCCAATGCAATCCAAGGATGCATCAACAAAAGGATATCATCAAGATCATGAGAACTGGTAGTACTGCTGACTAGTGAGGCCATACTGCATCTGGTTCTGTTTACCACAATCCAAAAAAGATGCTGAGGTCCTAGAAATTGTGGGTGCTCCATCACTAAAGGTTTAAAGAAGAGTTTGGACAATTTTTTGTCCAGAATAGAACAGGGCAGTGATGGTGAACCTTTTTGGCCCCAAGGGCCAAAAAGGTAGTGTGGAAACATTGCACATGCACGCTGTAATCAGGGCTACGTTCTGGAAAAGTTGGATTTCTGGGTTCTAGCATGCATGCGCACCCAACAATCAGCTGGCCGGCGCACATGCACACACCAGTTTTTGGCACTGCTGCATGTGCGAAGGACAGCTGATTGTCACATGCACATGCACTCCAGAAACCCAGAAGACAAACAGGCAAGGCCGCAGGTGCCAGGAGACATGGCTTTGCATGCCACTTTAGACACGCATGCCATAGGTTCACCATCATGGGTATAGGGTCTTATGCTCAAGCAGAAGGGCTGGAACAAAAGACCTCCAAGGTCCCTTATTTGCACCTTATTTGTGAGAATCTCATTTAATAATGTCTGCTCAAGGCAGAATTGTGGCAGATGACATCATCTTAATATGTCAAATGTAGGAAGACCAATACTGCAAGAAACATAGGCCTAAGCCCAAACTGAAGGCCAAAGGAAGAGAGGGGAGATATAAAGCAGACAGGGATGGGTGTCGCTGTTTCTAAAGGTGGGGCCCATGAAAGAGACAGCACACTTCTTCAGTACCGCAAGTTGGCAGCATTTAATGAAGGTAGGTGTAGGGTATCCACCCCGTTGTTACATACCATGTGGGCAAAAACAATTGGAGGCAGATGGGCAAACCCTCAGAAGAGGAAGTTGGCACAGAGTAAAATTTGACAGAGTAATGTGGTATTATGTAGAATGTTAGGCTTTATTATTAGCATTTTAGCATGGCATCTATGCCTCCTTTTGCAAAAACGTTTTTCCTTTGAACCAAACCTTTGATGAAACAGTAGGACTCTGTTCTGAAGTCCCAATGCTTCTTTATGTCAGTAGGCTTGGAAATGCTGAAGAGGGAATGCCCTTGGACTCAGAATCCTATATACAACACAGAGATATAAAATATAAATACATTCTTCTTCTTCTTGTTTGTGCCATATCCGTCATCGGACGTTGGTGATCATGTTGGCAATCCTATTTTTATCAACAGCCATTTGAAAAAGTGTTGCTGAGTTTTCCAGTCCCTTAGGTTTTGAAGCCATGATGTTCTTCTTCTGCCTGGACCTCGTTTGCCTTCAATCCTCATTTCCTTCAATCCTTGTTTCCCTGAAGGATTAAGTGAAGGATGCTGTATTTTTCTGGGTGTTGCATCACATGTTCTAACTTTTGCTTTTTAATGGCTTTGATTATTTCCCTTTGCTTTCCCAGGCAGCTTATCACCTCCTCATTTGTGATTTTATTAACCCAGCTTATATGTAACAGTCGTCTGTAAATCTACATTTCAAATGCTTCCAGTTTCTTCAAGTAGTTTTCTGTCAGAGACCAACTCTCTACTCCGTAGAGCAGAAAAGATGTAACATCTGACAAGCCTGATTTTCAGTTTTAGGCTTATGTCATGACTGCAGAAGACTTTTTTCATTTTGAAGAATGCTGTTTGAGCTTTCTCTATCCTTGTCTTTACTTCACTGATCATGTCCCAGCTTTCATGTAATCCTTTCAACTTTTTCTAATGGTATTCCTTCTGAATTTATCAGTGGTAAATTAATGGGTTGTTTGCTAACGACCATGATCTTGGTTTTTGAGGTGTTAAGCTTCAAGCCATATTTTTTCAGATATTTCTGAGACTCTGTTGATGAGCTGAAGGTCTTCATGCTTACTGGCAAGCAGAACTGTATCATCAGCATATCTCAAATTGTTGATCTAATATATAAATACATACCACATGAAATTCTTTCAGTTACTATCAGATAGCCTGAATTAACAGAAGCAACAAATAGAGTTTGAAGACAGTATCAAATTTAGAAGAAAGGGTCATGGCAACTAAAATTTATAAGGCAGACTCAGTGCTGTTGTAGCAACTATATAAGCACATGATGGTAGCAGCAACCCCTGGCTCTACCTGAGCAATGATATTCATATCAAGTAGGAGCCAGAATTTCAAATAATAATAATTCTAGATGCTTTCAAGAAGAGAAAATAAGAGTGCATTGCCATATAACTGTATCCTGTACAAGCCCCATTCAATCACAGTGATAGCTGAACAATGCTCTCTGTACTACAGCCAAAGCATCTTTCCAGTTTGACTAGATGAATTTACCATCTGCATTCCATGGATTTTCTAAATATACTGCTCAAAAAAATAAAGGGAACACAAGCAGAAGACATCTGAGATCTAAATGAATGAAATAGCCTTATTAAATACTTTGTTCTTTACATACAGTAGTTTATACACTGCTCAAACAACTAAAGGGAACACAAAACTACTGTATGTAACTGCAATAAAAGTAATACTGCAATTGCAATAATTGCAAGCAGCAGATGTTAATAACAGTGCTTTAGTCCACTGTACTACAGGCTCTTACAAAAGCCTAGTTGTGAGCCTAGGGAAGTTTTTTGTTTTTGTTTTATGCCTTCGAGTCAGTGTTGACTCCTGGCAACTGCCCGGACTAATCCCTGAAGATTTTTAGCAAGATTTTAGGAAGTGGTTTCAACGTCAGTCTCCAGTCCTTGATGAAATGATAGGATTATTGAATGATTATTCACCATTGTTATTGCATTTGGACTAGAGTTAGCAACTCATCTGGAGATACATGTCTCTGGTGAAAATTAAGGAGGCTTTCATAGAAAAGAGTCAGACTAGAATATTGCCTCACTCTATGCAGATAGTGAAAAATCCTATTCTCCATTCCATTTATTTTGATAGTACAGGAGCAAAACTTTTGTTTAGAGCCACATTTGGCTTTTGAATGACAGAGTGACTTTCTGAATAATAGCAAAGTAGGGAATGATTTAAAAATTGGGGGTTAAGGGAATGGGTAGAGAGAGTTTTGGAGGTCAAAAATTTAAAGTAATCAAATCATATTGAATTCAGCATAGTGAAAAGGCTAGATAGAAGGATTCAGCGGAATAATTCCAGAGTGACTGATTGAATATATATATATAGTATATTCAAGAGTAACTAATTAATGAATTAAATTAAATTGGATAGATTTTGAATATCATCTCTCAGTATTTATAAACAAATGACTCTGAGTTCCATTGAATAATAGGTTTATGTGGGTCTCTAGAAAAATGTTCTGTTGCTGATGTTTATGTATTATTTAATCATTTTGTTTGGTTCAGATCCTTTATCAAATTGAATTAAATTGAATAGATTGAATAGATAGTCATTAAATTCCAGAGTTGATTTGCATCACACAATATCCTCAAGAATATTATTGAAATATTATACATGTTTTATTATTTAATAATTTAATATTAAAATGAGTCAGCCACAGTGGTGCAGTAGTGAGCCACAGTGGTGCAGTGGTTAGAATGCAGTACTGCAAGCTACTTCTGCGGACTGCCGGCTGCCTGCAATTTGACAGTTCAAATCTCACCAGGCTCAAAGTTGACTCAGTCTTCCATCCTTCCGAAGTGGGTAAAATGGAACCCAAATTGTTGGGGGCAATATGCTGACTCTGTAAACCACTTAGAGAGGGCTGTAAAGCACTGTAAAGTGATATGTAAGTCTAAATGCTATTGCTAAAAAGCATATTCAGTTCTTTAGATATTTTTCTCATTTAACGGTGTTCCTTTCTAGTGCAGGAACACACAGAAATTCCCTTGAATATTGGAAACTTCCGGTTGGCGCCGCAGAGATATAGACGGGGAAATGGCGAGCTCCGCAGAGCTTTGCCAAAACCCCGTCTGCCAAGCTGCCGCCGACAGGTCTTCGGACCTCCCCTGTCTTGAAGGGACAGGGGGACAAGAAGGAACCCCTTGGGCGGCCGAGAGGAATGGGCAATTTCCTCGGGGCCGGAGGCTTTCCCTTCATGCCGGAGGCTTTCCCTTCATGCCATGGCGGCTGTCCTGAAACCGCAGCAACCAGGAACAAAGATCGTGCTGGAGGAGAGGAGGAGAAGCGAGAAGTGGAGAACAGAGCAGGGAGTTTGAAAGCCGGGTGAGTTGACTTCTGCCCAGGCAAGAACTGCCCATAAATGCTGGATTTACAAAAAGTGTGCCCCAGCCTTAACAGCGGCTGAAAAACATCGGGGCAAAAAGACTCAAATGAATGGTGGAGAAAAGACCTGTTGATAGACAGCATTAATTATAGACTTTTTGGAAATGACTTTATTACAGATTTGGTTTTCTTTTTTTATTTTTCTGGCTATTTCTTGTGGCTAAACGAGATTGGATTATGTTTGAGAGAGAGAAAGGAGAAGAGGAAATAAATATGCTTTTAAAAGTAAAGATAAAAGACAAATGGAGATGGAAAAGATGGCTTCCAGCTGAAAAATGAAAGTGTAAATTCCAGACTGCTTGTTACTTGAAAGAGAAACTTTGTTGCTTGTTACTTAAAGTGGATTATTTTGAGAAAAGTTTCAAGAGGCTTGACTTTGGACATATAATCTGTGTATTGGAGGATACTGAAGATCAGAAAGAAGAAATTAAATGGAATAATGAAAACTGATTTATTAAGCATGGCAACAAGAGAAAAAGGGTGTGGCAACAAAAGAAGAACATGATGATACCATATATGGAACAGTCAATTCAGAATTAACTTTATAGAACTTATAACTTTGAAGACATTGAAATGGAAAATAAATATACTCAGATAGATTGGAGAAGGGGAAAAAATGGAATATAAAGTAACAAGATAACAAAATACCATAGTCTGAATTAAATGGATGTAATGGTGTCTGGGAGTTTGATCTTTGAATAATTTTAGGAGATACTTTCCTTCTTCTCTGGGCTCTCTCTCAATTCTATTTTATTTTATTTCTTTCCTTTTTTTTTTCTTTCCTTTGTCCCTTTCCCCCTCTCAATTTTTTCTAATTCTCTTTTCAATTTCTTTTGTTATATTTCTATTCTCCTTCCTATTTGTATACTTGTTTTTTTCTTTTGTTTTTATTTTAACTATTATTAATATTGTTACTATTCTCTCTCTTTTTTCATTATTATTTTTATTTAAGTTGATTTTATGAATATACAACAATTTGATTTGGAAAAAATGAGTATAAATGATTGAAAATTATGATTTTTGGATGTTTTAATACTTTTTTAAATTTGGAATTTTTAAGCTCTATTTATAGACCTAATAATTTAGAAGAAAATGTTCTCTAAGATGCTGGATATTAAGAAGAATTGATTACAGACTTAATAGTTATAGAAAATTGATTTTAAAGTGATTTAAAATGTTGATATTCACTGGAAATAAATATGGCACAGGAGAAAGCCTAGGAGAGAATAGGAGCTAAGATATTCATCGACATACTTTTTTATTTTTAATCAGTTAAAAACATGGAGGAGAATGGATTTAAAAATGAATATGAGTAATACATTGTGAATTAATTTAAGGTTAAATAATTGAATAAGAGATGTAGAAATGGAGGAAAACATAAAGCTGGACAATAATTAAAATAAAATGTTATGAATGAGTTAAACAAATGAAGTTAGGAGTGGAGAGAAGCATGATTCTGGAGAACAGTGAAAGTAAAGCTGTGATCTAGTCTTACAAATAAGGTAGGAGTGGAGGAAAGCATCATACTGGAGAACAGTTAAGGCAAAACTGGAAACCAGTTAAAAATAAAAATAAGAGTTAGGAGTGGAAGAAAGCACGGGCTGGAAAATAGCCAATAAAGCTGTGAACCAGCTATTAGAGTTAGGAGTGGAGGGAAGCATACGTTAGGTAACAGTTAAAGCAAAACTGTGAACTAGCCAAAAAAATAAAAAGTTAGGAGTGGAGGAAAATATACCTGGAGAGCAACTGAAATACAGTTGTGAACCAGTTAAAAATAGAGGTTGGAGCGGAGGAAAGCATCGCTGGAAAGCAACTGATTAAGTTGCGAACCAGCCAAAAAAATAAATTCAGGAGGAAGTAGAGGAGACAATACCTGAGAATAGTTAAGCCAAACTGTGAACCAGTTAAATAAATAGAGATAGAAGTGGCGGAAAACACTGTTGGGAAATAGCTATTTAAATTATGAATCAGTTAAATATTAGACTTTAAAATAAAGTATTTTGGGAATGACAAATTTCAGATGGAAATGTTGATTGATTTAGAAACAATTAAGACAGGAGGAAAATATTCTTTGTCAAGATTATGGATATTAGTTGTCATTTAAAAGAGTTACAAACTTGATGTAATGGGTCTTAGAAATGAGGAATATATATGAAATATTGATTGTTAAAATGACAAAGATTTGGAATGATGTCTATTTGGAAATAATTGTTTAGAATTTAGGGTGACATAGTAGAATGTTTAAAATTTAAATGTTTAGAATAAGATTTCTTTTTCTTTTCTTTTTTTTCTTTTTTTTCTTTTTCTTTTTTTTTAAAGAGGTAAATGGATAAAATTTGGAACAAAATTGGTTGAGGGAATGTGAGGAATTGTATTTACTTTATACCGGATCAAATCCTTGCTCTAAAAAGATGTATTTTATTTTTCATGTTTTAAAAAATAAAAAAAACTTTTCAAAAAAAAAAATCCCTTGAATATTAATTAGCTCAGTTGGAGTGGAAGATACTTTAATGTTGTAATGCGTGTCTGTTCTCATTGTCATATAGAGTTAATTTTTTTTTCTTGACACTAAACTTTTCAATGTTTACCAAAACTCTGGTCTGAACCTCTGTTCATACTGAACAGTGCATGTTATTTTTGCAAGCCTACTTCTTCAAACCTGAAAGAAAGAAGCAGTTACAACATCACTAAAAAAGTAACTTAAGACCGTTTTTCACAGTTATGACCGTTGTAGCATCCCCATGGTCATGTGATTTACATTCGGATGTTTGACCACTGACTCACATTTATGACAGTTGCAGTGTCCTGGTGTCATGTGGTCACCTTTGGGACCTTCTGACAAACAATGAGGAAACCAGATTCACTTAACAATCCTGTTACTAATTTAACAGCTACAGTGGTTCACTTTTTTTTTTTTAAATTTGATTTCTATACTGCCCTACTCCTGAAGGACTCAGGGCGGTGCACAGCCAAACAATAAAATACATACATACAAAATTTAAAAGTGGAATTAAAATCAAATTAAATAGTTTTGGCCCAGACAAATTAAAACCCCAATCAATTTAAAACCAATTTTAAAATTTGAATATATAAAATACTAAAAAATATTAAAAAATTAAAAATCTTTTATAAAAGAGGGAGAAAATTAGGCCAGGCCCGCCTGGTGAAATAAAAAGGTCTTTAAAGTGCGGCGGAAGGTGCGCAGATCCGAGATCCTCCGTATCTCCAGGGGGAGCTCGTTCCAGATAGTAGGTGCCCCCACAGAGAAGGCTCTCCCCCTGGGGGCCACCAGTCGACATTGTTTGGCCGACGGCACCCAGAGGAGCCCCTCTCTATGGGAGCGTACTGGCCGGTGGGAGGCTATTGGTGGTAGTAGGCGGTCCCGCAAGTACCCAGGTCCTGAGCCATGGAGCACTTTAAAGGTGGTAACCAAAACCTGAAGTGCACCCGGAAGACCACCGGGAGCCAGTGCAGCTCACGCAGGAGGGGTGTTACATGGGAACGCCATGTCACTTCCATTACCATCCGCGCGGCCGCACTCTGCACCAGTTGGAGTTTCCGGGTGCTCCTCAAGGGGAGCCCCATGTAGAGAGCGTTACAATAGTCCAGGTGGGAGGTGATGAGGGCATGAGTGACTGTGCGTAAGGAGTCCCGATTCAGAAAGGGACGCAACTGGCGGATCAGGCGAACCTGATGAAAAATCCTCCCGGTCACGGCCGTCAAGTGCTCTTCTAAAGACAGCCGTGAATCCAGGAGGACACCCAAATTGCGCGCCCTCTCCAAGGGGGGCAATGATTCGCCCCCAATAGTCAGTGATGGCACCAACTGACTATATCGGGGCGTCGGAAACCACAGCCACTCGATCTTGGATGGGTTGAGCCTGAGCCTATTCCTCCCCATCCAGATCCGCATGGCCTCCAGGCACCGGGACATCACTTCAAGGGCATCGTTGGGGTGGTCTGGGGTGGAGATGTACAGTTGGGTGTCATCAGCGTACTGGTGGTACTTCACCCCAAAACCACGGATGATCTCACCCAGCGGCTTCACATAAATGTTGAACAGGAGGGGTGAGAGGACCAACCCTTGCGGCACCCCGCATAACAAATGTGGCAAGAAAAGTCATAAAATGGGGCAAAACTCACTTAACAAATTTCTCACTTAACAACATAAATATTGGGCTCAATTGTGCTCATAAATTGAGGACTACCTGTACTTTGCCATTCTGTGATGAAAATTCTGGTCCCAATTGCCATTTTAAGCTGAGGATCACATTTGGCATACTTGTGATCCTTTAATTTATCAAACAGAGCAGCTAAAGCAGTGGCATGCCTTTGTTTGGCTAGTTCACTCAGCCTTCTATTCTTTAAAAGCAGAAATATCACTCCCTTTTGTTGTATCTTCCTTTAAGCAGTTTCTAATGATTTCCACATATGTGATGCAGTTATAAAGATTTAACCATAGTATTAGATGTAGGCTCCACATGCTCACCCATCATAGATTCCTATGACATTCATCTGTTTGTGTGTGTTTGTGTGAAAGAGTTCCAGTTCAATAGGGACCAACTAGGTAAACAATTTACCCTGGAATATTGCATCCTTTGCTATAGGGAATCATGGAAAGGACCTTAGAAAGAATATTCAGAAACAATTATAGAAATAACAAGGGCAGAAACTTTTTATAAAGCCCAGGAAAGGAAATACTGTATTTTTTGGAATATAAAATGCATCGGAGTATAAGATGCACCTTGTTTTTGGGGTGGAAAATAAGAAAAAAGCTGATTGGCAGGTGCATCTGCCTCCCGGAATACTCCCAATCAGCTGTTTCCAGAGGTGAATTTCAGCAACAGGTTCCTTGGTTGTGAGCGCTGTATCTTGCTTTTTTTTTTTTTTGCCTTTTTTCCTGCCTCTGAAAGCCTCTGAATCAGCTTCAGAATAAAAGCCTCTGAAGCTCTGTTTGCGGGGTTCTTTTCTGATGCTTTTTTCAGCCTCTGAAACATCCATTTGAGAAGCTGGGCGGGACTACATTTGGAGTATAAGACGCACCCAGATTTTCACCCTCTTTTTGGGGGGGAAAGGGTGCATCTTATAGTCAGAAAAATATGGTAATTAGTAAGAAAAGGATCAAACTGACTCCCCCTGACTTAGATGGTTGTAAGGAGGGAAGATAAAAGATAAGAAGAGTTGCAAGATACTGCTACTATGGTCTATCTCACGAAAAATTAGTTCTGTTTTTCCCATGGAGCTGATTTCTTGATCTGGTGTACTTCATTGGGTAGAAATCTCTTGCAACTTTTGCAGCATCCCTCTGCACATCATTTGTTTGGCAATATTGTCAACTAGCTGTACCCGGCCACGCGTTGCTGTGGCCCAGTCTGGTGCTTCCACTGGGCTAAAAGAGCGAGGCTGAAGTTCCAAACTCTCCACAAACACTTGATGGGCGTGGCCAACTCGACATCACTCACTTTCATCAGTCACATGACAGCCCCCGAGCCACGCCTACCCAGCTGGTGATTAGGGCAGAGAACTGGTTGCTAAAAGACAATGGGAACCACAAAATCCTCCCTCTCTGTCTCCCCCTCTCTCTTTATATCTATGTCTCTCTCTCTCCCCGTCTGTATCTCTCTATGTCTCTCTCCCCCCTGTATCTCTCTGTCTCTCTCTCTCCCCTCTCTCTATATCTCTCTCTCCCTCCCCGCTTTCTCTGTATCTGTCTCTCTCTCCCCCCTCTGTATCTGTCTCTCTCTCTCTCCCCTCAGTATCTCTCTGTCTCTCTCTCCCCCTTCTGTATCTCTCTATGTGTTTCTCTCCCCGTCTCTGTATCTCTATGTCTCTCTCTCCCCCCTCTCTCTATATCTCTGTCTCTCTCTCTCCCATCCTCTCTCTCTGTATCTCTGTATCTCTCTCTCCCCCCCCCCGTCTCTCTGTATTTCTCTATGTCTCGCTCTCCCTCTCTCTCTGTCTTCTGCATCCCCTGCCACTGCCCTTACTTTTTTAGGCCAGGCCTTCACACCTCTCCGCACCACAGGAGAAACTCAGGGGCCCTCTCTGTCCTCCCTACACAGATGTTCTCTGGGGGCTCGACGGGGAGATGAATAGCAGGGAAGGGAAGGGAAGGGAGGGAGGGGGTGTGGCAGGGGTTCGAGGCTGGTTTGGGGCTTCCCACCTGAAGGAAGAAAGCAGCAAAGTCAGGAGCCACACACACCCCACTGGACCCCTGCTGCGTAGTTCTCCTCTCCCGCCTGCCAAGGGCAGGGGAATGATTAAATCCCCTGCTCTTCCAGGCGAAATGAAGGAGGGCTGGCCATCCTCCCTCCTGCCCGTTTCTGCCCCCCGAAGCCTCCCCAGAGCCCCTTTTCTGCCAGAGGCCGATATTTTCCTGAACTGCCAGAGCTGGGAATCAAAGGCGGCACTGGTCAAAGGTGACCCCGAGGTTCTAGTTGCCTCCATCTCCTGCTCACCGACCGGATTCGCATAGTGCTGGTTAGCAGCTGGTCTTTCTGACCTTGGGGCCCATGGTAGCGCTGAGCCAGGCATGATTCGGGCCAGGCGAGGGATGGAGAGTTCCCGCTCGGCGGACCCAGGCAGCCTCGTTGCCAGGTATTCTTTGGAGGGAGCCCTGAGAGCAGCTGGTGAGGGGGATGGGCAGCAGCGGCGGGCGAGGCTAGTTCACGGGGTGGCTGGGGGAGGGGGAGGTCAGAGCCAGGCTCGGGCAGGCTTCGCTGAGCCCTAGAAGTGCTGGCTGCGAGGCGAGGGCTTCCCGGCGGGGAGCCGGCTGCCTACCTGCTGAGCCTGGTGGCAGGATATGGCCCTCGGGTCACTCTGCCTTCCAAATGTGCAGTTTCTTGAAAGCAATATGGAGAGTCTAAATATAAGGAGCAGAAATCTGTTGAGCATAATCAGGGCTGGGAGGCTGCCATGTTGGTTTTACGTCCAGCAGATGGCGCTGTTTTTCAATGTTTGTCAATGTCTTTTAATGTTTTCCAATGTTTTTCATGTTTTTACCTGTCACAGGTGTGACATGTATATGGACAGGTATAAAGAAACACGCCCGTAGTCAAATGCAACGTTATGTCAAAATTTGAAAGCAATCGGTGAAGAACTTTCGGAGATGTGTGGTTATGTACAAACAGACATTTACATTTTTATTTATATAGATTAGTAGATGTCCTGTGTATGGTCCATTTTTTTCTTCTCCACCTCTTGCAGAGCAGAGAGATTGACTAAACAGGTTATTCTTTCTGAGCTGCTTTTCTCCCCGGTGGAGCACTTCCCTAAAAAGTGCTAACTGCAAGTTAACTAGCTCAGTTTTGTCATTTTAGTTGATTGGAACCCTTCGTCTGGCACTGCTACTGATGCTTTAACCAGGTTTCAGCTAAAGGCTTTTCTTTGCCTCTGAAATGATTCATGAATTGCACTAGGTGAAGAGTGAATGCTTTTCAATGTATGCTTCCCTTGGTGTGCCTGCTTACTCTCTTGTAATCCCTTCCCCTCAAATGAATGCAACTATAAACATTCTCTTCTTATGAATTATCCCAGCATCAGAGTGAATATTCCAAAGGGCAAGGGAGCAGGATTAAAGGCTACAAGATCTGCCCTGTTATCTGGCTTCCTTGTGAGTCAAGTTCCAGAAACCTTTCTCTTCAATTGGGCACATGGGGTCATATCCATCTGATGCTATAAAGCACGGGTGTCAAACTCGATTGTGTCACGTGATGTATCAGGACATTTTGGGACTTTTTTGCCTTTGCATGGGTGTGGCCTGCATGTGACACATCCGGCCCGCGGGCTGCCAGTTTGATAGGCCTGAAGTAAAACCATAAACATAAGTTTGCAGTCACACAATCGTTCACTTAGCAACTATTTCTTGTAACAACTGAATTGCTGGCTCCAATTGTGGATGCTAAATGAGGGCTACTTGTATTCCATCAGCTGCAGCAGCGGTTGACCTAATCTAGCAAATCAATTAATGTTTAGAAAAGGCCATTGAGATAACATCTTATACTTCTGTATAAGTTTCCACCAAACAGCTCTATCATATTCAAAAAGGACACATCAAATTCCTTATGAAGTTCCCTTCACTTTGTTCATTAAAGGAAGCATAGCCTTGTTAGTCTAGGGTAAAGAAAAATATGAAGGGAGTTGGCAATCCAAAAAGGTGCTACAAGGTTTGTTTTGAGCAATGAATGTTTGTATAGAGCAATGAATCAGACTGAATTTATAACATGGCAAATTCTAGCCCATTCTGTGTTAAATAACACCTTTTGAAGGAATGTAGTTTGGGGATGCCTGTGCCAATTTCTAAACTTTATCTTAATTTTAATTACTTATAATTATATAATTTCATACTGTAAAAACAAACAATCAAAAGCAAAGCAAAACAAAAACAAGTATAGAAATCCATCTGGCTGGACTTCCATAAAATTCTGATCATCAAATTACATTTGGCTATTTCCAGAGCAACATTTCCAGAGCACCAATTTCTTTCTGGATCTTGAATTAGACTGTAAACTGCAGTATTAAATGTATCTTTACAAAATATACTACAAATTGTTTGGCAGCAAAAGTGATTAATGGATTTAAAAAATTTTTTAAAAAAACTTAACACCTCTATATTGTATGAAAAAACATCAATTTCAATTATCTATTGTCATTCCTTTAAGATGGGCTGTTGATTGATAATTCAGATTAATCAAATGTTTACAATTAATATATATATATATAGAAAAAAACTACATTCCTCACTCAATATGCATTTTAAAAATATATTTATAAGGTTATATTATAATATTTTATCTGCCTTAAAGATGTTCTATAAACTTGTTTTTAAATGTTATCATTTTCACAGTAATTTCAGTTGGTAAAATCTGGCTTTTACAGAGTAGACTTTTAGGTTTGGATCCACCATTTATAATTGTATACAATCCAGTTTCATGTGGTTATATTAAAGAGAACGATACATGATTTCAGACGTTCATCTTCTGGTTTAAAGGGTGCTGTATATATCCTGTTCTTCATTTACTTAGTTCTCTAAAATAAAAAGTGAACAGTAAGTAATAAATAAATTTGCATCTGTACATTTTATGTAATTATTTTTTAAACTCATTCATATGATCTGCAGCAGAAAGCAGCCTGCAATTATTTTTGAGACAACATGGCCAAGACAATTTTGAAAGTCAGTATCACCATTTTTAAATCAAATGGTTAAAACTACTCAAGAGACTCAAGAACTGTAGCCCATTTTATCACTGAGCAATTTCTATCTTTTTTAAGATTACTTTTGACACAATGACATGTAATAGACTGTAATAATTTATTGGGCATTCTTTATATTTTGTGATATAAGCTCTGGTAGTCAGAATGAACTCAAAACACCAACATTTTAAATATAGGAATGGGGAATTAGATGTTACCAAACTTTAATTCATCCTCACAGTGGATACACTTGAGGGAAGATGGAACACAAATGCAGTGAATAAACAAACTCACAATATCCTCAGACAACACAGCCTATAGAAGAATACTGGGAACTGTAGCATAGCAATGCCAAGAAAAAAATCATTTTTTGTTAACTAGGAAGATTTCCAATAAAATGTACACTATACATATATTTGATATTTACATGTACATTTCAGCAAAATTTGTATTTCACTAATAGCATTTGTATTAATTGCAATTTCAAATGCAAACTCATGATATAATGGGGGATTCCTGTGATCCAAATGAAATTCCTTCCATTTAGAGCAATGGGAAAGAAGTTCTATGGGGAGTGGGGTTAATACTTAAAAACAAGGAGGCATGGGACAAGGAGGCACAAACATTGCCCATCATTTCATCTCTTCTAATCTGATGCTGAATCCTGTCAGATTCCAAAACTGAAGACCAGGAGATCCCTCTGTCCTGAGAATGAAATGACTGAAAAGTCTAATTTAACTCCAATGAGCTATTTTCATTGATTTCATTGTGTTCAGTACAACAAATTCAATCAGTGTGCACCCTAAAGTTTTCAACAGAAAGCAAATAATTCTGAGGTTGGATCTAGTAGTCTCTGGAAGTCAATAGAATCTCATTTACTAATAGATAATCAATCAATCTGGTCCAATTCATTTCAGAGAGTGTTCTTGCTCAATCTATTTTTCCATTTATTCTAAGCTTAGAAATATTTTGTGGGATATCTCATTTTACATGTAATATATAATGTATGATTACACAACCATGGTGGCACAGTGGTTAGAATGCAATATTGCAGGCTAACTCTGCATTCCTTCTGCCAGGAGTTTGATCCCGACAAGCTCAAGGTTGACTTCCATCCTTCCAAGGTTGATAAAATGAAGACCTAGATTGTTGGGAGCCATATGCTGACTCTGTAAACCGCTTAGAAAGGGCTGTAAAACACTATGAAGTGGTCTATAAGACTAAGAGCTTTTGCTATTGCTATTATCAACAGTTACTAATTTAGTAATTTTATTTTTTGTTCTGGCCCTGCGGCTTCTGGTAGGTATTTATAAATATGCATGTAAACACATGAGTGAGTAAATTGCATATGGAAGTTCAAAGGACAGGGGAATATTTCAATATCAATGCAATGAAATAAATAAAGTAAAATGTATGAGTGTTCATTTGGAACAATTCTTTTTCAGGCATCTAAATTTGATGACTGAGGCCAATGAAATCAATGAAAATAGCCCATTGGAGTTCTGGTCCTGTGGCTTCTGATAGGTATTTATAAATATGCATCTAGACACACAAGTGAGTAAGTTGCATATGCAAGTTCAAAAGCCAGGAAAATATTTCAATATCAATGCAAATGAAATAAATAAAGTAAAATGTATGTGTGTTCATTTGGAACCATTCATTTTGAGGCAACTAAATTTGTTGACTGCGACCAATGAAATAAGTGAAAATAGCCCACTGGGTTTAACATAGAGGTCTTCATCTTGGAATCTGTCAGGATTGATCAACAGACCAGAAGAGGTGAAATGCTGGCAGATTCAGCATTCCAGCCCCATTCCTCATTGTTTTTAAGTATTAACCCCGTCGCCATAGTGCTTAACAAATGAATCTTAACAAAACAACAGAGTTGGAAGGGACCTTGGAGGTTTCCTAGTCCAACCCCTTGCTCAGGCAGAAAACCTTATACCATTTCAGAAAAATGGTTGTCCAATCTCTTCTTAAAAACTTCCAGTGTTGAAGCATTCACAACTTCTGGAGCAAGTTTTTCCACCTATTAATTGTTCTAACTGTCAGGAAATTTCTCCTTACTTCTAGGTTGCTTCTCTCCTTGATTAGTTTCCAACCATTGCTTCTTGTCCTGCCCTCAGTTGCATTGGAGAATAGCTTAACTCCCTCTTCTTTGTGGCATTCCCTGACATATTGGAACACTGCTATCATGTCAGCCCAGCCCTTCTTTTCATTAAACTAGACATACCCAATTCCATCATCCCTTCTTTATATGTTTTAGTCTCCAGTCCCCAAATCATCTTTATTGCTCTTCTCTGCACTATTTCTGGAATCTCAACATCTTTTTTACATCATGGCAAACAAAACTGTTTGCAGTATTCCAAGTGTGGCCTTACCAAGACATTATAAACTGGTATTAACATTTCACGTGATCTTGATTCTATCCCTCTGTTTATACAGTCTAGAACTGTGTTGACTTTTTTTGGCAGCTGCAGCACACTGCTGGCTCATATTTAAATTATTGTCTCCAAGAGCCCTCTCACAATTACTACTATTGAGCAAGGTACCACCTACACTATGGCTGTGCATTTTGTTTTTCTTGCTTAAATGTAGAATCTTACTTTTTTCAACATGGAATTTTGTTTTGTTAGATAGCACCCAATGTTCAAGTCTGTCTATTAATGATCAATGTTTAAATCAAGTCTGTTAAGAAGTGTTCTGATTTAGAAGAAATGCAGAAGACCAAGTTACCTTAGAAAACATTACATCGACAAATTTAGCTGCCAGACCTAGGTCTTTTAAATATTTCAAGTGATTTTTTTAAATGCACAGATATAGATATATAGGTATATAAATATAGACAAGCGAAAGAAATGTTAATATTGGTGAATTAAAGTATTTTTCTGAAAATATACATACAGGAATGCAACGCGGATAGTTAAATTTCCCATCCACACAATTAACTCTTAATGATCTGGTATCTGGATGTGGTATGTGGTTTCTTAAACATACAAATTCCACTACATTTCCATCCTCAGAATATATTTTATCCCCGTTGGCCCACTTCAGCCTTATGTTGTGTTCTCTCATATCTTCTTCACTTGCTGTACAAGCAGCTGAAAAAGGACACAGATCAGATGACAAATAGAAAGTTTTACACTGAGGAATTCATTTGATAAAGCAATTAAAATTTAGGTTAGAAATTCTATGTTGCAATAGGCTAAAATGATTAGAGATCTATGTAAATGGATTCCCCCCCCCCCTTTATTTTATTTTGTCTGTCATGAACTAATTATCAGTCATGAACTAAAACTCTTTTAAGCAAGACAATGTTACATGTGTAGAAGGAAGAAGAAAAACATTTTAGTCCCCTTCTTCCAAATTTCCTCATACTGAATATCTGGATTAGGAGGAGACCAGGTTCAGGCAACTTCTCTTACAATGTCACCTCATATCTTCTTTTTCAACATTGACTAAATAGGGTAGATGTGATTAAGTCAACAGAGTCTTTATCCATACTTAGCCTATTTAAAAAATAATAATGTTAGTTCCCTAGAGATTCAACTTATACTTATGTATAAGAATTATATACTTATATCATTCAAAAAGAGCCCTAGTGGATTGTTGGGAAACATGACTTTTTGTAATTTTTGTTCAAGGAATGATTGATTGACTGACTGATGGCATGATGATGATAATGGAGGGCCCAGTGTTCTCATCTGTGAAATACTAAGAAAAATATAATCTACCTACTGAACTCAAGAAAAATAAAATCTGAATTTTATCAATCATGCCACTGACTAAAAAGATGTCTGTTATGAAATATAACTTAGGAAAAGCAGAATTTCACAAGGAGGGTTTCACAAAATGAGGACAACATTTGTAAATGGCAAAAGAAATTGTACAATTCTCCATTATGAAGCAGTTTCTCCCTGAGAAAGTTACTTTATCTTGGTTCATAATACTACTCCTTTTATTCAATTACAAGGAAGTAAAATATTTTCTGGCACTAACATACTGACATAACATCTCTGATGTGTGAAATTTATTCCGTTCCAAAAATAAAATATTTCTCTATAAAGATTAAATCTATAAAGAATTAAAGATATTACTTATACCTCTACATGTTGGTGTTTGTGACCAACGACCATTTTGACAAGTCACTCTTGGAGAACCTTGCATTGTATAATAATTTTGGCACTGATAAATTACACTTTCAGAATGTAAATAGATTAGCTTGGGTGAGTCCACAATGTCTCCATTCTCCACGTAAGGTGGGCGTCCACATTTTCCCCCAATATCTATAACAGATACAGAATCTATTGAGCAAGAGTCCTCATGATTACAAATATTATGGTGTATTCACACACAGAGACACATTTTAAACATATTCATAAGAAACATATTCATTTCAAAATTCATAAGAAACATAATCATTTCAAAATTATACTAATTCTTATTTTTAAACAGTAACAATATCATACAGCTTGGTCAATTGATAGGCAGAAAATGATTACTACTGTTGTCCCTAGTGTTGTCTTTCAACTTCAGAAAATATAGTCATTACTTTCTTAATACCTAAAGTCAGATCTGTATTTAAACGAATAGCAATTGCTTTCGGACAAACGGCATCTCCCCACAAGATGTTCTTATTTTTATTACCCATTTTCCATTAATAACTGTTCAAACTCTGCACAAATCAATTGTGTAGTTGTACTGGATGTTGTGCTATCCATCTCAGTATTGAAGTGATAGGAGGCTTGCAACACAATAAAAGTAAGAATAGAAAAAACATTAAAAAATTATAAACATTAAAATTAATAGAGATTGATTAAAATTAGGAAGTAATACATAAGCATCACAGTGGTAGAACCTTCTTTCTTAGTTCACCAGTCACTTCCAGTGTAAAGAGCTCCATCATGGCCCCAAGTCAATTGGCTGACCGAGGTCTTGAGGCAAATCCATAAGGCCTAGACTAGAGGGTGAGGGCATATCTCACATCCAACAGCAAGATTTTCCAGATTGTGGAGGCATGGCAGAGAAAGATCATTTACTAGATCCTGCTAGCAAAGTTCCTTGACTGAGGAGGTTTGCAGCATGTTTCTTTTGCCAGAGTGAGTGGGGTGGGTCAATCCCATTGGGGTGACATAGTCCCCTGTGCCATGAAGGCCTTTAAAGATGATAACTAACATATTAATTGGACCTGGAAGCAAACAGCAACTAGTGCAACTCATGTAACAGAAAAGTTACATGTGCCGTTGAGCAGGCATTGTAAGTCTACAAGAACCCACAGGTTGTAACCCCCAACCTCATCCAGAACTGAAGATTTTAAATTCCCAGATCCCAAGCTCCAAGCCATAGCAACATAGTCTTACCAGGGTTCAAGCCTATTGTCCCCCATCCAGTCACCCACAGCATCTAAGGAGGGAACAGACTAATGTCTCCTTAAAAGATCCCAAGGATGCCCCCTTCTGCAGTGATGCATTGATCACCATTGGAGGTTTTCACCAGTTAGGAGGGATATGAATTTAATAGGCAGGCACTTGCATTGACAGCTCTAAGGACCCTGTCCACTTCTTCAGATCTAACAGAATCAACCTGTTCCCAGATACCTGGGTAAGCCCATTCCCTGGGAATCTCTAATGGACCTGCTCTATGTTTGGTCTCCTACTGAGAATAGATACAAGCAACTTTTCCCATCAGATATTTCACAAATTCCTCCACATGGCCCTGAAGATGATCGCCCAAGTCCTCCTTCCCATTATATAAGTTATAATGCAAATAATAGGGATAAGTTGAAGGATGGAATTGAAAGGTATGGAACTGAATGCTACTGATATTAGCATCAAAAGAAAAGTCAGAAAAAGGCAGTAAATGATGAAAAATGGTAGGGATGGGAAAATTTGATGCTACATCAGGAGAAATTTTAAAATGTGCTTTCAATGATAAGTGGTTACAGTATTTGACTAGGCCTTGGTACCCTGGAGGAAAATAAGTGAATTATGAAATAATGGAAAATTGGCTTGAAATTATGGAAGATTTTGTGTAGAGTTGAAAGTTGGTTGCTGAATATAATAATAGAGGTATTAGAGAGAAAGCAAGCATGACAATCAAGGGAGCATTTAACTAAGCAGGACGTTAGACATGGATATGTGAGACACACACACGGTGTTGCGTAATTATTATATATTCCTTTATAAAAGTATAATAAGCCCTTATAAGGAGGCCTGCATTGGTTGGGGACATGAATGTGAACATAATTTCATTATGGGTGAAGTCACAATGTTGGTTGAGAATGTAAATGATTTGAGTGAATGTTAGTCATATGAATGGTGTAATGAGGAGCAATGTAGGAAACCCTCAAATGATTAAATTTGAAAGGGAAAGGAGAATACAAAATTTTTAATAAACGGAGAAATTAAGCAAATGGGTCAATCTACATATCTTGGTAGAATGATGACTATAGGTGTGAAAACAGATGGAGAAGTTAACATAAGTAATATATGTAATATATATGAGATTTTTTAAATAACAACCAGTTTTATGTTCTATGATAGGACATATTCTATGATATAGGACTGAGAAGGAGAGGCTAATTTTGAAATAGAAATCCATGTTTGTGCTCCAAAAGTCACATACTCTTTCAAATGAGAAAAGACTTCTAGCTATGAAATGAACTGAATTGATTTATATAAGTAGAAATTCAAATTTTTGTAGAAGAGGGACAATGTTAATGAAAATAGATTGTACTTTCACAGTTCAACAGGGACATTAAATTTTACAATTCTGGCAATAAAATATTGAAAAAGCCTGATAGAACCTTTTCAAAATAACATGAAAGAGACAGTGAAGTAAAAGCAAATTCATTTCCAATTCTATCTTCATTTCTACATAGTGAAGATCTGCACATAAATACCTGTACAACGTGGTGTTTCTGTCCAACCATTCTTCGAACACGTAATGAAAGTAGATCCAAGAAGAGCATAACCTGTGTAGCATCGATACTGCACCTTCTCCTGGAGCAAATACTTTGCCTTTATTTCACCAATAATCTGACCATTTTGAATTCGATGGGGAGAAGAACATCTTACATCTAAAATTTAAATAAAAAATTGTCCCATTCAAATAAAATGGACTTGGTTTTCCTAAAGCAAATGTCTGAAAATGTGCTCCCGCTTCTATATCTATTGTTGTCCATACTGTATTGAATCATTTGGAACAACAGGGGACATATGCGAGGCTGTTATTTGTGGATTATAGCTCTGCCTTTAACACCATTTTACCCAACAGGTTGTTTCTTAAAATATCCAATTTGGGTATAAATCAGAGGATTTGTTTTTAGATAAAGGATTTTCTGACAGATAGGCCACAGTCAGTAAGGATGGGATCTCACCATTCTTCTACTCTGATACTAAGCACAGGAGCCCCCCAGGGTTGTGTGCACTCTACATGGGGCTACCCTTGAAAAGTGTTCGGAGACTACAGTTGGTCCAGAAAGCAGCCACACGAGTTATAGTGGGTGCGCCTAGATACACCCACATTACACCAATTCTCCACGAGCTGCACTGGCTCCCTATTGGTCTCCGGGTGCAATTCAAAGTGTTGGTCATTACCTTTAAAGCCCTATATGGCTCAGGGCCAGGCTATCTTCGAGACTGCCTTCTACCACATAGCTCCCAGCGACTGGTAAGATCCCATAGAGTCGGTCTCCTCCGGGTCCTGTCAGCTAAACAATGTCGGCTGACAGGCCCGCGGGGGAGGGCCTTCTCTGTGGCTGTCCCGGCTCTCTGAAACCAATTACCTCCTGAGGTCCGGACCACCCCCACCCTATTGGCCTTCCACAAAGCAGTGAAGACCTGGCTCTTCTGGCAGGCTTGGGGCCGTTGATCTCGTTATAATGAACTTGCAAGACCCAGCCATGAATTGGAATGCATGTGTTTTAACGTTTTTAAAGTTTTTAATGTTTTAATGTTTTTCTTTTAACATTTTTTATGGGATTGTTCACATTGTTTTATTCTTTGTTGTAAGCTGCCCAGAGTCCCTTGGGAGTTGGGTGGCATAGAAATGCGACATAATAAATAAATAAATAAATAAATAAATAAATAAATAAATAAATAAACAAACCCTTTCCTTTATTCCTGTACACACATGACTGCACCCCATTGTATAACACCAATGCAATTATTAAATTTGCGGATGACCTAACAATGGTGGGGCTCATTAATAAGAACAATGAGTCTGCTTACAGAAAAGAAGTAAGGGCTGACATTGTGGTATAAAGAAAATAATCTTACACTTAACACCAAAAAAACTAAAGAATTTATAATTGACTTCAGGAGGAAGAAAGATGTACATTTACCATTGTACATAAATGTGAGGAGGTGGAGAGGGATGGTAGTTTTAAATTTCTGGGCACTTATATCTCGAAGGACCTCTCATGGACTATGAATGTTAACAAGCTTGTGAGGAAGGCACAGAAGAGGCTGTACTTCCTGAAAATGCTCAGGAAGATAAATCCATCTCAGCTTCTGTCCTATTATCGCAGCACCATTGAGAGTGTCCTGACATACTACATTCTTGCATGGTATGGGAGCAGCTCTGTAGATGACAAAAAAGCTCTACAGAGAATCATTAAAATTGCCCAGATTATCATCAAGCTCCAGCTACCAGCCCTGGACGACATTTTCGAATCTCGCTGTTTGAGGAAGTTGCATAACATTCTGAGAGACTCTTCCCATTCTGCTTACAATGTTTTGGACTGTTGCCTTCCGGCAGAAGATACAAAACAATTCAAACTCAGACCACATGTTTTCTGAATAGTTTTTATCCCAGAGCTATAATTGCACTCAACAATGAACTAAAGGGCCACCATCAGTGAGCTGTTGGACAACATTACTTGGTCTGTTGTGTGGATGCTTGGGTGGTTTAGGGGTGGGGAATTGTGATGGGTGGGAGTGTGTTTGGAGATTATTATGCGTGTTGGACATGGTATTTGGGTGTTAAGTGAATTTCGTTATATGGGTATACTGTGTATACACATACAATGACAATAAAGTTATTATTATTATTATTATTCTGAAACCAAAACTGTCAACCCACATCCTATAGCACAGAAAATACAAGAGTGATGCTACAGGCTTGAGGCTGCTTCCCTTTGAGGAGAGTGTGAGGCTACAGACAGAGGAAGCTCCTCCTCTTCCTACAGCACCTGTTTCTACTGATCTTGAAGAAATGAAACCGGGTGCTTTCAATCAATACTGTCATGATATCTGATCAGCCGCAGATTAATGGCAGAGTTGTGCTTGTGTAAATAATAAATAAATAAATAAATAAATAAATAAATAAATAAATAACTGGATTATTCTGCAAGAAATTTAAATCCTTCTATGAACTACATGCAGAAAAGAAGCTATCTAGTGAACCCCTGCATGACGAACTATTCTGGCCTTTTCCCTTCCAATCAGTCTGTCATGAAGCTGGATATCAAAGCAATGAATGCAAGTAGACTGTCTACTGTTGACCTCACCCCATTCCTAAGAGGTCTGTAAGGGGTGTGCAGAAGCGCACCAATGTGCCTACCCTGTCCTAATGTCCCCATCTATTCGTATCCATTTCATGTATTCATAATCATGTTTATACTTATATCTGTTATCTTATACATGCTTTACAAAACAAACAAACAAACAAACAAACAAACAAACAAATTGTGATCCTCTACCCTAGGCTGTGAGGGAGATAGTCTCAATATTCTTTGCTGATGTTCGGAAACCATCAGATCTGGCTGAGAGACAACAGATTAAAGGTTGCTTACTCCGTTCTGTTGCTTTACTATTTTTACAGTTGATTAGACTGAGGATTTTATATTTGGTTTTTATACTCTATATAAGCAGCTAACAGTCTCTAGATTGTGATGGGGTAGAAACAGAGGAAAAATAAATATGCATACAAACTTGATCATTCAAGGTAGGCAAGTCAACCACAGGTGATATTTCCAGACACAAATACTGTAATAATCTAAAATCTATCCCTCATGCTGGGTTTCCATGACCTCACATAGACTGGGTATCTAGGCTGACACCCCCACCCTCCGATTAGGAAATGCTGAAGCAGAGGAAATACTACCAAGGGTATTGAGCTGCATTTCTTCTTGAACAGAAAAGAAGACATTTCAAATTGGAGGAAGTTCAGCTTCATCCTGTCTCCCAGCTCTCAGTGTCTCTGCCCTCTAGAGCTCAAAATACCAGTTACCATTGGCAAGAGTCTCCCCATCCTTTCTAATTATTCTGAAGAATAGTCCTGCAATGAAGTTGTAACTTTTTTTTTCCTGACTAGTTAAAGGCTATATTTTGCTCCTTTTTGCAGGCCACCTGAGGGGGAATGCTGGACTGTGGGTTGGAAGTTGGGCAACTGGGGATGGGTGGAAAAATGACGAGTGTATCAAAATGTCCACAAGCTTATCTATTTGTCAAACAGGAAAATTAAGAGCAACAACACAGGATCAGGTCATTTTTGGTGAATGGTTCAGATTAATAATATTTAATTTCTGCTTTTTAAAAAAAATGTACTCTCCATGTGAATTTTGTGAATCTCAGCAAAAATATTATAGACCATACATTCCTACCTACACATCTTGGCAAGCGTGACCAATTATTTTGTCTATACGTTACAACAGCTGATCCATGTATATCAAAACCATCATTACACTGATAATTTATTTTGTCGCCATTCAGGTACTTCTTCATTGTATCTTCAACTGTCTTTAGAAGGGCATATAACAGCTGTGGCCAGGGGGGCTTTTTGTCAGGTTCACCTGATACGCCAGTTGCGCCCCTTTCTGGACCGGGACTCCCTACGCACGGTCACTCAAGCACTCGTCACTTCTCGTCTGGACTATTGTAACGCTCTCTACATGGGGCTCCCCTTGGGGTACACCCGGAGGCTCCAACTGGTGCAGAATGCGGCTGCGCGGGGGATTATGGGAGTGACGGGGCGCTCCCATGTGACTCCTCTCCTGCGCGAGCTGCATTGGCCTCTGGTGGACTTCCGGGTGCGCTTCAAGGTGTTGGTGATCACCTTTAAAGCACTCCATGGCTTAGGGCCAGGGTACTTACGGGACTGCCTTCTGCCACCAATAGCCTCCCACCGGCCGGTTCGCTCCCACAGAGAGGGCTTCCTCAGGGTGCCATCGGCCAGACAATGACGGCTGACGACCCCCAGGAGGAGAGCCTTCTCTGTGGTGGCACCTACCCTATGGAACAATCTACCCCCAGAGATACGAGTGATCTCCGACCTTCAGATTTTTCGTCGGGCCCTAAAAACTTATTTTTTTCAGTTAGCCGGTCTGTCTTGATTTTAGGGTTAGTTTTAATATTTTAATATTGATTTTAATTGACAAGTTTTAAATTATGGGCCAAATTTATAAATTATATTAACTTTATTTTTTAACTGTGATGTTTGCATAGATGTTTTTATCTTGGCTGTTCACCGCCCTGAGTCCGAAAGGAGAAGGGCGGTATAGAAATTTGAATAATAATAATAAATAAATAATTTCAGCATTTTCAACTATAGGGGGTGTGGGACACGTTGCATCTAAATGGATAGAGGATACAAGACTTCAATTTTCTGAATTGATTCAAGAGAATATAGGCCAAAAATAAACTATGACAAAATATATCATCAATATTAGGCCAGCTAAAGTCACAATATTGTTCACATGTTGATCAGTTCCAATAATGCTTCCATTGGTTATTTTAGTCTAGTCTTCTTTGCCCACACAATGTAAAGAATCATTCAATCTCTGGAAAAACAAATACCTGTTTGTCTGAGTCTGCATAGATTGAAAGACAGCAAGTTTGGCCTCTTTCTTTTAAGCATCACTTTTCAACAATGTTGCTTCAAAAACAATTACCTTGAGAAGTTCAAAAATAAAATTACTGTACCTTTACAAGTGAAGGATCCTACCCATTGTCCTCTTCTACATGTTATTTTAGTAGATTCTTCAGTATCAAATCCATGATTGCATGTATAATTTATTATTTTTCCAGAATCATATTGTTTGCTATATTCTTCCTCCAGTGAAGCATTGGGGATTACTGGGGCCGGACCACATGACTGTTCTGGGGGAAAAAATGAAAAAACAACTTTCAGTATAAATCAATTTATGCCAAGATTTCTTTAAATATTAAACAATAAGCATATCAATAACAGTTTTAAAAAGTTAAGATGCAAGAGCCCTGTTCACCTGTTTACCTTAACCTTTGCAAACAATTCATTCATAGGAGACTGTCTGTTTCAGAAGTCCGATGCATTTTTTAAAATAAAATTCTAAATACAGGTAGTCCTTGAGTCACAATTGAGCCCAAAATTTATGCTGCTAAGTGAAACATTTGTTAAGTGAGTTTGACCCATTTTACAACTTTTATTGCCACACTTATTAAGTGAATCATTGTATTTGTTAAGTTAGTAACACGGTTGTTAAGTGAATCTGCCTTCCCCATTGACTTTGCTTGTCAGGAGTCACATGAGCCCAGGACACTGCAACCGTCATAAATTTGAACCATTGCCAAACATCTGAATTTTGATCATGTGACGATGGGGATACTGCAACAGTTGTAAGTGTGAAAAATCATCATAAGTCACTTTTTTCAATGCCATTGTAACTTTGAACGGTCACTAAATGAATTAGATAATCTATACAATTAAGTCATAAGAGCATACATTAATATTGCATGATTTAAGTATAATTGTATTATGCATATACTTAAATACATTTTCTTTAGCAAGGGAAAAAACCTGAAGAAATTGATTAAAGTTTGGTTTTAGATTTGCATAAATGCTTCTCTGGCCTGATTTTCTCAAAGAGAAACCACAAAAAAGGTTTTGAAGTATTTCGGGAATTTATTAAAACAACATTCTAAAAGCAAATTAATAGAAATCTGCTGATTGATTTGTTCAGTTCTATAATTTAGAAATAGAGTGATTTTTAGACTGTGCATATATGTTTGATTTTCATATAGTGTTTGTGTTTTAGTTTTAACTCTCTGTTCATTGCATAGAGTCACTTTTGTGAGATAGTCAACTATATAAATTATTAAAATAAGTATTAAAACCTTTTTTAAATAAAGTTTTTCTTTATCTTCAAAGGAGGAACCAGGGGCCAGGTTCTGAAGGACCATTGGTCCAGGGGTGAAATGCTCCCGGTTCAGACCGGCTCGGATGAGTAGGTAGCAATGGCGGCGGGCAGTTCGGAGAACCGGTAGCAAAAATCCCTGCCCCCGCCCCCCCATGCCCAGCTGAGCCCCGCGATCATCAAAACCTTTTTTTCCTTTTAAATGGCTCTGACCAGCCAAGTTCTGACATCCCAGCTGAGTTGCCTGCTAATCAGGCAACTCAGCTTGGATCGCCAGAGCCACGTAAAAGAAAAAAAGTTTCTTTTTTTCTCCCCCTCCCCTCTCCCAGCCTCCAGCTTGCTTACCTTAGCTGCTGATCGCATGACGATCGCAATCCATGCATTAGCAAGCAACTGAATCTCCCTGCCTGCAATCAAGCTCATTGGTGAGCAGCTCTTTCTGCCTGCCTGCCTTCCTGCCTAGACTTGTGGACTTCAACTCCCAGCAAAGCTGGCTGAGGAATTCTGGGAGTTGAAGTCCACAAGTCTTAAAGTTGCCAAGGTTGGAGAGCCCTGTTCTATTGGGTAAGTTTTTTTCTCCTTTGGGAGCTTTAAAAAAAAATAGTTAATTGGGGTTTTTTTTAGTTGTTCTTTTTTTAGACCTAGCCATTTAAAGTTTAGGAAGTTTTAAATTTAGCTGCTATTATATAAAAATAAAAATAAAATAAAATAAAATAATATTTGTGCAGCTTTCTGAGATTTAGTGTGTTTCTGTAGTGTCTCACTCTAACTACACAAACACACAAAATCTCACAAAGCTGTATGTGGAATTTTGTGTGTGTAAAATGTGAAAGTTGGTTTTTTGGGCTTTTTGGGCTGTGTGAGGTTCCTGCTTGTTGCAGGGGCCATTTTGGGTCTAGCACAGCTGCTTTTACATTGTGGGTGAGCCAGTTGTGTTGTGTTGTGTTAAAAAAGGGCAAAGAAGTGACATTGACTTGGCCACACTCACCCAGTCACCTTACCAAGCCCGCCCACTAATTAAGCCACGCCCACAGAACCAGTAGCAAAAAATTTTTAGATTTCACCCCTGCATTGAACCGAAGACAGAAGTTATGTCCCATTGAGGCCCTGATAGAAAGCAAATGTACAAAAAGCTAACAACAATTGAAGAAAGCCAGCAGCTGACTTTAGCTTCAAGCACCAGGTCATACTGACAAAAATAATTAAGAAGTCAAGCTAGGAATTATGCATTAAATTTAATTATTGGACCTATTCTTCTTATTTCTTTTAGGTTTGTCTTTTCCTTTTTGTAAAATCTTATACAAGTGTGTGCGCGCACACACACACTAGCATGACATGCTCCAGCCTTTGTCATCTTTAGTTCCATAACTGCAATATCCTGTAACCATCAATTTTGCATTCAAGCCACCCAAAAATGAATGTTTGAGCCCCCAAGCTTTGTCCCTCCACCCTGTCTTGCAAGAGAAACTTTTGAGAGATTATATGTATTTCTGGTAGACTTAGTGAGAAATGATTCCTGTAGATTGGAGAGAAAGGTCTTTGTTTTTCCCAGGGAAAGCATAATGGTCTCCTGCTTAAAAAGGCCCAGCAATTCTAGCAAATATCTAGGAAAGAAAACAGGGCAGCCAGAATAGCACTGAAAATAAAGTGCTTTATAAATAAATAAAGTTATGCTAGTGAAGATTAGACATGGACAGGGCAAAAAAAAAAAAAGCTTTGCACTGTTACTTACTTTGCATTTTTTTTTTTAATTATCATATGGCACTTGCCTAACCTATATACATTCACCATCTCTTCTCTGGAGTGGTAAAAGAGGCCTTTAGGGAAGGCAATCTTTGAGCTGATTTATTAAAGCAGTGACCCTTATTTTGCAGGTTCATCTCAAAAAATAATAGTGGTTGTGGTGTTTTTGGGGGCTTTTTTGCCTGAACAACAGAGGGATGGTGCAGTTGTATGATGTTCACATGACACTTTCTAAGTCCTTTATAAATTGTGAATAAGAGATTTTGAAGTCAGAATCCTGCTCTGATAAGAACAGTTCTGAAAGTATACATGATATTTCACATGAGATTAATGCTTGAGTTCAAAATGTGACATTTTAAGACCTGTGAAATTTCAATATTTATACAAAAACTCCAAATTCCTCGTTTATGCATCTTCATTGTCCCATTTCTAATATCACCATAGGAATGAAAAAAAAAATGCATGGATAACTTTTTTTAGAACTCAAACCCAGTGTTGGCATTTCAATAGAAAAAATTACTATTTCTTACCTTTGCAAACGGGTAGCTCAGACCATTTCAAATTTTCACATTTTACAGTTTTTAACTGACTAATTTCAAAACCTGAAGAGCAACGATACTCCACAGTTTCACCAGGTAAAAATATTGTGCGATTCCCAATGTCTATTATACCATTGTCAATTTCAGGAGGAGATTTACATCGTAAATCTAGAAACAGGAACCACAGGAAGATTTGTTAATGAAAGAAATAAAATATCATAACGACATTTTTATTGTATCTATATAGCAAATCTGTTTTAATGAAACACGATTCAAAAAGCAAATCTTTATGCAAAAAGCAGCCACTAATGGAGAAGTAGTTGTGAAAGACTCAAGATGCTGCCAACCCTTCCATCATAAGCTCCTTCTTGGCCAGGTGATCCATAATGGAGTATGTAGAGCATATACAGCCCTTATGCCTGCCACCATATACAGACACAGGTCAAAGCAGAAATGTAAAGAAATAGGTTTAGCATCCATGTATCAACCCGGGCACAGGCGCGGCGAGGCCGGTCTCCCCGGGGGCCTTCAGGCCTCCAAAGTGGCCGGGCCATTCCCTTGCCAGCTTGGGGCCTCATCGAGTTCCGCGACGCTTTGGCTAGGCTGATTGACAACTACAACGCCGATGAAGACGAGGAGGGCGGTGGTGGCGGGGGCCCCGGAGGTGGAGGAGGAGGTGACGGAGGAGGAGGAGGCCTTTACGGCGAGTTTCCCGAAGGCACCTCCATTGCGGTGGACTCCAAACACTTCTTCTCTGATGTGGGCTGCAACAAGCATGGCGTCTTCCTGCGAGCCGGTGAGGTGAAGCCATCTTATCACAACGTTATCACCGTCCCTAACAAAGCCTGGGTGAGCTCAAAGGAACTTTTTGCTGTTACGCTGACGAGATGTGAGATATCCATTTGTTGCTGGATATATTAATTTTATCCTAAGAGGATGTGTATGTTTGTGGGTGTGAATGGGTTAGGGATAGGTTAGAATTTAATTATTAGAATGGAAGGAACAGGTTTGGAGTGGCTGGAATTAGGGAGAATAAGGGAGTCGGGGGAAGGGAATGGAGTCTCCTCTGCTGAGTGTACAAGCAAAAGCAGATGGGGGCTCAGATGGGAACCCCGGTTCGGTATGAATGCGATGCCTTGTTTGCTGGGGAGGTGGGGGGCCACTGAGGTGGGGAAGGGGATCTCTGGGGGATGGACAGCCGGAATATCATGGTTATGATTGGGAGAGTAGATATGGTGGGAGCCAAGGGGTAGGCCGGTCTCGGGGAACTCGGACTCGCTACATCAAAGCAATTACTTGTTCCGGCCCCTTTGGTTCTGGTTCACCGGGCACACCTCATATACCTGGTGACTTGGGATGTCAGGGCCCTGGCCTCAGGCTGCTGCTGTTTAATGCCAGGTCTGTTGTTAACAAGGCTCCCCTCGTTTGGGACTTAATCCTGGAGGAGGGGCCTGACCTGGCATGTATAACTGAGACCTGGCTAAGCCAGGAGGGGGGGTTCCCCTCTCTGAGATGTGCCCAGACGGGTTTGGGCACATCTGCACAGGGCAGGGGTGGCAGCTATTGTCCAGAAGAGCCTTTGTCCTCGCAGGATCCCTGCCTCGGAGATTGTTGGGTGTGAGTCTCTCCTCTTGAGTTTGGATTCAAGGGTTCAATTGGACTTGTTGTTGACATACCTGCCTCCCAGCTGCATGACAACAGCCCTGCCTGTGCTGCTAGAGGCAATAGCTGGGTTGGCGGTGGAGTTCCTCAGGCTTATGGTACTGAGGGACTTCAACCTACCATCACTTGGCAATTCTTCAGATGGGGCTCAGGAGTTCATGGCTTCCATGACAACCATGGACCTGACCCAGGTAGTTCAGGGTCTGATCCATGGGGGGGGGGGCACACGCTCGACCTGGTATTTCTCTCGGAGTAGTGGAGATATGATCTGGAATTAAGGGGTATAGAGGTCTCTCCCTTGTCGTGGTCAGATCATTTTCTGTTGAGATTGGACTTTAAGACGCCACTCCTCCATTGCAGGGAGGCGGAGCCAATTAAGTGGTTCCACCCCAGATGCCTAATGGATCCTGAAGGGTTTCAGAAGGAGCTTGGGGAAATACCTGACTCCCTTGTCCACAGTCTGTCCAAAACCCTAGTGGCTGCCTGGCATAAGGCAGCATCTGGAACATTGGACTGGATTGCACCTTTGTGGCCTCTCAATGGCAGCGGATCCAGGAAAGCTCCTTGTTTACTGAGGAGCTCCGGGAGATGAAGCACCAGAAGAGACGTCTAGAGCGACACTGGAGGACCAGTAAATCCGAATCCAACCGAACAGTTTTGAACACTTTTGAGAACCTTTGTTAGAACTTACTTAGTGGCGATACAAGCGGCAAAATGTTCACATTTTTCCACACTTATTGCATCCACGGATTCTCGTCCAGCCGCCCTATTTAGGGTAACTCGCTCCCTCCTTAAGGTTGTGGGAACGGAGGAGCCCTTGCATGGTAGAGCTGAGGAATTTGTGCAGTTTCTGTTGGATAAAATCACTCAGATTCGGATGGACCTGGACTCTGATTGGGCAATACCGACCGAGATGACGGGGGCGGATCTTAGTCCTATTGTGTGGGAGGAGTTTGAGCCAGTGACTCCTGAGGAAGTGGACAAGACTGTAGGGGCGATGAGCTCCTCCACTTGTTTGTTGGACCCATGTCCCTCCTGGCTGGTTTCGGCCAGCAAGGAGATGGCATGAGGCTGGCTCCAGGCTTTAGTTAATGCATCCTTGAGGGAGGGGTCCTTCCTGCAGCCATTAAAGGAAGCAGTTGTAAGGCCCCTCCTCAAGAAGCCTTCCCTGGACCCAACAGAATTAAAAAACTTTTGTCCAGTCTCCAATCTACCCTTTGTGGGAAAGGTTGTAGAGAAAGTGGTGGCACTTCAGCTCCTGCGATCATTGGATGAAACGGATTATCTGGACCCTTTTCAGTCCGGCTTCAGATCTGGCTACAGCACAGAAACTGCCTTGGTCACACTGATGGATGATTTCTGGCAAGCCCGAGACAGGGGCATTCCTCTATCTTGGTGCTACTTGACCTCTCAGTGGTTTTCGATACCATTGACCATGGTATCCTTCTGGGGCGACTAAGAGAGCTGGGAGTGGGAGGCACCATGTTGTGGTGGTTCACCTCCTATCTCTCTGGTCGATCACAGTCGGTGCTGGTAGGAGGACAGAGGTTGTCCCCTAGGCCCCTCGTCTGCAGGGTGCCTCAGGGCTCGGTCCTCTCTCCCCTCCTATTTAACATCTACATGAAACCACTGGGTGAAATCATCCAACAACAGGGGTAGGATATCAGCAATATGCTGATGATACCCAGCTGTATATCTCCACCCCTCGTCAGTTCAGTGAGGTGGTAGATGTGATGTGCTGGTGCCTGGAGGCTGTGAGGATCTGGATGGGAGTAAACAGGCTCAGACTTAACCCAGACAAGACCGAATGGCTCTGGGTATTGCCCCCTAAAGACTATGTTGATTGTCCATTCTTGGTTCTGGGGGGAGAGAAAGTGCCCCCCTCAGAACGGGTTCGCAATTTGGGTGTCCTTCTAGACTCACAGCTGAGATTGGAACAACATCTGACAGCTGTAGCTAGGGGGACCTTTGCACTGGTTCATCTGGTCTACCAACTGCGACCCTACTTGGACCAGGAGGTTCTCCTCACAGTCACTCATGCCCTTGTCACCTCACGTTTGGACTATTGCAACACGCTCTACATGGGGATACCTTTGAAAAGTGTTCAGTTGGTCCAGAATGCAGCCACGCGAGTTATAGTGGGTGCACCTAGATACAGCCACATTACACCAATTCTCTGCGAGCTGCACTGGCTCCCTATCGGTCTCCGGGCGCAATTCAAGGTATTGGTTATTACCTTTAAAGCCCTACATGGCTCAGGACCAGGTTATCTTCAAGACTACCTTCTACCACATAGCTCCCAGCAACCGGTAAGATCCCACAGAGTCGGTCTCCTCTGGGTCCCGTCAGCTAAACAATGTCAGCTGGCAGGCCCGTGGGGGAGGGCCTTCTCTGTGGCTGCCCCGGCACTCTGGAACCAATCATCTCCTGAAGTCCGCACCGTCCCCACCCTATTGGCCTTCCGGAAAGCAGTGAAGACCTGACTCTTCCGGCAGGCCTGGGGCTCTTGATCTCGTTATACTGATCTTGCAAGACCCGGCTACAAATTGGAGTGTATGTGTTTTAACATTTTAATGTTTTAATGTTTTAATGTTTTAATGTCTTCTTTTAACTTTTGTCTGGGATATTGTTGCATTGTTTTATTCTCTGTTGTAAGCCGCCCAGAGTTGCTTGGGAGTTGGGCGGCATAGAAATGTGACAAAATTAATAAATAAATAAATAAATAAATAAATAAATAAATAAATAAATAAACAAACAAACAAACCCTGATCTGACTCTCAGAGAAAGACAAAGGCACCATGTACAATGTGCAAAAGAACCTGATCAGTCCCTTGGAATAGAGCACACCAGTGGTGGGCTGCCCCCGGTTCAGACCAGTTCACAAGAACTGGTAGTAAAACCGGTGGGAGGCTCCACCCACTGACCTGGATGTCATCATAGGCCATCTGCGCATGCACAGAAGTGCATGGGCACGATGCAAACCGGTAGTAAAGGTAAGTAGAACCCACCCCTGGAGTACACACGTATATAGAGAGGCCACTGTGGATAAATGGCTGTGAAGAATTCCATAAACCATGCTCTGAATGTTATCCTGACCTTTTTGCTTCTTATCTATAAGAAGCAATATTTACTTTATCTATAATGTCCAGTTTCTTTAAAATAAAGGTAAAACTGAGCATACAAACCAAGACAGCGTGGAGGTGTTTGCCATGTTCCATTTTCACACTTTATCTTTTGTGGGCCACGAAGAAGGAAATGTTCTTGACATTTGAAGCTAACTTCGTCTCCGCTCATGTAGATTCGCATCTCGGCTATATTGATGGCATTGGGAAGCTGAGGTGGTGAAGGGCAGATTCCTTTAACAAAACAGTTTATGATTAGAACTTGATTAGGATTAGGGCTGAAAATTATCTCATTTCTACTTCACCCAAAGAAGATTAATCCTAAGTATTTTCTTAGGAGGCTTTTATGTCAAATCTCTTGTTTATTGAGATTGAGAATGCCATAATCACAAAGAGATTGAAATTCTAATTATATTTGTATGATACTATTATCAGGGCTTATTTTAAATCAGTCTTTCTTCATCCAGTTGGTAAATGGCTGTGTAGCAGAGCTGGCAAATAAAGAAATAAAATATCATAATCTCAAGTAATCTTTAGATTTTTAGAAACTTTCCATACATTTGATTATGATATTCTTCTCTCTTTGGCAACTGGGTCTTACAGAAATTTGTGGCTCTCATTTTTCTTGACTGCTGATGTCCTCAAGTGATCCTGGGGAACTAGTTTTGTGTATCACAGCCATAAGATTCTGCTGATCCACAGGCTTCTATCCTTATTCCTGTCAGTCAATATTTGCCTTAAGTTTCAGGAGATATTTGTTTGTTTGACAGTGTTTTGCAGATAAACACTTATGATAAGAATTAACAGCATGCAAAAATTAATCACTTTAAAAGTCAAATAGCAATTGGACACTAATAATAGTGTCCAATTTACCTTAACAATAAATCTAAGATACAGGACATGCAATTAGTCCATAAATGTTCTGTGAAAGAGATCAGTTTGGAACATTTTCCAAAAGAAAAATGCTATAACCATAAGACTGATACTACTATTGAGAAACAGTGACTTTATATCTCAGTCCTCCCCCCTCATTTCATGGAAGTTGAGTTCCACTAGCACTTTGTCCACGTAAACTGGCTGACTGCAATTAGAGACTTGCAGGTATCCAAGTCCCAAACTATATAGGTTTTATAGATCCACACTAAGAATTGACCCAGAAATCTATTGGGAACCAGTGACAGGCCCTATGTGCTATTCCTTCCTTTGCCAGTCTCTCATTGTCTATGAGGTAGACTGCTTGCATAGTGAGAATCCTTGACTAATCACTTCATCCTGAAAAAATCTTCTCTAAGATTTAGCACCTAACAGCATGCTCAGATTAGATCCCCAGTCGTTGTTACATAGATTTCCCTTTCCACAATGATACAGAATGCCAGGATTGACCAACTGGGGAACAAATAACAACAACAACAAAACTACAGATATCATTTCCTATCAGACGATAGCAAATCTTTTATCCATTTTTCTCTCAATCATTCTTTTCTGCTATCTGCTCTCACATTTGTCTTCATATCCTCCAGTCTGTTTTTCCACAAACTAATATTTCAGGACCCAAATTTAAATCATGATGTCTGTTTCTTCCAATTCTAACCCTTTGCTGTTACCTAGTACTTATAATTCATCTTTAAACATTTCACCAGAAAACTCTCACAAAAGAGCCATTTGTTCCCTGTTATCACACTAGAACTTTACTACAATCATGAAACTCTCAATGATACTTATAAAACAACTATAATAAAAGACATATAAGATCAAAACCAATTAAACAGTTACCAGGTCTACAAATAAGACCTGGTCTTATTTTCAGGGAAACACAGTAGTGTTGTTCTAACTGAATAAGACCTGGTCTTATTTTCTTTTGGGGCCCATTTTTTGGAGATGTCTTACCCGCTTATTTTAGGACTATCACAGCCAGGCCTCCTGCATGGCTCATTGTGCTGATGCCATTGTTCACGGCGTGAGGCTGCACGAGTGAGTGGCAGCAGTGGCAGGATGTGGCACACAGTGCCCTGCTGCAAGCAGCAGCACCGGCACGACGAACCTTGCAGTGTCCTGCCATGACTAGCGGCACCAGCATGATGCCCCACATGGCTTCCAGCCGCGAGCAGCCACAAGTATCCACAGAAGAAGTCGGACATTGGTGCAACATTTATCCGGGTGTGGGAGGCTTGGCTGTGGCCGTCTTAAGGTAAGTGAGTGTGGGGCAGCTCCACCCCCCATCCCCACCCTAGCTTGATTTTTACACATGTGCCTTGCCCTACTTTGTATAACCAGATGGTGGGCAGGGCTTAATTGGGGCTTATTTTGGGAAGTAAGGCTTATATTAGGCACAGTCGTGAAAATCGGACTAGGGCTTGTTTTCGGGGTAGGCCGCATTTTTGGGGAAAAACGGTAATTACATAAAATAGCAATATAAGTCACTATTGCAATATTGTTTTACTTTAAGGCCACAATTGGTGAAGCAGAAGGAGCCATCAAAGCTTTGTAGTGATGACATTTATACACTAGTGAAATTTAATTGTATTGCTCTTTGGCATATATAAAAATAGTTTGCAGGATTGATCATAAATTAGATTAAGCTGGACAAGCTGATATTGAACTATACTATGAGGAAAGGCCACCAATTACCACAAAGACAGGTAGCTAGTTGAAATCATTCATCTAATCAAGGCAAAGTTTACCCATTCATCACAATGTTTGCTTCTCTACGAACTGAACAAAAATAAGATTTAATTAATGCAAATGTAGTTAGGATGTCTCCCAGATTCCTACAACTTTAGAAAGGAATGAAGACATTGTTTGTAACTTGAATATTAAAATAGTTACATTTTATTGCAATATGTTTCTTATCAATTTATAGGTTTTTTTACATTTATTGTAAATTAACTGACTTGGAAGAATTTGTAGAAGGACAGAATATACTGTATGTATTGTTTTCCAACAAAATATTTATCAATAAATAGAAAAAAATGAATGATTTTTCCTTATTGAAGATTTTTTTTGGAATTAACTAGGAGTGATGTAATGATCCAATGGTCCTCTTAAGCAGCAGAAATTCTGAAACTTCTTCCATTGAGGTTTTTTTTTGCTAGGTCAAGAAATCTGTATGGATGTCTCTATGCAAGTAGCAAAAGTCAAAGATGAATTCCGTACTAGATTTGCATGCTTTTGTTCTATGTAAATTCACTTAGGTTGCTGAAGACACAAAAGACTCAAAGCGAAGAACCTTTGTAATGTGACAAATGACATTTTATCACTGAATTTGCCTAATGGGGAAAAGTCGGCAAAAAGTATGCTGTCCAATGTAGGCTAGTAATCTGTGTTCCACAACTGAGGTGGATTGGCTGCTGTGAAGGAAACAAAATAGCTGCTAAGGAAGAAACCAACTGATTTTAAGACTAATGCTGTATTTCCTTTTATCCTTGGATTGTTGAGAAGGATTTTTTCTACATGGCAAAATTATCTTTTCTCATTGCATATCAGATTAGACAAAGCATGCACAACTCATGGGACCTTAATGGGGTGTTGCAGAAGAAACTGTGTGCCATCAAAAGATGTTACATAGGAAGACAGTTCTCAAGTGTGCCCCATTTTTATTTTTTAGATATGATTAACGTCATCCTATTGAAGAAACTATAAACTTGTACGTAGCATGCAAACGATACCTTTACACCGTGGCTCAGGAAGCCATAATCCATTAACACATTTTGTTTGATGCAGATTGGAACCACAGCGGTACTTTGCAAACTTGTTGGTCTTAAACTGCTTTGAAGTCTGAACAGTTGGTTGAAAGACTGCATACTGTGGACGTGTACAACTTCGTGGATTAACTAACAATTCAAATATTGTTACATAAGTATTTATATAATAAATCCATTATTCTTCCTTCTATGTACATACTCCATTCTTCTTCTTCTAGATCTGATTTTATATTCCAAGTATATCTATCAAAAATATACTGATCAATATATGGTTTATTCATCTGTTATCTACTCTGATTAACAGATTATAGACATCTCTTTCTACTCTCCTATATAGGATTTTAGATTTGATGTGCTCCTCAAATTAAATTTCAGAGAGATAAGGCAGAGAGTTGCCTTTAATGAGATGGGCGGCATACAGGTTGGATTGATAAACAAACAAACCAATAAATCAATAAACCTGGATAATCTTATCCCTTTCCTTTTTGATCCCACTCTGAATTTCAAGGCTACTAGTTATAGATCTTCCCTATTGTGAGGCACATAGGAATCTTAATCTATGGTAGACTGTCTTGAAAACCGTTCAATAAAAAAACCGTTCAATAAAAACTATAGGTTGACTCCTCTTTTCTGTGACAGCCCTTCAAATATTGGGACACTGCTGTCACGTCACTCCTAATCCTCCTCTTCGTTAGATTAGACATGCCCAGTTCCTGCATCCATTCATTGTATGTTTTAGCCTCCAGTCCCCTAATCATTTTTGCTACTCTTCTCTACATCCTTTTTAGAGTCTCAACATCTTATTTTTTTTTATCAAAGTAACAAAACTGGATGCAGTATTCCAAATATGGTCTTACCAAAGCAGTATAAAGCAGTACTAACACTTCATGTGATCTTGATAATATTCCTCTGTGATAAAGCCTAGGACTTCATTGGCTTTTTTGGCAGCTGCAGCACACTGCTGACTCATATTTAAGTGGTTGTCCACTGCTGTTGAGCTACATGCCACCTATTCTATACCTATGCATTTGATTTTTCTTGTCTAACGGTAAAGACATAATCCCACCAGGATTATATTTCAGATTGAATCATTTTCAAAAGCACTAAAATATTGCTTTTTCATAGGCCCTATGAAAATCCTCTTTAAATAGGGATCAGAAAGGAAAAATAAGATGCCTGTGAACCATACTGGCATAAACCAATTCAATATAACCTATACTTCCTAGCAGCAATTCCCATTGTTATCCCACTGAATCACACTTCTGAGCAATCATGTCAATAATAAATACTGATGTATTCCAAGACAAGCCTAAAATTCATTTCTGTAGGTTTATTAGCTTACCAAGACATGAAGGTACTTCCCACTGCCCATGAAGACACTTAGCTAGGTTGGTCCCAATAATGGAATATCGTTGTAGGCATCTGCATTCCACGGTGTCACCATGCCTGTATATGGATGACTTAACATTGAGAAAAAATCCATTTTTAATTGTTGAAGGTCGTCCACAAGTTTTTACTTCCTCTGTTGAAAGCAGCAGAAAAGGTATTATTACATAAAGGTATTAATAATTTAGCTTCTTCTAACAATTTGCCGCTCTGTTTCATGTACCCACTGTAACTCCATTATCAATCAATCAATCAAAAAATAAAAATAAAACATTATGGACAGTTTTTATTTTTTTCAGTTTTGTTAGAGGCCTTTAATATCTCTGACAGAAAGTTCTGGTCAAATGAAGGAGACAAATATATGTGAACATCCACATTCTACTGCTAACTCTCAATTTGTACTATTTTACCATGATTTAAATATTTTTATTGCTAATTATTTAAATCATTTGCTGCCATTTTTTGTCATTATTTAATTTGCAACACTGAAGTCTCAAAATCTGAGGTGGTATTTTTAATATGAATTGGTGAACCAGCTAGCTACATTAAGCCCACGTTCATTTTATTTCCAATACTTTGTCCCAAATTTTCCGAATATCATGCTACCTCTAGCAATGTCTGAGTTTATTATTTGTTCTGCTGGAGCTATGGAAATGCTACAGAGAGAAGAACAGCTCTCAATTTCTACTTCCTGTTGGAAGGAACAAAGACTCAAGTATTAGAACTAAGCACAGGAATATATTCATGACTCATGAGATTATTAGACTAAATCAGAATACTTTAATTCCTCTATAATTTTGTTACTTAAACACTGGCAAGTAATCTCACCCCTTTCATTCTCTTCGAATAATGTATTGGAATCTGTTCTGAAGGAAGATTCCAGTTTGCACACCATGGAACACTCCCACCACCACTCCCCCTCCCAGATAAGTGCAAGAAACTTCCATGTTACATTTACAAGTCTGTCTGCTTATATTTCTTCTTGTGAAGACATCTTTCAAGCAGCTGCTGCTTACCTTTGCATGATGGTAAGGGTGCCCATTCACCATCCACACACTCTATGATTTTTGATCCATATAGTGCAAATGAGATCTCACACTGAACTTCCAACTGATCACCATGCTGAAATACTGCTTTAGGTTCACCAGTAACTATGCCATGTGAAATGATGGGTAATGCCGGACAAGGTTTAACATTTTCTAGAAAAAAGAGAATATCACTTTTGAGTGTTTACTCAAGTCCCACAGGGATATGCTTGAATTTTATTATTGTTATATCTATTGCAACTATTACAACAACCTCAGGACCAAAAGCAGTAGAAGAACAGTAGTAGACAATGTTTGTTAAAAATGTCAACATAGGTCTGGTGTCCAAGAGTATATATTAGAAATAACTTTAAAAACATAACTAAGTAGATTTTTGTGTCTACTATTGCTATCTGTTACTCATTTCCTCCCTTACCCTCAAAAAGGTGCAAAGACATGTGAACAAAGACATATAAAGTTGTAGTAATAGCTAGAAACGCTCTTCAGCAAAGTCTACATTTGAGTTTTCAATAATTGTCTTCTTCAAAGCATGTGGAAAGTTAGAAGAGGATCAACTCTCCTGACTTGGTACTAACCAACAGGGGAAAAATGAATGAATAAAACATGGGAATGAACAATGTATTAGAAAGTTGAGGAAAGTTATATTTAGAACCAAGTGCTCCATTTTAAGAAAATTAATGCTGTACATGGTCAAGCATTTATCTTAAATGCCTAGAAGGAATCCCAAGAGGGCCAGTTGGCTAAATATCAGAGCAAAGACAATTTTCTCTTTCAGATTAAATACTGAAGAAAACTCAGAAGTAAGTAGTTTTTGTTGTTGAGTCATCCATGGCTGAAAGAAAAGGAACCTTTGATACCTTCAATCACAGTAACATCCTGGACTAGTTTAGGAACTTGGGAAGTGGGGCACTTATTGAGATGTTTCTTCTTTTTCCAGGGCTGGTTCCAGTCAATGTAAGGTGGAGCAGTGTAGTCTGAACCTCTTGCTTAGTGGGGCGACTAAAGCCTTAGCCCCATCCCTTTCTAAAGATCTTTATGAAGCTGTTGGGGGAGGTCATTCACCAATTTCTATGCAGTATTATCCTATTTTAATTATACCTAGTTGTACATTTCTGTCCCTAGTTGTTCAAGTGAAACTGTCACAGTTTTGTCACTGTGTTCAGATGGATGTGAGGGTCTGAATAGGGAAGAACAGATTTTAGATCCAGCCTAAACAAGATCAAGTGGCTATGGATTATTTACCTTATCAGTCTTAGACCTGGAAAGATATCAATCTTGACTCTGAGTGGAATTGCACCTCTTTGCTTGGGTTCAGTTCATACTTCTTGCACACATGGCTCCTGTTTAAAGTGGCAACTGTGGCTGGGGAGCTTTGCAAAGCTTCATCTTGCATACCAATTGTGCTTGATCCTGACCAGGGGTGGTTTCTACTTACCTTTACTACCAATTCACAACAGGATCACACGCGTGTGCGCGCTCGCTTCACTTGTGTGCATGCTTTGCTTATGCACATGCACAGAAGCTTTTGCACATGCGCATGATGACATCCAGGGCAGTGGGCAGGGCCTCCCACCGGTTTTACTACCAATTCTTGTGAATCGGTCTGAACCAGGGGCAACCCACCACTGATCCTGACTCAGACCAAGAAAGAGACATCATAGAAGGCTAGAATGCATTTTATTAATATTGCATATAGCTAACTTGCAGATTTGAATGTTTTTCCCCTCCTCCTTCTTTTATATGTTGTGTAAATTAAACTGGTTTTTGTACATCTGCCCCCTCATTTGGGCTTCTGCAATTTTTATTTCCTCGCTGACTTAGTAACAGCTCTTCTCTCTCTCTATCAAGGTCAACTTCTTTAGTTTTTATAGGGGTAATTCTCACAGTCATTAATGCCTTAGTAACCTTCTGATTGAATTATTGCAATGTGCTGTACATGGGACTATGAAAATTCTGGAAAATTCACTTGTTCCTGAATGTAATGATGTGGGTAATTATGTACGTCTCTCATTTTGCCCATATGACATATATACTCTGTGAGCTGTCATGGCTCCCAATAGGCTTCAAAGTGGAATTGAAAGTGCTAGTTACCATCTATAAAGCCCTACATGGGATAGGATTGGCTATTTGCAGGGCCAACTGCTCCCAAGTGTATATATTGATCTGATTTCCCTCAATGAATAATGTCATCTTATGGCACCCAGGTTGTGTGCTTTTCTGAGGGATGCACCAGCCTTTTTGAAACATTTTCCCCCAATGGAAAATTGATCCTCACCTTAAACACCTTTAGAAAAGCAGCTAAGATCTTTCCTTTCTGCCTTTTGGTTAGGAAAACCAGATTTCTCAAATGACGAGTTTCTTACCACCATTTTATTTTCATATAAGGTGTTAATGGAATGTTTTTATTATTTGTTGATCATTTTATCTCTTTTTGTATCCTTCTTGAGCAGGGGGTTATACTAGAAGACCTCCAAGTTCCCTTCCAACTCTGTTATTCTGTTACTACTTTATATATTTTCTTTATGATATTCTTAATATTTTTTCTTTTCTATATCTGTTTCTTTTTCCATTTTTTCCTGCACTTTCTATTTTCCTTTTTTAGTTTGTATTTTTACTGTCGTAATTGTAATCTTTTATAAAGTTCAATAAAAAAATTGTATATTATTTAACAATTACAATAAAGAAATGGACTTCAAATACAGCTGCTACTTGTCAATACAGGAGAATTGTCGTTTCTTTCCTTTCGCAATATACATTTCTGATTTTGTGTAGCTGGTCAGTTTAATATTACAATAGATTTGTAATTCTGCTATCTGACTTCTTTTTGTGCTTGGTTATGTTAAAATTACATTCAAAAGTCCTATTAATATAATGAAGAAGAAATAATCCCCTTGCCGCTAAAATACAAAAAAAATCTAAAAAACAATTAATATTACTATTCATATGAACATTTTCTTTTCACAATTTAACAATACAGTTGTATATGTATAAATGAAGATGTGAGAGATCCATCCTGCTAAGACAAATCTGTTTACTGGCCACTGATTAGCTTTCCTTATACAATCTAAGAAACAGAACATATTTTTAGAAAAACCTATCCCCTAATTTCCCTCTTCACACCTCAAATACAGTAATAATTTTTAAATTGCCCATTTTTACCTTTACATATTGGAGGCTGTGGAGACCATCCAAAGTGATAACATTGTGCAGATTCAGAGCCAACTCTTGTGAATTCTTCATTACATTTAAAATGTACCACCATTTTATGATGAAATATGTCCTCTCTTGGTTCAATTGTGCCATTTTCCAAAAATGGAATATTACATACTATGGCTATACAAATGTTGAATAAAATAGAATAAGGTTATTTCAGAATGAAACTGCTTGCCAGAAAGTTTGAGACACTTATGTTTATATATAAAATAAACATTATTTTATATTCCTTAAGTGCAATATGAGTTCGACTATATATTCCTCAGAGTTTCCCAGTAGATTGTCATCCAGAATACCTTATGGCTTCTGAGGGCACTACTCTACAAGTTACCAGATGTGAGACCCTGTTCAGTAAATTGCACTCTAGTGATTAATTGGGATTGTTGCTGTAGTTCCTACTGTACAATAAACTCCCTACCTGAGCTCCTTCATTCCATTTCTAGGATGAAAGTGTGGTTCCCCAGACTTTAGAGGACTTCAATTTGCCTTCTCTGGGAGTGGGATCAGATGGCTCAGGAGTTCATGCTGATCTTGATGGTCATGGGCTTATCTCGGATCATCCGGAGACCATCCAGAGTGGGATAATGATCACACTCGAGATCTGGTTTCCTTTGGAGTAGTGGCTGTGTGATTTGGAATTGGGAGAGCTTCCAGTATCTTAAATCACACCCTGATTACTATGGGATTATCTAGTGCCTCTATGGGTCCATTAGATTGGTCTGTCTTAGATGATGGATACATAGGTTTCAGGAGAGCTGGGCAGTTATTCCTGCTCATCTGCTTTACGGTCCATCTGAAGACTTGGTCACTGGTTGACCACTGGGGGTGGGGGCTGAGGCATTGTATCAGATAGCAACAATGCAACCTTTCCTCTCAAGAATCCTGCCATTTCTCATGGCTTATGAAAAAGCTGAGGGAGATGATCGGACAGAAGAGAGTATTTATGGCACTCAGCAAAGAACAAATGTGACCAAATATGGGTTAGAGCCTCTATTAAGGTTTATCGTGTGGCCGTAAGGATGATGAAGCTTCAATGCTTCTATACCCCTACTGCATGCACTAGGATAGTTGCTCCATGGCCCTGTCTAAGGGTGACACAAGTCCTTTTGAATAAAGGGGGGTTTGAAAAATGTTTTGTAGGAGCATATGGAGAAATTCGCTCAGAATCTGTTAGAAAAAAAATGCTCAGATAAGTTCACAATTAGATGCCAGCCTTGTTGCAGGTCCAGAGTAGATGCCTGGGAAGAAGTCTCTTATTTAGAAGCAGTTTGAACTGTTGGACCTGACAAAGTGGACCAGGTACCTAGGAATGGGAGTTCAGCCATCTTCTCTATAGATACATGTCCCTTCTGTCTCATTAAAGAAGCCTGTATGAGACTTTAGCCACTGCTAAATATTGGACAATTTTAGCCCTTGTTTTGGAAAGGTGGTTGAGAAAGTTGTTGTACACAGCTTCAGATTACCTTGTGTTTGGGAAATAGAGCCAGCTGCTCTGCCCTTTGGCCTCCTTATAGAGTGGGGGACAGGATAATGCCATTCCAGAAGTGGGACCATTTCAAAACTGCCACAATTCAGCATTTTCAGCTTTAGCAGCACCTAATTATTATGATTATCAAGTCTTATGAAACTAACAATCTTGTGATTAATCTTTAAAAATATTTCTCAATCAATCAATTTGATTTGTACATATATACCCATTAAGATAACAGCGTTCCGTGTGCCTTTGGCATTTAGTCATGCCAGCCACATGATCACAGAAACGTCTTTGGAGAGCACTGGCTCTTTGGCTTTGAAACGGAGAGGAGCACCGCCCCCCCAGAGTTGTGAACGACTAGCACATATGTGCAGAGGAACCTTTACCTTTACCTTTTTACCCATCAAAATAAATGTCAATGTCAAGTAGAATAGGTCAAATAAGGAATTCGAGCTGTTTTAACAGTATTTCAATAGATATTAAACTTTGCATTATTCAATAAAAATTATATCTTGGACATTGGACTAAATTGCATTTGTATAGAAAAGAAATCGGTAAATTAACCTATTATCAGAGATTAAATCAGATTATGTTTCAATCAAACATGTTTTGGCAATGCCTAAAATCATTAAATTAGGCCATGTTATTGGTGGTATCTTCCTTCTTAGGATTTTTCCTAGTGTTGCTTATTTTGCATTGTGCTTGCCTAGTCACACAGTAAAGCTGTCAATGCACAATATGATGAGGATTTTTATTTTTCAGCTTGTCTCATAGCCTGATGCTTATTGGTCCAAGGTTACCCAGCTGTTTTCTGAATTGAGGGGAAGACTTAAAACTGGATTTCCCTGCATTTAGTCCAGTACCATTACACCTTGCTGAATCTCCCAGGCATAAACTATAGATGGATGATTATAATGAGATATGGTTATCCATTTTAATATTTATATTATTTTAAATTATTTATTTAACATCTGTGAGTATATGATAAATAGATTATTATTGAGAAAGTTATAGCTAATATTTAGAAATTACTGGAAGAACAAAGGGGAGAAAATTAAATAAACAATTTAATTATTCTACTTTTTTTTAGTTTCTATTTGAAAAGCCAATTTCTGAAAAATAATTTAGGATTACAATACTTTTAAGTATATATAAATATAAATGCAACATTATGGAAATCATCAGGAAAATATTCTTGATGAACTGATTTAGACAACTGGATAATTAGACTGGTGTTTCATTAACTTACCCATACAGCTAGGAGTAGGTTCCCATCCTTTTTCAGTGCATGCTATGGTGTCATCGATGGTACTTTTAGTGATTTCAAAACCCTCTTTACATTCATAGTGAAGTTTGTCTCCAGGAAAGAAAACAGACTTAGTTGTGTTGAAACTAAAATCACCTTCAGGTGGCTTTAAGCATGTCTCTGTGGAATCAAAGAGTGAATATTATTAATGTCTCACTATTCTTTTCTCATGAGTCTAAGTTATAAGCTCAACAATTCTCACCAAGGAATGACCTCTTAGGTATAGGCACATGCACAAAGCAAATGATGAGTTGCTATAAATAAGCTCTCACTGCTTCACACTAGTGATTTTGGCAAACATAGTTAGTTGCTTTTTAACCAAGTTAGTGGATCACATTAGACAATCTGGTCTTGCAGACTGCTTCACTGACCCTTTCAGGATTCTAGCATCTGAACACATATACATAGTTTTTCAGGATTGTGCTGTAGTTGTGGCTACCTACCCTGCAGACAAGTCGCTATGTGAGCACTTTGTGTCTTTCAACAGTTTTTGTTTTTGAATCTGAAGTAAATTTTGTGCTTATTATATGTTGTGAAGAGAACATGGCAGATGTTCAACAAGTTTTCTTGCCCTTTTGCAAGTTTAAGGATATTTAACTCTCTGTAAATGGAAAATCCATAATATATGTTTTCTGTTTGCATCTATAGGATATTTGTGCCATAAGCTCTTGGGAGGACAGGAAATAAAATGCAAATTGTATGTTTACAATAAAAGGGTACACATATTTAGATTGCAAGTTATTTTTATCAAATCATGAACAAAACAATAATTTTATACTATGAGCCTATAGTTAGACTTCTTGAAGAGATACATTTACAAATTTGATTTGATTTTTTTTGACCCTTGATTCAGTAGTACATGTCAAACTACTTCTAAAACTAAAATCTTATGGCATTTCCAGATCCCTGCATAAGTGGATAGCTGTGTTCTTATCAAATAGGCAACAAGTAGTCAAAATAGGGAACACCCTATCAAACCCTGCACCTGTTAACAGTGGTGTCCCCCAAGGAAGCGTTTTAGGAGCCACACTCTTTATACTTTACATAAACGACCTTTATGGTCACATTTATAAGCAACAGCGTTCTCTTTGCTGATGATGTAAAACTATTCAACACCACCAACAATACTGCTACCCTACAAAAAGACCTTGACTATCTGTCAGAATGGTTAAACAATTGGCAACTCCAAATCTCAACCAACAAATGCTCTGTCTTATACATTGCCAAAAAATTCAAAACACAAAATGCAAGTTGGGCGGATACGACCTTGTAGACGACCCTCACTCTGTCAAGGACCTTGGAGTACTCATCTCAAATGATCTAAGTGCCAGAGCTCACTGTAACAGCATTGTTACAGTGGCATTAAAATTTGTTAACCTAATCTTGCGTAGCTTCTTCTCCAGTAATATTGTATTGTAAACTAGGGCATACAAAACCTTTGCTAGACCAATTCTCGAATACAGCTCATCTGTCTGGAACCCGCACTCATATCGGACATTAATACAATTGAGCAAATCCAGAGATATTTCACGAGAAGAGTCCTCCATTCCTCTACCCGCAATAGAATACTTTATACCACCAGACTTGAAATTTTGGGCTTAGACAACTTAGAACTAGGCTGCCTTCGGTCTGACCTAAGCGTAGTCCATAAAATTATCTGCTACAATGTCCTACCTGTCTATGACTATTTCAGCTTTAACCACAACAATACACAAGCAAACAATAGATACAAACTTAAGGTAAACCACTCCAAACTTGATTGCAGAAAATACGACTTCAGCATTGGCCAGGAATGGTCAATGCCTGGAATGCACTACCTGACTCTGTGGTTTCTTCCCCAAACCCCCCAAAACTTTAACCTTAGACTGTCTACTGTCGACCTCACCCCATTCCTAAGAGGTCTGTAAGGGGCGTGCATAAGCGCACCAGCATGCCTACCATTCCTGTCCTAATGTTCCCTTTTATTTGCATCTATCTCGTGTATTCATAATTATATCTATACTTATATCTGTTATCTAATACATGCCTGACAAAATAAATAAATTGTTATGATATCAGCCTATTCTTCACTGAATAAGATTCCATGTCTTTGTCTATGCCAGTCAGTTTCAACCTATGGATTGAATTGAATGGAATTGTATTTACTTACTGATACATTCTGGCTCTGGGCTCCAGCCCTCTGTAAGGCATTGTGTCTCTGCCTCAATCTCTCCTTTTGATGTTGTATAGCCATCATGACAAATATATTTTGCTTTAGCATTGATCTGAAAACTCTGTTGCTGCAATCCAAAAGTCCCATGGGATAGAGAAACCTTCGTACAGGTGGGTTCAACTACTAATGGAAAAAGGAAGTATACAATGTGAATTCTTCTGTTTATAAAATGTGAACTCTTTGTAAAATACCTGGGAAACCAGTGGAGACAGAGGAAGATTGCCTCTTTTCAAAATCATGAATAAATGGCTATGAGGTTGCAAAGAAAAGCTGTATACGATATGTTGGAAAATCCATAGGCAGATTGAGGGGGGAAATAAATGTATCTGATTAGGCAGATTCATGGTTGTCTTTCTTATAGAAACTTAAGGCATCTTATTTGCCCTTTAATTATATAAAATAAATTATACTGCCATATAAGCTATATGTATTCCATATTTTAGTGGCCTGATCTGAGTCTGTATTGGAATTCCTACATGTGCATCATGGGCCGAAGATTCTCACTTGTGTTTTGAATGTCCTGTATTCTGATCCAAATCTTTTGGAGTTTAATGGGTGACAATATCAGATTAGCAACTAAATGTCTTAGATTAACAAAGTTTTCTCCAGTTGCCACAATTTCAACCTTTAGACACAATACAACTTCACTGACAACAATTAGAGGATAGTCATATTTTAAGACTTCTGTAGCATTATACAATTGTGAAAGCACAGACCTAATTCTTTTTATGCAAATACTATCATTCACACAAACACACACATTAAGTTTTTAAAATGTGTTAGATGCAGTGAATTGTTTTAGTTGCAAAATATATATTAAAAGGTATTATCATGTAATTTTGATGTTTATTACTCTTTTCTTTATTTTACTGTTCCTTAATAATTGCCATTCCCCTATTCATTTATTTTTATATTTGTATACTGCCCAATACAATTGATACTGGGCCTCAGATCTTCATTGGAGAAAACTTAAATCCCCTTTGCACATCAAAACACATCACACTGTCTTTAAAAAATAATAAATATAATGAAAACAATTTTTAATTGTTAACAAACTTCAACTGAAATATTTTTCTTCTAATCAAAAGGTAGCTTTTTATTGCAAATATTCAATAGATCTAAGTAGTAGCTTAGTAGTAAGTTTACTACTAAGTTACTACTAGTAGTAGTAAGTTTAATAAATAAATGATAGGCACAAATATGTGCATATACATAAACACCTATACATATCTTTACTCCAGGTCAGGCAATTTTAGCAGACATTCCTAAAGCTTACCTGGCCGGATACATCTTGGAGCAGGTGACCATCCCTTTTTTGTGCAAGTAATTGATGATTGCTGGGTTGCAGGAGAATATCCCATATCACAAACAAATGTAACATTGTCACCTTCTATGTATGTGTTCCAGTAGTTATAAATGATGCGACCATGATAAACATGTTGAGTAGGATCACAGATTTCTAAAAGCAAAAAGAGCAACTTGGTTTCATCATTTATGGTTCTTGGAAGGTTAATCATGCTATGCATGGTATCTAATTCACAGACAAGACGTGAAGAGAGGAGGAAGCTGATGAGGAAGATCCCTATTTTGCTGTTTATATTTTATAAAAGACTCAGCTTTTACCTCTCTCATTTAAGGTTTTAGTACACAAACTGTAGGCTCCAAAACAACTTTTAGGGTCCCTTGAGAAGAGACAGCAGTGGAAGCATCACCCCAGCAGGCAGAAGAACCAAACAGGCTGAAATCGCTATAGCAGTGGTGGCGAACCTTTTACTCATCAAGTGCTGAACAGGTAAGTGCTTTGCGCACTTTGCGCATGTGCGTGCTATCCACCCTAATGCGTGGCTCCTCCGTGTGGTGCGCATGCAACCGGACTATCTGCACAGCTTTTGTGCACGCCCCCATGCACTGTGCATGCAACTACACCATCTGCACAGGTTTTGCACAGGTTTTGCACAGCCCCCCTGTGCACTGTGTGCGCAATCACACCATATGTGCATGCATGTGTGCACACGCACACACTGCAAAGAAGTACTCACACTTGTGCAAACGCACACACATGCGCAGGAAGCTTCAAAGATGAGGTGGGTCACCTGAATTGCACACATGTGCACCGAAGGCCCAGACACCATATGAGGGGCACGCACATGCGCAGCTGCAGGTGAGTTGGGTGACAGCTCGCGTGCCCGTAAAGATGGCTCTGTGTGTCACCTCAGGCACACATGCCATAGGCTCGCCATCACAGCTCTATAGGATGCTACTTCTTTCAAGTTAAAACAAGGTCAGGACAGCATCTGATCTGTTTTGTTTGTACTTGGCAATATCTACTGCAAAGGGAAAGAATTACTTACTGAAACACTTTGGTTCTGGGTCATAGCGGGAATTGATGCACTTTGCTGTTTGCCATGATTGCTTGTCTTTAGGCAGATAACCAGGATAACAATAAAACTGAATTGATTGTCCCTGCCATATTGGAAATGGTTTATACCGTTCAAAATGATCAGCCATTCTTCCATTTTCTATACGGATATAGTCACAGCCCTTTCCTGAAGAAAAGACATAGAAAAAAAAGTAAGGCACCCCCATAATTCAGAATATTCTATCAGTTCATTTGCTTTGCTTTAGTCTGTGCTAGCATCAGAGACGAACTTCTTATTAAATGTTGTTGCAATACCAGAATCTGACCTGAATTTCTGCCCTGCATCTAAGAAAGAACAGAATGACAGTGACTGAAGGGGGAATCAAAGGCCCTTATTTCTTCTGCTTACAATCTGTGAGGGCTGTGGGGAGAATGGAATGATGTTGATTTGACATCTTTGATCTTATATTGTAAAATGGGACTGAACTTCTTTCTATCTTCTTTTTATCACTGCACAGTGACTTGTCCAACTATTATGATTCTTGCTGTTATTGTGATTATTATATTTATACCTTGCCTTTTCATAAATGAGTCAAGGCAGCAAACATAGTTATACCTCTAGCTTCTATTTTCTCTACCACAACCTCCTATGAGGTGAATTGGGCTGAGAGAGTGACTGGCACCGTATTACCCAGTGGCTTTCATAACTAAGATAGGACTACAACTCACAGTCTCCTGGTTTCAAGATTGGCACCTTCACAATTATAACAAACTGGCTCTAAAGTATATATTTAATGAAAAGTATTAAGTGAGAAGTAAGAAAGAAGTACGTTTTTAACTTTCCTGGAGACACAGGTAAAGTAACATTTCTTTCCTTGTGGGAGATCCGCAATACTTCCAAAAGAGCCTGTCACAATGTGCAGGATTTTCTGTGCTTTCCTGCATGAATGGCTTCTCTTCAGTAATCTTGGGCCTAGCATCACTAAGATTTCTAAAATTAAACTTCTAAGGTTCTTCCCACTCAATCTGTTTCTCATGATTAGCTGTTTTCTTATGTTCTCCTGCACTCTAGTTTAAAAGTGTACCTCTTTATTTTTGAAATGTTTTGCCGCTGCTAACTAGTGATTAGTAGTGGTGAATAATTACAATAGAATGGTATATAGGCAGCAAATCCCTTCCTAGGAACAGCTCAGCTGATGCATACATTGCTTTTGATGAAACTTGCACGTGGTTTTCATATTCCAGAGGGAAACTTGAAACGTGGTTTTCATATTCCAGAGGGATTAGGTTCATTCATACAGCAACCTTTTGACTGGTCTGCTGAATCCCACGATACTAAATGATCAAGAGTTCTGATATATTCTGATACATCAAGATATATACTGGAATTCACTATCTGACTCCATGGTTTCATCCCTAAAGCCCCATAACTTTATCCAGTGATGGGATTCAAGTAATTTAACAACCAGTTCTCTGCCCTGATGATTTCTTCCAACAACCAGTTTGTCAAACTGCTCAAAAAGTTAACAACCGGTTCTCCTGAAGTGGTGCAAACTGGCTGAATCCCACCACTGACTTTAACCTTAGACTGTCTACTGTTGACCTCACCCCATTCCTAAGAGGTCTGTAAGGGGCGTGCATAAGCGCACCAATGTGCCTACCGTCCCTGTCCTACTGTCCTCATTTATTTGTATCCATTTCCTGTATTCATAATCATGTTTATATTTATATCTGTTATCTTATACATGCTTGACAAATAAAATAAATAAAATAAATAAAAATAAATATTCATCACCAAGGAACTTTTAACAAGGTGTACTTCAGTAACAAGGACTAACTTATATTGCTTTGGTCCTAAAAGAAAATGCTTTCCTCAGCTAATATTTTACGGAATGACTCTTTATAGTAAAAAACAAAACAAACTTTGACATCAAGAAAATTTGTGCAGCGGACTTCCGGTTTCCCTGTCTTCGGCGACGACGGTGCCTTTTGAAGCACCACCAGCCCAGCCGCTTGTAGAGCTGCTTCACGATCGAGAAGCGGCTTGAAAACTTCAAAATCCTCAGGATTCTTGGAGGAGAGGCAGCAGGGCACAGGTCGAGCCCCTGTAACCCCCCAGGGAATTGTTTCTGGGGAGGAAACAGGTGCGGCTCCCTCCCAACCTGCTGAGACTCCGGGCGGCGTGGGACGATTCTGCTTTTGCAGAACAAGCCAGCTGCAGGAAACTTCAAAAGAGAAAGGAAATAACCTAAACAAGCAGCGGAAATCTACTTGAACCCTGAAACTCGGAACTGCAAGTATTAGCACTTTGTTTTCTTAATTTGAAGGAAAAAAAAAAGTGCGAATGAGTGAAAGTGACTTGAAAAAACATGGCGCTCAGCATTAGAGTGAACGAACCAGCGAGTGTGGATTGGTGAAGTCATCTTGCTTTGTTACAAAGTTATTAAGTTGCTATAAAGTTGCTTCGGTTGCAACAACAGAAACAAGAGAAAAATCTCTCCCTTTTTAATACTTGACTTTGCATCACCACAGTTTTGATTTGATTAAATCTGGGGGACTTTTTTAGAAGTCTTTGTGGAGATGGGAGAGGAAAAGGAACTTCCCTCTTCAGAAAAACCAGCTTACGTGGCAGGATGGCCTCAAAGAAGCAGGAAGGCAAGCCACCGGGGGGGGGATCCCCCACACGTAAACATGAAATGCAGATTCCTCCTGCTCAACAGTTACAAACTCAGAAAAAAGATATGGGAGATTTAAAAGAATTTATTTCAAAAATTTTGGATGATAAATTTCAAAAAGCCCAACAGGAAATAGATGATAAACTTCAAAAGTCTCAACAGGAAATTATGCAGGAAATGAAACAGAATCAAAATAAGGTGACCAAAAAAATATCAGATGTGGCGTCTGGCCTGGCAGAATTTAGTATTAAAGTTGATTCAAAAGTGGATGAATTTAAATCAGAAGTCAATGTTAAGATGAAAGATAATGATCACAAATTTTTTGATGTTGATGATAAAATGCAGAGAGTTGAAAATGAAATTGTTATGATGCAATTCAGGGCAATGGAATTCGCTATACGGCTTCGAGGAATTAGAGAAGAGGACAGACAGGATTTGAGACAGGACTGTGCTGAGGCCTTGGCTGTGATTCTAAAAATTAATCCTGATATGGTTTTTTACAAAATAGACAAAATTTACAGAGTGAATTCCTGGGTGGCCAGACAAAGACAATTGCCTAGAGATGTGGTCATATATTTTACGGATAGAGCAATAAGAAATGATATCCTGCAAAAATCTTTTCATACCTCTGTGCAAGTGGGGGATTCGCAAATTACAGTCTACAAAGAGTTACCACCTAAAATGTTGAAATCCAGAAAAGACTTTGGCTTTCTTGTTAAAGAATTGCAAAACTATCAGATACCATTTCGGTGGGATGCTCCAACTGGTATAATTCTGAGATATAAGGGAGAAAGATATCGTTTGAATACTGTGGAGAAGGCGGAGCAATTTTACACTAACATCTTTAAAGAAAGAACACCATCTCCACGTACATCTACAGTTTTGGAGATTAAGGAGAGTGATAAGAAGCAACTTCAACAAGAACCGCAAGAACAGTCTAAGCAGGAATCAGAGGAATTGAAGGGCGCTCAGAGTTTGATCTTTCCTCTGGAGGTTTTTTTTTCCCCGCCAAAATTTTCCAGTCATTTGAGGGACTTCTCATAGTACACTATAGCTACATCTACAGGCTAGGACTAGAGAGGTTTATATTCCCTTTTTTTCCCATGAAACAATTTGGTAACCTTGATTCAATAACTGGATATTGAAGCAGGTTAGAAATTTAAGCAGAACCAAAAAATACCTCACCAAAAAAATTTCAGAGTATCTTTTTCTGAAGACTCTATTCTGATAATGATATTACCATAATACTAGATGTCATATCTCATTGTGATTTAGAATTCTTTGTTTTGAGAAGACTTGCAAATTCTTTTGAGTTATAGATTTTGTGTTCAGTGGTAGTTATGCAGGAAACTTGGAGCATTTTAGGAAGGTGCTGCCGGAGCTTAATTACTAGGCCACCTTCTAGCTAACTTATTTTTTCTTTCATTGTTTCACCTTGCCTCTTTAAGGATTTTTTTTTTAATGTTCAATTTTATACAAATCTGTTTTGGCATCAGAATTGCAAAGAATACCCAGATCTCTGTTTAATTTCACTTTTGGATAAGTCACTATTGACTGTGTTTGGACAACACAGATTTTAAGAGTGTTTAGATAGTTTGTGACTTTTGACAACCTTTATAGGGCCTGAACTATACTCAATACTCAAGTATTTGTAAACAAGCCAGGACATAAGACCCTTGTGTTTCCATTTTTCTAGATAGAGACAGTTTTAACTTTTACTGTCTTTTCCTTTCCTTCTTTAAAACTATTCATTTCATTCCTTCAGCCACTTCTGTACAAACTTTTTTGGAGTTTAGGCCTTCTGTTCTGCCATTTCAGTACTATTTCTTCCATTCCTCATTTAATCAAAGTTAAGTTCCTCAATTTATGATTTTATTTCACTTGTTGCAATCATTCTATTCATGTGCCATGAAAAAAGTAGGTCTGCTCAGGTACTAGCAAATTTCACTGCATGTGTTCCTATAGACTCATCAACATTTTCTGTTTCTCTTGAAGCAAAGAGGCCTAATAGTTCATTGAGGGTATGAATACACAGCATTGTCCCCAACCTGTCCCTGTCCCATTGCAAGAATCAGCTCTGCCATCATTTCTCACTCTGTATCAAAACGATATTTTCTGATTTCTTCTAGTACTTCAAGTTAGTTAGTTAGTTTATTATATTTGTATACTGCCCTTCTCCAGGAGGACTCAGGGCGGTGAACAGCCATGATAAAAACAATGTACAACAAAAATTAAAAGCTTATTAAAATAATTAAATCATTCGGCCAAATTTAAAACATCCAACTAAGATCATTTTAAAACCCCTATCAAAACCCAATTTTGATGTGCTGTGCAGTCTCTCTGTGATGCTTCACTCGTTTTTCCCTGGATACTACCATGTTTCCCCCAAAATAAGACACCCCCTGATAATAAGCCCAATTGGGCTTTTGAGTGCATGGCAATAAGGCCAAGTGCTTATTTCAGGGTTCAAAAAAATATAAGACAGGGTCTTATTTTCAGGGAAACATTGTATTAGCTATCTTCCACAGCCTTTCCAATTTAGGCCACCTAACCAACTATAGAAGGAATTTTTTTCTGTACATCCGGACTACATTTTGTTTTGTCAAGTATACAACAGACCTGGCATCAGGCTGCTTATGTACCTGAAAAGGGCAGTTTCATGAATACCTGATCCACCAACTCCTGTATGGCCCAGGGTCATCCTATCTCTGAAAAGTGTAAGAATTTCACCTGGGTTGAACAGGTAACGTGGCAGATACTTTGACCTCTCTGGCCCTCCTTGTCATCTTATAGAGGAATATCCCATGGAAATAACCTAGTTTTCCTACTGCATTGTTGTTTAGCACACTCCACAGCCTACTTCAAAGTACACTTGCCACTTTGTGACAGCATTCCCTTGCAAGCTGGAATGAGAGAGACCTGAGCATTTCTTCTAGACTAAGACTAATAAATCTTTGTTCCAAAGTAGCACCATTGGTAGATTGCTAGGCAGGAAAATGGCTCAGAGCTTCAACGATCACCTTTCTTCCTTCCAGAGTTTGTCAAATAGGTGATTTTTGGATGGACATTAATTAATCAGGTCCCTGAAAATTCAGTTGGGTCCCTACAGTTTTCAGATAGCTTATGAATTACTGGTTAGTGATGGCATGGTGCAAGTTTTCTATACTGTAGCATCATGCTATTTTTCCATTTTTATCTTGTTTTTCCTTATTTTATTGTGGAACAATTTTATGATTATTATACAAAACTATAGGATTGTTTAATGAAAAAATTACAGAAATCATGCTGTAACTACTGGTATCTATAATAAACTATTCTCCTCCCACAATAATTATCTCACTGCATCTAGCATAACTATAAGAATATTATTTATAAACAATGAAGCAAATTCTGCTCTAGAAAGAAACTTCATAGAAAAAGTTACTTACGTTTACAGACAGGAGGAGGATGCCAACCAGTTGCAGTGCATTTGGAAACCTTTCCGGGACCTCCAAAGACAAACCCTTCATTACATATTGTTTCAATTTCATCATTGTACATATAGTGATCTCGTCTATATTGAAAGTAGCCATTCGTCACTTCTGGAGGGAAACACTTAATTTCTATGGAGTAATATGAATGAATGAATGAATGAATGAATGAATGAATGAATGAATGAATGAATGAATGAATAAATAAATAAATAAATAAATAAATAACTTTATTGTCATTGTATGTGTATACACAGTATACCTATAAAATGAAATTCACTTAACACCCAAAGACCAGGTCCAACACACATAATAATCCCCAAACACACCCCACCTCACCCCTAAATTCCACAATTCCTCACCCCTAAACCACCCAAACATCCACACAACAGACCAAGTAATACTGTCCAACAGTAATAAAAATAGGTGGTCTATCTTTAACCAACAAGAACATTTATCTGCTCCAGGTCCTTGAGAAACCCTCAATAGGTGAAGAAAGATTAGTTGATTGCAAATGACTTTTCATCATTTTGTTGTTGTAAGTTGCAAAGTCGTGTCTGACCCATCACGACCCCATGGACAACGTTCCTCCAGGCCTTCCTGTCCTCTACCATCCTCTGGAGTCCATTTAAGCTCATGCCTACTGCTTCAGTGATTCCATCCAGCCACCACGTTCTCTGTTGTCCCCTTCTTCTTTTGCCCTCAGTATTTCCCAGCATTAGGCTCTTCTCCAGAGTGTCCTTCATTCTCATTAGGTGGTCAAAGTATTTGAGTTTCATCTTCAGGATCTGGCCTTCTAAAGAGCAGTCAGGCTTGATCTCCACTAGGACTGACCGGTTTGATCACCTTGCAGTCCAAGGGACTCGCAGGAGTCTTCTCCAGCACCATAGTTCAAAGGCTTCAATTCTTTGGTGCTCAGTCTTTCTTATGGTCCAACTTTCACAGCCATACATTGCAACTGGGAAAACCATGGCCTTGACTATACACACTTTTGTTGGCAGGGTGATGTCTCTGCTTTTTAGTATGCTATCTATATTTGCCATAGCTTTCCTCCCCAGGAGCAACCATCTTTTAATTTCTTGGCTGCAGTCCCCATCTTCAGTGATCTTGGAGCCCAGGAAAATAAAATCTGTCACTACCTCCATTTCTTTCCCATCTATTTGCCAGGAATTGAGAGGGCCGGATGCCATGATCTTAGTTTTCTTGATGTTGAGTTTCAAGCCAACTTTTGTACTCTCCTTCTTCACCCGCATCAAGACGCTCTTTAGTTCCTCTTCACTTTCTGCCATTAGAGTGGTATCATCTGCATATCTGAGGTTGTTGATATTTCTCCTGGCAATCTAAATTCCAACTTTTGATTCATCATTTATCGACCAGTTATTTATCCAGCCATTTATCGACCATTGATAAATTAATATGGACCTCATTGGGGATCCTTGCCCTAAAGCTGATGCTCTGTTCTCACTTTGTTGCTTAGCAGAATAGAATAGAATAGAATAGAATAGAATAGAATAGAATAGAATAGAATAGAATAGAATAGAATAGAATAGAAATATATTCATCAAGAATCATAAGATACTAACATAAGATAGTCATAGGATACTAATAAGCAATCAAATCATACTAGGAAACAATAAAACAATATAAATCGTAAAGATACAAGCAACATGCTTATAGTAAGAGTGGGAAGAGATAGGTACTAGGAAGGATAAGAAGAGTAATAGTAATACAGTCTTAGTAGATAATTTGAAAGTGTTGTGGGAATTAGTTGTTTAGCAGAGCGATGGCATTTGGGGAAAAACTGTCCTTGTGTCTAGTTGTTCTGGTGTGCAGTGCCCTATAGTATTGTTTTGAGGGTAGAAGTTGAAACAATTTATGTCCAGGATGTGAGGGGTCTGTAGATATTTTCACAGCCCTCTTTTTGACTCATGCAGTATACAGGTCCTTAATGAAAGGCAGGTTGGTAGCAATTGTTTTTTCTGCAGTTCCAATTATCCGTTAAAGTTTGTGTCTGTGTTGTTTGGTTGCAGAGCCAAACCAGACAGTTATAGAGGTGCAGATGACAGACTCAATAATTCCTCTGTAGAACTGAATCAGCAGCTCTTTGGGCAGTTTGAGCTTCCTGAGTAGGTGCAGAAAGAACAATCTTTGTTGTGCTTTTTTGATGATGTTTTTGATGTTAGTTGTCCCTTTTAAATCTTGAGATATGATAGAACCTAGAAACTTGAAGGACTCTATTGTTGATACTGTGTTGTCTAGTATTGAAAGAGGTGGTAGTATAGGAGGGTTTCTCCTAAAATCTACCATTAATGTAAAATTAATATATTGTAAAAATTAATATATTGTAAAATTGTAATGTGATTTTACAACACTTAAGGGGAAAAAAGAGAGTGAAATTAGTGCCCAAATGTAAGAACCACCAATGCTGAAGTCATAAGGTGATTTCAGTCTGAGACAAAGATAGCCAACTGATTTGTGGATCAATTCTGCCCTTTGTACATATCTTCAAAATAGATTGAATTGCCCCCTTGTGGGACTATCACCCAAATTTCCCTAAAAGAAACAATTACTTTTTCTACACTTTGTGCCTTAGACACAAACAGTCTTGATGAATTATGTTCCTCTGTCGAAGAAATGCTACATGAAACATTCATTTCTATTTGGCCCCATATTTATTGCTGAGTCATATTACTATGATAGATTGCAGACCAAAGTAAATGTTTGCCTCAGATGATCTTCAGAAGAACAAAGTCCTTCTTTGAAGAAAGACATTTCTAAGTCTGATTAATTAAGATTAAAGGAAGTATAATATGCCATTTGACTCCACAAATTCCAGAAAGCCATGAATCCTGAGTTTTTAATTAATCAAGGATTATTAAAATGTTGAAATTATAAACTTAGTGGCTCTTTTTGAGTTATCCCTTTAAAACTAATCATAGCTAGTTTAGGAAATAAATTCAGTATGATGTAAATAATCCATAGATCTAGACAAAAATTGAGGCAATATTTTATTTTACTTGTTAAAAAAAGGAAGGATGAGTCTTCTAAGACAATGCTTGTTATTCCTGCTCTCCGTATGTCTGATAAAAACGAAATCAAATAAAGACATACAAATACTTCTTTCCCTATTTTACCACAAGGTTTTTAACCAGGTCAGATTGATTGGAGCTGCAATTCTAGGCATGCATAGCAAGAAGACTAAAATGTGTGTAAGATTTCAAAACAACCATGACCATTAGAATCACATACAGACCTTCACATTGAAGCTTTGTACCCCATCCAGTCTCAGTACATAAGGCATCTTGTCTGTCAACATGTGAGTATCCTTCATTACAGGAGAATCGTATTCTCTCACCTTCCTTATAAATGATCTTTGGAGATAATACATTTCCATTTTCAATATAGTCTGCCTGGCAAGTTATTTCTAATATAAAATACAAATAAAAGTTTTTTTTCCATTAATATTCTGTTTATTCACTTGAATTAAAAAATGCTGTATTAGTAAAAAGATTAAAGAAGAAAGAGATATTTTTCTAATTTTAATCTGATTTTTTATCCTAATATGATTCAGGTAGAATCAGGTTGAATAAGTGGTCTTTTTCATACTCATTGGGATGAATAATAATAAATCTACTATTTTACAATCAAATGAAATGCCTTCAGTCTCAACCAGTTTCTCCATGTTAATATTAAACAGAAGTGGGGAGGGGGCTGAGCACTGCAAAGCAGTATCTGTGGACTAGACCTCTCCTTCCATGAGTGCTGACTAAAACTCTCCCAGAGGAAGGAGAAGAACTAGTACAACACAGTGCTACCCAATCCAATCTTTGAAGCCAGCCCAGAAGTTATCCCGATTAAAAGCCACTAAAATACCAAGGAGAGAAAGGATGGCTGCATCCTATTCTCACCACAGATATGATCAATTCCATTTTAATTCTGTACTCAGGTCTGAAATCTAACTGGAAAAGTTCAGAACTTCCTCCACAGTTCTTTGAAGCAATTGCTTGTTCTTAATAACCTTCCCCAGGAAGAGTAGGTTGGGACAATATGAGAAATATTTGTCCAGCTAATAGTGGCTTCTTGAGAAAAGAGTACACTGCTGGCTCCTTAAGTGAAGGACCATCTTCTTTCCCAAGTAGGAATTTACTTGGAACCAGAACCCAACCATGTCTCACCTGATAGGAGGTCTTAGCCTACCAGCAAGAACATGGATGCATGTATAATACATGGATGTATGTATAATACATGGATGTATTATACTGATAGCCAAACTAATGGTCAGGATTAATAGGTTTTAAACTCCTCCCAGACAATGAAACTAGACTAAGTCTCAATTAGTTCCATGGGGCTTCCCTCAAGGTTAGAATGCAGTATAGCATGAATCCAAACAATTTATCCAACATATACCTAGCATATTCCTCACAATCCTCCTAAGGCATATCTGGGTTGCCTTGAACAAAACCACCAACTAAGTGCAATAAGAACAGAATACTATGGTACCTCACTGCTCTTACCACCATGAGATAGGTCTTAGTAACTCACACTCACTTGGCTTCAATTCTTGTTGTCCTCCAATGGTACTCTAGATCTCTCTTCTCCCGTTTCAGTTAGAAAGTTCCATTTAGAACCAATTGGGGTTTATCAGTTGTCTGAGGCAGACCAAATTGGTCCAGTCTTTCTGTAGTGGGGAACAGCCCATAGAACTCCAAGCCAATCAAAGAGTGATCCAACCATGACAAAGGAGTGCAATAATCAACTCAGAGTTCACTTAACTTCCCCCTCACTCACCTATACATTCTGGAACAGGTGCACTCCAAGTGCCATCAGCTGTACAAGTAATTTTATTAGCTCCTTTTATTTTGAGCTTTCCAATACATCCAAATATCACTAGATCACCAGATGAAAAATCTTCATTCATTTGAGATTTTGCACCCTGAATAATCCTCACATTTCCTGCTGGTGCTATTGGAGGACATTTGTTGACTGCAAATAAAGTAATATTGTGATATAAAGCTAATTAAGAAATGTTTCAGACTTAGAAAAAAGGAAGCAAGGAGGGAAATGACCAATCATAAATATTTTACAATCTGGTGATGTGCACAGTATAGTTTCTAGCAAAATGGCAAATTTAATGTTTTTTTTTAATGAAACAAAAACAAAGTCATTTCACCAATCTTACTGTGATCATTAGAAAATACAAATCTATTAAAAATAGATAAGTGGACATATTCTCAATCAGCATAGAAATCTTCTACTCTATCACATTGGGTAATTGAGCAAATAATGGGAGATAGATTACCATGAAGTGCATTATTATTGCAGAAATAGTAACAATGTTTATGTAGAATATATTTAACCAATAAAGACATCAGCAAAGAAATAATTTATGTCACTCATATACCCAACCCTAATACTGAGGCATTTTAAAGAAAAATGCACAAAAAGATTAGTTAAAGCAAAAATTATCAAGCTTTTTATGGTTTCGAATTTTGAAAATATTCTCTGTATATTTTGTATATACAATATATACATTTTGTATATACTTTTATATTTTCACAAAGTGGATATCTATGTAAGCTAATTAAATGTGGGCTGAATGACTAAATAAATAAATAAATAAATAAATAAGTAAATAAATAATTATTTGGAGATAAAGGGGTGAGATGCCATAACTGTCTTTTACTATTCAGTAGTTTAATGTTTGGATGACATGAGGTCATTCTTAACAAATGTAAATATGAAAGAACAATTAGATGGAATAATTAATAGAAAAATAGCATTAAAATTATTTAGATGGGATGATATGAAACTAACATAATGAACTTTCACAAACACAAACACAAATTTCTTCACTTAGGATATAAAAATTAAATGGCAAGTACAGGATGAAGAATTTATTTATTTATAAAATTTGTTTGACATCCATCTCATATCCAATGACTCTGGGTGGCTTTTTACAACTGAAAAACATTAAAATCATCCACTATAAAACACAACAAATTAAAACATTAATAGATAAAATCAAGGAGGCAAGATGGCAAGATGGCAAAGAAGGGAGCAAGACACAGGGGTGGGGGGGCAGACACACCTCCAGTATGATACTCCTCCATTGGGTCCTCAAGCCATGTAGCAGAGTCAGGTTTTAAGGCTCTTAGAAAACCTAATGAGAGTGGGAGTCAATTTCACCTCAGGGGGTAAGATATTCCAGAAGCAGGAGCCATGGCAGAGAAGGCTTCTGGATCCCACCAGCCAAAATTATTTAATTGATGGAATCCTCAGTATTCCCTCTCTGCTGACATGGGGATGGGCCAGTCCCATCAGGGTGAGATGGGTTCTCAAGTAGACTTGAGCCATGCTATGCAGGGCTTTAAAATACCTAGCTGGTAATGGTACTTTTAGAAGAACTTGAATTGCAAATTGAAAAGGAGCCAAAAATGAGATTTCACTAAAAAAAAAATAACTAACTTCAATTTCCAAATCATGGTAAATAAAATGAAACTAACCGAATAGTAATACTGTGTGTTTGGTCAATGACCGGTAAAATTTGAAAAAAAAAATACAATGCAAAAATAAAAATATATCGTCTAAAACAAGATGGGTAACGTATTAAATCTGAAGTAATGAATAAAAGGTAAGAGGTTATATCTATAACCATTTATGCTTATTTTAATTGTGGTAATCCAGAAAGTGGCTGTTGCACAAGTGATAAAGGATTCTGAATCTTCTAGAAGAAAGTTCATATATAAATTAATGTTTTAAGGAAAGACTATAAGCAGACCTATCTTAGTACAATTTACAATTTAAGAATGCATGAGACTTCCAAATGATAACAATGATAGAGTAGGATGTCTCTGAAGGAGTGGAGATAATATGAGGAAGGCTGAAAATTTGGATGACAAGCCTGAGCCACCAGAACCTCTTTGAATAAGGAAAGACCAAGAGACTTCTCACTGTGCTCTGGAACGCTCTTCCATGTGAGGTAACAGCTGGACTTTAAGGGCCTTGCAGCTGATTTGTAAATCTGAGTGGCAGGAAGACTCAGGAAAGTCAAAGAGCTCAGATCCCCAGTGGAGCCTTTAAGGACATTGGTTTACTTAAAACTTCACTTTCTTAAGCACATTTGTATCAAAATTATTTTTAATGAAAGGGAAAAATGATTTTTTGGGAATAGCAGAACAATTAACTACTTGGTGAGTGTGAGTGAGCCTTCATTCTGGATTAAAGATACAAATAAAATAACAATTTTAAAAATTTAAAATCAATTGCAGAAAACTTGACAGGAGTTTGTTCTAAATAAGCTTTAAATGGATAAAAAGGACAGTGAAATTTGAAATATTACTTTTATACAGAAGTTTTCAAATTATTTAAGAAATACATATCTTAGTGGAAATACAGATTGTTTAGAGTTTTAGTGAAGAGACAATTGGTAGACTTTTCAAAATAATGAGCTGAAGGAATCTTAAAACAGAACATGTGTCTTTAGAACTTCAAAGTGTCAGAAGGGACTAAAGGCTTAAGGTAATACAGAAAAAGCAAATGCGGGGGGGAGAGAAAGAAACCTCCCTTTTACTTTTGTATTTTGCTCATTTTCTCTTTCTGGATTACAAATAAATGAAATGGATACCACTGGAAAATCAGCAAACTTGGAAAAGGAAGGAGGGGATTGTTAGAGCACCCAAGAAAAAGATGATCACTCCAAAGATTAAAAAAAGATTTGAAAAGTTGGAGAAGAATTTATCTGAATCTGTTAAAAGAGACATGGCTACATTTTAAGGAAGATTGGGAGAAAGATTTGTAAATATGAAGGAGGAAGTGAAAGAAGAGATTAAAAAAAACCTTGAAGAATCTCTAGGACAGTTGACTGGAGAGGTGAAACAAATAAAAAAAGAAAGAAAGAAAACAAAGCAGAAATAATAAATAGAAAGATGAAAAAAAGATTTACACAATCTTGGCACTATTGGAATTAAAGAAGGAAAAGAATTATGCCTGAGATTCAGAGTGGTTTCAAAAGACCCCAGAACAAGAGTAGGTTGTCCATTCTTTACAAAATTTCTGTAATAGGATGGAGATGATATGCAAGCAGAGACAGATAATGTATACGGGATCAGTATGCATTATGCAAAGTTAAGAAATGCATCAGGGGATTTTCTTATGTACTTTATTAGGAGGAAAACAAGAGATTAAGCTTTTTAATACCAGGTTGAAGGTCAACACAGATGTATATAAATAAGTTCCAATCAGAATACTACCTGGAGGGGGGGGGGATATTTTTGACTGAAAAGCTAAAGCATAAAAAGATATCATTTTGCTGAGACAAATTGGAAGGAGAGATTTTTAATTTTAAATAGTAGAGGTATCAAGCGCCCAAGAATTCAGGAGATGAGGCAGCTCAAATGAAAGCTTAAGCTCTCTACAAGAATCTGTCCAAATGACTGTTAAGAGAAATATGTGGGAGATAAGAGAGGCATTCAAGGTGGGTTGGACTTAGATCTTTTATGGGTGTGCAGGGTCTCATGACATATGATGTGTTTTAGCCTTCCCTTGGGCTCAGCCCAGTCATCTCCTACAAGAGGTTCTGACTAACTCAGTTTTAGTATCATGAGATTTCTTAGAAACATTTAAAGAAAACATGGACAACAGGCAAGGAAGTGACAGAAGAAACTATGCAACAGACATGACAAGAAACTAAGGAAGAGGCACCACACTAAGACTACAAGTATTGACTTTTTCTAGATTTTGGCATATGGACTTTAAATGCCTAACATGAAATATAATGAAGCAAACTCTCCCACTTCAGAAAACAAATTCATTTCATTATTTGAAAAGATTGAAACAATATGTAACTTGTTTAGAAGAAACAGATAGTAGCAGAAATTAAAAAAATTTGATTTACAAAAATTTAGGTGAAGAGTTCATTTCAGTGGGAATCAATAAGAGAAACTGAATGGTTTTGAAACTCACAACTAAAGTCAGAAATGATATTGCTTGATAACTATGGCAGTTTGTGGAAATTGAAGTCATTTTTACTACTCTGATCCCTAATAATGTTGAGAGCCTACTTACTTTCACAATGAGGAACCTCATTGGTCCATCCATTTGCTCGACAATCACGGTAATTATGTTGGCTGAGCATCTTATACCTAATAATTAAAAAAAATAGTGAACTAAACACACTAATACTGCAAAAGGATTATATATCAAGGCATATTTTATAATAATTTAGAACATACTGAAAAGATGCATTATTTTAATTATTACTGATCGTTCTTGGAAATGTAGAAGAGTTTACCTGAAACAAGTTTGGTATTTATTCCCAGAGTTAGAAAAAGATGAGAAACTCATTCTCCCCAACTTTTAAATTTATTTTCCATTCCAAAAGTTTTGAAAATATCACCAAATTCAAAACCACTTCTGGATACACATTATGGTATTTCCAAAATAGAGTTTGATATTCAAGTTTAAAAAAAAAAAAATGAGAGAGAGGGGGGGAGAGAGAGAGAGAGAGAGAGAGCGAGAGAGAGAGAGATGAGAGGGAAAGACAGAGTAGGGGAGAGAGAGGGGGTGAGGGAGGGAGAAAGCATGCTGGATTCATATTAGTGATCTGCGGAATTTAAAATTATGAATTTAGTGGTCCTTAAGGTCTGAAAGGTTGGTGAGCCCTGATATAAAGGAAATATTGTATCCCATGGGAAAAAGTTCCATATTTTAAGAAGCACTGGAACAAAATTTCAGATTTTTTAAAAAAACAACTCAGTACTAGTATCTCACTGTAATAAAGTATTTTAAAGATTTGTAATGAAAATCCCAGGAAGCATTCTCTATATTAGAGCTCCCTCTTGTAGTAAGAGGTATATTAAATGAAAATCAGCAGCTAAAAGATATATGTTATTGATATTACAATTACAATATTTTATAAAATACAAGATATAGCATATCTTATATAAATCTAAAATGTATTAAAATTGAAGTCAGTTTTAACCAGACTAAATGTCTTGTTTGGATTTCTCAGACAAATACAAACATGTACATATGTAGTACAGTGAAAAGTATAAATGCTCAAAAAGTATAAATGAAACTTTCAATTAATTATCCCTTGTATAGGAGTGCCCTCATGTGGTCAAAATATTTAATGAAGAGAGAGATAAAATTTAAGAGTATAATAACATTGTGTAGCAACACTGCAAAATTACGTCTCTTACAAAAATACATATTATATTCCAGAGAAAACCAATATGCAATAAAATAAATTCAGATGAAACAAGTGGGGTAATTCTATGTTCAGTCACCAAGAAACCAGCACAGTCAGAAGTTTATATCATTAAAATACAGGAGAAGAAAGCAAAATAAAAAATAGACAACAATAATATTTTCACTTATATGGCTATGATATTCGGGTTTCTCACACAAATTCAAAAGTTAAAAAAGTGCAGAATTTCTTTTCAGTATGTCATTGCACAAATACAGCTTAAGTCTATAAACATTTTAGTCAATAATGAAAAATAAGGTCACTTTGAAAAACAAATTGAGCTGCTTTGAGTTATAAATTTGAAATGCAGAAATCCCAATATTGTAAAAAAAGGCATGTGGCATAAAAGAAAGTGACTATTACTTTCTTACTATATTACTAAGAAAGCAGTAAAACTTTGATATAAAATACAGTGAAAACTGAAAGTTGTAGTTTGTCTGGATCATATCAATCTGATGTTATTATGGTTAGTTTATGGCAAAGGGTGTAAATTTCCTTAAAGATGTATAATCTATCAGATGTCCTCAAATTCAAACTGCTGCTTCCCAGGAAAAATATTTATTTTATTATTTTCTGCATTGGATTTTTGACAATAAAATTAATGGCGGCTTCCGGTTTGCTGCTGGCCGCCGCCAGACGTTCCTTTGGGATCGTCAGCTTCCTTTGCCTGTATAGAGCCGCCGTTACAGCGGATGGCGGCTCGAAAAAACTCCGTTCCCAAGAGGAAACGGAGATAGAGCCGGCAGGGGTGGGTAGAACTCTCCGCAGTGTCCCAAAAGTTTTTTTTTTACTTTTGGGACAGAGCGGATGAGAAGCCCCATATCCCCTGCCGCTGCTCCGGGCTTTGGGAGACCTCTGCTTATGCAGAGCCAGGCGTCAAGAGCAAGCCTGCGAATTCAACAGAATAATTAAAGAAATGACGAGCTGGACCCTTAATACTGAACTGCAAGTATTTCACCCTTCCAAAATCTATTTAAGAGAAAAGAGGAGAGGAAAAGAGGGAAAAAGAACCTTTTAAAATGGCGTCTGCTGTGGCTGGAGAAGGGCTAAAAGGGAAAGTCCTTCCGTTTCTCCTTACTACAATGTAGCGGAATAAATATCACTGGCTACATTTGTAGATAAAACCTCGCTCCTGTGCTGTTGATTGAAAAGAAGTTTTTTTTTCTCTTTCTAAGGGAAAGTCCTTTCGTTTTCTATTCTCTCTTTTTTGCTAAATCTTGTCTGTGTGGGAAATGGCATTGGGACTTATACAGCTGGACAAATGGGGGGGGGGAACTTCCCCTCTCAAGAAATTACGCCAACAAATTTCAACTCTCCAGTGTCAGAAACCCGATTTTAATATATTAGAATTTATCCTTGAAGAGATTGTAAGAAGGGATGAGATTGTCAACCAGCAACTTGAAAAATTTAAGCAGGAAATTAAAGAAATTGGTGAATTGGTGAAATCAAAGTTTGACTTTTTGAATCAAAAGATTTTAAAAGCTACTAATGGTTTATCAGGCTTTCTGATTCGGGTGGATGCAAAGACTAAATTATTAGAGTCTAAAATGAAGGAAATTGAGGAGAATTTGGATGACATGACTCAAAAAATTAAAAAGGATTTGATAAACACTCAGGATAATAGCTCGGAAGACAAATCTAAAATGGAGACTGACCAAAAGATTGGTAATGAAGAAAATGTACAACAGAGGATTGAAAGAGAAGTTTTAATGATTCAATATAATTTTACAGAATATGCAATTAGACTGAGAGGTTTGCAGGAAAATAATAGAGATGATTTAAGGAAAATATCTTCTGAAATTCTGACTGGGATCTTAAAGGTTCAACCTGATGAAGTGTATTGCAGGATTGATAGAATTTACAGAATAAACTCCTGGTTGGCAAAGCAAAGGCAATTGCCTAGAGATGTGGTGATCTATTTTACAGATAAAGAAATTAGGAATAATATTGTGCAGAACTCTTTTAATTCTACCTTGCAACTTCATGGAAGAAAGATTTGGATTTTTAAGGAGCTCCCGCCCAAGATGTTAATGGAGAGGAAGAAATTTGGCTTTCTAGTGACTGAATTAAAAAAAAGAAATATCCTATTCAGGTGGGACACCCCAGTTGGCCTAATATTGAGATATCAAGGAATAAGATATCAATTGCATACTGTTGAAAAAGCGGAAGATTTTTATCAAAAAATTTTAAAAATGAATTTAACACCTTTAGGCATAATACAGGATAAGCAAAAGGAGTTGGAAACAAAAGGAAAACATCAAATTACAGAGGTTGTGATGGATAAATTGTCTTTGGACTCCCTGGATACCCCAGCTGGACTGTCTATAAATAAGAGAGCAGTGTCATCCGACTCCAATGTGATGAACCATCAAGTCACAGACAAGTGCGCAAATCAATCAGTTGATATACAAGTGACAGAGAAGAAAGATGAGATGATAAAACTAATCCAACAAGAACATTACATAAAGCAGAATGAAAATCAACTAGCAGACACACAATTGGTAGGCAAGAAACGAGGATGGAAATTCAACCTGGAAAAGAAAAAGAAAAGAAATAGATCGCATAGAAACAGCAATTTCTAAACTATGCAACAGTGATGCCAGGGACTTTAAAAAATGAATGAATATTTGAAAAGATAGTGGAGGCGAACAATTGTTTGATACTATCCTGAGGATTGTGGCAGATCTCTGCAAGGCCATGGTTTTGGGATGTGAAAAGAGCCTCACTTTGTTGGATTTGAATCATCTAAATTTTTTTTTTTTTTTTTTTTTGGTAAATATATTATAACTATTTTGAGTTATAAGGCAGGAGAGTTTCGCCGGGGCATGCAGAAGATCTGGATGTTACTCAGTAGGATGATGGGAATTAATAATCCTGATGAATACCACAACTATACCATATGGATATAATTATAATTATAATGTCACTCGGGTGGTTGTTTTTGCTTTTATACAGATGCGAGGATATTTACTACTGATGGGGGCAGAAGATGACTGGAGATTTTGAACAAACTGTTGCACTAGCATGTTATTTTACCCTATTATGGGTGATGGATTTAACAATCTAGAGGAAAGACATCAAAGAAGATACTATATGGATTATAAATTTAAAGTTATTGTTTTTTCCTTTTTTACAAAATGGAATGCATATATAGATATGTGTATATCTTAGTAATGTGGGCAGTGGATTATATCTAGAATTGTACTGCATGATTTTGTAGGAATTGAAGGGTTGAAATAGGTTAGCTTACTGATTGATTAGTCTAAGAAAAAGGATTCTTAAGTCATATATTTAGGGGAGTGGAGGATTTAATAATTCAGTGGAAAGATACTAAAGAAGATATATTTTTTTCTCTTTTTTTTTTCTTCTTTTTATAAAATGGGATGCATATATAGATATGTGTATATTTTAGTAAAGTGGGTAGTGGATTATATCTAGAATTGTATTGTACTGTATGATTTTAAGTCATATATTTAGAGGAGTGGAGGAATTGGACAGAATTGAATAAATGTTAAATTTGGATGCAGGGAGAAGGTCGATTTAAAATGTTATATTAATATATATAAAAGACTAAAGGTTAAATTGTAATAATACTCAATAAGCTTAACATGTTAAGGGTCAGTATTTCGAGAAGGGATTAAGGGAAAGGAAAGATATTATGTATGTAACTAGTTATGAAATAGCCTATTGTTGTGAAGAAGTCACAGGGGGGGTTGGGTGGAAAGGGTGGGTTAGGGAAGAGGGGGGGGGGAAAGGGGGAAAAACTTGTATTTGAAAACTTTTTCAATAAAAAAAAAAAATTAATGGCCTCCCTAGCATAACACTGTAATTTTCAGCCCTTGCTGTTTTTAACTCTCTATTTCCCAAGTTCCACCAAGCCAAACTTCTATGGATCCTCCTAAACACACAAACATGACATAGTTCTTTATCCACTATCTCATTATCAGGGAGATTATCCCAACATACAACATAGCCTTACAAAAAGCTTGGACATCTGAGAGAGAAGCAAATATTCTCTTAACTACAGTGCCGTTGGAAAAATCAAAGACATAATAAGAGAAGATGAGATTATGGTTTCATTAGATGTCACAGCACTCTTTATATTCATAGACCCATAGAAATAATCCATGACAGCAATACTCCACAACACACTTGACCCAACTAAATACACTAAGAATGAAATTCCCAGAATCATGAACCTCATCAATTTCTGCCAGTACCTTATTTCATTTTGATGGACAAATATACCAACAAATCAGAGGTACAGCCATGGAATCTTCATTCTCTAGACTCATAGCAGAGACTGTAATGCAGTGTCTAGAGGCTATAGCTACAACACATACAACCAAAAATAAGGCATCTGGTATGTAGATGACACTTTCCTCATAACATAAAAGGAACAACTAGTGAAGACGCATGAAATATTCAACATCATCAAAGAAATTAAATCCACAATGGAAGAAACACACTTAATTTCCTTGATGTCCTCATTAGCAGAAGAAATGGCAGCAAATTAGAAACACAAGTCTATCAAAAACCAACCACACTAACCAAGTATTCCACTACTAAAATAATAACCCAATCTCCCGTAAGAGGAGCTGTATACTGTATGTACATTATTCAGATGAGCACAAATATTCTGCAGTAATGCAGAACATGAGAAAAAGAAAGCAGACTATCTATCCATCTTCTAATAAAATGGATATCTGCACAATTTTATGAAAAAGTGCTTGATCACCCAATCCAGTACAGCAAAACCGAACATGTCTATGAAAAAGGGTAACACTACCATACATCAGAAATAATCAACATAACACAGAATAATGCTTTTAAGGCACAATACGGAAAAGATTGCAACTCAATCTTAAGGGGAAAAAAAACACTTCTTCAAATTGGTTTGACAGTAAAACCATTTATTCATAGAACTGATGCACTCTACTTCATTGTAGTTATTTAAGTGAAGTCTAGGCAGCTATATATTGTAGATGAATGTTTTAATTGGTATTTGTTCACTGAGCCTCTTCCACTTTTATGATTCCAAGAGTGAAGTGTTCCAATACACTTCAGGAGGATTATAGCTAAAAAAATCCATGACATTTGAGGATCACACACTCAGTATTATATTTCCTGAGAATAATTGCATCTGAATAAATAAGGATTTCATATATAAAATAAAGGAATGAGTGGAATTAGATGACTTGTCTATCAGGGTTGAGGACAGCACTCTCATATTTCAGTTGCTTGTACTTGTATAAGCACAAGCATTTTTTTTTTAAAAAGCAATATGATATTTATTTAGGTATTAGCTTTTTACTCCCTAACAAGAACAAGTCCATAATTTTTACTTGAATAGATCTAGAATCCCACTGAATGCCTAAAGGTGGAAAGGATGGACTTCTGCTAATGTTGAGATGTTTCTTAAATCAGTGTCTACCCTCTTGATGGCCAGACAAGAGCTATAGATTACATTACATCAAACTCTCTTCTTGCCCCAATCTTAAAGTATATATATATGTATGCATATATACATATGTGTATGTATGTTCATGTGCATGTGTGTGTGTTTATCTTTCCTTTGAAATATGACTCAAAGTATCAAACATATCAAATATTCAGTTTGAGTTTTATCCTTGCCTTCTTTCCCTGCCAAACATATTTCAAAACCATTTTATTTAAATCTGCAAAAAATTCCTTACCCAGCTTTACAGGAATTGTCTGAAAAAGATACAAGATTCTAGGTAAAATATTCATCTTAATAGTTGCAATTCTACCAATCAAAGATAACTGCAAGTTTCTCCATTTCACTAGATCCTGTCCTATGTGTTGCTTAAGCTTATTATAATTATTTTCTTTAAGAGAACTACATCTTGCTGTTAATTGAATCCCCAAGTATTTTACCTTATTTGTGACCTGCATCTTGGAGATCTCCCTCAATTCTTCTTTTTGTTTTTTTAACATATTTTAGTCATTATCTTCGTCTTCTCGTTATTAATTTTCAAACCAGCAGCCTCCCCAAATTCACCTATTTTTTCTATCAATTTATTTATTGTATTAATGGTTCTTCAACAATAAAAACCAGGTCATCAGCAAAGGCTTGTAATTTATATTCTTCCTTTCTAATTTTCATTCCTTTTATCTCTTTTTCTTCTTTAACCTTTCTATTCAACACTTCCAACGTCAGTATAAATATTCCTTTGAAATATGACTCAAAGTATCAAACATATCAAATATTCCTGCCTACTATGTTCCCCAAAAGGAAACCTAGAATTCAGAGTCTCTTAGTTTCTAAGCCAACATCTTTATCACTACACCAAACTGTGCATCTATCTGTGTGTTTGAATGACATGAACTGGTCCCCCTCCCCCCATTATCTCTCTTTGGCTTCCTTTTTCTCTTGTAGACTAGCCACATATCAAGATCTACATGCAGGCAAGAGAGGATTCTATAGGGATATGTTACAAACTCCCACATTAGAATACAATATAAATGCATTATCGTTTTGGGAGACAGAGCTTTTGTTTTCCTTAATACACAGGTTGTATATAATGAATAATTAGAACAGGGAAAAACAATTATAAAAATATTACCCTTCATTACACGTATAAACAACACGGGCACCAAAAGTAAAATCCTCTCCCTGGGTAAGTTCAAAACTGGCAAAATCAGAATCTCCAGGACTGCCACAAGATTTTCCTGAAAATTAAAATAAAATGTAATACAATGCAATATAACAAGAAAATTAACATTTGGGAAGCCCTTAGACTGCCCAGAGCTTGAATCTCCCCTTGCCTATTTCACATTTCCTATCTCACTGTTATTATGAACTAAACCTGGTCTTACTATTTTCAGAATTCCTGCACTCCTGCTTCACCTCATTGCTGTGTACATTCTGATATTCTGAATGATATGTAATTATATGAAATGCCTTTCATTAAGACATTACATGGCAAATTCAAAGTTTTTACTCATGGAAATCCTTCTGGCATTCAGTCTGAAAGCAACTTCTATTTTTAATTATAATAATGTAATTCATGGCACTCAGTATCAAGTAAAAACACAATATAAAGGGAAACAGACAATTTATTTATTTAGAAAATTTATACAGCCACCTACTTGCTCACAGTGATTCTAGGTGGCTTAAAAGCAATAAAAGCACAGCATAGAAAATAAAATAAAAAAACTAAAAAAACAATAACAGTCCTATCCATCCCAGTGACAACACACAGTCAAATTAGCCATTTGATGGGTCATTCCACTCTGGTTTTCCCAGGCCATCTGACAAAACCAAATGTTCAGGGAAAGAATGTCAAAGTGGGGGCTAGTCTAATTTCTTTTCCAAAAGGATGGAGTCATCATAGAAAAAGCCCTTCTTCTGAATCCCACCAGGTGTACCTCCTTAGGGGTTGGGACCCCCAATATTCATTGCCTCCCTGCTCTAGTTGTTGGGTGAATCATACTTTGAACATATGCAAAGACCTAGCTTTCTGAAGAAGTTTGTAATATTGGGGAAAGTGGAAGAATAGAATAGAATAGAATAGAATAGAATAGAATAGAATAGAATAGAATAGAATAGAATAGAATTTATCCCCGGTGCAAAAGCTCTATGTATGCACAAAGCAACAGAATAATAATAATCATAATACTACCAATAAGAGGAAATATTAAAGAAGATGAGAAGGATAATAATAATACTACAGACATACAATATAAGTAAATATACTTAGATATATGACAGTCCTGTGAGAATAAGGTATTCAGCAGAGTGATGCCATGAGGGAAAAAACTGTTCCTATGTCTAGTTATTTTGGCATGCAATGCCCTATAGTGACATCCTGAGGGGAGGAGTTGAAACAGTTTATATCCAGATGTGAGAGGTCTGTAGCTATTTTCTCATCCTTCTTTCTGCTCTGCTCAATATACTGGTATTCTATGAAAGGCAGGCTGGTTGCAATTCTTTTTTCTGCAGTCCCAACTATTCATTTGAGGCTGTACCTGTCCTGTTTGGTTGTTATACCAAACCAGACAGTTATAGAAGTACAAATGATAGAGTCAGTAATTCCTCTGTATTACTGTATCAATAACTTCTGGGACAGTGTGAACCTTTTGAGTTGACCCAGGAAGAACATTTTTTGTTATACCTTTTTAATGGTGGTTCTAATGTTAGGAGTCCATTTCAAACCCTGGCAGCAAAGTGAATGGACACAGTTACAGCAATGATGACTTCACTTTTGGAAACCTGAGACAAGTTGGGGACAGAATGTCCAGGAGAAAAATCTATCTACATGACCACTAAGAGCCAACATCAGCTTGATGGCTTATAATCAAAAATACTAATCGGAAATGGTAAAAAATATTTTTTCAACATTTCAGTATCCTTCTTCACAGGTTTTTGCAAAACATTATTTTATTTCTTACCTGTGCAGTTCTTAGTAGGTGGCAATCGTCGCCAGACTCCATCATTACATTGAAGTTTAATAGGCCAAGCTTTAGCATATCCAGGGCGGCATTTATATGATATTATGTGTCCATGTTCATATGTCTCTGCAGTCAATTCTTCCATAGGTTGTTCACGTTCCCTTCTAGCAGGTGGTCCACATGCATTTTCAGCTAAATGCCAATGAAAAAGAAACAGCATTTAGCAAAACCTAGCTATCAAATCTTGTTCCATAGCTTTTAAAAAATATTTTACTTTTAATTTCAGCTTTCCCTCCCCCAGTTTGGTAGATATTTTATTTATATTGTATTCAGATATGAGATCTAGAGGCCACTTAACTCCAGGACAGTTTATTCTAAAAAGCAGAAAACTAAACCAAATGGAATGTGTTTAGTCCCAAAGGTTTTTAAACACTTCTCAAATATTATCAGCGTGGGAACCAAATACGTTTCTGGGAGGATATTATTGGACCAGGAGGACCTGTTCACTGTCAGTCGTGCTTTTGTACTTTTCTATCTGGACTACTGCAGTGCTTTCCACATGGAGCTGCTCTTGAAAAGCACTTCAGCTGGGGCAGAATAAGGCAGCCTGGGTGGTAAATGGTGTTGGTTACTTGGTGCATGTAACACCACTACTTTGTGAACTGCAATGGTGGCTGATGTTCTTCGAGGTGCAATTCAATGTGCTGGCTATCACCTTTAAAATTGTTTTTATGACTTGGAACTGAGTTACTTAGATGAAGATCTCTTCCTGGTCACTTTTATCCATCTAATCTGACCTGGCAGGCTAGTATATTCTGGGAGCTATCAGCTAAGAAATTCTAGTTGGGCCCAGAAGGCAAGCTTTTTCTGCCATAGTAGAAACATTCTACTATGCAACATTCTTGCCCTCTCATGAGGCCCTAATGGGGTGGTTCTGTGCCTAGGCCTTTACAATTGTGTAAAGAGACCGATCTCCTAGTTGTCTTAACAATTAATGATTGTGATTTTTACCCCTCTGATGCTATGCCAGTATGAAAGAAGGGCCTTGGGAGGGGCATGAGCAGAAGTCTCGGGTGGAATGTAAATGGAAGCCCAGGAAGGACGTGAATGGAGGCCTTGGCCATGCTGTGAGAGAAGCCATGGCTGCATCAGTGAGATAAGGAGTGTAAATGGTTTTGGCCATTATAGTAGTTGTGCACAGTGTGATGAGCAGCAACACCTGGCTGTAATAACCTGGCTGTTATAACAAACATTGAAGCTAGACTTCAAAGATTATATCCGTGATGGTGAACCTATGGCACGTGTGCCAGAGATGGCATGCAGCACCCTCTCTGATGGCACACGAGCCGTCGCCCCAGTTCAGCTCCGCTGTGCATGCATGCATGCCTCCCGCCGGCCAGCTTGTGTTCGGGTCTCTGCCATGCATAGTAAGGGGGCAGGGCATGGGCTGGGTGAGAGCATGCACAGGGGGCGGGGCGCTTGCAGGGGGTACACATGCACTGGGCACATGCAGGGGCCGCATGCACGGGGGTGGGGCACATGCACAGGGGCTGCATGCACATTACATTTTGGGGGTTTGGGCACGAGTGCACGCTTTGGGCACTCGGTCCGGAAAAGGTTAGCCATCACTGGCCTATACCAATAAAGATCCAGTCAAATTGGTGGAGTTAGTTTCCTGACCTGGACTACCTCACTCACCTCACAAAGAGTGCATAGATCACTCTTCAATTGCCTTTGGACTATCTCAAAGGCAATCGAAGAGCGATCTATGCAGGGTAAAAGATTGATGACAATATTCTCCACTGTCAAATCATATTGCATGTGACTTTAAAATGTGACCATTAGTATGCATGAGGCTTTCAATGTCCTGAAATAGTTCCACAGTTGCCAGGAAACAAATTAAAATTAAAAGAACAGTTTTGGGTATGTCTGGCAATTACATGGAGAAAACGTGCAATTTTCTTGATGACATTTTCAGAGATGGTGTGCCATTGCTTTCTTCCTAGGTTGACAGAGAATGACTAGACAGAACGACTAGCTTAAAATTACCCATCTGGATTCTCTAGCTAATGCACAATTGGAAGGCAGATTTAAGCTGGTCCATATTTGTTTTTTGGGTTTTTTTGAATTTTTTTTTTTTTGAATTTTATACACAAACAAACATTTAATACATCAGTCATTCCTTCCATGTGACATCTCGGTGTTTTCTCCATGACTTCATCTTTTTGTTGTTTCTTTTGTCTTCATTTTCAGTTTGTCTATTACAACATTTCTCCAAAAGTACAATATTCTAATTATACCATTTTCTTACATAACTATTAGTTTGCTTATCTATATCTCTTTTCTAACCAATGGTAAAATTGATCCCATATCTTAAAATATACTGAATCCTCTCTTTTTTTAATTATCAAAGTTAATCTATTCATTTCTGCACAGTCTAAAATTTTTTTAATTACTTCTCCTTCCAGAGGTATTTTCTCTGCTTTCCAATTTTGTGCAAAAACAATCCTTGCAGCTGTTATTACATGTATAATCAAATAAATATTTTCTTTACTAATTTTCTCTGGGATGTATTTGTTGATGCTATTTACTATAAATAGATTTAATCTGACATGCACAGATTTTAAAATGACCCCGGGGACTGCTGGGAAGGCAGGCAAGCGTGGCAGGGCCACCCAGTTGTGGGGAAGAGAGCTAGCAGCTTACTCCCTTCCTGAAGCCCTGCCATGCTTGCCTTCCTTCCATGCTGCCTTCCCGGTGTCCCCATGGCCAGCTTGCCACCCACCCCGACCCCGCTTCCCTTTTACCTTTCTTTAATGCGCCCCACTTCTCTCCCCAAAGCTCGGGAGGTGGCGTTCTCCGGGCCGCAAAGCCCTCGAAGCGGCTGCAGGAGAGGGAAAAGGGGGGAAAAAGCCTTGGCCTCTGTAGCCTCTTGAAAGAGGCTTGTGTGTGTGTGTGTGTGTGTGTGTGTGTGTGTGTGTTTGGCGGTGCTGAAGTGAGCCACATGAAGGGAGCCCGCTGGTAACCACGCTGGCTGCGATCATCCTCTTGCCTTCCACTGCCGCTGCTGCCGCCACCTCTGCCTCTTCCTTCTCTCTGCCAACAGAAGTTGGAAAGGAAAAGGCAATTGCTTTGCCGAGCGATTCTCCACGTTTCCATCCCAAGTCAGCCACCCTCACTGGAAATGCGGCGAAACACTCGGCAAAGCAACTGTCTTTTCCTCTCTGACTTCTGTTGGCAGAGAGAAGGAAGAGGCAGTGGCAGCAGAAGGCAAGGAGCTGATCCCGTGGCTCACTTCAGTGCCGTCAAACACACACACGTGGAAGCCTCCTTTGAGAGGCTTCAGAGGCCAAGGCTTTTTTTTTCCTTTTCCCCTCCTGCAGCCGCCTCGAGGGCTTTGCAGCGCAGAGGACGCCACCTCCCAAGGTTTGGGGAGGGAACCAGGGTGCGTTAAAGAAAGGTAAAAGGGAAGCTGGGTGGGATGGGATTTGGTCCCCCCCCCTTGCGATCCTCTTCCAAGCACAGATGGTTCCTCCTTTAATACTTGGCCCTGCACTTGACCTGGCTGGACAGTGCCCTCCCGCCTGTTCTTCCTTCTCCTGACAGGCTGCAGAGACCAAAGGTCTGGAGGGGGAGGGCTTTGTTGCTCAGGCTGAGAAGCGACGTGAGACAGTAAGACAGCTTTGCCAGCTGAGGAACTCTGGGAGTTGAAGTCCACAAGACTAAAAGTTGCCAAGGTTGGAGACCCTTGCCCTAGACCACTTTAGGAGCAAAATGGTGGGTTTTGCTGACATTTCAGGAGGAAGGGAAGGAGGGAGGGAGAGAGAGAGAGTGAGAGAAATAGAAAAAGAGACAAAGAGACAAAGAAAGAAAGAGAAAGAAGGAAAGAGGGAGAGAGAGAAAAGAGAGACAAAGAGAAAGAGAGAAAGGAAGGAAGGAAGGAAGGAAGGAAGGAAGGAAGGAAGGAAGGAAGGAAGGAAGGAAGGAAGGGTGAGAGAGAAAAGACAGAGAGAGAAATAAAGAAGACAGAGAAAGAAAGAAGAAGATGGGGGGGAGAGAGAGAGAGAAGAGGAAGGAAGGACCACAAACCCTGGCACTAGATGTGGCTTCAGAATACGCTTTGAAACAGGACAGCAATCTAGGGCTGGGAGGGACCTTAGAGGCAATCTAGTCCAACCCCATGCTCCAGCAGGAAACTTCATATCATCTGGATTATTTTGGTGCTTTTAACAGAGAGGAAAATTGCCAGAAAGGAGGAGTTTACTAGGACAAGGCTACCATGCAGAGGAAGGCAGAGATAGTCCTTGACTTATGACCAGAATTGAGTCCATAATTTTGGTTGCTAAGCAAGAGTGTTGTTAAGTGAGTTTCACCACATTTTACTCTATCCATGATCTCTCTTGGCTCTAACAGTCATGTGCAGGCTACAGAAGAACATCTGAAGGTGTGTGTAATGTTCTAAATGTACAGACGTTATAGTTACATGTGTGACAGAAAGTGGACTCTGGGTGTGTTTTTCCAAATGTAGTAAGTGAAGTTGAATGTGTATAGTTTTAGAAGAGGTGTGTGTGTGTGTGTGTGTGTGTGTAGATACAGTATATATAGTAGATAATGTATCTTTTTGTGTGCCTATATGCACTATACTATGTAATATGCATTTACACAAATGGCATATATACATAGGATTAAATAGTATATTTTGGATGTTCAATAGTAGTAAATAAATAGACAGGGAAATTGTATCTCGTTGAGACCTTTGAGGCAAGCAGAGGCCAGGCACCCTAACACTAACCTTTGATGTGAGTGACATCAAGTTGGCCACGCCTACCCTGTCACATGGCCACCAAGCCACACCCACCCTGTCACATGACCACCAAGTCACGCCCACCAAACAAGCCACGCTCACAGAACCGGTAGTAAAAAAATTTAGAACCCACCCCTGCTCCATACCACCTTCATTAGTGCTGACTCCTAGCAACTTCCTGAACTAAGGCCTGCAGTTTTCTTGGCAAGATTTCAGGAGTAATTTGCCTCCTTCCCAGAGTTGAGAAAGCATGACTGGCCCAAAGCTTTTTGCCAAACGCAAACGTTTTCTGGTTTCTAACCTGATGCCTCCTACTGTTATCTATTTTTTTAAATTGGCAACTGCAATGATGTTTGATTGCATTCCTCCATCACCACATCACATCACACCTAGAATATGTCATATAAAGGTAAAGGTAAAGGTTCCCCTCACACATATGTGCTAGTCGTTCCTGACTCTAGGGGACGGTGCTCATCTCCATTTCAAAGCCGAAGAGCCAGCGCTGTCTCTGTGGTCATGTGGTCCACGGATGTGGATGTGGTCATGTGGCCAGCATGACTAAATGCCAAAGGCGCACATAATGCTTTTAACTTCCCACCAAAGGTGGTCCCTATTTTTCTACTTGCATTTTTACGTACTTTCGAACTGCTAGGTTGGCAGAAGCTGGGACAAATAACAGGAGCTCACCCCATTATGCAGCACTAGGGATTTGAACCGCTGAACTGCCGACCTTTCGATTGACAAGCTCAGCATCTTAGCCACTGAACCACCAGACAGTATTTCAGGTAAGTCATGTGTTGCTGTGAAATATTTCTATTCTCAATTATTGATTCATGTCAAATTGTGACTAATATTTTCATTCTGATGCCCAACTGTTCCACCACATATAGTTAAATATTGCAACAATTCAATTGATTAAAACATTTAATGAACAATTCTGTATACTTCTAGTCTGAAATATAAAGAAAAAATTACTTCAAAGGAACTTTGTAGTAGAATATTGCAGACAAAATGCTCCAGTTTTAATTGGAGTAATTAGACAAATTAGACACATAAAATGTTGCCCTTCACAACTGTTACATGTGACTTATCTATCCAAACTACAGCAATAATCTGAAGACCATCCCTAGATAAGAAAAGATTCTTATGTTTTTAAGTAACCTATAAGATTAAGCAATGATTTGGTCACCAGAGGGTGCTGTTGCATAGTAAAAACATATCGTGATTGACCAGAGAGAGGCCAAATGCCAAAAGGCCATTCAAAGTGAATGACTACAAGTTTCATTGCAGTAAAAATGTTTATGGACTATAATTCAAAGTGGATTGGACTGTAATCCACAAATACCTAAACCATCATAAAAGAGTCCACCTATAACATGGATTAAGGTAAAGGTAAAGGTTCCCCTCGCACATATGTGCTAGTCGTTCCCGACTCTAGGGGGCAGTGCTCATCTCCGTTTCAAAGCCAAAGAGCCAGCGCTGTCCGAAGAAGTCTCCATGGTCATATGGCCAGCATGACTAAATGCCAAAGGTGCACGGAACGCTGTTACCTTCCCACCAAAGGTGGCCCCTATTTTTCTACTTGCATTTTTTACGGGCTTTCAAACTGCTAGGTTGGCAGAAGCTGGGACAAGTAATGGGAGCTCACCCATTATGCAGCACTAGGGATTCGAACCGCTGAACTGCCAACCTTTTGATCAACAAGCTCAGCGTCTTAGCCACTGAGCTACCGCGTTCCCCTAACATGGATTAGTGTGTCAATTTCTTTAGAAATCATTCAAAATTTGAACCATCATTTTGTGTGCCTTTCTGTTGTGGCCCGTATGTGGCCTGTGCAACTAGTAGCTGATTCAAACAGCAAGGAGGCTGGTGGTGCTGCGCCAGCAGCCTGTGCAGCTGGCACTCGAGTCGGACAATGAGGAGGCTAGAGAAGATGTGGTGCCAGAGGCCGGGATTCAGCCAGGGCCTTCAGAACCTCCAGAAGCTCCCTTAAGTGAAGAGGACAAAGAGGAGGAGCCTCTTCTCGATGCACGGGTGTGCAGAGCTGCCAAAAGGCAGGAGTGGCTCCTCAGGAGGCGGTCTTCTTGAGAGTAAGGTTTGGGGATAATTGGCCACTTCCTTAGCCTATTTAAGGAGGAACGCCAACTGAAGCAATTTGTAGGAAACAACTTCGTTCACATACCTTCGTGTCTTGTCTTGCTTATCTTATCAGCTTCCTGCAAATTGCTTCTGGGCACTCTGCCAACCATAGTAAGCTTTCAGTTATTATTCTTTGAATTCTTGGTGGCTGTTAATGCAATTAACAGCCATTGTTATAAAAGACTGTTTTATTTAGTAAACTAAGGTTTGAAAGGATTTTCTGTGTGCTGTGTTCTTTGGGGTCCGTAACTGGGGCAGAACACTTTCCAAAGGAAAGACGAATAAGAGGAACTAACGGTCTTTGTCTTTTCATAACTGGAGGAACAACCTTTTCCTTCAGTCTTACACAATTAATTGTGTCAGTGATTATAATTATTAACAAATGATTCAGTCTGAAGAACTTGAACATTGACGATGGCTATTATCAACTGAGTTTTGCCTTCCTTATGTCTTTCCTTGTTAAAAGTTCTGGAGAATTCATATTTCATATATTATATTGGATCATTTTTGTTTATTTATTTATTTTCTTCAATTTATATAGCCAGCCATGTCAGAATCATGAGTTTGGGCAGCTCACGTTAAAACCATAAAAAACAAATAAAAACAAAATAAAAACAATTAAAACAAATTAACCAGAAACATAAAATGCAAGAGAAGACCAGCCAGCAGCCTGTGTGAACAATATAGCCCTTTTACAGGCTCCAAACCTCTATGGCCATGATGGCGAACCTATGGCACATGTGCCACAGGTGGCACGTGGAGCCATATCTGTGGGCATGCGAACATTGCCCTAGCTCAGCTCCAGCGCATATGTATGAGCCAGCCAGCTGATTTTTGGGCCTTCTGGTCCCACTGGAAGTTGAGAAATGGGCTGTTTCTAGCCTCCAGAGGGCCTTCAGAGGTGTGGAGAGGGCCATTTTCGCCCTCCCCAGTCTCCAAGAAAGTCTCTGGAACTTGGGGGGAGCAAAAAACGGGCCTTCCAGAAGTCGGAAAACGGGCTGTTTCCGGCCTCCGGAGGGCCTCTGGGGGGGGTGGGGAAGGCCGTTTTTGCCTGCTGTATGGGATTCCCAAGCCTGATGGCACAACCATGTCTCTAGGAAAGTCCTAAAGGCCAATAGGGTTGTGGCCAATCTAACCTTGGGAGACTTGATGCTCCAAAAGGTGGTTTGATCCAACTAAAAAGTATTACCTAGCTGTGGTCCTTGGATCTTCTTCTTATGGACTAACATACAAATGGTTGCTCATCATAATCAACTTTATATATGTTATCTTTTTTTCTTCTGTTGTTGATATGAGAAATGATGATTTGGCAAATCTTTTGCTATTATTTTTTATCAGTTCTTCCTGCAATGAATAATACTTCAAAGCCAGAAATAATCTATTTTCTGATCTTTTTTGTTATCTGTTTTTTTGTTTTTTAGTAGATTTGTGTTACAGTTGACTTCTAATGACTGCCTGGACTAGTTCCTGCAGTTTTGTTTGCAAGATTTTGAAAGTGGTTTGCCATTGCCTTCTTTCTACAGCTGAGCAAGAGTGACTGGCCAAGTTGGTTTCGTGTCTAAGGCAGGACTAGAACTCACATGCTCCCAATTTCTAGCTTGCACCACTACATCAAACTGACTTTACTCAAGTAGTTGTTCAAATAGTCAAATCCAAATAGGAACTCACAAAATATAGTTCTAAGAAAGGAGAAAAATGGCACCAGTTTCAAAGAGAGTGAGGTTTTGGCTGTTAAAAATGATAGTTCGGTATCATATAGCCAAATTGCTTACTCTAAGAGATACATTAAATAAGGGGTTGTCATCACATGATGCATTGCGAATTTTCCCCCCTTTGCTAAAACGGGGGTGGGCATGGCCAGCGCGTGATGCATCCTGCCCAAGGGCCGCAAGTGTGACACCCCTGCATTAAATGATACCCAGTAGAACTAGGAGGTCTGTTCTGAAACTACTATGAAAAAAGAGATCTAATTTTCATTTATCTACCTTAACAATTTCAATAATTTATCAAGATGCGAGATCAAGAGAGTCTGTTTGGCATAGTGGTAAAGGTGCTGGCCTAGAAACCAGGAGACTGTGAGTTCTAGGCTTCATTAGGCATGAAATCTCCCTGTGAGATGGGTCAGACTTAGAGACAATGAGTGGTCCAAACTTACTTAGCTGTCTTAGCTAAGTAAGTTTGGACCAGTCATTGTCTCTATGTCTGACTCATCTCACAGGGCAATTGTGGAGAATATAGGATGGCAACAGTGTTAGTTATAGTTGTGTCTTCAGTTATATATACCCATACCTCTGCATATGCTGCAGCCTCAGCCCAGCCCAGCCCAGAGGAATTTTATTTAGGCCTCAAGTTTTTTACTAGGTACCTTTAAGCATATTTTCACAGTAATGATGATAGAATTTTGTTTCTTGAAGAAAGGAATACCAATCCCTTCCCTATACTCAATGAATTATTTTTTAATGTTAAATTCATAAAATTTTATTTAATTTGCTTCACTGACTAGCCATGATGTTGAACTTGGGTTATGCTAAATGGCATTTCTACTTCACAAAATGTTCTTTTCTACTCTGCCTCAGTTTTTTTTTTTTTTTGCACACACAATGAGAACATTTTCAAACACATTTTGAATGAAGAAATAATGCTCTTTTTCAGAAAACCTACCAGCAGATTACTTCATTTCAATTTGAAATCCTTAACTATATACAGATGAAAAAACCCCACATTTCCTTGAAAGTGTCAGACGTTCCTCCTTTAGTGTAGGTTGTCCTCAACTTATGACTGTAATAGTGCCCAGAAATTCTCTTGTAAATCATCACAGTTGATAGTCAAGACACCAACATGACCAACCTGATTTTACAATCCTTTTTATGGTGGTCATTAAACCAACACAATGGTCATAAAGTGAACACTACAGTCATAAAGCAACTCCATTCATTTTGCTACAAACCAGATGAGAAGACTAGAAATTGGAAAAATTCATGAATCAGGTCATGTGACCGCAGAACACTACAACCAGTTGCCAAGTGTTGAAATGCAGTCATCTCTCTCTCTCTCTCTCTCTCTCTCTCTCTCTCTCTCTCTCTCTGTGTGTGTGTGTGTGTGTGTGTGTGTGTGTGTGTGTGTCCATGTCTGTGTGTGCACCATCTAAACTACAGAACCTAGTTGTAGGTATCACTAAGTGACTGATCATTAAGCAAGGACTATCTGTACTATCCTTAAGAACATTTAATGAGCAACTAATAACTGTTAGAACCTTACTTATAACATTGTATCCATTCATAGAACATACATGGATTCCTTCCTATTAAAATATTGTTTGACATGCATGGATTAGTCCTGTCCCCAACACTTAACAAAGCCATATTCCATCTACCACCAGCATGTTTGCAAAGAGCATTTTAAAGAATCTCAATGGCCTACTCAACCTGCACTAATCAGAACTCAGCTCAACTAAAGACCAGCCAGAATTCGTTATAGCTAGCTATTAAGACAAGAGGCCAGTCAGTCCCATCCCAGCTGCCTCTGGTCTGTGTACCTTGCCTCTGAAGATGCTGGTCAGGGTTGCTGATGAAACATCAGAAAATCTATTGGCTAGACCACAGTCACTAAACCCTAAACCCCAATACTGCCCAACAGTTTCAACATCTATATTGATAGGATATACACTGAATATTTTAGTAATCAGAGGTTATTCGCTTCTGGGACCTCAAGATTCTTTTCACATGTGTCATCTTAATTGTAACCTGGTTATTCCAGCTCTGTTGTGGGAAACAATATCTATATGTGGCATTATGATTAGTTCAGACATTATCCCTGCTTACAGCCTGCCTTAACAAAATGCAATCAGCAATTTAAGTGAGATTGACGGATTATTCAAGATTAAGGGGAGAAAGCTTTAAAATGAAAGATCACTCATAAGCCAGGCAGTTTAAGAGAAAAGGGACGCAGAAGACAAAACATTCCAGTTAAGAGAGTGACAGAAGGATTGCTTAAAAGCAAAAGGAAAGGAACACAGTATGGTAGTGTCATGTGCCCTAACTGCACACCAACCTGCAGCTTGGAATTCAAGAATGATAGATTGGCAGGCAATTTCCATCCATGAAGGATATCCCCTTAGCATGACAACCTGAAACAATACTGATCAAGACGATAAGGATTGCCTAGTGTGTGATAGCTGGGGAATGAATTGTGACTGAAAGAAGCAGTGAGTAACCAAACAGGATTTGGATCTTGGCCAGCAAGGGGAATGTCCAAATATATATATATATATATATATATATATATATATATATATATATATATATATATATATGTGTGTGTGTGTGTGTGTGTGTGTGTGTGTGTGTGTGTGTGTGTGTGTTTGATATATATATATCTCAAACACAGCCCAGAAGCAGAAAGACTGTGCCATTGGTTGTTAAATTGTGTCAAGTTTAATATATATTGGGTTTTGTTTTTTTTAAAAAAAACCTCTCTGGTTGTTGGGTTATAGAGCAAAATATTGCATTTTCTAAGTAAGTCTATGAGAACTGAAAGAGAGAGTAATTTGTTACAAATTATTCTTGTGTTTATGCACTTCTATTAATCTATACAGTGATTGATTTCATGCAAGTAATGAATTTAACCTTTGGTTCTAAAAGAGAAATAATGGTGTATTATCTCAATAAGAAGAGATAATGAAGAGAATAATATCTGGATTTGAGATGAAACATCCCTTTGACCCCACCCCCCTTGTTAAAAATTTTTTTGTCAACAGGTATAAGTCATCTAAAAAAGATAAGAATTGGTAGATATTCTACTTGGCAGCTCTCAAACCCAGAAGCCGCTCAGGCATTATAGCTGTGACTATGATTGTTATTGATTACTTCCCCAACAACCACCCAAAAGGAGTGGAAATTCATACATTCATTTTGGAATAATTACAGATGCCCATTTCCAGAAGCATTGTATAAGTAATACATTCTTGAAATCAGGTTTTTTCCTCTGCTATTATTACAATAACTGATACAGTTTAAAACTATGTTGGATCTAATGAAACAAACATGTAAACTTGAGAATAAATATTTCAAAAGGATGTGAAAGGTGGCAATTCTTGAAATAGCTATTTACTATCCAGTAGGAGGAACATACGTTTTAAAAAGTCATGTTATATTTAAAAAATCAGTACATATTGTCAATTGTCTAGTAATTTTCTGCTTGTCATATAAGAAATATTTGATATTGAGCAGGCAGAGAAATAAAATAATACAGATGTTATACTTCTTATTGTAATGTAGCTGCATCTGTATAAACCAATCACAAAAGTAGAAAAAATATCAATGTAATGTCCTTTCAAAGTTTCTAGAATGAATACAGAACTGCAGCTGTATAATACAAAATAAAATTATATGTGATGCTATAATCATTTTCTCACTAGAAGTTTAGATGGTCTTCCAGTAGCACCCAATCATCAGTCAGGCAATTAATATAAAGCCTGTCCTCATTATTGTTCTCAGTGATAATATGATAGAAGACTAAATAAATCACAAACAAGGAAATATCTACCACAGGTCCTTATAATGTAATACATTAATATTGATTTCAACTTAATTTTCCCAAAAACAATAAGAACAACTCTCTTGTGGATTTAGAATTCTACTGTGTGATTTTTTCAGCAAGAAAATTCTATATGCATCAAGTCAAGATTAATCATAAAGGCTTTGGTGAGACTTACTCTCAGGTAAGTATGTAGGCATGCAATGAAATAATCTGGCTAATTTTAATATTTCATTAATTGCATAAAGTTGCATGAAAAATTCCTCCATTTCTTTTAATAGCAATGACTGCAATTTTTAGCTAGTGCTAGATTTAAGACTACACTCTGTGTCGTTTAGTAAAAAACAGTCTTACCAGTATGCCTTTGGAATTTAATTATAGCTCAGTACATGTTGCACTTTTATGCATACTTAACAAATAAGGTCCATTAGAACCAATGGGATTTACTTCTAAATAGTCATGAACAAATTTGTGCTATTTTTCTTATTTCTGACTGTATTATTAATTTCCTTACAGGCAATGAAAATTACTTCAAAAATTTGTTTTGGATTAATCCAGGACAGAAAATGATAAAAATAATGTAAACATTCATGTCCAAATACCTGAACTTTTTGCTTTTGTTATGTTTGTATATAGGTTAGAGTTTGCAAATCTAACAAGATAATGCAAACTTCATGTGACTAAGTGAAGATTACAAGACAGAATTTTATTGAAATCAAAGCAGATTCAAACTATTCCAATAATTCCACACCGAAAACTAGAAAATAATTCATCTAGAGTGCCTAAAACTGATGTGTATCTTTATGTTGGAATGCTTAGGGTTCCATTTTTTTAAAAAAAACTATGCTTAAATATTGTCTATTTAAATGTTGCTTTTCCATTCCCCCCAATACTGCTATTATCAAATACTATATCTACTTAAACTTTTGACTTACCAGCCACAGCAGTAAAGCATGCCAATAACAGGACCAGAACAGTGTAACCCAGAAAATGGAAAATCATTCCAGAGCCGGGCACAGGGCACTTTTGCCCTGTTACAGCAAGGCTTCCTAGGTTTGTCTCAAATCCCCTCTTACTCTTTGCCTCTTCTGACTGTTCCAAAGAATAGCCTACTTTGAGCTTTTTCTTCATCGGTCACTCCCCCTTGATCCTCTTGCAACATAGGCAACCAATCTTTTCTTTCTTCCTTTCAGCTTTGGTGCATTTTTTTTTCTTTTGGTATTGGTCAGAGAATTATGTAAATTATATACAAACACACTTCCCCAATTTCTCAACTAGCTTTTCCTTGTTTGCTTTCAATCTCTCAGGCTTCTCAGTAATCTCATCTTTAACAAACAGGGGCATTGTTATTAGGTTTCTTTCAGCATTAGAAACGAGTTGTTCAAAGGAATCCCGTTTTTCTCCATCTTTCAGTTTTTAACAATAGACAGAACCACAAAAGCAGAAGCTGTCAGTGAAAGGGTTCTGTTGGTCACAGAATTTTGCCCTTTTGGCAAAGTTGACAACAGTTTTACTCCTCTCTGGACCAGTGCTTTAAACAGCAAACCTAACAATACTTTGCCTTCCCTGTTACCTCTTGGTTGCTGAGTGCCGAATGCATTGCTTTTGCATGAGTCTGCTGTGACTGGAAAGGTGAGTACCCTGTGCTGTCAGGGGGTGGCTCTTATTAAAGAGCATGCACCACAGAACAGCAAATTATAAAGAATGCCTCAGAAAATTAGTTGGGTGTGTTCGTAGATATACCTTGCTCATAGAGAAATAAACTACCAAAGAGCAGTTGTTCTAAATGCAATGTCTGGCCATGTTTACACACACTGTAGGCCCTCTTTAATGAAGAAACTGTTGTTTCTATGGTTCATTGAGTGACCTACCTCTTTATAACTACAAGAACAAGTCCAGGCAATCTTCTTGGCAGCATTTTCAGAAGTGGGGTTTGCCCCTACCATCTTCCTAAGGCTGAGAGAGTGCGTGCCTGGCCCAAAACGGAACTCACAATCCCCTGGCTTCTAATCCAGGTAGCTTTAACCACAAAACCAAACTGGCCCTCTTAAATTTGACTCGCATCTCTATTATATTTTCCCAGGGTAATGTCAGCCCATCCGTTAAGGCCCTATGAAAAAAGAAACCGCAGTTACTAATGCCTCGAATTGCATGTTTACCTCAGGAGCCAATTTGCTCAAAGCCTTTTAACCATAAAACTGTTTTTTTAAAAAAAGTAACTTTGAATATTTGGGAATTAAGCAAAGAGCAACTCCAGGCTCGCTTCATTATTTTTTTTTTGCCTGAATCCAATGTTCCACTAATATAGAGTTTTTTTAATTTTAAAAAGTTTCTATTTTTATTTCTCATAAACATACATATATAAACTCTTAACCAGTATCAATCATACATATTATCTTTGAAGTCCATATTAATTCATTTTTCTGTCTTAAATAATTGGTATAAGATATACTCTGGACTGCTCTTCTATCTTCCATCTCTTCTACAAACCACAACAACATTCTCTTTCTTTTCTCTTTCCTCTCTACTTTTATCCTTTTCAACTTTCCTCATGCTTCTCTCCTTCCCCTTCCCTACATCCCCTTCCCTTCCCCCACTCCTCTAATATAGAGTTTTTTGATCCAACAGATTCTAAGACATTTGATTTGATTGGTAGGCTGCTCTTCTGAGTAGCAATAAAAATAGGTGGTTTCCAAAATAAAGCAAGCTAACAAAAGAAGTCTCATAGAGGAATGAAAGTCAGTTATTAATTGATTAGGACTTGGCTAAAGCGGAACTTCTTTGGGAAAGAAAACAGAAAAGGTGGGGCTGACCTATTCCATAGCACAGCAGTAATACAGGATAAGATCCTTTAGCATTTCTTCCCTTCCTCTCTACATGTTACCGGAGGTCATTCCTACGTACGATTATATTCACTAAAGCAACCACAGAAATCTGATTCCCTCTTTCCAGAGAATTTCTGCCCCTTTCCTGTTGTCAAAGAGTTAGTATGCATAAGAATACTGAGAGTAAGGCTAGGGTGTACAGAAGATAGCCAGACAGAAATGCAGGAACTGTTACTAAGGCAAAAGTGGCTGAAACATTTTTTTAAAATCCAAAGCAATAAGATAATATTTGGAAGTGGCTCAGACACATGCCTCCTTAATTTACTGAAGTATGAGGAGAGGAAGAAACAATAGACTTGCAAGGTAGCCATGTCTATCGAAGTAGTTTTTAGCTTTCATGTAGAGTTAGAATTTTGTTTTGTATGTTATCCATAGGAACAATCAATATTTTTTATAGTAGGGCTATATTTAACTTTTAAAAATGTGCTTCATGGTATAGTAGGAAAGTGCAAGAAGCAAAACATTAAAGCAGTTATATCTTTTTCTAGGTTAGTACAGTTGCCTCATGATCTAGGAAAAAAATAAGCATTTGAGAAAAAATGAACCCCTATGAGTTTGGAAAAAGACACAATTATAGTATTTTAATGGATTAAAAGAAATACTGTGTATGAATTCCCATGCATTGCAAAAGACTTATTTTAAAGGAGTGCCACAATCTTCCATGTTATGCCTTCACATTATCAGAATCAACATTCTTTTAAAAACTGAATTTATTTGTAATTTGATGTTAAGAATGACTTTGGAAGGTTCCACCTTTTACAAAACTCACAAAGTAACAAGAGGAAATACTTCTGCTACAGCCTAGATCAGCCTTCCAAACCTAGTACCAATTGCTATGGTAGCTGGGGATATGAGGATATCCCTGTGACAAAATACTAGACAACCTATAACCTGTTTGGGCAAGCACAAAAGGACTGGAGAAGAGTGCCTGAGTTGGGAGACTTACTCACATAGGTTGCAACCTTACTTGCAAGGTTCCCCTTTGACTTTCTCTCTGCCAGAATGAAGCTGGCAGTGAGGGTTGGGAAACTTCCTCCCTCCCTCCCTCCCTCCCTTCCTTTGAGCAAGCATGGCATGGCATGACTTCTGAGACTCTTTCTAATCCTTTGCTAGCATGGCCAGTGGAGGTATTGTATCTGTATTTCTTCTGTAGAATAAAGTAACATGTTACATCAGTATGTTTTTGCTCTATCCTTATATTATACCTAAGTATTTCTATGTGTACACTGGGAAGCATCAGGCAGCTACATTCATTTTGCTCTGGATCACATGAGCAAGAAAGAATAGCAAGAATGTTGATCGGGTGGGTACAATCACCAGCATTCTGATTCTGCCCAGCTTCTTTACCCATAAGAATGCAGTAGGGAAACTTTTTCAGATTGTTTTTTCCTTTGTAGCCCCCATCCCTCATTAGACCTATCCTATTTTCAGAGTTGATTTTTCTTTTGCTAGTTTGTCTCTCAATCCCAAACTGAGCCTGCTCAGGTCATTTTTCTGAGGTTGTGTTGTTGAAATGCAGACAAAATCTTGAGCCCCTCATTTCCAACATCCTGCTGGGTTGGAATGAATTTAAAAAGGTCAATGTGTGTAGAAGTATGACATGTGACTTTCTCCCTACTTTTCTTCTTTAAAGTTCATAACAATAAAGCAAAATGAAAGTACTGTTTACATTCTAATATGGTTATTCAAAATGTTTACATGTGCCAGAGACTTTAACCTATGCAAGATAGGAAAGAAGAAATGCTGATAATGTATGAGCAATATACTCATACTTATTAATCTTTGCCAGTAAATTTTCTTGTTTAATGTTGATGGATTTCTTTTCACCAGAAACATAATAAAGTATTTCCTTAAAGTTTTGAATAGGAGACCTAATCAGACCTTGAAAGATAATACACACCATTTTATTAACCACTTCTTATTGATATTCAACCAAGGTTTCTCACATATAAATTGGTAATGTAGCAGATCTATCCTTTGGAGCCTTGCTGATATCTGTCTAGGACTTCTAACCTGCAGATCTTAAGCAAAAGTTATTTGTTTTGGGTGAGCAGTCATAAAAATTTTCTGAATATTTTTCTGGGGGAAAAAAAGAGAAATAATCCTGATAAATATAGAGAATAACTTTATTTCTTTTTGTTGTTCAATTAAGTTGAATGGAGAGAGTTTAAGCAAAGCTCAACCTAGAGCATTTGCTACCAGAAAATGTAGTGCAGATGTCAGCCCATTCTCTAATTTCAGATTAGAGGTTCATAGAATATAAGACTATTAAATCATGATTTTCCTCTGTATTAGTAATAAACCTGTCAATTCCAATTGCTAGGGCTCGTCTACAGAAAGATTCATTTATTTATCTCATTTAATTTATTTATCCAAAACATTTTTATGGCCACCCATCTTGAAAACCAGACTCTGGGCAGTTGCAACCACAACATGTTGTCATCTTTGTGAATTTTCATTGGCATCCAGTTGGCTGTTCTGAGGACAAAATGTTGGAGTGGGTAGGTTTGACTTGAGTCACAAACAACAATTTTAGTTTGCATTCATTAATTATAGGTATATGTATCTACAGTTATACCTACAAATTATCATCCACAAAAAGGTTCTGTCTCAATCATTTAGCTATTTAAAATGTTTGTATGGCCACTCACCTTGAAAATCAGAATCTGGGTAACTGCAAATCCACATCTTGTTCAATTTGTGAATTTTCATTGGCATCCAATTGGCTGTTATGAGAACAAAATGTTGGACTGGGTGGTTTTGGCTTGATCTACCATTGGTCCATCAAGGAGTACAACATTCTACAGTTTGTACTCATTGATAATAAGTATGTACCATTATAATTCATTTTTATTCTGCAATATAATTTTTATAAATACAACTCTACTCCGAAAACTAAAACTATAACAAATCTATGTTTTTAATATCTATGATATTAAAAGGTATAATTACCAAGGCATACTTAAACCCTTGCCATAATGATTATGGCTTTTAGCCCATAACAGATTATTTCATCAAAAGGGATAACTCCCTATCATCAGACAGAAATGAGACATTTCCAGTCAGCCGTCAGGTTCATTTCACAAGTCCTGGAACCCACATTTCAAGCAATCCTTTTTGAAAGTTGTATGACATAATTGAATCAAAACAATGACTTATTTTATTATTTTTATTTACTTGAAAGTTGTGTATTTTTTCTTTAATTATAGATGCTTTGTGGTAAACATGGTATTAGTATTGTAAGAAGAATGATGAAAAAGTAATACAATTGAACTTAAGTCACTTAAAAACAAACATTATGCATATTATAACTTCACTTGTATAATTCAATTTTAAGTCAAGGTATTCAGGATTACTTGATGGCTTGAAATGATGAGGTCTAATAGATGTCAGTTAGCACTTGGTTCCACAAATGCACTTATTAGTAAGAAGAAGAGGACCCCAATCTTTCAGTTGGGGTCTTCTCAGTAGTGACTTTCTGAGTTAAATCAAAAAATAGAAAGCCCCTCAAAGAGCTTTGATATGAATCTTTTAGGATTTGGAACCAAAATTGAAGAAAAAACAGTGGCAACTTGTGCAGTCTGAGAATCTATCAGTACTTAGGGAGCACATTTTATACAAACTCAAAGTATATTTAAAGACACTGTTATATTAACTGTTTTATACTAAGGGAGAATAGAGTTCCCTAGGAAGTCAGTAGCTGTAGCAAGGTCTAGTCTCCTCAAACTGCATTACATAGTGTACTTTCCTATGGTGACAGAAAACATTCCTGATCACACCCACTCCTTGGATGACACTGAGTCTAGGAGAGCTTCCAAACTGGTCTGCTTGCACAATGCAAAGTTAGATATGTTCTTACCATGCTGCTGTGACCTTGCCTGGTCATGCTCATCCAACCCATAATTATAACCATTTAGCCACTAAATCATGCATTCCATAGCACCTTTGGGAGATCAAAAATAGTACCATCTTCAAAATGATTTACCTCAGCTGACCTCTCTAGGTGACTTCTCTTTTTTTTTTAAAAAAGAGGTTTATTGTTTTATTAATACACATTATGACAAACACATAACATACAACATATAAATATATCCTCTTTTTAACAAGTGTTTCTTTGTGGTCTGCTTTCCACTGTAATCCCCCCGCCCCCCATGTCTCTCATATTTTTTCATTTCCTTCATTGTCCCTTTTTTGACTGATTACAATATATTTTCTAATCCTAATAGCCTTAATTTTATACATTTCTATATATTTGTTTCAGATGCCTGAAAAATCCATTAGTGCTTAACTTTCCCCCCCTTAAAGCAATTAACTTATGTATATACATTTTATATATGTATAAATATACATATACATATACATACATACACACACACACACACATACATATATATATATATATAATTTGTTGCATACTTATTTTACATTTTATATTCTCCCCAGTTATGTTATTCTTTATTTCTGCTCTCAAGCCATTCATATCATTTGTTCCAAATTGTAAAGTAATATGTCTCTTCTTTTTCTTTAATTTCTTTTGTTAATTTGTCCATCTCAGCACATTCTAAAACTTTTTTTTATCACTTCTTCATCCGTTGGTGTTTCTTCCTGTTTCTATTTTGTGCATATATTATTCGAGCCACTGTTTATACGTGATGTGTAAAATCAGATATTTTATTTCTTTGGTATATGTTTGCGGAAATGTGTTCTATTGTTTGCTCTGTTATTTTTTCTAACCATTTTTTTATATTTGTCCAGAACTTTTTTGCTGCTGGGCATGTCCACCATAGATTGTAATAAGTGCAATGGGTTTTCTTACACTTCCAACATGTTGGATCATTATTTGGGAACATCTTTGCGATTCTTGTCAGTGGTAAATGCCATTTATAAAACATCTTTAACTGGTTTTCCTTGTATGCCACTCATAATGTTAATTTTGAATTTATTTGCCATGTTGTTTCCTACTTCTCTAATAAGTAGGTGACTTACTTCATCCACAAATATTCAATTTCATATAAGTGCTAATATAAAAGTTTCTGGCAATTGTATACACAAAAAACATTTGCTAAATCATGCACTTGCTACAGTCAGAGTATTCCAGTCAGAAGCCTATCTCCTGGCTGGTCCTGTGCCTTCAAGATAGCATAAAAAAATCAAAGCTTGCTAAGCTTATTTTTATGTTTAGCATTACTTTTGAATGTGGGCATTAGAAGAACAGCTTCTTAAAAGTTCAGTTCTAGGGTGGCTACTTTGACCCAAATTCTATTGAGTTTAATGAGACATATTCCAACATCACAGAATTTTCAGAAATCAATGCAAGAAGAATTGATTTTCATTTCTAGTAATGCATTCTCAGAAATTCAGTAGGACTAGTGAACAGACCTGTGTATATTCACTGATAAATAATTCTCATTGCAGTTAACATCTAATCTTGCAATAGCAGTTTTCTTAATAGTTATAACTTTAAATGACGTAGGGATTAGTCTTTCCAGTTGCAGTCCCCTTGTATTCTTTGTAATGAATAAAAGAGGCGAGAAATAGCCGAAAGTTAATATGATACCATTGGGTGTAACAGGAATTATTATGAAAGTTGAGCTTCTGCTATTATATTCTTTAAATGAACAGTATTATGGTAAAGGTCCCTCTTTATGTGTTATTTTTCTGAAAGCAATTTAAAACATGATTCCTAATTTGTTTATTTGGAATCAAATTCTACTGAGTTCAAGGAACATATTTCCAAATAATGTGTGTTAGGTTTATAGTAGAAAGTATATGTTACCCATTACTTGTTGAGAAATAAATAAACAAGATTCAACAAATTTCCTTTCTGGGTTATCATATGTAAACATTTTTTTAAAAATAAGACTTTTTTGGGGAGATAGGTGGGAGAACAACATTGGTCTAGTAGATAAGGCAGAAAGCAGGAGACCATGAGTTCAAGTCCCACCTTAGCCATGAAAGCCAGCTGGGTGACTTTGGGCCAGTCTCTCTCTCTCAGCCCAACCCACCTCACAGGGTTGTTGTTGTGCGAAAATAGGAGATGTGCTGGCTATGTTCATTGTATTTAGTTACTTGTAAAAATAATAAACATAGGAAATAAGTAAATAAATAAAATTATTTCTGAATAAGAGATATCTGTATTAATATATTTGCTACCATATCGCATGGCAAGCCGCATTATTAGAAAGAGCAGGGCAACCACCTCAGACAAGAGAGGACATCCCATTCAGGCTGAATCCGAGATTGTTCTGACATTGTTGATGTTTATTTGATGATTCATACTATATTTTACTGATTTAGTTTCTTCCAAAGTATCCTTAATTATACAAATGGGAAAGGTCCCAGGTTGAATGAATGGACAGAAAAATAACCAACTGGTTAAACATTCTAGGAGCAATTGTGTGTGCTCTACAATGTTCCCTGAGCCCTCCAAGCTAATCTTCTTCTCTCAGGTGTGGTAGGTAGTATTTGTCTCACGGCCAGATGAGTTGATGTCTGCTTGTAGAATAGGGTGGGGAATATTGGCTATCCCATTAGTGAATATAGTTTTAAAATGTGTGTATAAAAACAACACTGCTGTTTTTCAGATATTGAAGGCCTGATTTAAAAAGGTATCCTGCCACTACTCAATATACATAATAGTAAATTAGTTGCCCAAAAGTAAGATGGCATTTCTTCTTATTCTAAGTTTTAATGTTTTTGTTATCTCCAGTCACAGAATATGGTCCCATCTGGATGGATAAAAAAGATAGTAATTGCGTCAAAAGAAAAGCAGAGACAGATGAAGAAATGGCAATAATTCTAAAGTAGAGAAAGATTAATAATTGTTGTGTTATTTTTTAAAACATCAGCAAGGGACTGGTTACATCGCTCTTCTGACTGTTGCACCTCAATCTTTTAAATTTCTCTAATGTAAGAGTTAGACTAGCAAAGAGATTTTAAAAACATTTCAATCTTTATATTATAAACTTAAACATATGGACACTTGTCAACCCCACCGCTGCAACTTGCATTGGTTAAAAATGTTCAAATTCACTATGTTAATTATCTTCAGGCAGCCACACCCTCAATTCAGATGAAAGAGAACAGGGTTAACCACCCTGTTTCCACACCCCTTAAAGGTCTCAATTGAGCAATAGCATGGTAGAAATCAGTAAAACAAAGAAAATTCCATACAATGATGTCTAGAAATATATAGGAAATTTAACATGTTGTTTTTGATAAATGCAACTGAAATATCTACTTTTTCTGCTTTCATATTTTGGAATCTGCTGTTAATACGTATTTGATGTTTTCTTCAGCTTCTCTCTCCCATTCCCATCCCTCCTACTTTTTCATTAGAAAAAGTTTCATTAGTTTTCATTACAAATGTCTCCTACTTTAGATAGTCTATTGCTTCATTCTCTTTTTAAACTTTGTCCAGCTCAAATGAAGTTGATAGTTGTTTTTGGCTGAAGGATGGCCAGAGGGAGTCTCTTCTCGGAACAGTGTGTAAACAATCTTTTTGCAATATTTGCCAATCAAACATTGCAACATTGTAAAAGTACCAATGATATCAAACAATGCAATAAAAAGTAAAAGCAGCTCTTGAAATTAAGCCTGGTTTCATATTTGGTGTGACACTTTGTCTATTAAAAGCAGCTCCCAGATTTAAAAGTGTGGATGTGGCATATCCAACACAGTTGACTAGATATCTACATTATTTCACTGGTACTTATTTCAAAAGTAAAAGATGACAACATTGCAGTACAGGTGGTTCTCAACTTATGACTGTAATTGAGCCTGGAATTACAGTTGTAAATCACAATAGGCATTAAGTGCTTCAGAACATGACCGTGCCTGATTTTACAACCTTTTCTGCAGCAGTTATTAAATGAATCCATTTTAGCCAATGGGTGTTTTGGGGTTTTTTTGTTTTTTGTTTTTGCTAGAAACTGGAAGTTAGTGCTGGTTTCCAGCAAAATAAAAAACAAAAACAAAAAATACTAAAACTTGCAGCCATGTAACATGGAATGCTGCAAATGGCCACAAATGCATACTGGTTGCCATGTGCCCAAAATTTGATCATGTGACTGCATCGGATGGGGAATGGATACTGCAACAATATTGAAACAGGTCATAAGTTATCAATTCCAGTGGGGAAGAAAATAACTCTTCTTTTTTTCTAGGAGTTATTATGCAAATAATTTAAGGTGACCAGACGTCCCGCTTTTGGCGGGACAGTCCCGCTTTTGAGCAATTTGTCCCGCGTCCCGCGGCGTTTTAAAAAAGTCCCGATTTTTCATTCTGCCTCCTGGTTCCCGGCTGCCTCCTGAATCCCCGCTGATGGCTAGAGGGAAAAAACCTGTTTAAACTCTTGCCGCGGGGCTTCAAAGGGCCGCCCTATGTTAATTAGCTCGGCTTCCCCCTCTCAGCTGATTTGCACAGGGCTCTGCTCTTGCTAAATTGCTCAGTTTTTTTTCCTCTTTGTGCAAACCAAGCTCAAAACGAAACTGAAAGTAAAACAGGCTGTTGGCTTTGCGGTTTGCTTGCAACGTTGGAAAATTAGGCAGCAGATTTATTTTCCTTTTCCTCACCAAAAAAGGTAAGTGCAAACAATGGAAAATTATTTAGGGCAAAAGAGGAGAGTTCAAGATTTTAAAACACAAAAGAAAAAAAAGCTCTTTTTAACTAGGGAATTGTAATAATTGAGATATTATTAATTATATACTGTGTTGAAAGCAGAAATGGTTAAGTTGTGGTTTGGAGGAATATATGGGGGAAATTATTTGGTTTATTATTATTGGTAAGTATAATTAATTGATTTGTAAGAAATTGGATTGCATGGAAATAATTGGAATATTCATGTTCATATTGATTAATATACAAAAAAGATAGTTATATAACTAATTGATTTATATTAAAATGTTGAATTTGTATTAAACAACTGTATTACATAATTACATAATTAACCAATGTGAGGATGGATATAAAAATAGATGACAATGGGAAGGGGTATAAAATAGAATAGAAGGGAAAAATTGAATTTGATTAAGATTAGAGATGAGGATGAAGGGTAAAATTGTTTTTTTAAAAAAATAGATGAGGAATAAATATGGCAAAAAGGAAATATAGAAATTGTAAATTTAATTGAAATGACTAAACACTGTTTAAATTTGTGAACCAGCCAAATATTCTGTTCAAAGAAAATACATTGTATGTATGTGTGTTTCTAATTATTGCTATTTATTCATATTTGTTCTCTTTTATTCTTTAAAGTTTAACAATTCATTCTTTATCTTAATATCTTTATATTTGTTTGGGGTTGGCTTTCTTCCCTTTCATCTTTTTTATTGTACAGCAATCTTTCTCCTCAAACCTACCACCTCTCTTTTCTTTCCTTCTTACTTTCTCTTCCCCCCCTCTTCTTCTCCTCCCTACTTCCTCTTCCTTTCTCCTTCTCCTCCTCTCTTCCTCCCTCTCTTAACCGTCACTCCTACTTTAATTTCCCTTCCCTTCCTTCATCCCTCTCTATTACTGTATCCTTTTATGCATATGGACTACTCAGAGGGCTGAAAAAGTTATTTTTGACTGGTCCTCGCACTTTTGACCAGTCCTCGAACTTACGACTGTCCTCACATTTTACATTTTTGCCCTATCTTGTCATCATGGTGAAGAGAAGCAGTTGTGAAATGAGTGACATGGTTGTTAAGAATGCTGCACGGGCATAAATGTGAGGATGGTCATAAGTGTGAGGACCAGTCAAAAGTGCGAGGACCTGTCAGAAATGACTTTTTTCAGCCCTCTGGTTAGTCCTTTTGTGCATATGGACAGAGGGCTGAAAAACGTTAGTTTTGACTGGTCCTCACATTTTTGACCAGTCCTCGAACTTACGACTGTCCTCACATTTTACGTTTTTTGCCCTATCTTGTCACCATGGTGAAGAAAAGCAGTTGTGAAATGAGTGACATGGTTGTTAAGAATGCTGCACGGGCATAAATGTGAGGATGGTCATAAGTGTGAGGACCAGTCAAAAGTGTGAGGACCTGTCAGAAATGACTTTTCAGCCCTCTGAGTAGTCCCTATACACACAGCCATGGCCACCCGGTCACATGACCAGCTAGCCACGCCCACCCAGTCACATGGCCTCCAAGCCACGCCCACACAATAAGCCACGCCCACAATGGTGTCCCTCTTACCAATGTTAAAATCTGTTCACCTTACCCTATACACATAGCCATGGCCACCCGGTCACATGACCAGCTAGCCACGCCCACCCAGTCACATGACCAGCTAGCCACGCCCACAAAATAAGCCACGCCCACAATGTCCCTCTTTACCAATGTTAAAATCTGGTCACCTTAAAATAATTCAATAATTGATATCAGAATTCCCTGATATTTTGGTTTGTGAACATAAAAGAAATAACTATTCTTTCTAATAAAGTTTTTCTCCAGGAATTTTAAGAGTTCTAAAGGAGAATGAATAGAAATAACAACATATAGTTTTAAATATGGCACATGAAAATTCATAGTTCTCTTTTTCTAATGGTAATTAAAATTGAACACTACCAATTTAGCAGGGAAGTTTAAGATGGAACATATGATGCAATGCATTTCCTGGTGCAAGTTTTGTCTTCTTGTATTAAAAATTATATTAAAAGCAAAGTATGTTAAAATGAGACATGACCGTATCATATAAATCGTATTTATTTGCAAGTAAGTTCTTGACCTATTCATGCCTTTGGTCCTAAGGCTGCTTCTGGTTCTATGGCAGAACTTCTTTCAGACATTTGCAAGTGTCTTTAATGAAATCCAATGAAATCCACATAACAAAAGTAACAGTGGTTCCCCCCACCCCAGGTTCGGGCGAATTGGTAGTGGCGGCGGCGGGAAGCTCTGCCCACCCACCTGGATGTTATCATGGTCACTCTGCGCATGTGCAGAAGATTCTGTGCAGAAGCACTGCATGTGAGCAAAGCAAGCGTGCATGCGTGCACGCTCCCAGTTCCGAACCAGTAGTGAAGAGGAACCTTAATCAGTAATCAGATCATGTGTTTCCTTGAATTTTGCAAATGTGTTCCATTTTTTATATATATATTCTGAGCTCGCAGGAGTTTAATAACTCCCATAATAAGAGTTTTGTGAGGTACAATTTATCATCATTTAAGGCACATTGTGTTTGTGTGTATGTATATATATACATTAAATGGCCAAAAAGAACATTAAAAAGTTGAGTTTAATGAAGAATTGAAGTGAGGTTAAGGTTTAAGCCACCTTTATTGACTGGTCTGATCTACCAACAGCAGTTTTTGTGGCTGGACAGATGCTACTGTTTCCAAGCAAAATGAAACATATACTATGCTTCCTCCACATTGTAAGGAAGGACACTGCTTTGCAACTGGTTTGAAAGGAACTTCAGGTAAAGACTCAGTGGAATGAAACATCATTTTGAAGTTCTCCATAGATAGAAAGATATTTGCTCTCTTCTCCAAAAAAATACCCACCAATTTCCATATTCCAAATTAGGCTAAATTTCACCAATTTCTGGGCCAATTTATGCATGTGCAAATGCTTTTTGTTTGCACAACCCTTTAATTGTTCATGCACAATTTCTACAATGTACCACAATGGTGGTATATAGCAATAAAAAGCAATTATTAATTGAAAATTAATTTACTAATTGGCAAGTTAACGAATAAGGAGAAATTGTTTGAAATGTCTATTTATGCTGCATAATTCAAGATAATTTGAATTACATTGCCTTTAGTAGGGCTTCTTTTTTAGTATTTTTGGTGTTTGGGTATGCAGAGGAGATTGTGTTGCAACCTCTAGTTAAATCTAAATGCAATCTTATGCTGCCTTGCAATTCTTTCTCTATTATCTTTAAAGTTATTTAAATTTGTAGGTGACTTTGTGTGTGTGTGTGTGTGTATCCACACACACACACACACAAAGTCACCCACACATGATAGGACAATAACTACAATCACAATGATTGGTATTAAATTGACCATGACATAAAATATGCACTTGTTGAATTTATGGTTGTGTCCCTAATAAAAATATAGAAACAAAATGTGGAAAACACTAACTTATGGAAAGTGCAAATGCAAACTACTAAAACACAGTAACTATACTAGAAAGTGTGTTAACATGGGCTGTAGCCCAAGCTTGTGGGGTGAAGTTGCACATGTAGTTTAACTGCAGAACTCATCCATACATTCCCCTAACTGCATCTTAAAAGATGTGTTCATAACTTTAGGTATAGATAAGGCTAAGTTTCTACTTGAACTACTATTAAAAGTAATGTTTCCCATCTTTGTTTGACACATGTTTTGCTTTATACACAATTTATGGGGCTTCAGTAGTGACTATGGGGATGATATAGCAGGAGCTGGAATTTTCCCAGCTTATTTTGGGCAGCTGTGAATAGCCCTTTCCCTCTAATCCAGGGGTGTCAAACTCATATCATCATGGCATCACATGATGTATCAGGACTTTTTCCTCCCTTCATTAAACTGGGCGTGAGCATGGGCATGTGACCAGGGGTGAAATGCTCCTGGTTCGGACCGGATCGCCCAATCTGGTAGCGATGGCAGAGGGTGGTTCGGAGTACCGGTAGCAAATATCCATGCACCTCCCCCATGCCCAGCTGAGCCGCACAATCATCAGAAGCTTTTGTTTTTTTACTTTTCAAAGCATTTTTTCTACAACTTCTTCCCCTGAAAAAATGCTTTAAAAGTAAAAAAAAAAAAAGCCTCTGATGATCTTGCAGCTCAGCTGGGATCCTCAGAGACTTTTAAAGCATTTTTTTCTGCAACCCCTTCAGCAGAAGAGGTGGTTAAAAAAATGCTTTGAAAAGGCTCTGACGATCCCAGCTGTGTTGCCTGATTGTCAGAGCCTTTTCAAAGCATTTTTTTTGTATTTGCAGAAAAAATGCTTTGAAAAGTTTTTTTTTTAAAAAAGTTGGCCACGCCCACCCAGTCACATTACCCCCCCAAACCACGCCCACAGAACCGGTAGTAACAAATTTTACATTTCACCCCTGCGTGTGACACATCTGGCCCATGGGCCAGGAGTTTGACAGCCCTGCTCTAATCATTGCTTCCATTAATATTGTGGCTTGGGCAGTAGGCAGTGATTAGGCACTGGACATTTGATGCAAAGTACTAATCAAATAGTGTAAGAGCTCCTTTATCTACATGGCTAGATAAATATCCCAATTAACATGCAACCTGTTCGATGAATTACATTGGCGAAAGCAGAAGAATCCAGAAGGTATTTCATTACAGACCAAGCTCCCCAGTGTTTTTCCCTTAATCTCTCTCAGGGAGAGATTAAGATACAACAGCAGAGCTCACAAAAGAGAGGATGAGTAAGGGACAAAGGTGATTCAGAGTGCAAGAGAGACAGATAACCATGAGAGAGTAAGCAGTGGAGTTAATAACAGAGGAGGGAGGAAACCACAGAGAAGATAATATGCAAACAGTAAAGTGGGAGAAGTATAAGCGAGGGAGGACAAATAGGTGATGGTGTGAATGATACAACAGATGACTGAGTAAAAGTGCAGGGATTTTAGAGCAAGCAATGGAACAGGTCAATAGAGTGAATCATGAACAGGGTTAGCGTGAGAGAATGCAAGAAAGAAAAAATAGTGAGAAAGTAAAGGAGATGAGCCAACAAATGAAAAAAAACAGCGATGTAAGAAGGGCACAAGAGAGCAAACAATATGTTGTGGACCACCTAGTAAGGAAAGGTAGGCAGGAAAGCCCCTCCTACTCCACAGATAAACTTCTGACAAGTGGCTAAACACGCCAGTCCATCAATTCACCTGCATCTCCAATCTATGATCCTTTGCACTGTTATAAAGGACACATTCTGTTTGCCTGGATGCCTCTAAAACAAGCCTTTTTAACTATGGTAATATATTTATGACTCAGTTAATTCACTATGAACGGAATAGTTTGGTAAAAAGGTTTGACATGGGGTAAAGATAAACAAACAAAAGCCTAAAAACCAGCAATTAATTTTTTTCCCCACATAAGTGAAGGAAGTAGATGCATCCTTTTCTGGAAGCGTTAACTATAGTAGCAATTAGAATTTGAAAAAAAACCATATCTTTCTACACCCATCTTATTCTAGTCAAATAAGACTAGAACTTTTCGTCAAAGTTAAGAATATAACTATAATTTCAGCACATCCAGGTTTATTGACAGTGCAGCCTTCTGTTTATATCTAGAAATACCACATGTTGCAATTCTCTCACCTAGAGCTTCTTCAGATTCGTTCTTTGGCTGTCTGAACTCTCCACTAACTTCTACCTGTTGGCCAACCTTTCTGAAATTTGTAATTGTTTGTATTACTTTCATAAGATTTCTTTCTGACTTCCCTTCGGAGATATTTTTTTTACAATTGTTTTCACCTATTGAACTTCCTGGGGAAAAAACTCCAGAGCAACGATTTTATATAAGAACATAAAAAGTAAATGACTACACAGTAACACAGCAACAGAATTAACAAATGTTGATTTATATGTTTCCCTTGAAGGGTTGAACTTTACTTATTTCAACAAATCACAATTTGGAATAACCATTACTTCATCACTCCCACATGAGCTACATTATTTGACAGCTGGCTTCCAGGTGCAATTCAAGACACTCGTTGTCATCTATAAAATTTTTCATGTGCCCAGTTATCTGGGAGGGTTGCCCACCTCCAGTCATTTATGACAGTACATTTGTGCAGATCAGGTGTGCTTTAGGTCTGCTTAATTAAAGATTGTTATATTGTAGGACAGTGGTAAATGTGTTTTCTCTGTCACTGCCCCTAACCTCTGAATCAGCATTTCCCCAGAAATGGTGTCTGCTCTTTTGGGATTCTGGAAACCCATCTCCATTCCTAGACTTGAGGCTAGTGTGTTTATGGAGTTCCTGTTGTGTTTTGTTATGCTTTTATCTATTTCAATTATCTATTTTGATATTATAATCCACTCTCAATCTTCTGGAGCGGGCAGCCAAGATAAATCTAAACAACATATTCCTACTTTTTCAGTGAACACATAGAAACTAATATGTAAATAAAAGCTTTCAATCTCATTAAGTCATCAGAGAAACGGGGGAAAAAAGGAAAAATAATAAACAATGCTGTTTTCAGAAGCATTTGTTAGGATTAACTGCAGTTTGCCTGGATTCAGATAGCATAGCAAGCTTGGTTTAATTTAAACTGAAGCAAAGTATTAATTGTGTTGATAGGCATTTCTCTCTTTTTCTGAGGCCTAGTCTATTTGAAGATCTCCCGTAAATGTTTTTTTACAGAATTGTGTAAGGTAGATTAGATTGAGAGTAACTGACCCCAAGTCACCCATTTTGCTCTGCACTTAAGTGGGAATTTGAACTAAGGTCTCCCTCATAAATTCAATAACAGAACCACTACAGTACCTGGTAATGCAGATTTCAAATTTCTCATGACTACATTAAAAAGTAGAACATTATGTATATTTGAAAAAGGGAGGTTGGATTCATTCCCATATTGATCATCATCAGCACAGTGATTTAAAGTAAAATAGGATCTCATTCTCAAAGAAATGTTATAGTTCACCTACTAAACCAAAGGGGATTTATAATATATTAGTGTCTAGACAAAAGAATAGAGGGGTTATGATAAGATTCTCTTTACATTAAGAAATGGTGAATGCATGAAAAAAGTAAATAATTTGAATGAAGCCTTTGTCACAACAAGTACATTAAAGTTGTGTTTTATTCCCCTTATCAAGTTGTGAGTGCTCCATTACTGGAGGCTTTCAAAAAGAGACTGGACAACCATTTGTGAAATGATATCAGGTCTCCTGCTTGAGCAGGGGGTTGGACTAGAAGACCTCCGAGGTCCCTTCCAACTCTATTATTCTACGTTCTATACTTGGATTACTTTTATTTGCTTTACAAATTATTGTACTGTTCTTAAAGACAATTCAGAAGTTGTAGGAGCTATAAAATACAATTGATAGTACCTATGTTGCAAGAGCTGCATTAGTACCAGTATGCTTTTGGATGAAATCTAAATTGCTGGTTTGCGCCCTGGATTCCTTCCAAACTATCTGTTCCAAGTGGAATCTGCTCATCAGATAGAGTCAGGTTGGGAAAACATACTGTAAATTCCAGTCCTTGGGAAGTTGCAGGCTTTCTTAACCATGACCACTTTGCTTTGGAACAGGTTTTGGTTGGATAGCCGTAAAGATGGTGCTCCATAAAGCAGTTGGGGAACACTGTTATATTAGTGGATTGAATTGTTATCTGGTGATTTGTATGGGAGCACCCGACATTGATTTCTGAGGTTATGTTTATTATCAGAATGTGTGTTGTTTGCTTTTTTGTGATTGTTCTACTGCATTGTTATTTCTACTGTAAATTGCCTAGGATTGAGGAAGTATACAACTCTTAGTAAATAAAGTAATTGTTTCTTTTATGTGCCTTTAATTTCTCTGTAACTGCTAGTTGTCTCATTAATGGCAATTTAGATAAGAATCTACAAGGGCTATAGTTCTTAAGAAAAATATTCCATATCAGTTTTTGTGTAAGGTATATCTCAACACAATTTTTATCCTGTGGAAGAAAATAAAATTAAAAGGAACAGAAACTAAGTAAATGGAAATAACTTTGCCATTAACTTAATGTGTACATTTTTAGTGGCCAGTATATCAGCCATGTTGGCATCTTGTTCTAGAGGAAGTAAAACCATTTTTTCATTTTTAATATAATTATCAATAACCAAAATAGTTATCATATACATTAACCCCTTCAATAAAAATTGCTCAAAACAAGCTACCTAGTAAAATTTGGATTTACAAAAATTCCAGAATCTGGTTTTTTAAAGATGTTCTATGGATCCCTAGGGTTCCATGACAACTTGATGGGAATTTTGTAAGAGATTAAGTGCAAAAATAAATACAACACAATTTAAAAATCATTCTACAGGAGCCAATTTTCTATCAATAGAACTTTGCTTTTTGATAAGAGGTTTGGGTTATTTTAAGGAACAGATTTCAAAACATGAAAAAGTTTGAAAGCTCTGATTCTACACCAGCTGATGTATTGATTCTTAATAGAAGGATCTGTTGAAGGACTGTGGAAAGTCCTCTCCTCAGCACTCTTGTTGCTGTTATTGACATAGTAAATGTGTATTGGGTAGCCCATATTTCAGTCCTATAGTTGTGTAGCAGATTAGTGTTTATACGGATTATTAAGGCCATATAATTTTAAAAGAACAATTTAAAAATAGTGAAAAATAATCAATTTGGTACTAAAATATATCGTCTAAACCTGTACAAGTATTCCTCCCTTACCGACTGCCTGATGCAGCAAATGTTCAAAGTTACAATGGTGCTAAAAAATAATTTTGTGATTAATCCTCACATTTACAACTATAGCATGTTGCAGTGTTGCCTCAAATTTTAGGTTTCATTATTAGCATTTTAAAATGGAACATTAGCACTTTTAACATGACAATTTGGGGCTTTTTTTTTAACTTTAAGGAAGCATGTTTTTCTCTTTTTAGAAGGTCATTTCCGTAGTATGTGATAACTTGCTTTCTCAGCAACTACACAATGGAGAACACATTCTGAAAGTCCTTGAACAGGCTTACAAGATTTAAGAAAGATACAAATCCAGCTGGGAAAGAATAAAGTAAGCCATAAATTTGCCATTTGTGGAATATTTTGTAGAATCAATGCTTTCTATCATTCAGGTCTCAATTGTTATCAATGTCTTTTATTTGATCACTTGATTTCTTACATATTACATACAAAAACATATGCATCATCTGTTTCTATGCCCTACAAAAAACATGATTTTTTAATAAAGTTTTTTTTTCTTTCCGTGAATTATTTGATTTATATTTTCATATGGGCAAAGAAGCCTCTTTGCAAAGGTAAAAGTTTCTTTCTCTCAAATTCAGGGATCAAGTCCTTATCAGCTCCATGCTAAACATGGGATGACTGAATCTGAAGTCAACAGCAGCTTTGCACAGCCACATGTTCAGCATTCATGTTTTTCACAAGTATGCACATGTACAATCACTGCAGCATCTTGTAGGCAGGTAATCATCATCTAAGTGCTTCACAATTAGTTTGCAACAAATAGAATTAATAGGAAAGCAGAAATCAAACTATAAGTTGCAGTCATATGAATTTTTGCTTAACAACTATGCAGCTGTGCTTAACAACCAATGGGGAGTAAGACTGTAAGCCAGTCACACCGCATGTGATTTTTCTGCTTAGTGACTATGTTGCAAATGTGGTTGCTATGCGAGGACTAGCTGTGCAGTAAAAATGGGACTACTGGCATCTCCAAGGTAGATATTGTCATTGTCTTTTCTCTGAAAATTTGTAATATTATGGTCAAGGGAAAAAGCAATACCTTGTATCTCACTTGACCAAAGATCCTATAGTTCTTTTCTATATTGTCTTGCATAGATCTATTTGATACAAGGATCAATTCATTTTGGCACACACCTGGTTGTGGTAACCACACTGTCCTAAATGCTAACATTCCTGGATGAATTAATATTAATATATAATATTATTTGATTTTCAAGTCCAATCTTTACTGTTTATAAACCAAATTCATTCCTTAGTGCTTTTAATTGCTGACATCTTCATTTAGAACCACTTCCTTCTCTTCCAGCCATATGTCTGGAAAGTGATATAAATTGGCAATGAGTAATTAAAAATTAAGATCCCCATGAATTGATTATTTAATGAATTTTGTTTAGTTAGAATCTGTAAACTCTATTGCTTATTGCTAAAACATACAGCAAGGAATTACTCAACCTAAGGATACCTGATGTTATGTATTTGGTTAACCACTATAAGAGGAGAAACAATTAACCTAAAACTTGATATGATGTTACCAAAGCAAGTGTCAGTGATTTTGGTTCCTTAAGCGAGTACAGGACTGCAGGTTTAACTTGCTCATTTTCTTCTTTCATGAAAAAAGACTCTCAGTAAATTGCAGTAGAACTACTGAGCAAAGTTTTTCTCATTATAGCCTACAATATTTTGTTACACCCATCTTTAACTGAGGTAATCCTCGGAGTCCCAGATTGCTGCCTTTGCTCAAAAACAACTCAGAACTGAATCATGCTTGTTTATTTAAATTCCTACCAGAGTAGTTAAAATAGCAAGCAGACATATCAACAATTAGGGTACGCAGTCTGGCAGATTCATTAATTACCTCATCTAAGACTCTATGTTCGTTTATATTGGTTCTGGCCCTGCAAAAACAGTCAAGAACCAAGTATAGATGTTGTATTTATAGACTGCCAAGCACTGCCTGTCTCTAAGCTAAGGTTATAAACACACACAAGTACACAATTAGGACAAACATCACACCTTCTGTCATTTATTCAAACTTAATCCTGGTAATTCAATTAAAAAAACATTTTGTTTATATTCTGTGTATCCTAAGTAACCAGAAGACATAGGTCACCTAACAATGATATATACACCTGTTGACACCCAAACTTGCAGCAACCATATAGCAGTTTGATCTGGAGAGAACAGTTGTGGAATCAGAAGAAGTAGACTTCCAAACTAACTTATTCTGATATCAGAGTCCCAAGAGAAAAATGCCAAACAGTCTCCTTATCTATAGCACACATTATTATTGTAGTTGATTCTAAAGTTGGGCAAGTCCAGACTAATGCAGAAACACATTTACTTGACATTTAATACTTCTGTGCTTTTAATACTGGGAGTCTTTGACTTATAACTGTAATTAAGCCCAGAATTACAATCATAAATCATGCCAGTCATTAAGTAGATTGACCAACCCAATTTTACATTTTTTATAGCAGTTGTTAAACAAGTCACCATTAAGCTAATCTGCAGTTGTTAAGTGAATTCTATAGTTGTTAAACAAATCATTTGTCCATAATGACAGGGTTTTTTTTGGGGGGGGGGAGTCCCTGACCTGGTTAGTTTCTTTTAATCAACACAATTTGCATATATGGTGATTAAAACACGGGACAAAGAGGCTGAAGAACAGTTTAAGATGATATCCTATCTTTTTTGTACTTCCATTTTCTTTCTTTGTTCCTGTTCCAACTCTGTGTGTGTGTGTGTGTGTGTCTGTGTCTGTGTGTGTCTGTGGAGACAAAGAGACGGGGGTGGGGGAGGAAGGGAGGGAAAGAGGGAGAGAGAGAGAACATAAGAATTCTTGAATTTAGCCCCTGAGACACTTTTTCTTAATCCTGACTTTAATTTCTGTGTAATTGGGCCTCAGGAACTCTGAACTACTGAAATTAGAAATTAATTATTACTAAATATTGCCACTATATTAATTCATTGAAAAGAAAGCTACAATTTTTGAAATCTGAAATATATTGTACCATAACAGAAGAGGATTAAAAGATTATGTATGGAATATTGGTGACTGAACCTGAGTTTCATGGTTCAGCTCTTGGATTAGAAAGAATCAATAATTCAACAGATTTTTTTTTTTAAAAAAAATACCTACATTGTTGTTTTAACACTACTTTGTAAATCCATCAGAAAACATTATGGTCATATAATAAACCACTACTATATCTTAATTTTATTCTAATACAGACTCCATTCCAATCTGATTGAGATTGCTTCATTACAAATTCAAAATATTATTAAGATCTAGTCTAGGAATAAAATATTGAAACATTTATTTTTCTCTGTTATTGTTAATATAAATGAAACTGAGGTCTGAGCTGCAGGCTTGATGTATGCCTGAAGAGCAAGCTAAAGAGATATAAGGCAGTTATATTTAGAAGCAATACTCAATACATTTCTAATATATTTTTAGACCCTCAGATAAGCTTCAAAAGATCAATAGATCTTTTCTATCCCCTGCTTGTTTCCTCTCATCTTCCTGATTTACAGTCTTTTACGCTGCCTTTCACAACAAAGATTTTTACCCAAGGTGGTCTGCAAATGCAATTAAAAAGATACTAAACAGAAAACAGGTTGACATTTATTTATTTGATTTCCACCCTGCCTTTGTATTCTGGCAAGCGTTCAAAGCAGCTAGCAAAAATTTAAAAATAAAACAGGCTATACAAATTAAAACACAAATTCAAAATAACATACTCACACATTTAATAATTAAACACCTGAAGAGAAAGAAATACATCTTTTCAAATGCATTTCAAATGTAAGCATTGACAATTGATCTACCAGAGTTCTAAGATTGTGGCATGCGGTATCAGTTTGAGGCTGACTATAAAACATTCAGACTGACAAAACTTTGGCGATCTATTTAAAAGCAAACAAAAAGGGAACCTTTCCTAACATTTTTCAAGAAACAAAAGTTACCAATGGCAATAATAATAACAATCAGAAATGTTCTACTCATCCATCATGGAGAGACTGTAGGCAATCAGTCAACACCTAACAAAGACGAAACAATGAAATTCTGGGCAAAGCTGGGGGACAATCCAAAGAAGTATAATAAGAATGCAGCTTGCATAAAGGAGGTGGGTAAGATTAAAAAAGAAGCTGAAATTAAATGTTGTGGTAATGTTGATAAAGCTGTAGGATATGATAGTTGTAAGTAATATTTGATTGCACTGGGCAACCATAAGGAAGTTGCAATGTTGCATTTGAAAAATGAAAATTATAAGAATTATTTGTTACGTTATTGTAAGTATTGTGGAGAAAATACACAGTTAGAACTCTTAAAAAATGTTGCAGCAATGCCTCATATGGATGTTTCTGGCCAAGTTCCCAGAACTAGAGTGAATAAAGAGAATATGCTAGTTGGTACAGATTTTTATAAGAAAAACAAAGAACAAATTATGCAAAAGGGAATGGGGCTTAGCTATAAAAGCACCATGAGAGATGAGGGCTGGCCCTTAAAAGCGACATCGATGGTAGATTTGGTGATACTGTGTATATACAGTATATTAGGAAACTTCCAAAAGCTAGCCTATGATATACCATCTCATTTTCTTTAAGTAACTAAAGAAAAGAATGTACATGTCAATCAAAAATTAGCTGGGGAGCAATTTTACAGAATGAAAACCAATAATAAAATATTTTTAAAATCTTGTTAATCCAACAGAGTATTCAGAAGTAGTTATGTAAAGTAGTTTAAGACTAGGCTGATTTGCATGACCAGATTGTCCCAGAATGTGTAGAAGTTACAAACCAAATATTGAGAGACAAAATGCACAATGGCATTCTTGAACCACCCCCGGTCCACCTGTGCTTTCCTGCTATGTACCTGCAGAAGTTTTGGGCCATAACCATTTTCTCCTGAGCCGTTGATTGGTGAAACTGCAAAATTATTTCCAACTCTATGATTCTTTGGATTGTTTGTAGAGGATGAATAAAGGGTAAAAGTAAGACAAGACAATAATGGTTTTGACTTCAGTAACCACTCTGGATTTTTACCCAAAAAAATAAAAATAAAAATAAATAAGCAACCCTTTGAAGAGGTTGGGAGATCAACAGCAAGGAAGTGTTAAAAAGGGCAGATTCCTTTGCTATGGTTGGAAGCTTTAAAGAAAAATGACCATTGCATTATGGACAAATGTTGTGTAGTACTGATACAAAACTGAGTTAATTGGAAGAAAGGACGGCTATGTCTTCTTGTGGGCGCAAACAGACCCAATCACTTTATTAGAGTTTTAACATTTTAAAAAGAGTTTCCTTTACATAAGGTTTTCTTTTGGTCCATTGTCTATCTTCAGGATGACTAAAATCAGTTGTCTGATATAGCTGCCTCACTCTCTCTAATAGCAGGACTCACCTTTTATACGTAGAATTTTAATGAATGTTGAAAAATCAGGATTTTGGACTGTTGTATATTCACTGTATAATTTATCACTAGTTTTGTGTATGATTTCTGGTTCCCTTAGATTATTAGCCCATTGTTCATATTTGATTATTTTTATCAATTATCAATAAGAACCAAGTATGTTTCCAACCAATCCAGTATGGGTTATTTTAAGCATCTGGTATTTAACCTAAAACATTTCCTAATTTTTTCTATAGAACCAAGCTGCACTTTTAAGCAAAATTTCAGAACTATTTGTTTCAGATATTTGGATACCATCTGGTTTGGTAAAACCACAGCATGCTGAATTTGCAAAATGAATGTCTGGTCAGCAATTTAAAGACAGAAAATGCTTCAATTTTCTATCTTTAAATATTCTACCATTATAACATTTTAATGCTAAAGATGGAGCATGGTTAACTAAGCAGTGTTTCCCTGGCAGAATTCACTCAACATAAAAAAAAATCATAAATTAATCACATATGAACTTAATCTATAATTTATAGATGAGGCATATTTTCATGATGGAATAAGGAAGTGGTGCAAACATCTGTAGTGTTTCACATTTATTGCAGACTACATAGGAAGATGCTGAAGCAGTAAGATTTTTCTATTTTTTTCCCTGTCTGTAAAACGTCAAATGAACTTTCATGCATAAAAGCAGTAATCCAAATGATGAATGTTAGCTAAAAAATTAAAACATTACAAAAAGTTCACCAAAATCTCAGGTTTTATTATGGAGACAGAAAAGTCCAGATTCATTATCATTGAGAAAGCATTGAATCAATCTAATCATAATTTCCCTGGAAGATGATATCAGAGAAGGGTCTTTCATTCACGTGTTAAAATTCAGGAATACTTATGCCATTCTTCAGATTTATAAACCATGTAATTTTTGAACTATTAACTAGTGTATAAGTGTATATTTATTCAGTAGTTTAAATTTGTTTTTCTCCGGGAATTTTATGGCAATAAAGTCATATCAGAATAGCTCTTATGCAGAAGCCTTGCTAGCATGCTCTGGTAGTATCACTGATTTCCTTGCCTGCTGACTATTGCCTCCCACATTCTGACTAACTGATACTGTAATTGTGGTCTAACTTTGAGAGCAGCCCAGTTTAGTGTGGTATAACAGTCTGGTATGGATGTCATAAGACAGGAATGGGCATCATGTACCATATGAGTCACATACAGTGATATAGAAAGTCTACATACCACAGTTAAAATGCCAGGTTTTTCAGATGTAAAAAAATAAATAAATCAAATCAAGATAACTTCAGATTTTTCCCCACCTTTAACATAACATATAAGCTATATAAGTCATTTGAAAAACGAAGTGAAATTTTTAGGGAGGAAAAAGTACAATAACATGCTTGCATAAAGATACAGACCCTTAAACTCATACTTTGCTTAAGCACACTTTGATTTCATCAGTATGTCCATTCTTTCTTGCCAAAGTACTTCAAATCTGTCAGATTGCGAGGACATCTCCTGTGCACAGCTCTTTTCAGGTCACCCCACAGATTTTCAGTTGGATTTAGGTCCAGGCTCTGGCTGGGCCATTCCAAAACTTTGATCTTTTTCTGGTGAAGTCATTTTTTGTTGATTTGGAGGTATGCTTTGAGTCGTCATCATGATGAAAGGTGCAATTCATCTGCAGCATTTTAGCAGAGGTCTGAAGGTTTTGTGCCGAAACAGATGGATATTTGGATCTGTTCATAACTTCCTCCACCTTGACTAAAGCCCCAGTTCAGCCGAAGAAAAGCAGCTCCAAAGTATAATGCTGCCACCACCATGCTTCACTATAGATATTATGTATTTTTTAGTGATGCAGTGTTGTTTTTATGCCAAATATACATTTTGGAATTATGGCCAAAAAGTTCAACCTTAGTTTCATCAGACCAAAACACATGTTCCCACATGTTTTTGTCAGACTTGTTATAGGTTTTTAGCAAAATATAGCTGGGCTTGGATGTTTTTCTTTCTAAGAAAAGGCTTTCATCTTTCCACAGCCCAGATGTATGAAGAAGATGGAAGACTGTTGTCACATGTAATGCACAACCAGTACTTGCCAGAAATTCCTATTGCTGTAGGCTTCTTGGCAACCTCTCAGACCAGTTTTCTTCTTATTTTTTCATTAAACTTGGAGTGACATCCAGTGCTTGGTAATGTTGCTATTGTGCCATATTTTCTCCACTTATGATGTCTTCACTATGCTCTATGATATATTCCAGTGATGGCAAACCCTTTTGCCATCGTGTGCCAAAAGCAGGGAGAGGGCAAGGGTGGTGGTGGTCACACATGTGTGTGCCCACATCCATAATTCTATGCGCCCCCCTGCAGATGTGCATGTAACTCCCTTGCACTCCCCCCACTTTTGGCACGCAATGGCCCGGTGGGCCCGGTAGGCCCATTTTTCACTCTCCCCAGGCTCCAGAGCCTTTCTAGGAGCCCGGGGAGGATGGAAACAGCCTTCCCCACTTCCCAGAGGCCCTCTGGAGGCCAGAAATGGCCCGTTTGCCGACTTACGGTCTGACCGGAAGGCCGTTTTTCATTGTCCCCAGGCTCCAGAGCTTATCTAGGAGCCTGGGGAGGGCAAAAACGGGCTTCCCCACCCCCCCTGGAGCCCGGAAATGGCCCGTTTGCCGATTTCCAGTCCCACGGGCTGTTTCCGGCCTCCAGAAATGCGTGCCATAGGTTTGCCATCACGGATATATTCAATGCCTTGGTATTTTTCTATCCTTCAATGATCTAAGCCCCAGAGCTCTCTGTAACAGCATTGGCAAAAAAGGCATTAAGAGTTGTTAACCTTATTTGCGAAGCCTCTTCTCCTGGAATCCACACTGTATATTGGACATTAACAGAATTGAGCAAGTTCAGAGGTATTTCATGAGAAGAGTACTCCACTCGTCTGCTTGCAACAGAATACCTTATGCCACCAGGATCAAAATTTTGGGATGGGAAAACCTAGACTATGCCGCCTATGGTCTGACCTAAGTGTACTACAGAAAAGTGTCTGCTACAATGTCCTACCTGTCAATGACTACTTCAGCTTCAACCGCAATATAAACAATAGATACAAACTCAAGGTAAACTGCTCCAAACTTGATTGCAGAAAATACGACTTCAGCAACAGAGTGGTCAACGCCTGGAATGCTCTACCTGACTCCGTTGTTACATCCTCTAACCCCCACAGCTTCAACCTGTCTACCGTGGACCTCACCACATTCCTAAGAGGTCTGTAAAGGGGGCATGCATAAGCTCACCATTGTGCCTATTGTCCCTGTCCTACTGTCCCCATTTACTTGTACTCATTCCTTGTTCATGTCCATGTTTATACTTATACCTGTTATTTAGTACATGTTCGACAAATTAAATAAATAAAATAAATGACAACTTTGAATGAGATCCCTTTGACGCTTTGTAAGCTCTTTGCAGACCATGGCATTTGCTATAAGAGTCAATAGAATAAATGTCAAAAAAAAATGTTACTGGAACAACTGAACTGAATATGGGCTCGATTAGAATCACTTTAATTGATGGCAGGTATGTACTGACTATTTAACATCAGTTTGTTATGTGATTAATTCTAAATAGAGCCACATCCTACATGTAAAAGGGTGTGAACAGTTATGCAGCCACATTATTTTAGTTTTAAATTTTTTCCCCCACTAGACATTTCCAATTTTTCAATTTATTTATATAGCTTATATGTTAAAGATAGGAAAATTCTGAAGTAATTTATTTTGGTGTTGTTTTACATTTCAAAAATCTGGCATTTAACAAGGGAGTATAGACTTTTTAGAACCACTGTGGAGCCCTGAATCCTCCTTTTTTGCCAGTTTTGTTTTCATATTAGTTTTTAATGTGAGCCTACAGCATAACATTTTTTTTGGTGCTGTCTCTTGGATTCCTGGATTGGTTGCTGCAGTTTTCTTGGCAGTATTTTGCAAGAGACTTGCCATTGCCTCCTTCCTAGGGTGGAAAGTGACTGGTCCAAAGTCACCCAGCTGGCTTTGTGCCTCAGGCAGGACTAGTACTCCTGGTTTCTAGCCTGATTCCTTAACTACTATACCAAACTAGATCTTGAATTTTACAAACTTAAAGCTTTAAAAAAAACAACAACAACCAATCCTAGTTCTGTCAGCATATGGGCACAATTCTAAAGCAGCCTGAATTGGTGAAAGATGTTTTCTGTTATGAAAGCATACCCAACTGGTCCTAATAATCTGGACAAAATTAAAATAGCATTAATAAGATACTGAATCTTATTAAAGGCTGATTTTATATGGATTAACACTAGAATAATCAACTCCAACTTAATATGGCATGCATACATAGTCTAGCTCAGCGGTCACAACTGGTGGTCCGCGAGAAAACTTTGGTGGTCCGCAGTGCACCCGGGCAGAGGAGCTGCTCCAGGATGACCAATGGGCCAATCCTGTGACTAGAGCTCTGGAATATGGGACCAGCAAGGCAGCTCGTGGTGGGGCTGGAAATCTCTGCCATAGAGGATGGTACATGCAACTTTGCAGGTGGTGCAACGTGCAAGGAGTAGCGCAGCCCTCATCGGCTGGAATGAGGTAATGATGCTGTTGTGGCAAGGGGGGGGCAGCGCAGGTGGGCCAAAGCAACAGGTGTTGGCAACCTGTGGCTCTTTCATCCCCTACTGTGGCTGAATCCACCAGTGGCTGGCCCCACCCCATCCCACTCTACCCCTCCCAGTCACTCCTCGCCTGGCCTGAGAAAGTAAAGGCGCTGGATGGAGACTCGCTCCATGTTCCAGAGCGGGAGTGAAATGCCCCTGTACTTGCTTCATTTCTTGCTGGGTCTCGCAGGCGCTTCTTCCGGCACTTGTGGGCGCTGTGTGCACCTCTGTCACTTGGGGAGACTCACAACTTCCTCTCCGCCCTGAGACAACGGCCTGGTCATTTCTCTCTGTTGCTGCTGTTGGCGCCTCCAGGGTCTGCCCGCTGCTCTTGCAGCACCTTGCACAGCACAGTTAAATTTAGCGGGCTTCACAATGGGGGAGATGGCGTCCCCTCCTCCTGGAGCCCATTACAACGCAGGGCATTGGCCGCAGCCGGATCGGGCGAGTGTCTCAGGGCGGAGAACAGGTTGTGTGTCTCCCCAAACGACTGAGGTGCGTCCAGCACCAACAAAGGCCGAAGAAGCACTCACGAGACCCAGAGAGCACCAGAGAATCAGAATGAGAGAGATGAAAGACAGAGAGAAAGGGACAGAGAGATTTGTAAGAGAGAGATGAGAAAGAGAGAGAAAAGGAGAGAGAAATAGAAAAAGGAAAGGTGAGGTAGAGAGAGAGGGAGGGAGAGTGAGTGTGCGCTGGATTCATATTAATGATCTGCGGGATTTAAAATTATGAATTTAGTGATCCCTGAGGTCTGAAACGTTAGTGACCTCTGGTCTAGCTGCTTTGAAAATGTGCAACCATCAGTTTAACCAGGGTGCTCTTCCTGTTTTTTGTTTCTCTGAAAGGGGTTACACACTAGGTCCTGCCAAGCCTGATTATATGGGGAAGTGAAAGAGGTTGGGAAATAGCTTCAAAATTGTACTTTAATCTTTTTTCACTACAATTCCAATGAAAGTTGTGATATTAACGTTTCCTAAAATCTAAGCCACTTAGTAACCAAATGAATTTTGAGGCCTTGTTCCCAGATTACCATGGAAGAGAAATACTTTGCAAAGCACTAAAATGCACCTCTTATTATAAAAATAGGTGACAATTCATAGCATCAAAGTGGTATAGTTATTTATTTGTAGGATTATATGGCTGCTTCCCTTATATGACTAGGCATCTTACAATCCTTAAAACAAATGATTAAAAACAAAAATAGCTTTTAATACATATGCAAATTTATGGAAATTTTCATAAAGCACCAAGATTTATTACAATGAGATCAATATTAGCGTAATAAGTACGGACACTGCTAGAGAGGAAGATGTCTCAACAAAGTATTCTTGACCACCAATCTATCCAAATAACAAATCTGAATACAACATTTTTCCTCTTCAAAACAATTAGGATTGGAGGAACTAAGAAAACAGTTCCATTTCAAATTGCTATTAAGGGCGCAGAATCAATTGTAGGTTGTAAACATCTGTACTTTCCAAAACGATTAGAAATGAGCCACATATTTTACTATAGTAAACGCTTTTTAAAAATAAGAAAGTAACAGCCGCATGGCCCAGAAATGGGGTTTGTAACCAGTCCAGTATATTTCTCCATATACTGTTCAGCCACTGCCCGAGTTCTCTCACTAGAGGGCCGCGCGGGGCCTATTGAGCTGTCCCGAAAGAGCCATTCTGTTCCCCTCCCTCTCCTGGTAGAAGCTCCTGGTAGAAGAGTCACCAAGAACCACTTGGCTGCTGAATCTTTACTCCGCTCCGTCTACAGCAGCCTTTCCCAAATTGGTGCCCTTTAGGTGCGTTTTGCACAGCTTCCACCGTCTTCAGTCAATATGGCCATTGAGCCGGAGTGGTGGGAAAAAGACTGTGTGAGCGTGCATGTGTGAGAGAGCCAGCCAGCCAGTCAGCCAACGTGGCCATTGAGCGGGACTGGTGAGAAAGGTGTATGTCTGTGTGCGCGCGCGTTCACGTGACACAGACATATAGGTACACACACTCACAATATGCCATTATATAGTGTATGTGTATGTGTATCACAAGATGGGGAAGGGAGCAGCCTTAGGATCTAGAAATGATACCTGTTTAGCCTGCGGAGGTTGATCCAGCGCAGGTGGGTGGGTCATGTGCAAACCCAGAAACTTAAAAGTTAGCCGTAGTTCCGAGTTAAATTCGGGTAAAGCGTGCTGCCGAAGGAGGTAGAGACCCTTCTACGAGCGACTTAGATGGTGCAGAAAGTACGACCAAGAGAACCACAGTAGGAAACGTTTTTCCCGTCTTGCCTGGCGATTCCCGTTCTCTCGCCCGCGCTGAGTCGGGGAAGACTCCGCGCCTAGGATTGGGAGCTCCGAAGGGCTTTCCGGGCGGAGGGCGTGCGCCCTTTCTATTGTCTCCAGCCAGAAGGAAAGAGGAAAATGCTATTTTGCGGTTTGAACATCTGGCCGCACAAGCGACACTTGCCGACCAGCTGCCTTTCTTATACAATGGAAACCGAAGCACTTAAAGCACAGTTCAGGGCGGACTGCCTTACAGGCGGCGCCACTGTCACTCAAGGGGCCACTTTACAAGGCGGTGCGCCTGTCACTCAACACTCCGGGGTTACCTCCATTCACCCAACCGCGCCCCTTCTCCGGCCTGGAGAGAGAGAATTACCCTCTTCCAGCCGACGAATATTAATAAGGGAGGAAAAAGCTATTGGCGGAGAAGGCGAGGTTCCCGGTACGTCACCACAGTCAAGCTCCTGAGGGCCAATCCCGATTGGCCGAGCTCTCAGCGGCAGCTCCAAACGACATTTGCATGGCCGGGGAAGGATGGCAAGCAAGAACGACGGCAGGCAACCCTTTGTTGTCGATCCCGGCAGGCTGAGAGACCTGCGCGTGCATCTGGAGACGCTGGCCGGTTGGCTGCGGTGCGTTCGCGCGCGCCCCCTCCCTCCTCTGCCGCCTGTTGTGATATAGGTTGCAAAGAAGGAAGGAGGTGCGGGGGGGGGAGGCTTTTAAATAACTTTGCCAGCAGGTGCAACAGATTTTGCATGTTCGGCTTGTGCGGAAAAAGCAAGCGCCTGGTCGCATCGCATCCTCCTTTTTTTAAGCGCGGGCTAAGTCTCGGCTTTTGGCTCCCCGTGTTCATCTTGCTTCTTTACTGCTGCTGCCCTTAGTATCCCTGCGAGGAGTGCTTTACCCTCCTCTCCGTTTCAGGATGGTAGACCTGGAGAATGAGGTTCCTCCGCTTCCTCCAAGATACAGGTTCCGGGATTTGCTACTGGGAGATCAGGGATGGCAGAACGACGAGAGGTGAGTAGGCGAGGTGAAGCATTTGTGCAAAGAAAGATAGAGAAAGGGGAGGGGAGGGAAAGAGGGATGATGCGTGTAATATGAGGTGTTCCTAGAAATAGGGAACGTGTCGCTTCTATTTCTTCTATGCAATGGCTTGAGAAAGAGTATAATTCTGGAGTGCATGGATAAATGCATCTAGGCACCTGACGTTTTGCACATGTCTTGCATAATGTCCATACTGTATACGCCTAAGGATGAATTTTGATAATTTATTTCCTAACCTTTATGGATCTCCTTATTCTTCAGCCATTTGTACACAAAGCATATGCTACTTCTACATATTTGTTTTTGTTGTCAATGCATACATTTGCTGCGGAGTGTGTATGGCAACCTGAACGAGTATGGTTTTTCCTGTGTAATATGTATGTATGAAATTGTTACTAATACTGGTTTCTGTGAGTTAGCTCTCTTCTTCTCCACTATTGTTTTTTATTTATCCAATGCCCATATCTCCTTATCCCTCACTTTCCTCTTGGGTGTTTCCTACTTCTCCACATTTTGTAATGTCTGAAGACTGATGTTCACCAGTCCTTTAATTCTTGGCCAAGACATCAATATCAGTTAACTTTACTATTTGAAGGAATAGGTTAATCTGCTAATAATGATTCTCTTCCCGTCTGTGTAGGCTTTCTGAAATGCAGGACCATGCTAAGCATACTGCTTTGGCATCACGTGTCCTTTCTCTGAGAAAAATAATGAACATTTATATAAGTAAGGCATTTCTAAAAAAAAAAAAAAAACCCACAAGAGTCAGTTTTAGAAGCTTCTCTTAAACATATTTGCATTCTTTTATTAGACTCTAGTGGTCTTCCAACCAGAAGCTTGAAATAAGTATGGAAAAATTACATCTACTTAGCTTTATCATTGCTGAAGCATCAGGTCTTTCCTGACAAATCACTGAGACCATTGGACTACAGTTGCCTGATGGAGGTACATAATGTACATCAATACTTAATTCCATTTTGCTTTTTTAATATTAATTAGATAGGATAAAATTCTGTGCTTATGGCTGAATCCCTTTTACTGGTAAAAGCCGGAGCTACAATGTATGTGCAATTTAATGTATTTTCCTTGAAATAAATATTGATTCCTTTTTGATTCCAGTGGAAAACATAAAGCACTGTCTTAAATTTTCTCATTGTGCTGCTAGATTTCAACACATAACCTTTTACCCTGCCTTTTATTTTAATAAATTTATTTATTTAAAATATTTTTTTAAAATAATTTTGTTCCTTTTATAATGTATTTTAACACAAGTGTATATTACCATATGGTATAAAATATCCATGTCCATGTTTATTAGAAATAATGCTTATTGCATTAAGTGTAGCTTATTCCAGGGTAAGCATGTAAATAATTGGATCTCATGGAGAATTGATATTGTAGCCATATGATACCATCCGTAGAATATCATTATAGTAGTGACAGGTAGATAATATTGAGAGATGGATCTTCTGGCCTTCCTTAGTATTTGACTTCAGGAAACTCATAATTAGGTCAGACCTTTTTTTCTGAATGTGTTGATTATTGCACATTACTGGATAATAGGGCATTCAAAACAAATTACAAAGCTGAATGGATGATTCTGTGACATCTCAAGATTATCTAATGTTTGAAAAACACAGTGTCCCTAAAAGATGCTCCTTTCTGTTAAATTCCTTATAATATCTTATAATATAATGGTGGCAACACCACCATTGCCTTTCTTATGTGTTCTGGAGTACACACAGTACCTCATGTCATGATCAGGTATCCAAATTAATACTCACTGTGTTGACTTCCTTCACCCCTTTAGTAAGTGTGGCTAGTTCCAGGTTTTTTCATTGCTTTGAAATTGGAGGTGGCCTCTGAGCAATTTTATAAATCTAAGCTTTGAGCAGCGGATAATTTCTATTCTACAGAATTCTGATAACCATTTTCAAAAGTTATTAAATTAGAAAAAAATGTGAAATATAAGCCTAACTTTAAAAACTGATAGAAACCAAAAAATGAAAAGGAGAAAAACATCCATGAGCTAAAAATAATAATCTACCTTTGATTGATCAGTAATGACTGGATTACTAATAAGTACCATATGGCACTATAATATAATCAAATACAAAATATTATTGCAAAATGTACACTCTGCTAAGATAGTACAGGTTGTTTCATCCTTTGATTAGTAAAGAATATTGCTTTTTCCAAAACAAATAAGTTACTTGTTTCCAAAAGCATTACTTCTGTAATATTTTTCTAATTTCTGAATATGATTCCTTTAATGACCTCTGTACAATACAACTATATGTAATCAGATTGCAAATCTTAGTATATTTATTTTATTTTTATTTATTAAATTTATATATTGCCTATCTCCCTAATAGTGTGTTTCTGGGTGGCTAATGTAATTTAAAATCACATTAATCTCTTTAACATTTTAAGATTTTCCCATGAATATTAATACCATATTTAAAAAAGTACCAACTGACTACATGACCATAACATATAGGTCTATGAACCCTCAATTTTTTAATGTTTCCAATTAAGATTATCTGATGGTCATTCTTTGATTGAAGGATGGAGATTACCTTCCATCCCCATTAAAATACATTTTGCATTGTTAGGCATTAAAGAACCTATTGTAGAAAACCTTCAAGAATCCCACCTTGCCAAAACTGTTTTCTCCATTACCCAATTGGGAATCAATTAACTAAATTTTGTCACTCATCAATGTATTCCTTAACATCTTTAGGAGAATGTCTCAGAACAGAAAAAAAATGTTAGGGATAAGTTTTTTGAAAGGGGTGGCAATAAAGATGCCGCTGTAGTACAATCATCCAAACTTTTATCTTGGTACCATCACTATAAACAATATAGAAACTTTACCCAGTACCCGATTAATATTACCAGTGCTTTATTGAGAAGGGCTTTTACATCCCTTGGTCTATAGCCAATGCCCTCTGCATATCTTGAAAGGAAATGTTGTAAATGCCCTCTCATTCCCCGTTATTAATTAATTATAATTATGCCCTCCATTGCTCCATTTATAATCTGATTATGGTCAAATAATAGATGGTAGGAGAACTCAAGGGCTTGGACCTAGAACAATAGAATTATCTTCTTGCAGACAGTGCTTCCAACTATGAACAGCCAAGTTGTGACTTTCATTTTGCTGTTATTTAGAAACAAATGCTTAAATTTGTAGTTGTAGTACTGGGTATATCTTGTTTTGACCTATATAATACTCTTTATTATTTTATTTTATAATCTTACTATTCTGCTGTTACTTTATTTTATAGTATGTTAATTGTTATGATCTGTGAACAATAAATTTATTAATCCATCTAGTTAGACATCCAGGTGCCAGCAGCTTTCTATGTTATTATTTCACTAAATTAGGTGTGTGATTTGTTTTAGCTAAAAATGCCAGGTTATTATGTACTTCCCAAAATACATTTGCAAACCTTTTGGTCCTGTAACATGCTAAGACTCCCAAAATTTTAAAATTATTTCTTCACATGTTTTGGGCTTTTACTTTGACTAATACAAGTCCAACAAAATGAGATTTGGGAATTCTATTCTTCTGTCTTGGCTTTAATATTTCTGATCACCACATAGAAATTTGGAGAGATGAAAGGACTTTTTCATAAAGTATGGAACCTGATTATCCACCTTAGCAATTAACAACATGCCACTAACAGCATACCTTAAATGAAAGTTCCTGTGGAAGTTTATGTATTCATCCCTGGCTTTTGAAGAAGGATTCTTGTGTTATTGGTTGCCAAGAACTGAGAACAGAATTAAAGAAACATGGAAAATATAACATGTTTTCTGAGTTGATTGATTATTGAATTGTAGAAGTTCAGAAGCATTTACCAAAAAGAACACCAACGTGTCCATTGCCTCCTTGAATTATTGGTATTATGTTTCTGGAAATGTTTGTCATCTTTTGCTTGAAATATCTAGGGGGGTTTATAATATAACAATATGGTGCTGCAATCAAAAACTAAAGAGTGGTGGAAATTGTATAAAGCTGAAAGCAAATTGCAATTTAAGTTGAGAATGAAAGATTGTTCATGGATATGAATTGCAAAAGGCTAAGCCAATTAAGAAATAACTTTTGTTTTTGCCATGATATTATCATTTACGTGGATGGCTGCTGTGTACATATTTTCATAGAAACATGATTGCTTTTAGGGAAAAATTGGTAATATTGCCATAGAAACTGTCAGCCCTCACTGATTGGAAATTTTTCTTCATTACATATTTCCTAACATTGTAATCCTTTGGGAAGCAGATAGCTCAGCTATAGAGTAATGTCCAACATTGATAAATGGTAAGTCGCAAGTGTGTCACTGACAGCAGTGATGCATTTTGTACGTTTCCTAAAGGATTATATGAACACATGGATAGAGATGCTTCTGTCTTTGCAAAGAGAAAACACTATTCACACTTGCCCTCTTGTTCATGTTCATGCTTTGTTACTCTTTCTCCTTTCACAGCTGTCCCTGTTTTGTAAAGTGCCATGGATGTTAATGATGCCAAATTAACAATTAATTGGCATCCCTCTACGTGCTAACATTTTTCTTTCAGTGCTAAGGTGATTCATAAGTTGTTCATTTTATGAAGGGAACGGTGTTTGGAGAGCTCATCGCTCTGTACCACCAGTGTTAGTCCCATTCAGATTTTAGAAGAGGTTGGTTGTAGCTCAGGCTTTACAGTTTGTACATTTGTATAGATGGAGTTGATACTGAAATTCTCTAGGATTACATGGCTTGTGTTTTTGTTGGAATATTTTTTCCATTCTTCCTTCCACTTCAAATAATAAAAGCAAATTAAAATGCTAGGTGGGCAATTCCTGGAGGTAATTTTATAAGTGTACTTGTGACTTTACATGGAATTTTTGTACATGGCATTTTTGTGTGGGGAAGTGGTGGAAGCAGCTGTATAGAATATTACAATTGAAATGAATGTGCATGGGTGACAGAAATCAATTGGGATTCATCTGAATTTGGCTAACATTTCCTTCCTTCCTTCCTTCCTTCCTTCCTTCCTTCCTTCCTTCCTTCCTTCCTTCCTTCCGTCCTCCCTCCCTCCCTCCCTTCCTCACTCAGTGCTGTTTCTTTCAGTCTTGGTTTTTGGACATAGACACTGTAATGTAAACAGACGCCTTGTCGGGTGGTTCTTTGGCTAGAGTCTTGGAAGATGCCACAGGCTGGGGAGAATCCAGAGCTGTATTAGGTAATTGGCTGCACTAGGTAGTAGAATAACAATGAAATGGAGATTGTTAGACTGTCATTCAGGCTTGATAGAGAGTCTTAGCTGCCCTACAGATGGACCCTGACACTAGAGGCTTATCAGTAGGTCAAGGCTGCACTGGGTTAAGAAAGAAAAGAAGCTTACCACTGTGGGAAGTAAACTTCTCCCACAGTGGTATCATGTCCAGAGAAAGAAACTTCGTGGTTGTTTACACAATATGGGACTTTTCCACATGCAATTTCCTCTATGTGCTCTGGGTCAAAAAGGCACCACTAGTTATATACTGAATGTCAAATTGCAGAGTACAGTACTCAAAGCATTATATCAGGAATGTGCCACATAAATTATTTGGCAGAATTAAAGCTATATTACAGGAATATACAAGGAAGTGTGTAGTGCAGTTGTTTCTTGTCTAGGTTGAAAATACTTGCACTGAAGACTTGCACTGAAGTTGTGCAACCTTTATAGTTGTGAGGGTAGATCAGACTAAGACCTGGACACTGTGTTGTTTAAGACTACTTTTATTAGAATAACCATTAAAAAAGAACCTTGCAATGTCCTGAATGTGCTTCCCCTCCTTCCAATTTTACCTTCATGTGAAAGGGGAAGCTGTCTGAGAAATTTTTGGAAACCACTTTTTTGGTATGGGCTCAAGCCATCTTGATTTGATAGTTGCCTTGGTAACACAGCTTCCATCTGCTTGTCAAGGCCATCCTCTATATTCTCTACAGCTATATTGGCTAATAATAAACACAGTCAGAATTTTGACTGGTCACCTATTTTAAGGAAACTGATAGAAGAACCCATGAAATCCCACATTAGTGAGATTCCATTGAATTGAAAGAACATCTTGCTAACAGACTCTTCATCCCAAAAATGCACATGGTTGAGAGAGAGAGATGGATTTTCCATAGTATAAATAAAAGTAATTATACCATAATGAAGCCATACGGACAGTTTAGGAAATCAATTTATATGATTTCTAAATGTTCCCACTGTTGATAAAAATACACTAAGAAATTGTATTTGAAAAATTATGGTAAATTTGAAAGAACACATTTTTTCTAATTAATGCTTTAAATGAGATTTAAACATTAGTTGTAACTCTTGAGTATAACCATGATTGTTTGTATTATAACTTTGAACTCCACATGTATTTTGTCATTTTAATAACTGTTGTCTATTCTGGGATTTCTCCCTAGAACAGCGTGCTCTAGCTTCGGTGCCCTGGGATACTGCTGCTTACTAGACTTAATAAATCTAAGGTATAAATCTTAGAGAACTGGCAAAATTCCAGCCTAAAAAAAGATTTATATGGGAGTAATTCTCTTTGAGTAGAATGGGATTTAATGAGTAGATACACACAAGATTTAGTTTCAAAAATGGAGTTTACTACTAGATTATAAAATAAGCAACAACTTTGCTGTATTGAATTTGAGCCTGCCCAGTCCTCCTCCTTTTCTATCCTTTGCTTTGCACTGATGGTTAACAGAGTCAATAACTGAACAAAATGTTTCCTGAATGTTGCTATATTATATTACAGGAGCGATAAATGAATTACAGTACTTATAACAATGGACAGCTATCTTCAACATAATTCTGTAATGCCCATAGGTTAGGGAATCCAGTAACTGTTAGAACAATTGGGGGGTGGGGGGGAGGGAACAAAGTCATAATGAAGCTTGCAATATTCTTATACTCATTACCGAACCTCCAGGGCAGGTCTAATTGTCTTGACTATTTCTTTGACTAGTAGACAACCGGTGACCTGTTGGGTCAACTTTTCAGAGATATTTCCTTAGCCAGAGAAATAGAATGACTATCGACAGGCAAAAAAAAACAGTGGGAGTGGGAGAGACTACCAACTTGCTGCTGGCTTTCCCCATTTTCTGTTGTTTGTAGGAAGCTGGCAGCACTGAAAATCACTCCTTTTTGGCTGACCTGCAAATGTTCTGCCATTTTGTGGGGAGGAGTGGTAACAAAGGGAGCTATGACCATGAGGAAAACCTTATCCCTGCTTCCCAATCTAACATCTATTCAAGGGTTCCTTCCTTGCAGAGAGGAACAGAACACATCCGTCAATGATCTGTGTCCCCCAGCCAGCTCCACTCCAGCAGGCATGTTGCTCCCCATCTTTCCCTTGCCATCCACCACTGTTAAAGAGATTTCAAATTTCAGTTTCAGTTCCAAAGCACCAATTGTTACTCATCTGCTTGGCCTTGTCACCAGCAAATTGGGTGCATGGGCCATGGGGAAGTGGGAAAGAGAGTGGGGATATAGTTCCTCACATCCTCCCTTGTGCCATGCAAGAGATGGGTTTCTGGGAAGTATAGTTGGAAGGTAAAATTGTATTGCAATGGGAATCATGGGTCCTGGCTTTCTACAAATTAGCTCATTTCAGTAACCTTAGTCCAATAATTGTTTTCTTATACTTTCCAGTTTCACTCAATTGAAGGTTACCAACAGACATGAGAATTTTAGTAGTATGTAGTAGATTATAGGATATTACAGAGGTTACATGTTCTTGACATCTGCAATACATGAAAGAACAAATAAATATATATATAGTTCTAAACTTAAGACCAGAATTGGGACCGGAAGTTTGTCATACGTTCTGGGATCCATGTGCCTGGACCCAATTTTGTGACCATTTTTATGGCAGTTGTCAAACGAATCATATGGTCTTAAGCCTGAATCCATTTTCCTGAATGGACATTTTTTCCCCAGAAACTGACAAAAACTGCCAGAAACCAGCAAAAAATAAATAAATAAAAATATTACTAATCACAATCATGTGACCACAGGATGCTTCACCCAGTCTTAAACTTTAGCTAGTTGCCAAGCACCTGAATTGTAGAGTGGGAGAGGACAGTGCAACATTTTTAAAGCCAGAAGTGCTTTATGTAAAGCACCCTTTCCCAGGCTATTGTTCTGACTCAGCCTTCGCAAGCAGTGAGAAACTACTTACTCATGAGTAAAACAACCCCCTTTTTAATACGGGGCAGGAACAGTCTTTATTCACATTGGATAGACAAAACCAAAAATAATTACAAATGAACATCTTCTGAAACAGGGTACGAACAGTCTCTGTTCACATGAGAACTCAAGATAAAAAGTCCTTCAATGATTAAGCCAAGCAGAAACAGTTCCTGTTCACACTGGCTGAGGAAGATTCCTATTATTTCCCAGCAGTTCAATTTGCACCTAAAATATAGAGCAATTTGTCCCAACAAACCTGGTTCTAGCAAAGGAATCCAACTTGATTGATGTACACTGGAAAACAAACAGTTGTCTGCTACAACTGCCACTCCCAAACCCCTACTATTTATTTCCCAGCCAGGCAGGGGCTGGCTAGCGTCTATGACTGAGAGCCGGCTTATTGCTTTCTGTTGCTCTCCTCTCCTCTTCTCTATGCATATGCGCATCTGGGATTGGCTCCATCTGTTACTCCCCCTCACTCAGCGCAGGGCCTAAGACAGCTGCCTCTCCACCTGTGGGTGGACAGAAGGCCTCGGCATCTGCCTCTGATTCTGCTTCCTCATCAGAGCCTTCCAAAGACTCTGAAGCTGGCTCACGCTCCCCCTCCCCCTCCCCCTCTTCCTAGTCTGACTCTGCTGCTAGCTCTGCTGGCAGCTGATGGGCCACAACAACTATTGTAATACTGAATGGTCATTACTGGCCATAAATTGAGAATTACCTTTAATCTGTATATGTCATATACAAATATACATTTCATATTCATGCAGTACCTTTGACCACTGCCTGTTTAAATTTATGTGTTTACACTCCCTTTCTCAAATATAAATACATACTGAAGAATTGTATTTATTTATTTATTTATTTTATTGAATTTGTATACCGCCCTACTCCTGAAGGACTCAGGGCGGTGAACAGCCATGGAATAAAACATATAAATACAAAATTTAAAATAGATTAAAACGAATTAGATAATTTGGCTGAACAAATTTAAAACCCCAATAATTTAAAACCAGATTTAAAATTTCCATTTAAAAAGGGGAAAGACTTAGGTCAGGCCAGCTTGGTGAAAGAGGAAGGTCTTAAGCGCGCGACGGAAGGTACGCAGATCCGGGATCCTCCGTATCTCCGGGGGGAGCTCGTTCCAGATAGTAGGTGCCCCCACAGAGAAGGCTCTCCCCCTGGGGACCGCCAGTCGACATTGTTTGGCCGACGGCACCCGGAGGAGCCCCTCTCTATGGGAGCGTACTGGTCGGTGGGAGGCTATTGGTGGTAGCAGGCGATCCCGTAAATAACCAGGTCCTAAGCCATGGAGCGCTCTAAAGGTGATAACCAAAACCTTGAAGCGCACTCAGAAGACCACCGGGAGCCAGTGCAGCTCGCGCAGGAGAGGTGTTACATGGGAGCGCCACATCGCTCCCGTCACCACCCGCGCGGCCGCACTCTGCGCAGTTGGAGCCTCCGAGTGCACCTCAAGGGGAGCCCCATGTAGAGAGCGTTACAATAGTCCAGACAGGAGGTGACGAGGGCATGAGTGACCGTGCGTAACGAGTCCTGATCCAGAAAGGGACGCAACTGGCGGATCAGGTGAACCTGATGAAAAATCCTCCCAGTCACGGCCGTCAAGTGCTCTTCTAAAGACAGCCGTGAATCCAGGAGGACACCCAAGTTGCGAGCCCTTTGATTCGCCCCCAATAGTCAGCGATGGCACCAGCTGACTATATCGGGACGTCGGAAACCACAGCCACTCGGTCTTGGATGGGTTGAGCCTGAGCCTGTTCCTCCCCATCCAGATCCGCACGGCCTCCAGGCACCGGGACATCACTTCAAGGGCAGCCTGTATAAACAGCCTTTAACCATTATTGTTGAATGTGCTCCATCTTGATTAGAAATGTTCATTATTTACTAGCTGTCAATACAATATAAACTTCTCTGTTTACTTTTATTATGAAAAAGCTTGAAGAATAGATGTTTGACTTTGTTTGGAGAAGCCTGGGTTTCCTTGGAAGCTCATGAGCCTCGATCAATAGAATCATTAACTTGGAAAGCAGAAAGAGAACTTGAATATTATATAAGTGGGGTCTGTGGCAGCTTGCAACAGATGTCTTTTTCAAACTTTAAGTGTTTACTGCTCTCAGTGAGGGAGGTATGTATTCATACACTTATTCATTTACAGAGCTCATAGGGCATTTCTTTCAAAACTGATTCTGAGTGGCATACAATTTCTCCTCCATAAACCAGGATAAAAACAAAAGTAATTGATCTTATAAAATAACATCGTAATAAAAATACCTATATAAGAACCAGGAATAGAATATATTTGATAAGTCACAATTAATTTTTACAGTAACTTAAGGGAAAAAAATATAGGTAGTCCTCGACTTATGATAACAATTGAGCCCAAAATTTCCATTGCTAAGCAAGACAGTTGTTAAGCAAGTTTTGTCCCATTGTATGACCTTGTTAAGTGAATCACTTCAGTTAGCAACACAGTTGTTAAGTGAATCTGGCTTCTCTATTGACTTTGCTTGTCAGAAGGTTGCAAAAGGTGATCCCATGACCCTGGGACAGTGAAGCTGTCATAAATAGGAACCAGTTGCCAAGGATCTGAATTATGATAACATGACCATGGGATACTGCAACAGTCATAAGTATGAAAAACTGTCATAACTTTTTACAGTCCTGGTGCAACTTCAAATTGTCACTGAACAAATGTAAATTCAGGGGACTTAAGAGATATAATTCCGGGACTGATTAAATCTTATTAATAATTGGTTTTATTGGTGTTTCTAGAATATTGAGATACTGGAATTATAGGGGAACATTGAGTAATATTTAAAATATTAAAATATTAGGGATTCCGCAGGGGACAACAAACACATTGTATGAAGAAATGTTATTGATGTTTAATATATTTATGGAGAAAATAATAAAAAATCATAAAGAGAGAATGGTACTGTTTAAAGACAAAGATGTGAATGTAGAAGAACCCCAACAAATGGGGAAAAAATGAATACAAATTGGTGAAATATATTATATACACTGATATATAAAAGAATCTATTACAATTACAATGTGTATATTAAGGTTAGAAGTTGGAAGACAAAGATTATTTAATTGTATTATTAATGTTAGCATTGTGTAAGAAGTATATTGATCCAATCAATACACTATCCACAAAATATGTATGCAGTCTCCAGGACTTGTTTCAATAGCTATGTTTTAAATGCCAAAAAGAAAAGGGTTGTTCAAATGTCTAAGAGATTGCTGTTCTGTAGGAGGTTTTCTTTTTCAAATATCCAGACTTTCTACAACTGAATGGATATTTTTATGTCTAAAAGCAATAGCAGAACTAGATTTCTAAAGGAAAAAATCTTTGCAATTGATATTCAATGCCAGAATTGTGTCTTCTGCACCATTCATTCAGCATGAATCCTGACAGATATAAATTACATTGTTGCTTTGTCTAAGAGTTATTTTGTCAGAGTGCCTTCAAAAAGTGAACTAACATTTCGAAATAAGCAATCATAACAATATAAACATATGGAGCCTTGTTAGCGCAGCAGACTAAAGTGCTGTTAAGTAGCACCAGCTGCCTGCAATTACTGCAAGTTCAAATCTCACCAGGCTCAAGGCTGACTCAGCCTTCCATCCTTTTGAGGTAGGTAAAATGAGAACCCGGATTGTGGGGGCAATAAAGTAACCTTATATAAAAAAGAACACCGCTTGGGGCCCCCCCGAAAACCCTACTAAGCAGGTATATACAAAAGTATGAAGGCTATTGCTTAACTCATTGTAAGCTGCCCTGAGTCTCTGGAGAAGGGCGGCATATAAATCGAACCAATAAATAAATAAATAAATAAATAAATAAATAAATAAATAAATAATACCAAGATTAAAAAAAAAATTTTTTTGGCCAGGAATCATGACAGTTGAATTTATCTGATGGACATCAAGTTGCAAGAATACCAAGCATATATTCTTCTATATTTTTTCTAATTCTAATTCAATTTGATGAAAAAGAGAATTTGATTTCAAAATTATTTTGAAAGAGAAGAGAATTTTTGGATAGTATATGTAGTTTTCCTACATTCATTTAGTTATATCAGAGAGCTAGTTTAGTCTAGTGATTAAGACAGTAAGCTAGATACTGGGAGACTGTGAGTTCTAGTTCCACCTTAGCCATGAAAACCAGCAGGGTGACTCTGGGCTAGTCACTGTCTCTCAGCTCAATCCACTTTACAGGGTTGTTGTTGTGGGGAAAATAGGAGGAGGAAGATGTGTTCAATATGTTTGCCACTTTGGGCTCTTTGTAAAAAAATAAAGGCATGATATAAATAAACTAAATAACATATTCAAAGTATGCGCATAAATGTCCTTCCTTCCACTATACAGTCATTACTTCAGTTTATTGATATACATGAGGAACAGAAAAAGTAGGGCCACATTCCAAATTCAATAGTGGAAGAGCAATTATATGTTTCCTATAGACCACTTCAAGTGCAGAATAATATATGAGGCAAATAATTCATGAAAGAATGATAGGACAATTCTCTATTTTACAGATGGCCCTCAATTTATGACTGTAATTGAGGACACAATTTTGGCCATGAGTCTTTGTGGTTATAAAGTGGGTCAACATCAGATTTCACTCAAAATTACAACCTTTTCTGCTGATGTGGCCGTCACACTGCAAATGTGGTGGTCATTGACAAACACAATTGTTCGTTATGGGACATATTTTTTGCCAGAAATTGGAAACTGGTTTCTGAGGGGTGGGGGTGGGGAATGATAAATTGTGGGCATCTGCTGCAAGATGCTGCAAATATTCATAAATGTGAACATTTATGCTGGATTCCAGGCACCTAAAATGTGGTTAGTGACTGGGGCAGAACTTTGAATTTGGGTTGTAAGTCCCTTTTTCAGGGTCCATTTGAAAAGTTGCTAAGTGATCAGGCATAAGTCAAGGACTACCTATAGATAGAAGCACCTAAAATATATCTGTTTTCTTACTTCTCTTGGTTGATCATGTACATTTCTATTTGATACCTTGTTTTTTTTAGTTAATCATATAATTACTGTCATGGAAGAACTAATATGAAAATCATTGCCATAAAATGTACCCTTGGTTTGTATGACATTAAAACAATTTAGAATAGTTTACACTGAGTCTTAAATAATGTAACAATAGACTGCTTTATAGCATTGGTATATTTCTAAGCAATAATTATGAAGATATACTAGTGCAATCCTCTTCATGAACTTCGTTGAATTTCTTAAGATATTGGAACAGCATTTTTCTATGGTGGTTTATTTAATTTCATGCTGTGACTTCTTTTCCACTTGTCTGCTTATTCAAAATGTTATATGAAATCATGATTTCCTTAATCATCTGATTTTTGAGAGGTTTAGTTTCAAAGTGGTTTCAACTATCAGATGTTCACCTGCCTTCTACAGGTGAGTCACAACTGCTTGGAAGAATGAAGAAGACATATGACATAATACATAGTATAGAAGATACTGCTTGCAACTTCCAACAGGTTCTTTTATCTATAGGTCAGTTTGCTCATAACCACTCATGTTATGTCTCTGCCCAGCTTTCCTTTTCTATGATATATATGCATATCTGCTACCAAATGCTTTCTCAGACTATTCTGTTCTAGGAGTTTCTATCCCCCGCCCTCCCCAAGTATTTGCAGAATGCTCAGCTCCTTGTGAAAGATCAATTGGATTTTCCTAAAGCCTCTTACAAACACTCTACTAACCTGTCAATAGCAGGAACAGCCACTCCCCAATTTGGTTGGAAATCACATCAGGCGTTCTGCCAGATTTCTTCCATGCACATGACCATTGAAGAAGCTTGGTTTATTAGATCATTTCTCATTCTTGTACAGATCAATCTTGGAGACTTTGCCTGCAGTATCCAGCCATGCTGAAAATGCATCTGGTTTCCTCCTAGTCTAAACATTTATCTTCCTCATTGCACACTTCTGTTTCAACCTCTCATCTTAGTGAATTTGTTGGATAGGTTACGCAGACAGAGCATGATCATGGCAAGTAGCAGATTATGTCCACTCCTCTGGCCTCTTTCAATAGTTCCATTTGCAAAAAACTAATTAAATTAAATCAAATTAAAACACCAGACTATCCACATCTTATAATTTTGCAGTTTGTCAGAAGTTTCGTCCTCCCTCCCTCCCTCCCTCCCTCCCTGAGAAGAATCACATTTCTTGGATCAATTGAAGACTTATTGATCAAATGTGTACACTTACAGATAAAAAGCTATGAAATCCATAAAAAATAGACAATTAAAAAGATGGAGGGGCACCCTTAAAACACCAGGCCCCCCCCTCCCCCAGGATTACATACCACTGTTGGATTCCAATGGTAGTTGACAGAGCCAGATCTTAATGCTTTCCTGGAAGTCCAGATGACTGATGGCCTGCCTCACTTCAGGGATCAAAGTGTTCCAAAGGGAGGGGCCAGTGGCAGACCCCACAACAGGGTCTGTAACATGCTCTTCCTGCCCAATCAAATGGAATAGGTCTATGTAATGGACAAAATGGTTTCTTGGGTAACCTAATACCATGCTGTGAAGGTCTTTAAAGATGGCAATTGAACATGAATTGGACCCAGAAGCAAACTGGTATCCAGTGCATCTCACTCAGCATGTGCAATGTTAGCAGCATTCAAAACTGCCTGCGCTGCTGCATTCTGCACCAGATAATTTTCAATATGGAACACATGAGTTGGCAATCAGCAGTACTAAGATGGAAAAACTGAGCACTGTGTAGGATTTTTGGCTGTATTGTTTTATATCATCTTACTGTCTTCCAATCAGTATCATCTTCCTTCCAGTTAAATGCTATGATTTGTGACACTTTCCATCCTGAAAAGGAAGAAAAAAAAATCAAAGCAACTTACCATACACTTACACTCCCTGACAATTATTAATTTGTTCTTATGACAGGCAGTAAAACAAGTGTGTCTGGATTGCCATTTCTCAGGGTTTGCACTTCATTCTGCCAGCTGAACAAAAAGAAGTACAGGGGATTGACACAGAGTAGCTCCCTTGATAAAACCTGTGCCAAATCCCCAGGTAAAAATACCAGTGGAAACACTATGTTGGCATCAGACATAATTGAGATGTGCTTTTGCCAAACTGCTTGGATAATCAAGTGAAAATTTCAGCAACAGAAAGCAATTTTCACCATTAGGCAACTATCAAAATAACAAACCTCCAAGGTCTACAGCTATTCTTCTAGCCAGCTGCATTTACTGTACCCTTGTGCCAAAACAATCAAAACCTTTCCATTATTTCTACACCTCTACTACTGTAATTTCTCCCATGGAATATTATACTTCTACTTATAGTTGTTGTTGTTTTATTGCTGCCAAAAGATTTACAAGACCATTTGTTTCTTATTGCCCAAATAGATGCCTGCTGGATTGCTTTTCTAGCATATTTTGTAGTTTTTATACGTTGCAGACTCCTCTCCCTCTCTCTCTCTCCACAAACCACAATGCTAAAAAGGGATACTATAGTATACTTCATTTTGCTGTGATAATCAACTGCAAATTATGTCAAGGCAAATAGGAAGTTTGGCTGACTGGGATCAGACTTAAAATTTGACATTCCACTTAATGAAGGCCAGCTAGAGACAAATAAAATAGCCATGGCTTACTGCTCACTTCTACCATTCTGTTCCCTGTTCCTACCAAAACTATTAAGCTATTTTGCTTTGACAGAGTCAGACAAATTTAAAGGGTCATCAGTTATTGTCTAAATATATCACAATAACCAAATCTGCCAAAAATATGCATTTCTGAACTGGTTATCTTAAAATGATTGGAAACTGAGGGGTGTTTTTTTTTTGTGAATATGTGAACAGCTGAAATCTCTCTAGATATTTCTTGAAACTGTGAAACACAAGCATGAATTTTAGCTAACAAAAGAAGAATCTCATATCAGGTTCTGCCATATCTGATGAAACACCAAAAATGGCTCCATGTTCTGGACTTAGACAATGTTTAAAAAAAGGACAATGTCCAAAAAAAGGACAATATCCAACAGGCAAACATCAAAAGACAATATCAAAACACAGGAATCAGTAGAAAACTAAATATATTTTTAGTATAGCGGATGAAGCCTCGGGGGTGCCTTAACAAATAACTTTGTCCTCCATTTCATCTGATAGTCTCTCTTTAAACTGGCCTATTAAGCTTCTTTCATTCCAGCCCACATCCTGGGCTAATAGCGGAACATTTCTGGTATATTCCCACACTGAGCATTTACTCGGTGAGATATGATGGATTTTCACAGTTGGCAGTCATTTGTTTGACTGGTCTGTTGAAACTCTCTTTCAGGGGTGTCACAGAATTAGTGTACTTGTCCATGTCTGGGCTGATCTGGATCAGAAAGGGGACTGCCCATTTTGCAATTATAAATAATATACATGATTTGCATATGGGAAAATCGTCTGGTCTTAAAGAGACAAATATTTTCTACTGATCACAGAAAGTTCTAAATTGCCCAGGATTTCCCATCATACCTGTCAGGCAGGAGGACTTGTGCTTAACATGGAAATAAAGCCACCGTAGCATCAATAGCACTTTCACACACAAACAGCATAAGGAAATATACATATTTCTTTCCCTCCCTCCCTCCTTTGTGCAGAAATAGCATGCTGGATGTGAAAAAGGGCAGCTCAACTGAAAAGGAAAGAGAAATGAGAAAGCAAAACCAGATAGTGGTTAAGTGTTGCAAAAGGGTAATTGTATATTAAAGAAAAGAAAAATATCTGTCAAACCTTCAAAAGTATCAGTATCCAAGCCTGTTTTTGGCTGAAATATGATTTTATCTTTTTGTTGTTTCAAGAATTTTTATTCTTACTAGAAGACTGATTGCTTGGTTCACAGATGATTCTAATCGGGTGGAAGTCTGGCCCTATCAGGTAAATTTAGTATCTTAATAACTAATAACTAGGTTGGCAGATCATCTGGAAAAATGACCTCCAATTGATAGTAAATAGCTGAAATTACAGACTTAATTTTCCAAGTAATAGGTATTTGCAGTGTGGTAAGCAAGAGAGAAAATACAAAAAAGGTATGGTAGCAAGCACTTGATCCAACATTTGAAATCATAGCTGAATTAAGCTGCACGGATCTAAGCATCCTAATTTGTAACCATGTTTCAGTTAAAACAGTTGTTTATATATTGCTTAGTACTGACTGCTCGTATTCAGCTTCCTGTAGTTTTCTTTGGTATTGATGATTCGGCAACTTCTGCTTTCAGCATGACCTTACTCAGTAGTCTCAAGTAGAGGTTAAACAGGAGAGGCAAGAGACCAGAGCTGTGAAACACCCAACAGAAAAGAGACCTGGAGGTGGACTTCTTCCTGACTACCATGTCTAGTTTAATGAAAAGAAGGACCAGGGGTAACATGATAGCAGTGTTCCGATATCTTAAGGCTTGCCACAGAGAAGAAGGAGTCGCACTATTCTCCAAAGCACCTGAGGGTAGGACAAGAAGCAATGGGTAGAAAATAATCAAGGAGAGAAGCAACTTAGAACTAAGGAGAAATTTCCTGACAGAACAATTAATCTGATTAATTAACAATTAATCAGAACAACTTGCTCCCCAAAATTGTGAATGCTCCAACACTGAAAGTTTTTAAGAAGAGATTGGACAACCATTAGTCTGGAATGGTATAGGGTTTCCTGCCTAAGCAGGGGGTTGGATTAGAAAACCTCCAAGGTCCCTTCCAACTCTCTTATTCTAGTCTACTCTAGCAATACTAACTAGAACTGGCCACTGAAGAAGGAAGAGTACCACTGCAAAACTCTGCCCCAGCCCCTGGAGTCAGTCCAGGATGCTATAGTTGATATTGACAGCCTCCAAGAGGAGGAGGACCAGCACGGAAACATTATTCCCATCTTGAGACATCCAAAGGTCATCCACAACTGCAGCTCGTGCTTATCTTGGTACTGTAATCTAGCCCAAATACAAATTGAAGGGGTCTGGATAAGCCACCTCATCCACCTCTCCCCCCTTCCCACACACCATCTTCTCTATATTCTTCCTTAAAAAGTTGTCCAACACAATTGGGCCAAAGGATGGTCTCTTGAAAAGGAGGCACCCCTTCCCCCAAAGGCAAACATCTTTCTCTTACATAGAAATATTAACTTTCTCTTCGACTGAACTACATGCAACTTCCTGGAAGTGCTTTACCAGGAAGGGCTTAGGTCCAGAATTCAGGGAGCAGAACTCACAGTGACAGGGACCGTGGCCACTTCCTCAGGATCAACAACTCAAATGCTTCCTAGATAACTGAACTATGTTGTTCCTTGGGAAGCACCTTTGTCCGGCAATTGCCTCGTTTAGTGCTCATAGTAGTTGTCCTTACTCAGAACTCCAACAGGGTCCTGGCTAGCTTAGCTGCCATTGTGATTAGAACAGTGATGAAACGATTGGCCTTTGTGTGATAAATGTAAATTAGAATGCCCAAGCATTTGTACTGAGGGAGTCAACTGAGCAATGAATAGGTTCCTGTTTAGCTGTGAATTCAGAAAATGGGGTTAAGTTAATCAGGAAATGCAAACACATTGTATCTTCTCTGCTATTTTTGAAATCTGGACTCTTGCCTTTGTCAGGAATTTTGTGCCCGTAATCTCCTATACAGTCATTTTTATATTTACCTCCTTATAATTCTGCCTAAGAGTACCACAAAATGTATAGTAAAATACCGATGATGTTCTCTGCCTTAACGGTGTCCCTTGTCATACTATCTCTTTTCATTCCATTACCTATTAAAGAATTAATACCCATCAGACAGCCATTGTAGGTTTTTGTAAAGAAGTGTGCCATTTCAGATTTGTGACTACGTTTTTTTAAGTATTAAGAAGTGATAACTGAAAAAGTGGGGGTGGTAAATGCCATAATTAGAAAAAAACATGGATCTTTTGGGTGCTGAAATTGCCTTTCTGGGTAATTGGCTAGTATTGCTCATTCCATGAGTGGGGACAATGGCAGAGAAGGCTCTTCCCCTAGATTCTGCCAGTTGGAATTCTTTGTTTTAGATAGCAACAGTTAAGGAACAAAAATCAGCCAACTTGCTGCACCTGGATATAGCTTAAGAGAAAAAGTGAACTCTATTTAGGGGGGGATTGTACTGAGTGCTTTTACCTTAATAATAGTTATTCTAAGATAGAGTAACGGATATATTAGTTTATTTAGATAAATGATTATTGTGCAGCGTGTGTTAGGGCAGAGCAGAAAGTCCCCAGAGCATTTTATTTGTGCTGCTAGAACTACTATAAACATCCTCAGATCAGATGTCAGCTACAAAAGCATTGGCAAGGATTTTGTTATAAACAGCACAGCGAACCTGACAAGTTATTTTATTATTTTTTCAGGAAAGTTGTGTTGAAACAAACTACACATTGACTGTTGAATCAAGGACCAAAAGCATATTGTTTGGAATATGAGATGCCACAAAAAGTAATATCCCTTCCCCCCTGCCAATTAGTAGCTTATAACAAAAACGCAGCATAGAAATATGAAAGCAAAGCAAGAAAAAATATCACAGTTGCATAGAGCATATACTGTACATTTGCTCTTTTTGCCCCCAGCCTTCATATCTACCATAATAAATGCATCCTGTTTTAGGACTGCAATAATTCAATAGAGTCAATAATTCAGTTAAAAAACGTTGGCATAGCAGTCTAATGTTGCCAAGACAAACAAAGTGTAGAGCCCCAAAGCAATAACCTGTGATTGACAGTGTTCATAGTTGAGACTGGGGTGGATTTTTTTTTTTTTACATTCATTGGCAACAGACTTGTTGAAACAGATATTCAAGGTGGTTATAAATTGGTCCTAAGATTTTCCTAGAGTCCAGGCTACAAGATACGTTTATAAGATATTTGGAGAAAGTCTCAATTTCAAATAATACTTAGGGAAGTTAGTGGGTAGGCAGACATCGTCAGAACAGGACATCTCCCTAATTATTCCCTGATTACTGTGTCAGAGAAACCCTGACTCTGCTAGCAATTTGCTCCAGCAGCTTCAATTGCCTCTGCTTTCTTAGGATAGAGGAAAATGAATTTTACTACCTGGTCATCTTCAGCTGTGTTCTGTCTCAAAGATATGATGTCTTTAAACTCTTCTCTGACAGCTGGCAGGTAAGCCACTATCTTCTGGAAGTCCTAAATCCTCCTCAGAAGATTATCAGAGGCAGAGGTGACCATATGTTCATTAGCTTATCCGTGCAAAAATATCACCCTCATTTTTCCCCCTGAATTATTATAATCACATTTTGCATTTTCTGTGTTTTCTTACTATACAACTCACAAGCCGTTGCTCAACCTTAGAGGTATAAATATTCAAAATAAAACATCTGATGAAAAATGTCATAAATGTTTTAAATGTTTAAATGTTCAAAATGTTTATGCTTCTTAGCTGTTCTTGCTAGAGAAGATTGATATACCTGTTTCAAGGTAGTATATTAATTTTGCAACCTCTTTCTTCCTTGATATAGACTTACATTTACAGACACAGGGGTACATATATCACCTTTAAGCTTGTCTAGCTACAGAGCATTCAGCCCTGCACACAAACAGCCTCAACCAAACGGCTTTTTGAGTCTTTCTCCCCAGGGAACTGGGCCTAGTGGATAATTTCACTTTGTATCTCATTCATGATATTTCTCATTCTGAGAAATCCTCTGAAATTCTGCTACTTTAGAAATGAGGGAATATTTTAGAATTATGCCACACTGAATAAAAACAAAGAATTGCTCAGTTTGGTGCATTTTCTGTGAGTTGAGGTTACACTGTACACCAGGACCCCCCAACCTCTTGGCCACAGCCCAGTACTGGACCGTGGCCTATTCAGAACCGGGCCGCATGAGCAGCTTGAACCAGTTAGATGAAGTTGTCAGGAAAGCCACTCCCACTGAACCGGTAGTAAAAAAAATTGGATTTCACCACTGGTCTGAAATATATTGCTATTAAAATAAATAAAGCTTTGTTTTTATTCCAATTTTGTCTTTACATAGATGCATCAGGATTGCTTTCTTTCCTTGCAGTGCTCAGTTGTATACGGAATAATTTACTCCCAATTCTGTTTCTTTGTTGATTAATTATTAATTATTACAAGCAGTTGTAAGTAAACTTAGGTCTTCCATGAATTGGTTCAGGTGTCTTGTTCCCCAAAGTGTGCTTATGTATGTTATTATTTATTTGTGATCAACCCCAAAAGATTAATGGTCATTTAAAATAAAAATATCCATGATGCAACAAAAATGTGCAGTTTAATATCTTACAGTAGGTCTGAAACAGAGGTGAAATCCAGCAGGTACTGACAGATTCTGGAGAACTGGTAGTGGAAATTTTGAGCACTTCGGAGAACCGGTAGTGGAAATTTTGAGTAGGTCAGAGAACCGGCAAATACCACCTCTGGCTGACCCCAGAGTTGGGTGGGAATGGAGATTTTGCAATATCCTTCCCCCAGGAGTGGGGTGGGAATGGAGATTTTGCAGTATCCTTCCCCTGCCACGCTCACCAAGTCACTCCCACTGAACCGGTAGTAAAAAAAAATTGGATTTCACCACTGGTCTGAAATATATTGCTATTAAAATAATAAAAAAAAGCTTTGTTTTTATTCCAATTTTGTCTTTACATCTGCACTATCCACTTCAAAATCTCACAATCTTGATAACTTTGATTAAAAGGGAAAAGTACAACTATTTATTTAAAAGTTGTAGTCTGTCCCACCTAAATTGCAGGTGAAGCATTAAAGAAATAGGGTAACAATTTGATTACCTATTGTGGTGCCACAAGCAGAACAATTTTTACTATTGAAATTCCATATTGTTTTATACCAGCAGGAGACCAGGTAATTATAGTTATTCCTGTTCCACAAAGCAGTTAAAACATTAACAAATTCATGGTGATGTTTTTGAAAATTTAAAAGCAAATTTATTAATGTACTAAAAACACATTTTGTGAAAACCTAGCTCTCTGGAAAGGGCTCTAATGCTTGGAATGTTGGAAGAAAAGAAAATGACCAGCAGCAAGGTGGATAGACTGATGAGTACACAGTTGGAACAGCTGAAGGATCAGATTAGAGACATATCATCATGAGAAAAATCTATTGATGGTGGCTAACAGTTGATTAATGATTTGATAGCATATAAGTAAGTAAGCAAGCAAGCAAGCAAGCAAGCAAATTCTTTCACATGGCAATCATGTAGAAGGCAGTATCAATATTATAGATCAGGGTGTTGGTGGCATATGACCCCTGGTCAGGGGTGGGTTCTAAAAGTTTTTACTACCGGTTCTGTGGGTGTGGCTTATTTTGTAGGCGTGGCTTGATGGTCATGTGACAATTCTTTAGGATTTAGCAGCAGTACTGGTCTTCCAGGCTTTTAACTGCTTGCAGAGCTGTACCGGTCTACTCATTTGTTTTTGGAGGCACTGGTCTACTGATTTATTTTTGCAGGCACCGGTCTACTCATTTATTTTTGCAGGCACTGGTCTACCCATTTATTTTTGCAGGCACCAGTCTACTCATTTATTTTTGCAGGCACTGGTCTACCCATTTAGTTTTGCAGGCATAGGTCTACTCATTTGTTTTCTTTTAACACTGATCAGCTATAGGGGGGCCCTTTGAAGCCCCACAACAAGAGTTTAAACAATTTTTTCTCCTCTAGCCGATCAGCTGGGATTGAGAAGGCAGCAATAGATTGGGGGTGGGGCCAAATAAAAGGTAAGAATAATGCAGGGGGGGCAGGGGGGCATGGGCGGGGGGGCAGAACCGGTTCGGTGACCGCTACCAGCTCGGTGGAACCGGGCGGAACCAGGAGGAACCCACCACTGTCCCTGGTGTACTTGCTTCATTTTTGTTCCTGGGCTTAAATAATCACACACACACACACACACACACACACTCACACACACACACACACACACAGACACCTCACTGTCAACACTATCATATAAATTACATGTATTTACATCTATTCTAAGATCGAATGAATTGCTTTAGAATTCTTGCAGAGTAATCTACACATTTATGCTGGTTTTTTTCCTACTTCGCACATACCAGACTAGAAGACACTCCCTCCTTCCCACCACAGTTACTCTGATAAGTGGATACGCTGTTTTCCATTGTTGGGGCAAGATTTAGTCAAGTTGTGTTTCAGAATTGAAAATGATGTCCAGTTCAGATCTCCTTAACAATAGAAGTCTTGTAATCCTGTTCAGCAGATTAAATCATATTTATTCAGTTGATCCTTTTCATAGCAATAGAAGTACAAGTTAGGAAAAGGACATGAAGGTTTGTCTTGAAATCACATTAAAATACAAAGGCTGTCAAAAGTGTAGGTGTTCTATTAAGTTATGAACAGATCTGAAGAACAAATAAAACTAGCATACTAATAGCTTTTCTTTGCAGCTGCTAGTTGGTTGTTAAGCTCTGTAACTCCTTCAGAATTGGGAGTATTGGGCTAGGAGTTTAATATTAAATAATACTACTTAATAAACAAATAATAATAAGGCATAAATAAGCTGCCCATTGAACATTATAATTTACATTATAACATCAGGTGCTAGAATTAGTTGGGTACCGTGTTCACTGCAGAGCATCAGGTTTATCTTCCATTTTATTCGGAACAAATACATCTTTCTCCAGCGCGCTGCCTGGAGAATCCAAATTATGGGTAGTTTCCTCAGCTTGATTGCTAGACTGGGTGACTGTTTCTTTAAGAAACATCCTTGGCCACTCCTCCTTTGTCTGGCTAAGCCCCAGTTCGTTCACCCATTCAAGCAAGAGACTGGGTTTTCCCTTGGCTCTAGCAATTAACTGAAGAACTACCTTATATTTGGAATTTCCATCTTTCCTGTTTCTGAGCGGTGTGGATTCGAGTATTCTCAGCTGTTTGTCGGATTCTGTGCTGCGGCGGAGGGTGAGTTTGCCCTGGGGTGCACACCAGGGGGGCTCCCCTCCGTTCGTTTCTGCCTTTATTCCTCGGAGCTCTACCTTTGAGGCAACTCCGAGTGAGTATAACTTGCCGCTGGCGCTGTTGTTGGGGTCCGGATTGCCGGGTTTCCCACCTTCGCCTTCCACACCGCTCCACCTCTAAATTGGCGGACAGGGGTCCCTACGCTTATTCAGCAAACCCCTAGAACCTGGGCTTTGTTTTTTATCAGAGATTGTGGCACTGGCAGGCTTTTTCAGACGATCCGCTATTTTGCTTCGATCTCTGCCCTTCCCCTCTCACTTAATGGCGCTTGGCCAAGTTCGAGCTGCGCACCATTTTTACCTTGATTGACAGCCTCAGTGGTTGTTTATGCAGGATTCGGCAGCATGGGTACTCGGCGGCTAATCTCGAGCCGTGCGCCATTTTAAACGGCTTTTTTTTCCTTCCCGCCTTTTTTCTGACAGGTTTTCTCGGTGGCAAGGGTGTTAGGAGGCTGTTTGCTGTCAGTTGTCTGCCATATAAATATTGTCTCAGCCCCTCGCAAGTGGAGCTTGTTCTCTTGACGGCAAGGGCGCTTGGCGGTCTAATCTGAGCCGCACGCCTTTGCGCACGTTTTCTTCTGAGCCTCCTGCTGATTATTAACTGCAAGGTCTTCTGCAATTCCTAGGGAGGCGTTTTCCTTCTGCAGCTTGCCTCAGCCTGCTTTGCTCTGCGCCATTGAGAAGCGGCTCTGGGTGTTTTGACACCTTATTGGCCACCTTAATTGTTCTTTGTTGTACTCACCTGCTGCCATATCAGCTCTGTTCCTGTTACAAAAAAAAAAAGAAAAAAAGAAGGAAATTAATAATAATAATATTAATAATAGTAATAATAATAATTGCAATCAATTAATCAATTCCTCCATTTTCTGAATTGTTGCAGTTACTCACCTTGTCTACATCCTGGTCATGGCTGACTCTGATGTGTCATCGGAAATAGAGCAGGCCTATAGCCCCCCTGAGGCCAGGAAGCGGTCAAAAGCGACTTCCAAAACTTCAAAGGTCCGGGATGTCAGGGCTAGATCTGCTAGCCCTCATCCTTCCACTCGCTCTGCTACTGCGGATAGGGCGGAAGAAAGAAAACGCAAGGCCTTTGAAAGGCAGTACCTTCTTGCCCAACAAAGGGCTCAATCGTCTCATCGACAGCTGTCTCCAGATCGGCCAATCCAGGTGCCTCAGGATCATTCTGTGGCGGCTCAAGGCCCTTCAGATGTTCAACACCTGAGGGAAGCTGCATTCCCATCAGTGCTTTCGGGTTCCTGTGAACCAGCCACCCAACCATCGAGTCGACCTGCTCCGGAGGCAACCTTTACGCCCACAGCAGCTGGCCTCCGCCCATCAGAGGGTCTTCAACCCGCTCTGTCTCGGGGTATCCAGGATCTCATGTCTCAAACTGTCTCTCACATCCTGGCTTCTGCTCCTCACCAAGTGCTTCATGCTCCTCTGATGGCCCATCCCCCCTTGGCTCCTCTACATGACGACCAGAGACGTGTCTATTCCCAACGTCCAGAATCCTTTCTTATGGAGGACTCCGTATGGGAGGAGGAGGAGCTCGAGGAGGGAGAATTGTGTGAGGATGAAGACCTAGCTCCGGAAAGAGCTGCGTTTACGGGACTTTTCCGTCCTTCCATGTTTAAGTCCTTGCTCCACAAGGCCAAGGTTACCACGAACATGGGGATTTCTTCCTCTCAACCTTCTCAAACCACTGATGTTAATCCTCATGACGACTTATTTCACTTGCAGAAACCGGATCAGGATTTTATCCCATGTCCGGAGTTGTTCTCTGACGTGGTTCAAAGGTCGTGGTCTCAACCGGCCTACATCTTGGCTCCTACCGGACTTGACAAGCGGCTGTATTGTTCAGATCCTTCCTTTCAAGACTTAATACAATTGCCCGCTGTGGATCCACCTGTGGCCCACCTTACGTCTTCTTCGGTAATCTCTAACGACATCCTTGACGGACTCAGGGCCAAGGACAAGAAGTCTGAGCTGTCCCTCCGCAAGACGCACCAAGCTGCCGCCTGGGCTATCAGGTCAGCTACAGCGACTTCTTTCTTTGCCCGCGCATCACTAATCTGGATGCGTCAGTTACAGGAACGGCTTCTGCCTGAGGACAGCAGGCTTCACCATGACATAAATAAAATTGTGGCAGCCACTGAATACTGCGCTGATGCGTCCTTAAACGCGGCTAAATTTTCCTCCCGAGCTCTTGTATCTAATGTCACCTCTTGGCGTTTACTTTGGCTCCGCCACTGGAAGGCCGATCTCAAATCAAAGTGGAAGCTAGCATCTGCTCCCTACAAGGGTTCTCTTCTCTTTGGAGAAGCCTTAGACTCTATACTTGTGGAGGATAAGGATAAGCGTAAAATTATGCCATCCTCCTACAGACGCCACAACAGGCGGTTTGCCCCTTATGGCCAGTGGCAGCCATTTCGGACTGACTCCGGGCCCAGGGGGTCCTATTTTTCCAGACAATCTTCTTACGGAGGAGATCGAGCCTTTGATCAACCTGCCTACCATGATCGAGGCAGAGGTCAGCCTACGAACAGACGCCAGTACCGTGGGGCCTCCAACCGACCATTCTGAAGGGGCAAGTGACTATACCGCAGAGCTCCCTATTGGAGGTCGTCTTCTCCATTTTTTGCCACAATGGATCTCTTCTACAACAGACCCTTGGGTCTTTCAGACTGTGTGCTTCGGTCTTACTATAGAATTCCTCTCCAGCCCTCCGAACTGCTTCCTCCGGTGCCCGCTTCCGAGCAATCCGGAGAAGAGGGTGTTAATGGACGCAGAGGTACAACACCTGCTCGACATCTGCACTATCGAACCAGTGCTGGTAGAACAACAGGGCTCCGGGTTCTACTCGTGCCTGTTTCTTGTCCCCTAGTCCTCCGGGGACTGGAGAGGGATCTTGGACCTGAAGGCATTGAACAAGTTCATCAAATACCACCATTTCAAGATGCAATCGCTCAAATCGATCCTGCAGGGCATCCGAAGAGGCGACTTTATGACATCAATCGATCTCAAGGAGGCTTACTTGCATGTCCCGATTCGTCCTTATCATCGACGGTTTCTTCGATTTGCCTATGCCAACAGGCACTTCCAGTATTGGGCCATGCCATTTGGCCTCTCCTCCGCCCCTCGGACCTTCACGAAGCTGCTGGCAACATTGGCGGCATCTCTGTGACAAGTTCCCATCAGGGTCATGTGCTATTTAGACGACATCATCATCCTATCTGCCTCTCGTCATCAGGCTGTCGTCGATCTGAAAACTGTCTCCTGTGTCCTACAATAGCACGGATTTTCCTGAACCTCAACAAAAGTCAGCTCTCGCCTACCACTTGCATCCTCCACCTGGGTGCTCTCATAGACTCTGTCAGCTGCTGGGTCTTCCTATCCCCCGACAGGGTTCACAGCATTCAGTCATTAGTGACCAGGGTTCTTTCCCTCAGGTACGTTCCCCTGCTCACCTTGTCACAACTACTCGGCAAACTAATTTTGTGTATCTCAATTGTCCCGTGGGCTCGTCTTCACAGTCGGCCTCTACAATGGTTCCTCCTGCCCTATCAGAGATCCCACCGAGTGTGTTCAAACATCACTGTTGCCCTACCAGCTACGGTACAGTTGTCTCTCAGGTAGTGACCTCCCCGTCCATACGGAGGGGCTCCTTCTTTCTGGAACCCAGTCACTTAATCCTGACGACGGATGCGAGTCAATTCGGCTGGGGCACCCACCTGCAGTCGTCAGTTGCCCAGGGCCGCTGGTCCAATCTGGACTTACGGCACGACATAAATTGGCTGGACTACGAGCGGTCCACCTCGCTCTCCGTCATTTCAGAACATCTGTGAAGGGGCATCATGTTCTAGTCCTAACGGACAATACAACAACGAAGGCCCACATCAACAGAGAAGGGGGAACTCGCTCCAAACAGCTGATGGAGGAGGCGACGAGAATGCTCCTTTGGGCAGAAAAGACCGTCCTCTCCCTAACAGCCGAACACATATCCGGGGTTGAAAACATCACCGCAGATTGGCTCAGCCGGACTCAAATAAATCAGGCGGAGTGGCATCTAGATCCGGCCTTGTTCAGGGAGGTATCGAAGTGGTTCGGCCTCCTGACGGTCGACCTGTTTGCAACCCAGCTGAACGCCCATCTTCCCCGATTCTTCTCCCGGTTTCCCTGTCCTGGAGCGGAAGGTTGCGACGCTCTCCGAAGCAAGTGGCCTCCAGGGTTACTCTACGCCTTCCCCCCCACCGCTAATTCCTCGGGTGATTCGCAAGCTGTTGGAGGAGAAGGCAGATCTCATCTTGGTCGCACCCAATTGGCCGCGTCGCTCCTGGTATGCGGACTTCCAGAACCTCTTGGTGGAACGTCCTTGGCACATTCCCAACGAACGGATATCTCTCAGCCAGGGGGTCATACTGCACCCAGATCCACAATGGTTGCAGTTGACCATCTGGCGTTTGAGAGGATCTGATTGAGGAAGGACAACATCCCGGCCAGCGTGATCTACACTATGCAGTCTGCCAGGCGTGCATCAACGAACCGTATATACAATGCCACCTGGCGTGCCTTTTGCACTTGGTGTTCCAAGTCTCATCAGGACCCTACAACTGCATCTCCTTCTGACGTGCTTGTGTTTCTACAGGAGGGTTTGGACCGTGGCCTTGCTCCTAACACCCTGAGGCGACAGGTGGCCACCCTTAGCACAGTTCTGTCTTCTGGGAACGATCGACCTTTGACCCAGAATTCCAGTATACGGACATTCTTACGGGAGCTTCCAATCTCCGTCTTCCTACTATCCATAGATACCCAACTTGGGACTTGCCATTGGTTCTATCAGCCCTCATGTCACCTCCATTTGAACCTCTGGCTTCTATATCTCTGCGATGTCTAACTCTTAAGGTTGCCTTCTTAGTGGCGATTACTTCGGCGAGATGAGTGTCCGAGTTGGCGGCGCTATCTGTATGGCCTGACCTTTGTGTTTTCCATCCTAACAAGGTGGTGCTTCGTACAGATCCTTCCTTCCTGCCAAAGGTAAATTCTCTGTACCACCGTGCCCAAGAGTTAATTCTACCTGACTTTTGTCCGGCTCCTAGCCATCATCTTGAACAACAATGGCATACCTTGGACGTTAAACGAGCTCTCCGCCGATACATCAAGCAGTCTGCGTTCTTCCGTAAATCCGAAGCCTTGTTCCTGTCTTTCAATCCTACCTTGGGCATGAAAGTTTCCTCGTCCACGATAGGCCGTTGGATCAAGGCCTGCATTGTCTCGGCGTATCGCATCAGACGGACTCCTCTGCCTGGGCGGATACTTCCATACTCTACCCGTAGCACAGCCACCTCAGCGGCTTGGGCCACCCAGGCATCCATCCTTGACGTCTGTAGGGCTGCGACATGGACTACCTTGACTCCTTTTGTTAGACATTACAAAATTGACTCCTTTGCCTCGGCTGAAGCTTCTTTTGGACGTCGAGTGCTACAGTCTGTCCTGGCTGTTCCTTCCCGGGATGAAGCAGCCTCCCACCCTACTTCTAACTAGCTTGGGTATATCCCATAATTTGGATTCTCCAGGCTGTGCGCTGGAGAGCGAACGTTGTCTTACCTGAATGTTCCTTCTCTGTGCGCTGATGGAGAATCCAACCCATCCCTTGACTGCTTCTGGCCAGGACTGCCTGGTTTTTTTCTTTGTCTCCTTCTATTGTTTCAGGTCTACACTATCCTCTATTGACTTCGCGAACGAACTGGGGCTTAGCCAGACAAAGGAGGAGTGGCCAAGGATGTTTCTTAAAGAAACAGTCACCCAGTCTAGCAATCAAGCTGAGGAAACTACCCATAATTTGGATTCTCCATCAGCGCGCAGAGAAGGAACGTTCAGGTAAGACAACGTTCGTTTTCTGTACCATTGCTTTTGTAATATCCCATTAATCTCCAAGAAACTTTAAGGAGTATACTTGTAGTAACTATTTTTTATCTTTTCAGTAAGTTTGAGACAAAGGCTAAGCTAAGAAGACACTCAATGAGATTTCATGGATTAAATTGGATTTTACATGTGTGCTACAACATTACAAATCTCAACTTGTTTTCCGCTCTAAAGTAGAAACTCTCTGCTCTTTCAGTGTTTCTTCCAAATGAAGTGCTATTATATGGGGATGATATATTCTGTAGCTTCCTGTCTTAAGTACTCTGATGCTTTATTAATGCACTATCTAATGAAAATGGAGTAGTAGTCCAGTTATGTTTCAGAGAGGCAAAGAAATCCAAAACAGCAGACATTAGCTACATAATTGATTGTAAGCATTTTGGAAATGTTTATTGATTTGTTACATTGCACATCTGTTCTCATTATGAAGGTATCAGCCAACTTTTGAAATGGGTCTGACTTTTCTTTATACAATAAAGTATCATGCAGAGACATTAATGTCTTCCTTTAGTTACTATATCATTCCCAAAGTAGGTTGTATAAAAGTCAGACTTGCAAGCATTTATGAAAATAAAAAGTTTTTTTTTGAAAGAGGGAGAAAAGAGCTTAAAGAGAAAAACTCCAGCAGAAAAAAATTAGATGAAACAAAAATAATCTGAGACAAAACTGAATTGAGGGAATGTCCTAAAATAGTTACCTTTTAAGGATTTATAGTGGAATTATAGTGATAGGTTGAAGAAATTGAATGGAAATAGATGTAATAAATGTTAGCATCCATGGGAAAAAGAGAGACAAAAATTACAAATACTATGACAAGTATAGAAAAAAATGGTAAGGCAAAGGTCTAGATGCAAACTAGATAATGTTAAATTATGGAGGTGGCCTATTTACAAAATGTCTGTGCAACCTCTTTAAATTATATGTGAAGACTGCTTTTGTACCTGTAGATAGATGAATGGATGGATGGATGTTTTTGCCTAGGGAACTAGTGAATATAGTGCATTTATTCTTTTTTTTTATTGAAAAGTTTTACAAAGAAAATTTCCCCCCCATTCCCCCACCCCTCCCACCCCCCTTCCCATCCCCCCCCAGATTTCCCAGAGCAAAATACAGGGTATTTCAATTAACAATCATAAACTAAATTAATCTAACTATTCTTAAACTACAATATCCCCCCTGAAACCTTAAGTCCACTATGGCTAGAATTTAACATTCATTCATAAGCTATTTGATATTTTCTTGTCTGATACTTATTTTGAATATAATCAATCCCATCTTCTCCATTCTCGATATGTATCTTTCTTGTGTTGTATCTTTCTTGTATTGTGTATTTATTCTTGACAGTGGCTGTTTTTTGTATTTTGCTTCCAAGAAAATGAGTGTAGTCTTTCTTCTCCACATCATCATTTTCTTGTGTACTGTTGTTTGCAGAGTTTCTGAGCACAGAAAGATCTTGTGAAGCCAGGAATTGCTCCTTCATTGTCTTTCTCAAGCTGAGGATCATTACTGAAATGCTATTTACCATGAAAGCATTTATATGGTGTTCCTAATGCTACATAAATGGGGAAATATTCAGTCCTCTAAATGAGCAATAGAATTTTCCATTACAGACATATTTAATATTTTCCCAATCTGCTTATAAAATTGCTTACAGATAGCTTATACAACTAAAACAAAATTACAAAATATTAACCCTTAAAATCAATATAGGGAGATGTTTTCTAAATTTCTTATAAAAAAATCAGGAACAGAATATTGATATTCTCCAGCACGCTGCTTGATCCGGCAGGTTAGAATTCCTCTCATAGAAAACTGCAGAGCTGTAGGAATTTTAAAGAAGGAGCATATTTTTCTTTCTCTAGTTTGAAATAAACTAGGAAGAATCATCAAAAGAGGTCAACTGGAATCAGACAGAGAAGTTGTAAGATCAGAAAACTAGAATAAATTTTCAGGTGATACAAAGCCTCTTCCTAATGAAATTTACAATCTCAATACAGATTGGGTCTGCATATTATGTTAAGCCCAAACCAAGCAAATATACTATATTTTAACTTAATACTTTTAGCGTATTTCTTGATTGAGTTCCAACCAAGATCTCCAATTGAATTTCAATTGGAATTTCTTCCAGTTGAAGAATCTGAAACATATAGTTGCTTGACAGTAAGATGGGTGGCATATAAATTATATATATATAAGCTAATTTGAATATTGACATTAATACAAAAAAAATCTTTTTCCTTCTTAGAACATGGAAAGCCACCATTTACCAGATCATAAAATTCTTCAGAAACAATAAGAACAACATCTCATCAATCAGTATCTGCTCATCAGATTTTTTTTAGTGAGACAAAATATTATATTTAAATAATTATTTTTTCTTTTAATTAAAATAATAAAACAATAAATAACTTTATTGTCATTGTACGTGTATACACAGTATACCCATACAACAAAATTCACTTAACACCCAAAGACCAATTCCAACACACATAATCCTCAAACACACTCCCACCCACCACGATTCTCCATCCCTAAACCACCCAAACATCCACACAACAGACCAAATAATGGGAAGCAAGACTCATTTCCCTAATTCAAAGATCTCCTAATTTACTCTTTTGGGGGAGGGTATGATAGTTTATTTACTTATTTAATTTGTATATTTTTCCTTCTTTAAAAAAACATGTTAAAATAGTTTGAACTTTGTCATTTTTATTTTATAGTTATTTGTACCAAGTTGCTTTATTGTTTTTTGAATTATAAGTGTTCAGACATTGGAATTTTTTTTTTTGAAAGAATCGTTTTGCACATTTCAACCACCTTGGAAACTTAAGAAGAAACACTGCAAATATATAAAGCTCAGAACTGTTTATTAGGATCTTAAATGTGTTATGTGCCATGCAGGAAGGTTATTTCATGTGCTGCTAAGTCTTACTGAAAATGAATGTTTAAGGTTTCTTCCATTTTAGTACATTTCATAAAACTAAAGGTGTATATAAACTACTACCTGTCTGAGAGCAAGCATTGGTAGGAATCTAAAGCAATTTTATTTGCTGTCTTTTACCTAGTTGAATGTTAATCACAATTTGTGAAAAAGGGAACTCAGAAATATGTGTAATGAAAATGTGCAATGCCTATTTCCTTTTATTATTGGTATTATATTGGACAGTAGTGCGATGCAATAACTGAGTGTGGGCTGTCATCCAGGAAATTGTTGGCGTAAATCTTATTGAAGGCACAAATTAGATAAATGGCTTTGTAAAAATTCCTCCTATGTCTGTGTTAATTAAATGAATCAGCGAATCAAATATGATCCACCTATTTTAATGATAAATTGTTTAGGGGAAATCTAATTTTCTTTCAGGTAAATTTGGCATCTGTTAGTGCTATCAATATTTGATTAGTAAAATCATTTGCATTAAGTTCAAAAATGTAAGGAAGCCTTTCCTCCATGTATTTTTCTCATTGTTGCATATTTGCCTTCCAGATCCATATGTCCTTCTATGTTTCTCTACTGGATGTGTTGATTGTGAGTGAAGAAAACCAATGAACGTGAAACAGTATTTCATGTTAATTTTATGGCTTATTATGGGTTTATTTCCTTTAGGGTTGCAATCTGCTAAGATATTTAATAGTCTATTCTGTTCTTTCCCTTTCAGTCAGTTTTTCAAAGAGTAATCATGTGAAAAAACAAAGGAAATGAGCATGCTTAGTATTTAACTCTTCCAGATCTCAGCCTAAATAGATGTGAGGCAAGAAAATTCCATTGAGTAACCAGGAGCCATAAATCACAGTTACTAATGTTAGAACTGCTGCCATAAATGTGAAAAGAAACATTTTTAAAAAACATAAGGCTTGCAAAATTCATTTTGAGGTTTTAATCACAAATCTGGTTTTGGGCTGTCAGTCTTAATATTACTGTGTTCCTTGCTTCCTTTCATTCATTCCAATTGAAAAATCTTCGCAACTGTCTGAAAATAGAAAAATAATTTAATATTATGAATATTATCCCATCTAAGATTACTTCAAATGTTATTAAAGCTGCCAAAATGCTATTTGGGAATGCATTTTGTGATTATATTTGCTGTCAAAAGCATATCTCAGGTGTGGGGAGATCAAATTTTACAGGTACAACCGAAATTTTCTGTTAAGAACATGTATGAGAATGATCTTATATATGCCCTTTCTTATGTGGATGGTTTGTAGCTACCACTCTTGTCAGCCAGCTTCAATCATTCTTTGTCTGGATTAACCAGAAATCACACTGCTGAACACTGTTTCTCAAGCAGAGTTTTTCTTTTGTAAGCAAGCTAGAGTTTGGCCCAGATAAATCAAAAAGTCAAACATCTGTCCAAAATTGTTCCTATCTTTAGGCAGTGCATAGCACCTGTCTCAAATGATTAAACAATGAGGGTAGAAGAATTGAAGAGTCATCTGCTGTTACTTTACTTCTGAAAAGATTCCTTTGTTTTACTGATCGATTATTACTGATTAGTCTGGTTATTTTGTCTGATTGCTTCCTCCTAATGCATTGCCTACAGCGCTTGTGCGGTAAGGCCCATGAATGAATGAAATTAAAGACACAAAGAATCCCGGCTGTACAGCAGACTTCTGGTGTGTTGTTGTAATTGTGTGAAGTATACTGCTAGTACTGCATTGGTAGGTTCAGACTGCCCATAATGTATTGGAAGATTAGGTTTAGGGTAAGAGTTTTTCAAATCCTTCCCTCCTTGCCCTTATTTATTTATTTATTTATTTATTTATTGAATTTGTATACCGCCCTTCTCCCCCTAGGGACTCAGGGCGGTGAACAGCCGAAATTAAAATACATACAATATAAAAGTTAAGATAGCTAAAATAAATTAAATCAATCGGCCCCCAATTTAAAACCCCAAAGCTATACAATTAAAAACTAACCCATAAAAAAACTAATTAGGCTAGGCTGGCTTGCTGAAATAAAAACGTTTTCAGGGCCTTACAGAAAGTGCGGAGATCCGGGATCAGTCGTATTCCGGGAGGAAGCTCATTCCAGAGGACGGGTGCCCCCACAGAGAAGGCTCTCCCCCTGGGGGCCGCCAGCCGACATTGCTTGACCGACGGCACCCTGAGGAGGCCCTCTCTTTGAGAGCGTATTGGCCAGTGGGAGGTTATCGGTAGCAGAAGGCGGTCTCGTAAATACCCTGGCCCTAAGCCATGGAGCGCTTTAAAGGTGAGAACCAACACCTTGAAGCGCACCCGGAAGACCACCAGGAGCCAGTGCAGCTCACGCAGGAGAGGTGTTATATGGGAGCGCCATGTCACTCCTTTAATCACCCGCGCGGCCGCATTCTGGACCAGTTGGAGCCTCCGAGTGCTCCTCAAGGGGAGCCCCATGTAGAGAGTGTTACAGTAGTCCAGGCGGGAAGTGATGAGAGCATGAGTGATTGTGCATAAGGAATCCCGATCCAGAAAGGGCCGCAACTGGCGTATCAGGCGAACCTGATAAAAAGCCCCCCTGGCCATGGCCGTCATATGCTCTTCTAAAGAAGGCCGTGTGTCCAGGAGAACGCCCAAGTTGCGAGCCCCCTCTGTGGGGGTCAATGACTCGCCCCCAATAGCCAGCGATGGCACCAGCTGGCTAGATTGGGATGCCGGCATCCACAGCCACTCGGTCTTGGAAGGGTTGAGTCGAAGCCTGTTCTTCCCCATCCAGACCTGCACAGCCTCCAGACACTGGGACATCACTTCAAGGTCATCATTGGGGTGGTTTGGGGTGGAGATATACAGCTGAGTATCATCAGCGTACAGATGACACCACACCCCAAATCCACGGATGATCTTACCCAGCGGCTTCACATAAATGTTGAACAGGAGTGGGAGAGGACCGACCCTTGCGGCACCCCACAAACAAGGCACCTCGAGGTCGACCTCTGCCCCCCTGCCAACACAATATATGATAGAAGTTGTCGTTTTGTCACCAGTTTTCTTTTTTCTTTTTAATCTTGTGCATTAGCTTAAACTGTCAAACATCAATTATTTTACCCCTGCCATGAGAGAGGTAAAAAATTGACTTAGATTTCATAAACTGCTACTATTACTAATGCTTGACTCAAAATATCAATTTCTTTAGAATACTTTTTAGAAAATAAAAATTATATTTTGTTACTGTACATGCAGGCAGGCAGAGTAAAATAGAAATTAGCTTTGTTGATCTTCAAGATTCATTATAAATTTTCACTGTGAAAAAAATCTTGTTCATTTTAAATATACTGTGCTCATTCCATTAATACTGGTGTAAAATGTTCTTCTTAAGTTAAGATTTTGTTCACATATCTGTTCTGCTGCTATTACTAATTTATATATTTGATTACCAGAGTTGATTATCCCACTGTATTTTTTTAAAGAATAAAACTACCAGGCAATATAATATCTGTTTCTTATAAGATATAGCAGAGGAATTTACAGATTCCTCCCAGAAGGACCCAGGGCGGTGTACAGCCAAAATAAAACACACAAATATAAAATTTAAAAAACAATTTAAGAAATATTAAATAATTTGGCCCATATCTAATTAAAATAAAACTACCCATTTTGGACATTTAAAAATTAAAAGTTAACGATTAAAAATTAAAAAATTAGGCCAGCCCGGCTTGTTGGAATAAAAGCGTCTTGAGGGCCTGGCGGAAGGTGCGTAAGTTGTTCATATTGTTCGCTACAGTTATTTAATTAATTAAGTTTGTTCCCTCCCCCCTCCTTCTCTTTGATTTTCTCTTCCACTTTGGACTAGGGCCTTTACTTTATAAACATATAGGAAAGTATTAGTCTTTTACTCGTGCGTAAGTCACTAAGAAGCCTTTCAATTGAGGATCAGGGGAAATGCTTTTTATAAACACATTATTCTGGAAACATCTGCGGTTGATTTGGAGATCTTGATTTGGTTCATTCCCTAATGCAATGTTTCCTGTCGTTGAAAATGAAACATCATTTCTGCTTATATTTTTGGGGCTCTTACCGTTTTTAAGAAACAGTAATGGATGAATGAAGTATTTACCTAATTATCTATATATTGCCTTTATCAAATTTTAAAGCACTTATGCAATAGAACTGAAGATTGCCACTAAGATATGTAATACATGCCAGTGAGCTGCAGTGGTGTGAGAGATGAAATCTATGGGGGTGTGTGATGAGATGACTACAGTGGTGGCCATTTCTCAGAAAGGAGGGAACATATTCAAAGGGGACAAAAGGCAGACAAGAGGCAACATAGCCCAGAGCTGGATTGGAGGAAGAGAGTAAGGATAGCCATTCCCTAAAATCTCCCAGGGTATGAATAGTAAAAGTTAGTTTGGCAAGAATCTGTCTATTGTATGTAAGCAAATAAAGAACTGAATTCTGGCTGGATTGTTCAATGTCATTCTTGGACTTAGGCTGACAACTGGTTAATGTATTGTTCTAGAAAAAGTCAAATTCTCATTGAACTAAGGAGAAAATGACCTGATTTATTCATAGTGCTAAGCCATAATATAATTAGTTTAATCGACTTGTTACAATTTGACTTTACCTGAAACTTTAACTATTATGACTTGTTGAGAAAACCATAGTTATCATCCTGGCCTAATGGAGAACTCAGCCCTGAATCACTATGGTCCAAGAATTTGTTTTTGTCTTTAGCCTGAAGGGTGGAATTGGAAGATAAAATGGCTTGCTGCGGCCAATTTTCTGTGAGGCATCTAGCCATAGCCAACTTCCTGTGAGACAACTTGCTGCAAGACAAGAGTTATACTAATATCAAACAAATGGTGGAATAGAATCATTAAAGAAAGGATGCAAAAGGAGGGATAAAATGAAATGTGAATGACAAAAATTAAAATATTTTTAAATTTATTTTATTTTATTTTTTTATTTTTTTTATAACACAATATGACAAACACCAAATACAAAACATATATACCATATTTTTCGGAGTATAAGACGCACTGGAATATAAGACACACCTACCTTTTTTGGTGAGGAAAAGAAGAAAAAGAAATCTCCCTCTGCCTCTGCCTCTGAGCAATTTTGCCTCGTTGCAGCAAACAGCAAACAGCCTGCTTTACTTTCATTTTTGTTTTCAGCATAGTTTGATTAGCACAAGGAAAAAAAAATCTGCTCCAGCAATTTATCTCTTTGTAGCAAAGAGCAGAGCCCTGCGCAAAACAGCTGAGAGCAAATCAGTTGAGAATCGGGAGGCCGATCCAATCAACTTGTGCTAATTAGGCTGTGTTGAAGCTGAAAGGAGCTGTTTTTTCTTGCTGTTTGCTTGCAAGGAGGTAACTGCTGCGAGACAGAGGCCAAAGGGTGGGGGCCAGTGGGTGGGCAGGGCTACATTCGGTGTATAAATGCACCTAAATTTTCACCCCCTTTTAGGGGGGAAAATATATAAAAATATATTTATTTATTTTATTTATTTGATTTGATTTTTATACTGCCCTTCTCCAAAAGGACTCAGGGCGGTGAACAGCCAAGATAAAACATAACATATAAAATTTAAAAACAGTTTAAAAGACATTAAATAATTTCGGCCCTCTATATATAATTATATAATTATAATTATAATTATATGGAGTATAATATATAATTATACTCCAAAAAATACGGTATATACTCTCTTTTTACAGCTATTTCGTGATGGTTATCTTCTAATATTTACATTCTCCCCCGATTCCCTGTATACTATTTCATTTTCTTCTTGTCCCTTTCTCTTGTCCCTTTCTCTTTTAATTACATTATACTTCTTAACAATCATATTGATTTTATACATTCTGTACATTATCATATTCGTTCTTTCTATTTTCAAATTCACGCCTATTTTTATTCTAGTCTCTAGCCACTTATACCATTTGTTCCAGATTATATAATATTCTGTATCTTCCTTTTCTTTAAGCTCTTTTGTTAATTTGTCCATCTTGGCACATTCTAGGATTTTTTTTATCAATTCTTCTTCTGTTGGTATATTTTCCCTTTTCCAATTTTGTGCGTATGATATGTGTGCATCTGTTATAATATGTAAAATCAAATATTTTATTTCTTTGGTGTATTTTTCTGTAAATATTCCTAATAGGAATGTCACTGGTTTTCCATCCATAGGTTGCTCTGTTATTTTTTCTAACCATTTCTTAATCTTAGTGTCAGCTCCGGCGGGCCAGCTGGAGCTGCCATTTGGAGGGAGCCGTGCGTCCAACGTCCAGCACAGTCACCATCCCACCAAGCCCAGCCAAAACATTGCCACAACATCGGGAAATGTAAGCTCTGTGGCCACGCCGAACCCCACCTGTGTCAGAAGCAACCAGAATCCGACCGGCCCGAGAAACCTTGCTGAACTGCCAGGATGCCATGTGGCTGCCAAACAGCTAAGGGGCGTGGTGATGACATCACCCAAGACGGCAGAGAGGGCCGAAAGAGGCCTGAAAGGCAGTGAGGAGGGAGAACCCAGCCGATTTGGCAAGCAGGCAAGCTGGGGGTGTAACTATTATGCTGGCTTAATGCCAAGAGCAATTACTCTGGGACACGTGGGAGGAAAGACACGCGTAATTGAGTGATGGAAGGGTGGTGTTTATTGTTTAAAAGGTGGCATGGGCATGTAGCCCTAACAAAAGATTCAACAGAGATTGTCAGTATGTGCCAGGAAGTTAATAAAAGAAGGCAGCAACAGACCAGGTTTGTGTCCTTTCTTTTGCATTCTGTTTGGAACCTGACAGAATTTCTTTATAGCCGGACACATCCACCAAAGATGGTAATATGTTCCATAGCTCTTATTACATTTCCAACATACTGGAGATTTATTCGGAAACATCTTCGCAATTTATTTTAAATAATTAAATTGAATTGTTCAATTGTCCCATGATGAGTTGTCCCACAGTGAGTTGGCCGTGGTGAGTTGACCATGGCGAGTTGGCCGTGGCGAGTTGGCTGCAGCGAGTTGTCCCATTCCAGGATAAAATTTGGACAGATTTTCATGTGTGCTTTTTTGAGTAAAATATAAATAAAGTATAAATACACTGTAATATATTATAGACTGTACACATAAACTAGAACAAAAATGCCAAGAGTGTGGTACAGTCTCTGGAATTTAGGGATACAGTTTTTGAACAAGGTAAGCTTCTGCAAAATTGATTTAGACTCATTATTTAAGCAGATAGATTTGAAATAACATTTTAAGTAATGAAATAAATGAGATAATTGTATCATCATGTCTTTTCATTTAAATTTTTGATGGCTATTTATTTTGCCCTGCAAATTTTAAATTTTATCCCCAGTTTATGATTTCACCCATGACCCCTTAGCTTTGTTATGTAAGAGCCAGGAAGTACTTTCAAGCCTTATGAAAATAAATAAAGCTTGACCTTGTCAATGGACATTTTATTAGTTAATTTAATTTTGTGGCTTCACTTTTAGCTTCTGAATCTGAGAATCTGTTTTTCCACATCTGGTATTTCAGAATAAATATTTTTAATGACTAACAGATGTTTCCATCTTACCATGTTATGAGGCAGTTCCTAAAGTAATAACTAAAGTTTATTCGTGCTTGATGGAACTTTCTTAGAGTTTATAATAAAAAATTGAATTCAATTTATTCAAATGGAAATATCAACTATTGTAGTCTACTATGTAAGTGGAAATAGTCATTTACTTTTTAATGTTTATTTTTGGTTTAATTCTTAGCGTGTATGAAAAACATTTTCTATCAGCACTAATGGCTTATGGTAAAAAGAAAACAAAAGAAAAGAAAGAAAAATAATGATGTTGTCAGTATCTTTCATGTTTCTTTGTATAATGGTTTAAAGACAAAGAAGTCCAAAATTTACTTTTGAAAATAAATTGTATCACCTTTGCAATCTTCCTGGAATACAGTACATACTGTAACATATGAGGTGTGAAATAATGTGCACCTGGAGGGGAGTTTTGGCAACATAGAACTTTCCCAGGAAAGAGGTGGTGTATTCCATTAAAGAAAGGCCCAAAATTAAGAGATTGTACAGTCCCAAGATTCATAGGGGAGGAGGGAAGAGATTAAGGGTAGTCATTCTCTAGTATCTCTCTGGATATATGTATTGGAGTAGAGCAGTGTTTCCCAAACTTGACCCTTTGAAGATGTATGGACTTCAACTCCCAGAATTCCTCAACCAGCCATACTGGTTGGGGAATTCTGGGAATTGAAGTCCATGCATCTTAAAATAGCCAAGTTTGGGAAACACTGGAGTAGAGGATTATAGCTTTACTTTGGCAAGATTCTGTCCATTAGGTGTAAGCAAATAAAGGATTGGACTCGATAGGAACACACAATGCTGTTTTTGGGCTTGGGCCATAGAGCCATAAGGGTTACAATGAAAATTACAAGCATTGTATTTGAAACAATTCAAAATAAATTCTTTTGCTTAAGATTCGTTAAAATATATATCTATATCTATATCTATATAATCTATATCTATATATCTATATCTATCTATCTGTCTGTCTGTCTGTCTGTCTATCTTAATTTGATTTATATGCCGCCCTTCTCCGGAGACTCAGGGCGGCTTACAATGTGCTCAGCAATAGCCTTCCTCCTTTTGTATATTTATACAAAGTCAGTTATTGCCTCCACAACTGGGTCCTCAATTTACCTACCTTAGAAAGGATGGAAGGCTGAGTCAACCTTGAGCCTTGGTGAGATTCGAACTTGCAGTAATTGCAGGCAGCTGATCTTAATAACCAGCTTAATAACAGGGTGCCTTAGACCACTGTACTACCAAGGCTCAGTTACATTTGAAAATGTAACTGAAATACATTTTGCACTATGTACTGAACCACTACATGAAAATATTAAATCATAGTGTTTTATGTATCATATGCCTAAGGGAAAAAAGTACCCACCACTGCTACATTTCTCCTTGTAAATCTGCCAGTAAAATCACCAGCACTACAGGATTTTCATCAAATATTATAAACTATAAACAGTAGTGTAAACATCTAAATACCATTGAATACTAGCTACCAAGCACCATGGAGTACCACTTTAATGTTTATGATTTGCTCACCAGAAAACCAAGTCTGATAAATTAGGTGTAAGGCACTAGTATAGTGTAATTACATATATAGATGGAGAAATCAGAAGCAATTATATACATATAACGGAGCAAGTTATATACATATATGTAAAAAAGAATCATAAAGGAAGCAGAATATAAATAAGCACCTGCCACAATTCCTTTATTTCTTTTCTTTAGGTGGTTTATTTAAGCTACCATTAACATCCTTCTTGTGCTGCATATAAAAAATTGCATTCTTTTCCTTTGTTTTTCAACAAATTTTTATTTTATTTATTTTTATTTATTTATTTATTTTATTGAATTTGTATACCGCCTTACTCCCGAAGGACTCAGGGCGGTGAACAGCCATAGAATAAAACATATAAATACAAAATTTAAAATAGATTAAAACAAATTAAATAATTTGGCTGAACAAATTTAAAACCCCAATAATTTAAAACCAGATTTAAAATTTCCATTTAAAAAGGGGAGAGACTTAGGTCAGGCTGGCTTGGTGAAAGAGGAAGGTCTTAAGCGCGCAATGGAAGGTACGCAGATCCGGGATCCTCCGTATCTCCGGGGGGAGCTCGTTCCAGATAGTAGGTGCCCCCACAGAGAAGGCTCTCCCCCTGGGGGCTGCCAGTCAACATTGTTTGGCCGACGGCACCCGGAGGAGCCCCTCTCTATGGGAGCGTACTGGTCGGTGGGACGCTATTGGTGGTAGCAGGCGGTCCCGTAAATAACCAGGTCCTAAGCCATGGAGCGCTCTAAAGGTGATAACCAAAACCTTGAAGCGCACTCGGAAGACCACCGGGAGCCAGTGCAGCTCGCGCAGGAGAGGTGTTACATGGGAGTGCCACGTCGCTCCCGTCACCACCCGCGCGGCCGCACTCTGCGCCAGTTGGAGCCTCCGAGTGCACCTCAAGGGGAGCCCCATGTAGAGAGTGTTACAATAGTCCAAACGGGAGGTGACGAGGGCATGAGTGACCGTGCGTAACGAGTAAAAAATAAACAAATAAAGCTTTTTGTAGATTGTTGGAGAACCTATCTTTAAGAATTTCCTGCAACTGTTAAGTAACCATGACTGCAACTTTTCCTCCATACCCAAGAATAAATCTGCATTACTGAGACATTTACTCAGTGTATCTCGCAATACCCAAGCTCAGCTTACTTGTATAATTTATGTGGCTATTAATGTTGGAAATCTTGGAGACTTTGGTAATAGATATAAAATTATTTGTTAAAGAATTTTAACAAGAAGGGCCTGCTGGCTCAGCAGACTGATAGCATTGTGATTAACAACAGCTTGACTCAGCCTTCCATCCTTTCTAAGGTAGGTAAATTGAGGACCCAGTTTGTGGGGGCAATAAGCTGACTTTGTATAAATATACAAAAGTATGAAGGCTATTGCTTAACACATTGTAAGCCGCCCTGAGTCTCCGGAGAAGGGCAGCATATAAATCAAATTAAAAAAAATAAAATAAAAAATTCTCTACTTTATCAAAGAAGTTTTGTCTTGAAAGTGATTGTATATCCAACATTTATTTTAAGTTGAATCAATCAGTAAACTATACAAAAAATGATAAAATTTACCCATTTAGATAGGAGAGCACAGTTTAGCTATGCAGGGCACAGTTTTAAGTTTTTCCATCTATTAATCAAACTGGATATTGTAGAAGGTAAAAATAAAATATATAAAGACTTTTCTCTCTCTTGGGTGATCCTCCATTGCCCCTCTCAACATGAGAAGACTGTGATAATCTGTAATCAAAAATTAAAAAGGGACTGAATAGATCTTTGAATATGAATAAGCCTCTCTACTGGCAGTATAATTCCATCTTGTGGTAAACAAATAAAACCAATTATTATCAATGCATATAAACCATACTCTGCAGTAAAATTTAATTCATATTTGGATTACGTTCTTCACAAACCAAAGTTGAACATTATAACCGGTTGGGAGTACAGATCCGTCTTTCTTTTTTCCTTTAGAGCCCTTAGGGTTCTCCTTATAAAGTCATCACTGGTGCAAAATTGTTATGGCTAGTTGCTTAACAAGTGAAGTCACAACATCTGAAGTATCTCAAAAAAAGATACTTATGACCCATCCTCAAAATTATGACTGCTGCGCCCCACACACACACACCCCTCTCGCAATCACATGATTGCATTTCAGTTGCTTGGCAAACAGCTCAAATTTGCAGCTCACTTTTTTCAGACACTTTTTGCTGTTTTCTGACAAAAAAATTGGATAAGGATTTACGAGCATGTGATTTGCTTAATAACTCGTGATTCTTTTCTTTTTTTAAATAGTTTTTATTGAACATTTTCTAACTTTAAAAACCACAAGTAAAAAAAAAAGGAAAAAAATAAGACAAATACAAATAGAAAAAACAAACACAACAGTATAATACAGTTTTACAGCTTTCCGTATCAGCATGTATATTCTGCTTTTGTAATTCACTGTCCAATATTTGCCTTCTCATAGATTTTAACAATTCTAGTAATAGTATAATAATTATATTATAATAATATACTAAGTATAACAGTTCTGATTATACATATATACATATATGTATATATCTTTATATTATAGTCAATAGTTTTTGAACTTTTTTTTTCTTGTTTTGGCTTCTATTCTCTAGCCACTTGTACAATCTACTCCAAGTTTTATAATGGTCCGATTCTTCTCTTTCTTTTAACTCCATTGTCATCCTATCCATTTCAGCACATTCAAGTATCTTTCTAATTACTATTTCATCTGAAGGGGTATTTATTTGTTTCCAGTTTTGTGCAAAGCAATCCTAGCAGCGGTTAGTATGTGTAATATTATATATTGATAATTCTTAGCCATTTTTGTGGAGGTTCTCAACAACCATTGTAAAAACAATGGTAAAATTGGGTTGGATCACAGTGTGACTCAATTTAGCACCACAATGACCAAAATTTCGGATTCAATTTTGGTTGTAAGTCAAGGACTACCTGCGTTTTCCTGACCCCTTTCTTTTCTTTAAATTGCAATCTCAATACAGTAATTTTATACCAAACATTATTAAAAAGTTTAAAACAAGGTTTTAGATAATATTCCTTTCTGTTCTGCTGAAGGTATGTTCCTTCCCAAGGCCTGAATTGTCTTCTGGACAAGCTGGGAGTTTCTTATATACTTGTCTTCAGAGGAAGAAGCACAACATGCAAGACAAAACATCCTTTATTTCATAGAAAAAAGCCTCTGTTTGGAGTTTCGATATGCCTATACTGGGAACAGTATAGGCATATCAAAACTTCTTTCTCCCTCCCTCCCTCTCTCTCTCTCTCTCTCTCTCCCTCCATCCCTCCCTCCCTCTCTCTCTCTCTCTCTCTCTCTTTTTGCTTCTCCAATCATCTCCTAGCATATCATGTTTCAACATTTACCATTTGCTTTTTCTTCTGACTGCAGAGCTAATTTTCCATCATTAAATTGCATTTTCCATCTTTGCTCTTCAGTATAATTCTTTTATATATGTAATTGCACAGTTACTTATGCTAGTTTTCCAATTAACTTTTATTGGCCTTTGAGAAGCATATCCACTCCCCACTGCAGTCATGATAGGCTTTACTCCTTTAAATATATATTTGCTTTCTCCTTCCTTTACATATACAATCCATTATATTTCGATATACATGTCTTCATTGGAGTTTGGCAACTATTAAAGATACATAAAATCCTCACTTTACAAAATTCTCATTACTTTCAAATGTTTCCCAACTCCAGTAATCTACTAATATTACTAAATTCTTGTTCTATTTATATAAAGTTACATTTGTGTGATAAATTACCTACATGGATAACCTAGCATGCAATTTTTGTCACCTGCTGCCAAATTTAAAGCAAATAAAACTATCTTGATAATTTATTTGGTAACATCATGATGTTATGCCATGTAATTGGCTAATGGTTATGGATTGTATAATTTTGTTGGACATTTTGGCTATTCTGAGGGAACTTTTTAGTGTCTATAATTCACTGTCAGAGCAGAAAGCAGATGTTTTGTATTGTACAAAGCTTTGCCTAAATGCTGAATCTAATTAAATTATCTTGATAGAAACACACAAATGTATTAGTTAGATTTGTGGACCTATCTCTAAAGGTCACGGCCAGAAACGAGCTGCCTCTTTGTTCTCTCTCCCATGTTTGAATTATGTAGCAGTTGTTATTTCTTTACTGTTCAAACACTGAGATTTACTATGCATCTCTTGTTTTAGGCTTGATTCCCAAAATTTTGGATAAATGATTAGACCACAAAAAGGGATGCATTTTGTTCTGAAAAATTCTCGGAGGCATCTAATCATACAGATAAGTTTTTTTAAAAAAGCAATATAGAGTTTCTAGAACCAATATGTAGATAATGCAGTGTTTTGAAGGTGTAGCTAAGATATTTAAGAACATAATTACCTATGGGGCAGTTTGGCAGAAGGGAATATTAACCTGGCTGTTCCACAATTAAAAGGCTCATAAAGATTAGTCAACTAGGTAGCCATGTTCCTGTGAGAAATTGGTAGCATGTGATTAGTTGCCAAGGGACAATATTTTGTTAAGGTTCATAATAAGTGAATATCAGTGTCAGTACAATATCTCTAAGGTAGTTAAGAAGGGCTTGCTATTGAAAATCTAATAAGAGAGAAATAAAATGGAAAGTTTGCCCTCTCTACTGTAGGAGAAATTTAAATCCACACTTTTATCTTTCCAAAAAAGAATTGCATTTAGACAGTAGATGTTGACCCCGTGATAAGAATCCAAATTTTTTTTTCAGTAAACTTCTAAAAGTACGTACACATACACACACACACATACTGGTGCACCTTTTCGACTATCGCTTTTTATTAAAAGTTTTTGTGAACTGCAATTCACTTTTAATAAAATTTGTTAAGTTAAAAAGATACTAGAACTAGTCTCTTGATCTTTTTTTGTTACCATAGATTAACATGGTTCTCCTACAAGGTAGGTAGGTAAATATAAATATAGATAGTAATAAGACTCGCTTCATTAATATACAACCAGATCCCATTCACTTGTTTATCCTTGCACCTTGCTATCTTCATCAATTATTCATATTAGTTCTAAAAAAATTCAGACCGCTCAGTATATCCAGATTTCAGTTGAGCAATATGGTTCCATTGTAGTTCATAATTTCCATACTATTGTTTTTGGTAATTTAATAAGAAAGTCATTGACTAGATATGGATTGACTGCCCATATTTTAAGAAAGGAAGAAGTATGGTGCTTATGTAAAGATGAGCCTACTTTGGCTTTCTTTTATTTATTTTTTATTACATAACAGGATTGATCCCAATTTCTTTCAGCCAGTTGGAGGATTTTGTTGATGATAGTTTTTCAGGCCTTAAGGCTGTATAGTTGCATGCTAAGTCTGTCAATGATAAAAATATTCTTGACCAGATATCAATAATAAATATCCTTCCTCCTGCAGGTGTTCCTTCTACAATTGTTTATTGTAATAATTGGCTACACTGACTTAATGTCTCAAAAAGAAAGCAGATCTTACTGTTTTGATTCTTATACAAGTTTGGCAGGAAAAACTAAGACTCATTGACATTTAGAAAAATGCCGTCAGCTTTAATTTGTATAAAATTGTCCTTAGTAAGTGCTTTTTTAACAATCAAAGTACAATATGTCATTATCAAAGCAGTATTAGAGTGAAAATATAGCTAATGTAAAGTATTGTACTTATATCAAAGCCCATTGAGTATGTTCTAATATAAATAAAGTGCTGCAATAATGTGTGCTCAAGTGTTATTGAGTAAAGAAAGAATTATAAATGTGTAATCATTGGTTTGTTATATAATAGTTGGTGATAATGGATTTCACATTTAAATATAACCATAAATCATAAAACTAGCTTTTTACTCATAATAAGGAAACAGGGAGAACAAGAGAGAAGGAACAATTTCATTTAGTGTACATGTGACATAACCTTATTGAATATTAATAATTTAAGGGAAGCAGAGAAGTCAATGAATGCTGTCAAAAAAAATAGGTTGCCAAAATTTCCTTTAGATCTTACAATTTCAACAATTATACAGAGGATATAGACTGTTTACCCACCCCAGTTAAAATGCCGGGATAAATTACTTTAGAATTTTTTCCACCTTTAATATAACATATAAGGAGGCTTGGTGGCGCAGTGGACTAAACTTCTGTTAAAGTAGCACTTAGCTGCCAGCTGCCTGCAATTACTGCGAGTTCAATTCTCATCAGGCTCAAGGTTGACTCAGCCTTCCATCCTTTCGAGGTAGGTAAAATGAGGACCTGGTTTGTGGGGGCAATAAGCTGTATAAAATAGAACACCGCTCGGGGGGTGGGGGGGGCAAAAAGACCTACTAAGCAGGTATATACAAAAGTATGAAGGCTGTTGCTTAATGCATTGTAAGCCGCCCTGAGTTTCTGGAGAAGGGCGGCATATAAATCGAACTAATAAAATAAAATAAATATAAATGTAAACTCTAGTCAATTGGGAAAAAAAATCTGATGAGGGAAACATGGGTTAGAAACCCAGTCATAAATCTAGTAAACAATAAAATAAGATTTTAAAAGTCCATGTAAATATTGTAAGCATATTATAGTATATATTTACTATTTAAGCAGGTGGATGCATCCAGCTCATTTTGTTAGTGTTCTTTTTTTTAAATCAAGTTTTATTAATTTTTTCCCTAACACACACCCACATATTTTATGAAACAGAGTATTGATCATATCATATCATATCATATCATATCATATCATATCATATCTCATATCATATACAACTTGTCATATCCAAATATATTTTACTTAGTTACAATTTCTGCCAGTGTTCTTTTTCCATATTTTTTAATCAAATCTTAATATTTCTATTCTTGTTTATATAAACAGTTATCTTCTTTCACTCTCAAATTCTATTTTCTCCATTTTTAATCATATATATTCTCTTTTAATTTTTAATAATTCATTCTTTATCCTAGTATATTAAATATGTTTGGGGATGCCTTTCTTCCATTTTATCTTTTTTGTTTTACAGCAATCTTTCTTCTCTTTCTCTTCCTCTTCCTCTCCCTCCCTTCTTTTATCCTTCCTCCCTTCTTCTTTCCTCCTTTCCTCCTCTTCTCTACTTCCCCTTCCTTTCTCCCCCTCCTCCTTTCTTCCCCCCTACCTAACCTTCTCTCCTACTCTTATTTCCCCTTCCTTTCTTCCTCTCCTCTTCCCTTTCTTCTATTCCTCTCTCTCCTTCTCCCTTCCTTCAATCTCCCTACTCCTTCCATTTCTCTCTATTGCTCTATTCATTTTCAATTCAGTGGGTTTTTTTCTATGATGTCCAGGCATTCCCGATTTTCTCTTCATTTATTGAATATATTCCTCAAGATTCCCATCATGTTTTTTAATTCTTAACAATGTATTTCAACTTAATTAACCTTCCACCTCTTATTTTCTTTAATTCTTAATTTCTTATTCCCACTTCAATAATTATCTTTTTCTAATATTTCAATTACTTTGTTATTTTTACATATAAACCTGTATCTTCTCATCTATTTTACATTAAACAATATACTCCTTTTTTTTTTACTTCTTACATATATTTCATTTTATCTTTACTTACATCATTTACTAACATTTCAATTTTATTTCTTAATTTAAATGAATTCCTTTGTTTTTTCAATCTTTGGCACACATTTCTTTACCCTCAGCAGGTGTTTCTCTCCAATCCATAAATCCCCAAACAACAAAATATAAACCTTTCTATCTTTCACATTGCATCTATTGATCCGTTTACATTATAAAGTATATTTCTTTTTTTAACTCCTTACATACATTTCATTTTATATTTACTTACAATATTTACTAACATTTCAATTTTATGTCTTAATTTCAATTTAGTATTCCCTTTTGCAATAATCTATACATCTATTCCAATTTGTTTTTAACATACAATTTCCACTACTAATACCATTCCCTTAAATCAACAAGTTAATCCTTTAATTCCCTTTCTACTACCCTTTTAGCCATTTTCTTTTAAACTCTCCAGAATTCCACTTCTTAATATTTTCCTCCCTTTCTCCCATTCTCTTATTTCTTTCTTTTTCTTTTTGTATTTATTGTATCTTCCTTCCTGCATCCTTTCTCTAATTTTTAAATTTATTACCCTTTTAGTTCTCCCCTCACTCTTTTCCCATTTCCTTCTCTTTTCTTCTTTTTGAGAGATATTCCCCTCTATTTATTTTTATTTTATCACTGTTGATCTCAGTGTAATCATATATATATTCCTTCAATTATTTTCTTTCCAACATTATATTCTTGTTTCTCACTTATCTTTTCTCTTTCTTTTTTTGTATTCTATCCAATCCTCTGCTTCTTTATTTCCCTTAAATGCTTCTTGCACCTTTTGCAACATCTCCCTCAGCTCCTCATACTCATGCTCCCAATTCTTCATATTATCAATTTAAGAAGAAATAATTTTTAAATTTATTATTATTTTAGCTTATATGTAGTTCAGCTTCAAGTCCATTTGATGTCTTTTTTTTTCTTTCCAAATAGTGTCCAATTCAAATAGTCATTTGAGTCTTTCTAGTTTGAGATTTTATTCTGTCAATTTATTTTTGTAATCTTGCTCCAGCTGTATAAACAAACACCCCTTAAAAGGCTTCCCATGATTATTTGTGTCTATTTATTACAATACTTCTTTCCTGCCAGCAGATGTCTCTCTCCAATCCATAAATCCCCAGGCAAAGGTATCAATTGTAAATCCACAAAAGTAGTACTTCCTGTTCTTCAATTAATTCTTGTTATTGTTAAAAAATGCTTTCTCTTAGTATTCTTTTCCTTATATTATTCTTAATTTCTTCCAAGTCCAATTATAAACCAGGTGGTTAGTTCTCCTTTTAGGGCTTTTGTTTTTAAAGTTCCTCTTTATTTTTTTTCTTTCATTTTGAATTCCCAAATTCCAATTACCTGCTTATTTTGGGTTGGGACCTCTTTTAAGGTTTACATTTTTTTTTCTTCTTACCTGTGAGTTGGCCAATCACTCACTTGGTAACAATACTCCATTTCATCACCGCTCCTGCTCAATTCTTAGTTCGGTTGCCCCAGCTTGTAGTGGCTGTTTCAATGGCCGCCGACCCCCCCCCCCCCCAGGTCAAAGAACTGCCTCCGACCTTTCGAGGAACTTTCCTTTTCCCCTTGGTCTTCTGTCTCTCCCCCATCCCTACAAGATGGATCCGGTCCGAAGACCTCCCCAACAGTGGTTTGTCAGTTTGGGTTTTTGTGAAGCTCAACGGAGCTTCGCTATTTCCCAACCAGTATCGCCGCAACGCTTCCGGTTTCCTCTCATTTTGTTAGTGTTCAAACTTGGTTAGTACTTGAATGGGACCCAGCTGTAGGCTAGTCTGTAAAGTCAAAAATGATAGAAAGCAAACAACTTGTTCACTTTACTATTGCCAAAAGGTCTGCCAGGATGTATTTTTAAAGTCAACTTGAATAAGACTTTACCTGTTCTTTATATTTCCCTAGAGATTTATTTTGAAGTAGTATAATAATGTACTCGTTTTACTGTAAAAAAAAAGTGTTAACAATTTAATATTAATGAGTACATTTTACACATATTTTTAAATTGTGAACATATATTTAAAGGAAAGGTGATAATCATCTTGGCCATTCCAAATGAGTTGCACCTGTTCTGGCTCTTTCTCAGCAGTTCCTTGATTATATTTCCATTAAAACATATTATCAAGGAATAAAAGATGTCAATAAATGCAGCTTTCTCTTTTTGTTTTCTTTTTTTCAAAATTATAAGGTTGCTAGGAGTCAAAATAATTGAAAACAATAATAATAATAATTTCAGAATATAGAAACAAAGATTTCTGAATAATTTGTATATTAAATTCATAATTAAACTTTAGATTAACTAACTTTATTGAAAAACTCCAATGATTGTCATTGGTTTTTTAAACTGTTCTATGTCAAGCAAAGAGTGAATCACAATACCTGTCATGAACTAATATTGCAAAATTAATCCCCTCCTAGTTGCATTTCTTTTTTGATTCCAGATGTCTGGAATATGTCTGACTTTCCTCCTCTTCTATTCCGGACATAGACTACTTATGATAGATTGGAATGCATTTGATAATTCTTTGCCAAATGAACTGTTGGCCATCTGGATTTCTGTGAAATTAACATGAAACACATGATTTTTATTCTGCTGTTGTTCCCAAGAAGTACTTAAAACCAACGGTAGCTGGTTCTGTGTGCCAGAATTCAGGGAGAAGTACTTCATTTTGAGTAAATCCATCACAAATAACCAGTTAGAGTCTTGAATCTCATTCCCATCTATCTATTTTGTTATGTGAAAAAACAAACTATACATTCTCCAGAATCCCAAGTTATTTGCCTATATGTGATTGGGACTTTTGCTGCATTTTTAATCTACTCTTTATTAAACAACCTGTTTAAAATTAAGTGCACCTGCTGTTTTGAAATGAACAGCGTTGCGAGCCATATTGCTTGAACCAGGGTATCTGAGGACAAAGTATATGGATACTGGTTTGTTTCCCCAGAAACTTATTGCAGTTGTGTTAAATGGCTTATCCATTGTTTTCTACATCTTGAACCTAACTGAACGTATGGATTATTCTCCTATTTCCCTTTTTCTTTTAACATAAAACAGAACTTGATTGAGGAAGATAGAGAAGAACTGATTTCTTAAAATGTGAAACCCGTTTTTCCCAGAGTTTATTTTTTTTTATAATTTGCTGTTACCGTGTTTCCCTTATTTTATATTTTTTTGAACCCTGAAATAAGCACTTGGCCTTATTGCCAGGCACTCAAAAGCCTGATTGGGCTTATTATCAGGGATGTCTTATTTTGGGATAAACAGGGTACTTCAATTTTTTTTCCTTTCCATATATTCTGCTTCTTGGATTAGTTGCAAAGCCAATCTTAACCAATCAAAACCAGGCAAACTAGGTTAGCTTCACAATAAATATAATAAAACAAAGTTGATTTAATTATGGGATGGCAAGAATCATGAAGATAAGCTACATACTCATCTATTGGCACGCACATCTGATACATTGATATTTTCTTAAGTCCATTTATTTTTTGGCTCAGTCTTATCTTAAACTTGTTTTAAGGCTGTAGTATTCTTCCAATTACATCTCATTGAATCTGTTGATGAAATGGCATCTGTATTTTCCCATTTCCTCTTCCCATCTGTACAAAAGAATTAATCTATTGGATTAGATTTGAGGCCCACATACATTTTTCAGGAGGGACAAAAGTCCATTGCAAAATATTGCTTACAAAACTAGAAGGAGTTAAGTTTTTAGCATAGTTATCTGTTTATATAAAATCACTTCATCTTGCCCAAATATAACTTAACCAGATTTCTACAAAGAATTCAAGAGTTAAATTTTGCATTGCATTTCCATCCCAACTACAGGTGAAAAAGTATACCCCATTGAAAATTTTGACTTTTCAAACATATTTCAAAATACATATATTTGATCTTAATTTCAACAATATTAATAAGAGATACAATATAACAAATATTATTGATCATTTACATTTTGTAGTCCATGTGTAATTTAAATATAAAACATGCTTACAAATTTTGCATATGGAAAAAAATCAGTACATTTATCATTACCTCAAATACCTAAAATTAGAATAAGGTAAACCAAAGCAGGTTAGAGAGAATCTGAAAGGGACCTATCTTACTTAAACCTCAAGTGATAAGTTTGCTGCTCTTTGTTGTTTTAAGTGTGTAGTATCACTACTCTTAAATTGAAGGAGCTTTCTGAGGCCTTCAATAAGATTATAGATGCCTATGAATCCGAGAAGAGATTTTAAAAGATCACCACACAGCTGGATCATATTAAAGAAAGTATTCTTAGATAGTCTGTCCACTTCAGAATGACCTTTGACCTAAAAATTGCAGTCTTGCTAATGATATGCAGGTTTGTTCCTTGCAGGAAGTGAGAGGGTTTCTATGGTATGTCCCAATATTTTTTAGTTTTTAAGCAAGAATATAAATAAATGGCCCTTTCTGTAGAATATAGTTTGGATAAGTGCCTTGTCTTCAATGGATATAGAGGATATGTGCCTTGTCTTCAATAGCTGATGCACTACATGTATACGGTCTTTCTTCAAAAGGAATTCCATGGAACCTCCCATATGTTACCATTGAATCTGCTCGGACTGGGAATTGGATGGAAAATCCATATTGTGAAATGGCATTTGAAAGTTGTCAGTGCAAATATGAGGAGGCATATTATGCCTCTGCTCTTTGAAAGACAGTTTTAGTAATCTCTCTGGGTCCATAAATAAGATTTTCAGCCAATTGTTGTATTCTTTAATTACTAAATGACTTTGTCATTTAGTAACCTTTGTCATATGTAAACATTCTGCTTTATACAGATGTCATGCATCCAGATAGGAATGAGAATACTGCTGCACAAATGTAATTCATAATGTGCAGTCAATTATTTATAGATAATTGACCAAAGTAATTGTTTACAGGAAGAGGCAGATTAGGTATAACTGAAACTGGATTGGGTACATAGAGACCAGGTTAGGTCTGTAAATTCCTCACTCCCATATTTTAAGGAATGTGTCCTCACAGCTAGAGTGTGTCCTCACAGCTAGAGTTGATGTAGATTTGTCACCCTCAAGATCCATTTCAAAAAAGTAGATTATATCTGTTCCAATAAAGGAGTGTGTATACATTCTCACTATATGTAATCATTGGGACTATTTTGATGTTCTGTAGTTTTATATTGGAATTACAGAATTCCAATTCTGGGTAGTTGTGTTGCTGAGCTGTTATAGCATTGGCTTATGCTATAGCCATAAAAAACTCCTTGGACTAGAAGACCTCCAAAGCCCCTTCCAACTCTGTTATTCTGTATTCCTTAAAATACGGGAGTGAGGAATTTACAGACCTAACCTAGTCTCTATGTTCCCAATCCAGTTTCAGTTATACCTAATCTGCCTCTTCCTGTAAACAATTACTTTGGTCAATTATCTATAAATAATTGACTGCACATTATGAATTACGTTTGTGCAGCAGTATTCTCATTCCTATCTGGATGCATGACATTTGTATAAAGCAGAATGTTTACATATTTATTTGTAACTTTAAACATAATCAGGTTGGTTGATTGAAGGGATTTTATGATATTGTTAATGTACAGATTAAACAAAATGGGAGTCATTATAGATCCTTGTCTAATCCCTTTATTGGTGCTAATTATCCCTTTAGGAAACTATGCAGCAGTGGTGAAATCCAAATGTTTTTGCTACAGGTTCTGTGGGCGTGGCTTGGTGGATGTGGCAGGGGAAGGATACTGCAAAATCCCCATTTCCTCCCCACTCCTGGGGAAAGAATATTGCAAAATCTCCATTCCCACCCCACTCTGGGTCCAGAGCTACTCAAAATTTCCTCTATTGGTTCTCCGAACTGCTCAAATTTTCTGCTACCGATTCTCTAGAACCTGTCAGAATTTCACTCCTGCTATGCAGTTTTTAGGTATGAGTTTGAATATAATGCCTTGGTTAAAGTGAGGAGTCTGGTTCCACGCTTAGGGCTATAGATATTTTCCCTATATATTGAAGCAAATGCTGCCCTGAGCTCTATAAAAGTTGCAAACAGTTAACTTCTTTTAGCTGTATATTTTTCTATTAGGTGACAAAATGAAGCAATTATCAATAGTAGGGCAGCTAGTCTTAAATCTGTTGCTTTTCCGCTAACAAGCCCTTTTCAATTACCTAGTCTTCAATCTTATATAAAAGATATTTGGTACAATTTTGCTAGGGTACCACTTTTGCTAATTGGTTTGTAATTTGAGGAATCAGTCTTATCACCCTTTTTGTAAATGAGATCTGTTTAAATAGAGAGCATCCAGCTGGAATTTAGCAGGAATTATTTATATGAATAAATAAACCTTCAAATAAAAGAACCAGCAATTAATATGAATAATCCAGAGGTTAGAAGATCTTTCTCAGGAGCCTTACTGGTCTTTAGTCCGAATGAGTACTGATCTTCAATAGAGGCCAGGACAGAGAATGGCTACAGGCCTTTTGTAGGTCATTTTGTGACACCTGTAATCCATTGCTTGAGGCAGTGAATAATTGTGAAATATTTCTCCTACAAGAAGGGATGTCCAAAGAAAACCTACAATACTTCAATAGTCCTGCAATCTAATACACCCCCACTCCTACAAAAAAGACTGGGTTTGGGTTTTTGGCTGCTAACTCTAAATTTAACCAGAGAGAATGGTGAGATTTTTTTACCCTTGATAATTTTCTTATACTCTTGTCTAAACTCTAGCATGGCAATGTGGTTATTGTCTGATGGATGGTTCTCTGCTAGACACATAGCTAGCTTTAATCTTTTTCTCGGAGAATGACATTCTGAGTCAAACCACTGAGGACCTTCCATGGAGGATCTTTTTAGTTAAAATTTTTCTTAGTTCTGATGTCAGGTTTTCAAAGGCTATAAGTTCAGAATTGACATCTGTAAAAGATGAAGTAACTGTCTATCAAAGACAGGCTTGATCAGAATTAATATATTCAGTCAAAGCCATTGCATCCACTCTGGTTCATTTTATCTTTCTGTCCTGGGGACATCTACATGAAGTGAAACCCATTTATCCTTTGTGATATGGAGTCTGAGTGACCATAGAAATTTACAGTAACTTGATGGTTGCTATCCTTTCTTACATAAAACCATATCTGAGAAAATGGACATATAATTATTTAGGAGACAAATATACTCTAAAGTGCTATTTGATTTATCTTGATGGTAAGTAAATGAGTAGCAATAGCACTTAGACTTATATACAGCTTCACAGTGCTTTACAGCCCTCTCTAAGCGGTTTACAGAGTCAGCCTATTGCGTCCAACAATCTGGGTCCTCATTTTACCCACCTCAGAAGGATGGAAGGCTGAGTCAACCTTGAGCTGGTGAGAATCGAATGGCTGACAGTTAGCAGAATTACCCTGCAATACTGCATTTTAACCATTGTGGCACCACGCTTCTTCCACTGTAGTACCATGGATAAACAAAGCTTTGGTACTTATTTCCTAAAATTTGCAGATTATACTTGCCTATTAGGTTTAACAGCTGAAAAAAAAAAACCATGAAAGTAATAGGGTGTGGAATTCTTTGGTATGTTCATGTTACTAATATGATCTTGTATAGAAGGCCTCAGCCTTGCACTGAAATCTCAGTTATAACTGTTTAAGAATTTTTGAAGTTAACTTTGTCAGGGTTTGTTCTAAATTCTAAGGATTAGGATTATAATGTGTAGACATTTGTGGAAGTATATACTGCAAATATGTAACATCATAATCACAGCAGCCTTATATTGGAATTCGACACCTAAGCAAATAGGCAAAGATATGTTATGATCAATTCCGACCATGCCCTCACATTCTGGCTCTTCCCTGAATAATATGGCTAATCCTTCTATTGCCTGGCCTTTCTCTTTTACTTTCCATGCCAAGGTGAAAAAGGATTTAGAATCAGGAACCGAAATCTATTCATCTTCAACTGTTAATCAGCCACTGCAGTCAGACCAAAATTGGACAGTAATTCAGGTAGGTCACATAGTTCGTTTTTCCCTTCTGCTAGATTCCAAGTTAAAATTACAAATAATTGTATCATTAATCATACCTGTAGGAGAGCAGGAAGAGAAACTAGTTAGGACTGGGTTATAATGTATCCCATTATACATTGGGCTGGAAGAGTTGGGGGTGGGAGGCACTGTGTTGCGGTGGTTCTCCTCCTTTCTCTCCGACCGGTCGCAGTTTGTGTTGGCAGGGGGGCAGAGGTCAACCTCGAGGCCTCTCATCTGTGGAGTGCCGTAGGGATCAGTCCTCTCGCCCCTTCTGTTCAACATTTATGTGAAGCCTCTGGGTGAGATCATCCGTGGCTTTGGGGTGAGATACCATCAGTACGCTGATGACACCCAGCTGTACATCTCCACCCCAGGCCACCCCAACGATGCCCTTGAAGTGATGTCCCAGTGCCTGGAGGCTGTGCGGATCTGGATGGGGAGGAACAGGCTCAAGCTCAACCCTTCCAAGACTGAGTGGCTGTGGCTCCCGGCATCCCGATATAGTCAGTTGACTCCATCACTGACTATTGGGGGCGAGTCTTTGGCCCCCACAGAAAGGGCTCGCAATCTGGGAGTCCTCCTGGATAGGCAGCTGTCTTTGGAGGAACATCTGACGGCTGTTACCAGGGGGACCTTTTATCAGGTTCGCCTGATTCGCCAGTTGCGGCCCTTTCTCGATCTGGATTCCTTGTGCACAGTCACTCACGCCCTCGTCACCTCTCGCCTTGACTACTGCAATGCTCTCTACATAGGGCTCCCCTTGAAGAGCACCCGGAGGCTCCAGCTGGTCCAGAATGCAGCAGCGCGGGTAGTGATGGGAGCAACATGGCGCTCCCATGTAACACCGCTCCTGCGCGAGCTGCACTGGCTTCTGGTGGTCTTCCGGGTGCGCTTCATGGTGTTGGTTATCGCCTTTAAAGCACTCCATGGCATAGGGCCTAGCTATCTGCGAGACCGCCTGCTGCTACCGATGACCTCCCATCGACCCGTGCGCTCCCACAGAGAGGGCCTCCTCAGGGTGCCATCAGCCAAACAATGTAGGCTGGTGGCCCCCAGGGGGAGGGCCTTCTCTGTGGGGGCTCCCACCCTCTGGAATCAGTTGCCCCCGGAGATAAGGAGAATCCATGACCTCAATGCCTTCCTTCGTTCCCTGAAAACCCATCTTTTCCAGCAAGCCGGGTTGGCTTAAGAAAATTTTTTTAAATTCTTTTAATTAGTCTGTGATTTTTTAACTTTCGGGCCAAAATTTATATATATTTTTAAATGTTTTAATATTTGTATTCTATGTTTTTTATCTTGGCTGTACACCGCCCTGAGTCCTCAGGGAGAAGGGCGGTATATAAATTGGAAATTAAATTAAATTAAATTAAATTCAGTCATTCATCTGTAGGTATGAAATATTCAGGTATACATACTGGTTAGCAACTTGAATTTTCGTTGCAGAATCTACACACTGAAACAGCTTACTAGAATTATATGACTCTGCACCATGTTGACTCCCTTTGCTTATAATAGAATTTTCTTCTCTGGAGTCCCCTGTCCATTTGGTACAACTGCAACCTCATAGAGAAGCAAAGCATTAGTATTCCATGGACCAGATTTTACATTAGGGGAGATAGAGTTATTAATTGGGTGCTGCAACTTCAAACCCTGTGAATCTGTTAAGATTGCCAGATCATTTTACTTCTGTTTGCTTTTCTATTGAGAATCGTTCTTTAGGGGAAAAAAGTGTATCAGAGAGTTTTGTAGATTGTTATTATTATTGCAAATCTTTCAGGACATACTGCCCCTAAATCAATCAGAGGTTCTGCTGCTATAAATGTGGTTAACAGTGTCTGTTGTAGATTCCTTAATTTTCTCAATATTTCATCTTGCTCACTATTTGGCTGTGCTCCAAAATAATGAATCAGCTGTACTTCTACAGCTTCATCTGTCACTTTTTGTAACCACTTGACTTTAGATGTTTATCCAAGATGGTTTTTGTCAAGGCCAGATTGTCAGAGCTATTTGCAGTGGACAGCTGATCTTTCTTACCTAGAAGGTCAACTTGCATAGATGGGTGAAAAAGTGAGATATTATCTTGGAACAGTCATAATGGGGAAATCTGAAACTGTACCAAGAAAACTTTTCATTTTGAGCCTCATACCAGAACTTCTATAGCATTTAAATGTCAACAAAACACTTATTTTCTCCTTTAGTGGGTAGCCATTTTTTTGCCTGAAGTCTGCTAGAAGGAGTTGACAATGGCGAAGATGGCTTAAAGATAAAACAGTTGCTGTCTCTGTACCCTAATAACCTCTATTAGCTCTATTAATATAAATAGGGAGTCCTGGTTTGTTTCAAGGATGCAATTATTTTTAATTCCTCACTCTGTCTTTTCATCCCAGAATAAAGAGGAATCCTCTCTCCTATTGGCGTTACAGTTGGAGTTAAAATGTTTTTTGCTATTAGGTGCAGGCTTCTCTGTTTTACTGTTAGTTTGTGCTTTCTTAAGTGCAGTCAGTTTGTCTAATTGTTTCTCAGTAAAAGCCTCAAAAGACTTCTTTAAGGAACCCACATTGTTGTTTATTGTTGTTAAGTAGTCTAAGTTAAAGAGAACAATCTGTGCTGTTAAAATGCATTGTCTAGATATAAAGTTTGTGGCAGTCTTTTTTGTGATATTCTAGACATGTCCTTCCCTAGTAGAAGCTAAAATGGTTGGAGGGACAGCAGCAGTCTCGGGCAGAGTATGTTGTAAAACCTTATTGGTGATCTTGAAAAATAGTAGAGAATACAAAATAATAAAGTTGGAAGGGGCCTCGGAAGTCTTCTAGTAACACTTGGTCAAGCAGGAGACCCTATACCATTCCAGACAAATGGATGTCCAATCTTTTCTTAAAAACTGATTAATTGTTCTAACTGTCAGGAAATTTCCCCTTAGTTTTAGGTTGGATCTCTCTTTGATAAGTTTCCATCTGTTACTTTGTAACTTGCCCTCAGATCAGAGGTGAAATGCTCCCAGTTCGGACCGGCTTGGGCGAGTAGGTAGCGATGGCGGCGGGCAGTTTGGAGAACTGGTAGCAAAAATCCCTGCCCCCGCCCCCCATGCCCAGCTGAGCCCCGCAATCATCAGAGCCTTTTTTTCCTTTTAAATGGCTCTGACCAGCCAAGCTCTGACATCTCAGCTGAGTTGCCTGGTAATCAGGCAACTCAGCTTGGATCGCCAGAGCCATGTAAAAGAAAAAAGTTTCTTTTTTTCTCCTCACCTCCTCTCCCAGCCTCCAGCTTGCTTACCTTAGCTGCTGATCGCATGACGATCGCAATCCATGCATCAGCAAGCAACTGAACCTCCCTGCCCGGAATCAAGCTCATCGGTGAGCAGCTCTTTCTGCCTGCCTGCCTTCCTGCCTAGACTTGTGGACTTCAACTCCCAGCAAAGCTGGCTGAGGAATTCTGGGAGTTGAAGTCCACAAGTCTTAAAGTTGCCAAGGTTGGAGACCCCTGTTCTATTGGATAAGTTTTTTCCCCCTTTGGGAGCTTTAAAAAAATAGTTAATTGGGGTTTTTTTTAGTTGTTCTTTTTTTTTTACACCTAGCCATTTAAAGTTTAGGAAGTTTTAAATTTAGCTGCTTTTATATAAAAATAAAAATAAAATAAAATAATATTTGTGCAGCTTTCTGAGATTTAGTGTGTTTCTGTAGTGTTTCACTCTACACAAACACACAAAATCTCACAAAGCTGTATGTGGAATTTTGTGTGTGTAAAGTGTGAAAGTTGGTTTTTTGGGCTTTTTGTGGCTGTGTGAGGTTCCTGCTTGTTGCAGGGGCCATTTTGGGTCTAGCAGAGCTGCTTTTACATTGTGGGTGAGCCAGTTGTGTTGTGTTGTGTTGTGTGTGTGTAAAGTGTGAAAGTTGTTTTTTGGGGCTTTTGGTGGTTGTGTGAGGTTCCTGCTTGTTGCAGGGCCATTTTGAGTCTAGCACAGCTGCTTTTACATTGTGGATGAGCCAGTTGTGTTGTGTTGTGTTTTGTAGGTTAAAAAAGGGCAAAGAAGTGACATTGACTCGGCCACGCCCACCCAGTGACCTTATCACCAAGCCCCGCCCACTAATTAAGCCATGCCCACAGAACCGGTAGCAAAATTTTTTAGATTTCACCCCTGCCTCAGATGCCTTTGGAAAATAGGTCAACTCCTTCTTCTTTGTAATAGCCCCTCAAATATTAGATGACTGCTATTTTGTCAATCCTAGTGCTAATCTTCATTAGAGTAGACATATCCTGTTCATTGTACATTTTAGCCTCCATCCCCTAATCATCTTTATTGCTTTTCTCTACCACTTTTTAGAGATTCAACATCTTTTTTGTATCATAGTGACCAAAACTGGATGCAGTATTCCAACTGTGGTCTTACCAAAGCAATATAAAGCAGTACTAACACTTCAAGTGATCTTTATACTGTCTGTCTGTTGATACAGCCTAGGACTGCATTTTTTGGTGGCTGCAGCATACTGTTGGTCATACTTATGTGGTTATCCACTTGGACTCCTAAATAGTAACTTCTCACAGTTACTATTGTTGAACAAAGTACCACCTATTCTATATCTGTCCATTTGGTTTTTCTTGCCTAAGTGTAAAGTTTCCTTTTCTCATCATAAAATTGCATTTTGTTGGATAGGACTGTTACAATTGAAAATACCTAACTTGTTTTCTGTAAATATGTATATTTGTATATATGTTATTGTGCGATGTCACTATGCTCCTTGCCATTGGTCCCTACTTACCTTTTGCCCCGCCTCCTCTGTATATAAGTCGTTGCTCCTGTCAGAACCTCAGCTGTCCAAATGTAATCCTGAGGAAGACAAGAAATAAATACCTTTGTTATAAGAAAGCCTTCAGTCTATTATATTGGGCCTGACCAGAATAATAAACAAGTAACAAATTGGTAGCAAGAGGATGGTTTGGTAGGCCCAACCAACCTAAAAATGCAAGAATCACAAGAAGAAAGAAATAAAAGAATGGCATCCCAACTGACTATTGAAAAAAATACACTAACTGAAGAAATGAAGAAATATACTCAATTCCAAGAAAAGGAATTCCTGACAAACTCCAAACAATCGATAGATGAAACAGAAGTCACTCCCTCAGCCTCAAACAGGGAAGGTGACATAAAAAGAAAAATACTAGACTTAATAAAAATAACTCCAGATGACTCAAGTCTGATCGCGAAACTCCACAGCCTAGCAAACAATCACGGAGCAGCATCAGATGAAGAGATCGAACATAAAAAATCCACGGTAAGAAAGTCAACTCCTGACTACTACACTAACAATGAAGCTAGCATTGGTTTCCCGCCTTTTTCATGGCAGCCATTTTATTCCTTCTAAAATGGCCGACCAATCACTAAAAGACTTGCGAAATTCAAATTACCAAGCGGGAAACAGAACCTACAAAGAAAATAACTCACCGATTTCAGAAATAAATAGAAAACAACTATGGAGCGAATATACTAACCAACCTAATGAACTAGAGATACATAATGCCATGCAGGTGTTAAACGCAGCAGTCAAAGCTAAGCTAAAATTATCAAACTCTCAACCAGAAGAAAACCTAACCCCCCAAGAAAAAACGCACTGGCAACCATACCCTGAAAAATATTATCAGAGGCCCACACAGGACAACCAAGAACCAAAATTAAAAGTACCATACTTACCTGCCGCAGAACACCTTGCTGAGCGACCCGATTTCACCGCCGATGATGATCCACATTGAGCTCCGCTTTCCAACCGCATCGAAAAACATGGCCGCCAGGCCTCCAATGAAGTTCTTTCCGATCGCCGCGGTTCCGGAGACTTCCCGATGAGCTGGACGGCATCCCGGACATTCTTCAGCCACCAGAGACCTTCCGGAGACAAAGCCGAAGACCAGAAGGCCGACTGGGACTTCATCCCGGGAGCCGCAGGCACAGGATCCTCTCTCGTCGACTGCTGGGGAAGAATGAGGTCTGAGCATGCGCAGAACGAACCTGCAAAGAAAAAAGAAGAAGACATAAATACAAGTCAGCACAGATCCAGCCAAAACATAGAGATAAGTAAATACAGACATGCCTCTACCATACCTATGCCTTATTGCGAGTATGCTAAGGTCTTAAACCATGGACAGCTCCTGAATGTAAATAATTTCTCACAACACTCTGGGACACTACCTACAGATTTTATAAAATTAAAATTAGATGGAAGCAACTTAATGGAAGGGAGCCAGTATTTACAAATTATATATTTGAGGGAAAACATTTTATTCTTTATTGATGATCCACCAGACAAACCCTGGACTTATGAAATAGACTGCCTCCATCATAAGGCTTATTATATACTAATTGCTTCTATATCCCCAAGTATTTTTCCTAGTCTTGAACATAATCTAACTGTATCTGAAACATACCAAAAATTATTTAATTTATTTTATAGCAAAAGTGTAGCCACAACTACTAGAATTTCAAGAGAATTCTATTCTGCCAGACTAAAACATGATACATCTATGAGCGAACATATCCTAAATCTGAATGCAACCAGAGCAGAGCTCATCCAAAGGGGGTAAAATATATCTGATAGCACTATGAAAAGCATTATAATCAATTCATTAGACACCAGCTGGGATAACTACATTACTTTACTTGATAGCTTAAGTTTAGAACATCTTACCTTAGAAAACCTTACCAATAAACTTATAGCTGAAGACAAACTTAGAAGGGAACGATCTGTACATCAAAGGGAAGGTAGAAATCAAAAAAGAACAGATTTCAGAGTCAGAGACAGATACCCACATGAATGCTCAATATGTGGATCTGAAAGACTTCAAAAAAGAGACTGCCCCAAGAACGCAGGATATAGAGATACATATTATCACAAAGATAGAAGAATACATTTCTTAGATAGAACTTCTATATCTGACTACAGATATAAACGCAGGGAATCACCACATTCAAAAGAAAAGAAAATATACAGAGACAACCCTAGGGAAAACAAAAATGAATCACTATATGGAATAAAAGACAGTAATACATCAACATCAGATTCACTCAACACATGGCTCATCGACTCTTGAGCCACAAGCCACACAACTCACAATAGAAAAATCCTCAACAACTTCACAGAAAGAGAATATTACATAAAAGTAGCAAACCAAAATGAAGTTCTAGTAAGAGGAATAGGTGACACGCATATAAAAGGTATAGGAAAAATAGAGGGGGTGCTATTTATACCCAAAATTCCGAATAATATATTGGCAACTCTAAAACTAAGCATAGAAAATGGGGTAGAGACCACGTTCAGAAATGGAAAAGTATTCATGACTAAAAACAACAGGAACATAGGCAAACTATTCACTAATGAAGGACTAACATATCTACTACCACAAAATAACGAGTTAATCTGTGCACACTATCAATTAAAAAACAAAGAGCCAGAGTCAGATAGTCATGAAGGGGGTAATAATATACCAACTGTTGAAACCACTATATCAGAAAATTTACACAATGGTAAACCTATACATGACAACTGCACCCATTTACTTCACAGAAAGCTAGGACATGCAAGTTTCCCTGTTATACAGAAAATGTTAGAATGTTCCGAAGACTTAAAAATAACAAATTGTAAAAATTATTTAGAATGCTCCGTATGCAATTCATCCAAACTCAAAAACAAACCTAAGCCCAAAAAAGCCACTCGCACCACACAATCAATTTTTCAGTTAGTTCATATGGATGTTGTAGGCCCAATGAAACCTTCAATCAAATATAGAAAAAGATACTTTCTAACTATAGTCGATGATTACAGCAGGTTTGGGTTCGTGTACACCCTTAACCATAAAAGTGAAGTTTTCAAAAAATTCAAAGAATTCTTTAAAATGGTAGAAACTCAACATAATATTAAAATTAAACAAATAATGACCGACAGAGGGTCAGAATTTTTATCCAACAAATTTTCCAATTGGCTAAAGTTACAGGGAATATTACACTTTAAATCTTGTCCCTTCTCACCCTTTCAAAATGGACTCTCATAGAGAAAGAACGGTTTGCTACAAACCATGGTTAGACGGTGCTGGTTTAAACCAATCCTTCTGGGCTGAGGTCCTTATTTATTCTAATTATACTCTAAACCACTTATGGTCAAGTGCAATCAACAAAACTCCATATGAACTCATGTATGGCAAAAAACCAAAAATTGGGCATTTACACATATTTGGCGTAACTGCTGATGTATATGTACCTAGACAATTGAGACACAAAGGAGAGAAAGTATCCAAAAGACTAATATTCATGGGGTACGAATCAGGAACCAAGGGATATCGCTTCATTGATAAAAATAACCATTTCATTGTGTCCAGATCTGCCGTGTTCCATGAACATGCAAATTGGTCAAGAATACACCTCAACAAGATATACCCAGAATCAGAAAACACTACACACACAGAGAGAGAAAACATTATTCACTAGATACCAACCCCAAAATTATAAAGACAAACAAACCCAAATATCCAAAAATAATTAATGATGAATGGAAGAAAGGACATCCTATATTGAAAGTAGACCCACTAACTGAAAGGGAAGCTAAGTATATGCATAGCAATGAACAACCTCCTGATAGACCCATTATATCAAATAGGGGTACAATTCCAAAAAGATTTGATGATTACATACTATCTCTCCATGCAAAAAATCTGACACCCAATACATATGATGATATACTTATATTACCTCTAGAAGAGAAAAGTAAGTGGGAGGAAGCAATGAAAAAGGAAATGGATAGTTTGAAGGAACTAAACGTGTACTCACCTGCAGATCTCCCCACTGAAAAGTCCCCCATTGGTACTAAATGGATATTTAAAATCAAAGAGCTAGAAGATGGCAAATTCCTATATAAAGCTAGGTTAGTAGCTCAAGGATTTGCCCAAAGATTCCCTGATGACTATGAAGACACATACTCTCCAACTGTTAGAGCAGAAAGTGTAAAGACTGCATTAGTACTAGCTTCCATTTTAAATTTAGACGTATATCAGTTTGATGTACAAACTGCATATCTACATGCTAATCTTGATAAAGAAATATATGTGAAGGCACCCCCAGGAAAGAATACAAAAAAGGGAGAGATTTGGCTATTAAATAAGAGTCTTTACGGATTAAAACAGTCTGGTAAACGATGATATGAATGTCTGTCAAAAATACTTAAAGATATGGGTTTTATTGCTACTTCATCCGATCTATGTTTTTTCACTAAAAGAAAGAATAATTCTATTGAATATGTACTGATCTATGTTGACGACATATTGTATTTTGGACATGATAAAATCAAATGTGATGAATTTGCTGAACAATTGGGTAAACATTTCAACTTAAAAATATCAGGAAAGGTAAACAAATATTTAGGACTCCACATTGATAAAACCGATAAGGGGTTCAAATTGTCCCAAAAAGAAAAAATTATAGAACTTATACAAAAGTGCAATATGATTAACTCAAAAACTTGCGAGACACCCATGTCAACTGATTTCACTAGAAACATGCACAATGAACACGAGCCATTTAAAGAAAACACTTTGTATAGATCTATTATTGGATCTTTACTGTATATTTCTAATTGGACGAGACCAGATATCACCCTTGCTGTTAATCTGTTGTCAAGACACATAAGCAGCCCTAGCGTATATCATTGGGAAGAAATCAAAAGAATTCTAAGGTATCTAAAATCTAGTGCTGATGTCTGTTTATATTTAGAACCATTCATTTCTGAAAAGCCAACTTTGACCTGTTATGCTGATGCAGATTGGGCTGGAGACCCAAAGAGCCGAAAAAGTACCTCTGGCTATGTTTTCCTTATAAATGGTTGCGCGGTACACTGGTATACTGGCAAACAAAATTTAATTGCCACCTCTACAGCAGAAGCCGAATACGTTTGCTTATCTAAAGCAGTCAATAACCTAACCTGGTTTGATGATTTGTTGTCTAATGTATGGGCTGAACCCCATATGATATATATATATATACGACATATCGATATCAAATATAAAAATGTGAGACAAATATCGAGTATAGGATTTATTAAAGCTGTTCATTGCGATACTAGTGAGCAAATTGCTGACATTCTCACTAAACCCTTAGCAACCAAACAACATGTATATTTAACTTCTAAATTTAATGTACATATATAAAATTAATAATTTACTATTAGTTAGGTATTTTAGAGGGGGATTTGTTACAATTGAAAATACCTAACTTGTTTTCTGTAAATATGTATATTTGTATATATGTTATTGTGTGATGTCACTATGCTCCTTGCCATTGGTCCCTACTTACCTTTTGCCCTGCCTCCTCTGTATATAAGTCGTTGCTCCTGTCAGAACCTCAGCTGTCCAAATGTAATCCTGAGGAAGACAAGAAATAAATACCTTTGTTATAAGAAAGGCTTCAGTCTATTATATTGGGCTTGACCAGAATAATAAACAAGTAACAAGGACTGTAGGAGATGACCAGGCTGAGACTTATGGAGAGGGCAAAGGCGTCATCAGTTTGGGTTCCCTTTGCACCCAGCCCTCCTTAAATTAATTGATTCTTATGTGCTGCCAATTTGCCTTGACATTAGTAGTTCAGATTTTTGTTTAGAGATAGCATGGAATAAACGTGAACTCATTTGAACAATCCTTGTTCCTGATTTCTTGCGCCTGTCTAGGGCTCATGTTTGAGTCTGTCTAGGTCCTTCTAGATCCTGACCCTATCTTCTAGGTGTTAGCTAACACCCAACTTGGTATCATCTGCAAATTTGATGAGTTCCCTTTTTATAACTTCATCTAAACTATCTTGAATACTGGGCCTAAGAAAGAACCTTGGGGTATCCCGCTGCATATGTCTCCACATAAGAGATAGTTCCATTTAGGACTACACATTGAGTGTGATTGACCATCCAGTTGCAAATACACCTGGTAGTAATACTGTCTATCCCATGTTTTTCTATCTTGCCAAGAAGTAGGCTGTGGTATACTTTGTCCAATGCCTTACTGAAGTGCAATTGTCATTCTTGATTTCTTATTTGTAAATCCCATCTTTCAATTCATGTAAGCAAAAATTCTTCCATTACTATTACTATTGGATTTATTTATTTATTTAAATTATTCTTCATTGATAAATAATAGACAATGTTTCAATTGCTTTGGAAGCTTTGATGTGACAGTCATTCCTGAATTCCTTCTGTGTCATTTGTTTCTTTTCTCTGTTCTCTTTACTTGTCCCAGAAAGTGTTCAGTATTGAAATAAACTGATGTAGCCTGTCCTACTGCATTTAATAAAAAAAAAAGAAGAAGAAGAAAGCTAGAGCAAATAAGGTAAAATAAAAAAAGAATTTAAAGAGCACATAGATAATCTCACGTGAACAATTCAATGATTAGAGCGAGAGAGATGATAAGATTAACTTGTTGAATATATTGTTTAAATGAAGATAACAATGGTATATCTTCATATATTAAAAAAGAAAAACTACATGGGGTGTACTTTTTCACATGATTGTAGTCAGTTTTTAAAGGGAGACTTTTACTGCTGTTAAGATCATTCAGGAAAGAGGGGACATGTTTTCTTGATGGACTACCTTATTCAGGAGTGAACACTACTGTTCTTCTGCATTAATACTTCAAACGTAAATAGCAGGGAAAGGAAAATATTGTTGAAGTCTATTATAACACAACATACTCATGTCACATTGCTAAGAGTTGTGAACAAGCCTTCTTTTCCTGTCCTCCATTGTGTGTATTAATGCCCAAGTACATCTGTACTTACAAGCTAGGGAGAACACTGTCAATCGATACATAAACAATCCATGTCTAAAATTGATCTCAAAAATATGCCTGTGAAATAGACTTCTAAGAGCTTTGTTCACTCATTTTACTTATATAATTGCAGCTGTGTGGCAGATAAAAAACAATTGTTCATTCTGGCATCCTGCTCTTCCCTTTCTTCCCAAATGTCTATATGGAAAATGAACATCATTATATCAATAACTTATCTTTGATTATGAAGCTGAACAAGAGAAAATTTGGCTCACTAAATATTGAGGCACTACTCCCAGCATCCTCAGCTAACATGGAAAACAATGAGGGAGTCTAGGAACAGACTTACAGCAACAGCTCTAATTCTTTATTGAGTTCCAATAATTCAATAAATTCAGCTGAGTTAAAATGCACCTCAGTTATCTATATATAAAAAAAAATTTAGTACCCAGTGTGCCTTCTCTTCATTTACAGCAGCTACTAATTCCAATAACTGGCAAATAAAATTTTCAATATTGTACTCAAATGTGACATTTCCCAGTACACCTTGTGTAATTCAGTAAGAATATCACAACATCGAAATCTTCATAATTTATGATAATGTCAGTTGTGCAGTGAATGGGTATTTTGAATTTTTAAAAGATATCCATATAACAACATTTATGTATTTGTATTTATTAATCATATTTGCATAGCTGCCCATCTCACAAAGGCAGTCCTGGGAGACACAATGGATAAATAATACATTGCTGTGGAGGGCTTGTCATAAATTGATTGCCATGGAGTATGCCCTATCAGAAATTTGGAATCAATGAGCTGTCACTGGATTATATTCTGCTCTAGTATCTACTGAATACTATCAGCATCATAATACGGTATAATGCTTGACAGTCTCTACAGTCTTCCACTCTGGTGAACATTAGGATACTGCCTTTAATTATGGATCTTTTTTAAATTTTCTATCAATTTAGCAATTTTCTCCAAATTTAAATTGATCAGCTTCTTTCTTTTAGCTAATAGTCCTCATTTTATAGGAAATAGCAAATTATGGCAATTGTATTCTAAATAAATTTTTATTACCATTTTATTGCAAAATGTGGTTATAAATATGGGTGCAACTTAAGCAATCTATTTCTTTTAAAAATATGACTTGTAACTGTTTTAACACATTGGTTTTAAGTGTCTGTGAAATAGAATTTAGCTATTACGTTGGCTTTTTCTTGACTGAGAGTGTGATTGTTATTTTTTATTTTTTTCTGCTTTTCTTTACTATGCAGCTACTGACTATCTTATCAATACTTTATTGAATGTGAATCTAGAAATTCCTATGGCTACCTACCAAATGATGTGACTAAATGTATGGGAACAATAATTTGTTATGTTATTAAATGCATATAGACTAATTTTGCTTGTCTCCTGTATTGTTCAGATAGAAATGCTTCTGTATTACTTATATAAATAGAAGGGACGGTGGTAGACATTATTTTCTCATTCAATTAAAATACCCCTGAGATTTTATTAGTACGTATGGTTTCCCCTCAATCATCAATTAATAAAATTTTGGTTACACTTATTGGCCAAATCAGGACATCCACACAAAGAACATGTTGGCAAGATCTGTATAAAATTCATTGTCTCACTAATTCTTACTATCCAATTTATTGAAGAGTCCTTTGTAGATTAATTAAACTGTAGCACCAAATGTGGAGAGAGAGAGAGGGAGGGATGGAGTGAGGGGGAGAGAAAGAGAGAATAAAATAGAGCAGACTTTTAGAGTTGCACAGATATATTAATAAAAAAGTAATTCAACAAAATACAAGTCAAGGTCTCAATCTTTATTGAGATGTACGGAGACATACTGTACGTCTCCTGTAGAGGTGTTACTAAATCTACCCTCCAAGACATCTGTTGGTAAAAACTTAAGGCAAGCCAGTTTCTCCATCAACCATGATATAATTAGTAATAACAAACAGTTTCAAATATGTTACGGCATCTATTTCATAATGCTGTGTTATTAGAACATGATATAGTCTCTGTGTTGCATAACAATAGATTCACCTTTCACTAATGTAATGAACATAAGGACAATGAACTTCCACTTTATAAATCATAAAGGGAAATAAAGCAAAAAAAAAATATGTTATTCTGTGGCAATTTATTTAGTTCCAATGATTGTGCAGAACATTGCAAAATAATCTTATTAATCAGTGGACTGGGCTTCCTGTTTTAGTCTTAATAGTCTATAGAGCATTGAATTCAAAGCTGTTGTTATAAGGATACAATATTCAACTGGCTCAACAACTGAAAAGGCTGTGCTGATAAAGAGATCTAACTAAATGAATAAAATCTCTAAATTCATATTTTGGAATAAAGGATGATATCAACTTTTCTTCAAAAAATCAATGAAGAAAAGTGTTATGTCACTCAAACTGGTTTCTCATGGATCCATATTTTTACCTTTTCCAGGACAGAAATTTCCCGGACTGGATTCTAGGCAGAGGTAATTTTGCTGGTTAATGTTTCTAATGCAGATGGAAAATCAGTATCTGTGCTTGTTTATGGTACATCTAGTGTAATTTATACAGCAGTTACTCTGGTTGAATGATTTTCTATCCTGTTACACAATGATAAGATTGAAATTATTCCTGCTGTTGAAGATGAACAGAATAATTAAATAGTTGAGTTGTGTATTACGATTCAAAAAAATTAAGTGTTCCCTCTCAAAAGTTCAGGTTCCTAGAGATAAATTTTGTGTTTATAGTGGACCATTTCCCACTTGTGCTCATGGTAATTACCTAGGCAATTTTTCTAAGTAATTTGAGCATCTGATTGCTATTAAAAGTCATTTAAAAACAAATGAAAGATTGTACTTAGTTATTTTTTTTTTATTTAAGTTGCATATTTAGAACCACATTGTAAGACTCCTTAGAAATAATATTTGATGTGGTAAAGAAAATAAAACTACTTTTTGTGATTCCCTGGCACTGTAGGAACTTTTAAGTTCCCATTTACTGATTGCTATAATATCTTTAAAATGCTCTGGGCACGACATTTTAAAAGAGAATTGCAATATTAAACAATGGATACTTGAATATTGATATATTTGATATAAATATTATGCCTTCATTGTATATACTTATGTGTTCATCTGCTGTAAATATAGTTAGTTGTTTCTAAGGACATATGTGATGCCATTTTCTATACAACAAAGAAGCAACCTGCTTTTCTTTGGAAGTATTTATAATTTTGATAATAGTCTTTGAGGTTTTGGAAACTCAGTGGTTTGCAGAAGACACGTAAATGCCCTTTAATAAAATAATTATTCTAATAGAAACCTTCAGAGTGACAAGAGGATAGATGCTGGGGGACATTCTTTTAATGAAAAAAAAATCTGAGTATAATTTTATTGTATAAGTAATTATCCTAAATGTTAATCCATGTTAGTATTTATGTGTGAATATTTGTCCCAGAAAAGTGTTCTGAAATAACTATATATATATATATATTTCCTGCTTCTGAGGCACCAATGAGTATTGATTATCTTATCTAGGAAATAAGATAAGCTATGTTGAGTTTTTAAGAAAAAAATACAACTCATAATTAGGCAATATTTTTATCAGGACTAGTCTAATAAAAAACTGTAAACAAATTTTGAAATCTTTTCATCAGTGGAAATAGAAGAAAAATATGATGATATGATATTTTTTTATGGTCAGAACCTTACATTTAGAGAAGAAAGTAGATTTACATGGATTTAGGTGACTTTCACATTATATTGAGGATTGTTGAGACAAATGTACTGGCTGAATCCCTCCTTAAAAGAAATCTAAGTGGCAGACATGATATTCATTTGTGTTTTGTGTTTACTAGGGAACCTGTAGATTGTCAAATGTGAAAAAATGACCCAAGTAATAATTGAAGATACTTTGTGAAATATATTAGCCTTGTCTATAGCACTTTTAGAGAAAAATTTGCCTATATCTTTGTTCCATCCAAAATATGGGATTTGAGTCTTAACTCATTTCTAAAAGAAAGAAATATATTTCTCAACAACTGCTTTGCACAAAAAAAATAAATAAAAAAATGGAAATTTCCTATTTAGAGTTTGTAGTTAAAAGGATGGATTTGTTCATACTTATCGTATGTCCTATAATATTAACAATATTCCTTTCAAATAGTGGGAAGTTGTGAAATCTGCTCTGCGGTGCATCCAGTGCTTTGTTTTTTCTAATATGTAAATAGGAGACTCAGTAGAGAAGGAAGAACTGTCTACTTGTCAGTAATGGCAGTGTACAGAATGTCAGAAGTCCTCCTAATCCATCGCTCACTTCAGAGGTAGAGAAGTGGTGTAAAAACACTTGTGTAGTGTCTCCATCTAAACCAGGGGTGTCAAACTCACGGCGTCACAGCATCGTCATGTGATGTATTGGGACTTTCTTCCCTTTCGCTAAACTGGACATGGGTGTTGGCAGCGTGTGACACATCTGGCCCGTGGGCCAGGAGTTTCACAGTCCTATCTAAACAGTTTGAGAGATCTTGGCTTAGATTTCCTTAGTATTTTTTCCTCAGAACAGAATTTCTATTTGCTTTTTTAAAAGATAACAGGTGACAGTCACATAAACATTTGAATAACTTCCCATTCATTTTTGACTTTACTTCTCTGTCAATGTAATTGAAGCATTTCAAAACATGAAACGGGTAGATTTCTCCTCAATACAGAGAGCATTTTAGATTGTTGTACTATATGCAATGCTAGTTTACATAGCAGTACTTTTCAAGTTGACATCCCTCTGTAAGTATTAGTCATGTTTAAATTCTAAACTTTCAAAATAAGGATTTAGAAAGTTGATCATACATACTATTTAATTGTTTAAAAATTATTGGTGTGAATGTATGGATTACATACATCCCACATGGAGGCAGGATAGTTTTTCTCACTGCAGTTTTATGCATGGACTGTAATTGAAATAATCGTGCTAAAAGATTATTTCTTAATGTGCTTACATGCTCCACATTTAATAGAGCAACAGTGACTTTACTCAATTAATTCTTCCAGAAAATATTGTATGCATTTTGAAATGTTAATGGCAATTTAATGCAATCTGTTTTCCAAAAATGTATTCAAAGAAATATCAAAGGGAAAAAATTGTTTTGTCGGGATGGGAGTGATGGTGGAATTACAATTTATCGCCAATTTTCCAATTAATAGAAACTCTAGCCTGTTAAATTCAGGACTAAATAACTTACAGAAGGCAGCTTCAACTATCTTGACATATCCTTAACAAAGCGAACAGTTAATGTGAGCAATAAATATATTAGAATGCTGTGGCATAACACTGCATTCTATTGATGTAGTGAACCTATATCGTATATATTATATATTATATTTTTACTGTGACCGTATTGTCCTGATATTATACTGAAAAGGCTGATGTTTATGAACAGCTACCATCTCTACAGTACAGGAATCATTTTATTTAATATTTTGTATTATTTTCCATCATATGTATTTTACCTCAGTTTAATTTTGGATTTCTTTTCAAACAGCAACTTTGATTTCCAGGCTACTGTTTATTGGTTTTATTATTTTCCTTTGCCTAATATTTCTTTGAAGCAAGAGATCTTTGAAAAAACTCATAAATGGCTTGATTGTAAAAACCCAAGTCATGAGAATAGAACTGCAGACACAAATACATTTTTTATTTATCTGGTTTGCATTGAAGCAGGAAAACACTGGACCTCCTAAAATAGTGCTTCCTGAACTCTTTCTTTCATTACCCAAAGCTACTTATCAGAAAGTCCTTTTTATGCAATGTAGGTAAAAAACTTTAAGCGAATTGTGATTGAGTTATGAGTTTCTGTGTCATTATCCAAAGAAAAACCACTTTCATTCAATTTTGCCTAATTTATCCAGGTTTGGGAAGCTCCACACAATTCAGAACACATTCAATAAGAAATCCGTTACGTAAACTTTATCTTCTAAAGAACTCTTTCTTCAGTTTAAAGTACTTTGATTTTAGTATGTTCAGAACTTATCATTTGTTCTTTCATTGTTTGCCCCAGCTGATACTTCTCTTAAAACCTTCTATTAAAGTCAGATCAAAGGAACTATCCCGATAATATAACCTTGCTGCAGGAAGATAGTTTATCATAAATCTGAAAGAATACCCACTGATTATTTCTTGTCAACCATCAGCTTTAACTTAAAGAAAATAAACAATTTCAAGCACTGCAGAAAACAAGTTTAAAGAAGACACATTTGTGTGTGATATATTTAATGGGAAAAAAAAACTGCATTCATGGAGTTGGAAGGAACTTCAAAGTTAATCTATTATTGTTTAATACTTCTATTTAAAAGTGCTATCTAAATGCAATCTACTATTTTCCAAGACAAACAGTTCTACTTTTAAACACATCATAAATGGATATTTCTTTTTCTTATAATTTGAGTTCTTTTGTTAAATCCCAATTTTGAAGACGTCAGTGAACAGCTGTTAATTCACAGGTACATTGTTATTGTTTGCCATAGGAAGCTTACATATCTGTGCAGGTTCCTCACAGCAAGCACTCTGTACCTTGTGCTGTACCACAGCAAGCACACTGTACAAGCTGTATCAGCTTGTCAGTGATGCAGTTAATATGTCTTAAAAGAAATGTTGTTTATAATTCCTCATCTGTTGATCCATATGCAAAAATATTATCAGAACAGGGCTTTTGAAATGTGTGAAATGACTCTGCTAACACTGGCCCCTCCATCTTCATCTTGATTGCAGGGCTTGAAAGAGTATTGCCAGCTCATGGTACATCATTCATAGTGCAGGGTTAGACTGCTATGGCATCTTGATAGGTTTTGGAATAAATAAACCTGGGATATTCTACAATATTCTGCATTTCCCTGTAGAAGTCATTGCTGTATTGCTTTGAGAGATACTCTCAGTTATAGTACTCTTTTTATAGAAATCATGCAGTGTTTTATCACTCAGTAGCATGTTCTCTGCATTTCAAATGTATCTATTGGCCCAAAAGATTTTTTTTCTTGATCTTTAGATTTTGGGCACTGTTTATAATAGTTTAAATACATTCCTAGTTGCAATCCAGAACATTATTGCCCCGAAAAAGCCAAGAAGATTGCTCCAAGAACCATAGTGAGACTGAATGGGGACTAAGCTTTAAGACTTAGAGTCCATAATATATCATTTTTTTCAGTTGATCCAAAGTCAATATCCTTGCTTCTATTCATTTTTTTCAAAACACCATAATTTCCCCAATTTTTAAAATGGAAGTTTCCCCTAAAGTCAATTTAGCATAAGAAAAAGGGTCAGATCTTCCTTTATTAGACATTGCATCCCATAACTTTCTAATTGACAAATTGTTAACAGAAATATTTGAGTTCTTGTCAATTTTGATCCTAATACTGTCCATTTCACCAATGTACTGCATATGTCTATTCCAAATTTGCCCATATTAGAAAATTGATACTGAGTTTTGGCTTCCAGTATTTAATACTTAACTCCAGTGAAGCATGTTCTAGGTTCAGATTTGGAAAACTAAATTATCATTAATTCTCATTAATTGATAGTTCCATTTTCTGTAAAAACATTCTTGGAATCAAATAACCCCCTCTCAGAATATAAACTAATCTGGAAATAATATTAAGAAATTCTCTTTGTGAGTTAATAAATAGTATCTGATTTTGGAAATAAACTTGGTACTCAGTGGTGGAAATGATAGCAATAGTACTTCGACTTATATACCCCTTCACAGTGCTTTATAGCCCTCTCTAAGCAGTTTTACAAAGTCAGAATATTGCCCCCAACAATCTGGGTCCTCATTTTACCGACCTTGGAAGGATAGAAGGCTGAGTCAACCTTGAGCTAGTGAGACTCGAACTGGCAAACTGCTGGCAGCTGGCAGACAGCAGAAGTAGCCTGCAGTACTGCATTATAACTTCTGTATGATCATGGTACGATAAAGACCATGCTTGGTAATAATGATGAAAAATCTTGTTGGTGCCATAGGGCTAGTTAGTCTTAAGTATATTGATGAGATATTTGGTTCTATTGTAGTTGTAGTCGTAGGCTTTAACAGCAACCCCTTATGTATTCAGAAGTATGCATTAACGGTTCAGTTGGGATTAGTTTAAGAGTAAATATGTGCAATTAAGATTACTGTTAAAATTGCACTTTGGAAGAGTTTCAAGGTAAGCTGTCCATCTGGTCAATGCACACTACAACTCAAGCAAAAGAGGCTAAAAGGAAAGAAACAGGGTCTGAGATCTAAGACTCTTCAGACGCATAGTTGCAAAAATCATGCTAATTTAAGTTGCAAATATTCTTAAAGAAACACTGTCATGAATAGATGTATAAAGATGGATTTTAACACGAGTCTTGTGTTGTGAAATGTTCTAATCAGCTAACTGTGAATCTAAATTTTAATAGAAGGTCAGGTTAATTGAAGAGTGAAGTGTTGACAGGCTTGCATTTTTTTTTAGTACAGCTTTACATCACTTTTGAAGTCTTTGAATTTAGGGTTGAAAGTTTTATCTATAATTTACTCATTACTTTCATTCTGAATTTGGTTGCTGTCCAATTATTCTGAGCTTTTAGCATGATTCTTTCATACAAAATTAATAATTCTAAATATGACAAATTTTTTTGATGTCTTCAGAGACACAGAGTTTTTATTAATTTCTTTTTATATTTTAGTTTGATTTTTCCATGACTAGGCTAAATTGCTAAAAAGTATTTTTATAATAGTTCTGTAAATCAAATAAGCTTTTCTTGCATTTCATTTTTAAAATCCCGAAAGAATTCAGAATATAGTAAGCTCCACCCCAACTTCACACGATCAGCTTTGTAGTTTTTGAATAGCTAAGTGTGAGATAAATTGGATACACAAAAATATTGGATTTGTGGATGCAATTTGGATGGATCAGAATGTTGCTGCTAGGAGAATGATGATGGCTACATGTTGCTGTTCTGTATAGTTTCAAGTAAAATCAAAGCTCTTATTTATAAACAGATAACATGCAAATGCTTCTCCTTGAAACAGTGTTACAATTCACTTATATCCATAGTATAGTTTTTCCCAATTTACATTTGTATTTTTAAAAAATTATAATTGTTTTAACAGGTTTAAACAGAAACCTGTTAAAAGAAAGAGAAAATAATACAAAAAAAGAGGAAAGAAATACACGAAAAACAACAAAATAAAGAGCACAAATATATGCTATTAATATATGTCATATATTAATCATGCATCAAATGAAAACTAATAATTATTATACATTACAAAATATCATAAAACCTATGTCGCAGAAAAACATCTTTAGTCAGTTTTTGATTAACAGATAAAATTGCTTTTTCAAAAAGTCATGCTTCTCTTGAATCTAATTCTTATTATCAATAGTATTACTACTTTTCCAATTTCTCAAAAGTAGTCCTCTTAGCTATATCTCAAGACTGATACAACTATAACTTCTCAAAAATAACCAGTTTTCAAGTTTAATAATATTAATATTAATATTATAATTAATAATTTAATATTAATGTATTTAACACTGAAAAAAAATCCCCAAAATGCATTTATGTACATTAAAATATTATTCCAAAAAGATAGTAGTGGTTCATAATGACCCCTCAAAATTTTTACATTACCGGTATTAACAGAGAAAATCTGACATCCATCCTTTCAAACCCCTTTCATAGTGTTCAATAAACTTAAAATACAATCTTTTCATGAACCAGTTTTAGTTTCAAATTCACTGACTCATTCTTAGCATTTTAAAGATTTTCAGCTAGTGGTGTTCTTTAATTGGCTGTTCCAGTTCTTTAATCCATGAACCACAAATGCTCTTAATGTCAACCTTAACTTTTTTTTCTCTTTTAGTTTTTAATATAAAAAGGATGTGGTTTTAATTTCAGATATTGATTCCATCAAGTGTATTAACAGCTTAAGTTTCTCAGACACAGCCAAAGCATCTGGTCCATACTGAGATATTAGAATATACTTAAATTGATTAGATCACCACTGTTGAGAATTAGATAGAAAAATATCCATTTCAACTTGAGAAAAATCTGAACTGATTACAGAGTAAGTTATTTAACATACGTACTGTATTCCAAATTCCACCCACAACTTTCATACAGGTAATCACCTTTTATGACCTTAACTGGGACTGTCAGCTCTGTCATTAAGCAAAGCTGTTGTTAAGCAATACATCAGAGGACCACCTTGTTTAGCAATGACAATTCCGGCAGTCCCAGTTGTGATCATTAAACAAATCATATATATTAAAGAAGACATCATGTGACCACAACTTGTGTTCTCTTCCCAGCTTCTCCATTGACTTTGCTTGTTGAAGGCAGCTGGGAAGGTTTCAAATAGTGATCAAGTCATCATGGAATGCTATGGCCATTGTAAATGCACAATGGTTGCCATGTGCCTGAATCAAAATAATAATGAATTGCATTAAATCATTACTATAAAATTATAAAAGTATAGGCATTAAAACCTACACTTGACAAAATTACTATCAATAGACTAAATGCTATTTGAATCAAGGAATCATAGAATAGGGTTGGAAGGAACCTTGGAGATCTTCTAGTCCATCATCCTCATACCATCTAGGAAAATGTTATTTTGGAATTTAGCCTGGCTCTTACCATGCTCCTGGACTTGGAAAGTAATCAGTACCATTCTCCCCACAATTGTTCCTCTGCTACTTTCATGATTTCATTTAAAAAAAAAAACCCTGTTGTCATCTTGTTATAAATCCTCTGAAAGCTAAAATCATGCTACTATAGAGAAGGAAAACACTATATGAGCTTCCTGTACGGTTTAGGCTGCACAAGTACCTGGCGTGCAAGAAGGAGCAGCCTGCTTTATGCTTTCCTAAAGGTGGTTTAATATTGGACGATATTGTAAACTCACCATTTCAAATCCAACTGTGCCTCTAGAATCCCAATGGATTAGAATGACATACAATATAAGCCTCAGTACATACCTGCCTATATTCAAATACAAATGACTTTATTGTAATTGTTACAATAGAAACCAGTAGAAAGAAAGAAGAAAAAGGAAAGAGATAGTATTCAAATATCCAGAACATCCAAATATAAATATACAAGAACAATACATTTTTAAAAACGCTAAAAGGTTTCATTCTTATTAGTTGAAACCAACCAAAAATAGAGTTTTGAGGCACCTGACAAATCCGAGGAAGATACAGTACAGTAGCTGACATAGAAAAATGATCAGTAGGTATTGCTGAAGAAAAGCCTACACAGACCTACCTATAATCTTATGTAGCACTAAGTAATATTGTCTAGAGTCCTTGGTTGTTCTAAAAAAGCTAAGCAAACTAGGATAAGATTAATACTTGGATCCCCACCAGGAAATCTTAAGATTGTATGCTAGTTTGGGAAGTAAAGAAAATATTTATTTGTGTTATTAGGTCCAGATATCACCTGACTCTAAGGTTACTCTGGGTAGCAAGCATGCTGGAAGAAGACAATGGCAAACCAACATTTCATGAGTTTCCATGAAATGGAAGGAAGGCAATTCTTGCACTTTAATGTGATTTTGGCTTAAGGCACATTTGGTTTAGTGCACTATATGAGCCCAGCTACTGATAGATTATTCAGCAAATCTGTGATTAAGCAACCATGGCCCAGAATGATGCCTGACTCCTCTTTATTTCACTACTCACTATCAATCTCCCTTTTTTGTTTTTACTCTGTATTCCTCATGTAACATTTTCTGGAACTTAGAGACAGCAAATAATGTAGAAGAGCAACCAATAATTCAACATATATATGCTAAAAGGATAGGAGAATGTTAAATGAGCTGCTTTTCACATCTTTTTTTTTTTTGTTGTTGTTGTTAAAAGCCATCACAGAGATATGCCAATGTTCCTGGCAGTTATGGTTGCTAAGGGATAGGAAGTAGCAAAAAAAAAAAAAGGGGGGGGGGCAGTATTAGGCAATCAGCACTCTCATCATGGGAGTTCATAAAACAAAGATTAGCTCCTACACTGAGCTCTCTTAATTAGCACTGAATATCTTCTCTTACTGGCAAGGTCCTATTCTTTTATGTCACATGAATGCTATATTTTTTGTTCCTGAAAATACAGGTATGTAGTTCAAAACCCTGTGAATAAAACAAAGTACTACTTCTCTTTGAAATGAAATTGCCTAAATCTGTGTACTTGTATGCTTTTATTCATTTGTTTAACATTTCCCTTAAAATGTTAAGTCCTTGGTAGTGAAGGTGGCATGACATCAAACAAAGAGGATTTAAAAAATTACTTTATCATCATGCTTAGTTTAAGATATACAGTATAGCTAGTCCTTGAGTTACAACTATTTGTTTTGTGACTGTTAGAAGTTACAACGGCATGGAAAAACGTGACTTACGATTAGTGCTCACACTTATGACTGTTGTAGCAACCCCACGGTCACGTGGTTAAAATTTGGGTGCTTGATGGCTGGCATGTATTTACAATGATTGCAGATCCTAGGCTCATGTAATCACGTTTTGCAACCTTCCCAGCCAGCTTCCAATGAGCAAAGTCAATGGGGGAAGCTGGATTTGCTTAATGACCTCATGATTCACTTAATAACTGAAGTGATTCACTTAAGAACCATGGCAAAAAATGGTTGTTAACTCAGGTACAACTCACTTAACAACCACCTTGCTTAACAATGGAAATTCTGGTCCCAATTGTGTTTATAAGTCGAAAACTACAGTATTTGTTTAGAGAGATAGATTGGCCCAAGATTACCCAGCTGGCTTTGTGCCTAAAACAGGACTAGAACTCACAGTTTCCTTGTTTCTAACTTGATGCCTTAACTACCACTGCTGTGCACCAGTAATTTCTTTTTCTATCACCTACAGTCCTGCAATAACTTTTGAGAAGTCTGAAACATACCTGCAAGGTGTTCTTGTTTAATTGTGGCTCTTGGGACTCAGGTTGCACAACTTTGTACTCTCAGCCATGGAGCTCATTGGCTGACTTGGCCTAGTCATTTATAACCTATGTCATGTGGGGGTAATACTGCATGTGTGGGTACATTAGAAGAAAACCCCATGCAAGTTGTCTTGAGCTTGGGAGGCAGAACAAAAAAGCAATGATTACTGCATAAATAATTAAATGCAAAAAGACACGGAGGCAATTTTTATATGTTGCAATCTGTTTTAATTAGACTGATGACTAATCATTTTGTCTGGTTATGTTTTAGAGTACAGATTGAATTCTACATGAACGACAATACCTTTAAAGAGAGACTAAAACTATTTTTCATCAAAAACCAAAGATCAAGTAAGTGCTTTATTCTTCTTTAAGCATGTGGGTAACAGAAATTCATCCCAATAATTAGAGCCTGATAGCTGCATGAAATGGGTACATATTACATCTACTGGGATTTGTGAACACCTGGGGAATTCAGGGATCTGACAATCAGTGTTTTGTTCTACCTGTTTCTCTTCAGTACTTTATTTGAAGACAAAGGGAATGGCCTACTGTACTGCAGATGTTATACTGAGGGTGTCTTAGATACAATTAATAGTACAATACTCTGTTCCACCTCTCAAATAGAAATTTCATTTCATTCTTTTCTTTTTAACCCTTTCTTTTCCCCTTCACACTACTGACTTGATGCAGAAACACTATTTCCTGTCTCAAGAATGAGGGGGTGCTTCATAGAAAGTTTAAATTCCCCTTTACCAGTGGTGGGTTCCTCCCGATTCTGCCCGGTTCCACCGAGCCGGTAGCAGTGACAATATGACATCACCGAACTGGTTCTGGCCGCCCCCTCCCCCCCGGCGGCTAAATAAAAAGTTATTCTTACCTTTTATTTGGCCCCACCCCCAATCAATTGCTGCCTCCTGAGTCCCAGCTGATGGGCTATAAGGAAAAAAACTGTTTAAACTCTTGCCGCGGGTCTTCAAAGGGCCGCCCTACAACTGATCAGTCGTAAAAGTTTGGTGGTAGACCGGTGCCTGCAAAAATACACGAGTAGACCGGTGCCTGCAAAATAAATGGGTAGACCAGTGCCTGCAAAAATACATGAGTAGACCAGTGCCTGCAAAAATAAATGGGTAACCAGTGCCTGCAAAAATAAATGAGTAGACCGGTACAGCTCTGCAAGCAGTTAAAAGCCTGGTAGACCAGTACCTCTGCTAAATCGTAAAAGAATTGTCACATGACCTCAAGCCACGCCCACAAAATAAGCCACGCCCACAGAACAGATAGTAAAAAATTTTACCCCTGCCCTTTACCTATTATTTTAACTATATTATTTAAGTTATTTCTGCACATAGCTGAATGCTAAACAAGGGTGGCTTTAAACAGAGCATCACCTAGTCCGCACTTCATTATTAAAGGGCATTTTTCCATCCATGTTTGTTGTTTCAGGGGATTGTGATTATGTGGGGTGAAATAGAAGGACTTCCTCTGATGAACATATTGGGAACATTTCACTACTGAAAATAAGTGATTTTGCCTCCAAATTTGTATTGTGATTTTGGGGGTTTCTGAGTGCCAGGACACAAGCCCACTCCTATATTCAACAAAAGTTTAAACACAGTAACTACAGCTTTAAAGAATGGTTTGGAGCTAAGTAGGATTGATACTAACTTTAATCTAGATTAAAGCAAGTTATAGCTTCCTTTGAAAAGGAAGGAAGAGGATGTATGAGGAAGAAAAGAGAAGAAAAACTTTATAAGTGTAGCTGGTGGGCTTTAATTTACAAAGGGTGAGAGATCAAGGAATAGGATGATGTACCACAGCTTGAGGTGAACAAGCTTTTGATGCTTAATGTATAGTGTGAACAAAAGATTTTGACCTATTAATTTAAACATTATCATAAAAGATGCCAGAATAGCAATAGCAATAGCACTTAGATTTATATACTGTTTTACAGCCCTCTCTAAGCTGTAGAGTCAGCATATTGCCCCCAACAATTTGGGTCCTTGTTTTACCCATTTTCGAAGGATGGATGGCTGAGTCTACCTTGAACCTGGTGAGATTTGAACTGCCAAATTGGAGGCAACCGGCAGTCAGCAGAAGTAGCCTGCAGTACTGCACTCTAACCATCGCAACACTGTTAATGTAACTGTAATTAAACAACCATAGTCCAGAGGCTCTCCAACTTTACAGTACTGTGACATATGAAAATGACAGATGAATCTATGCAAACCCCGTTCATGAATAAAATAGTAATTTCATTGGGACCAAACAAAACAGAAAATCCGCTAAATTATATATAACATTCACAACAAGCATATTTGTATAGGGACTACCTGAACAGGCTTTTATCACCCAACAAAAATGCTTCTGTTTTGAGAGGTTAGGAATATAAAATAATGGTTGAAAATGATTACTGGTAATACAATGTTACAATTCTGCTATGGCCTTGTTGGACCAGGAGGAAGAGGAGGAGAAGGAAGTAGAGTTATGGGTATCGGGATGAGAGACCTGGAGAAGGTGATTCTAGCAATATGACGCCAATGACTCCACTGTGGCAAGGGTAGATCCAACAAGCTCCCACATCTCTGTACCGGCACTTTGATAGGCCCTCAGCCACCCTGAGGGCAGAACCATGCAAGTTAGACTGATTGGCCAAAAAAGTAGGCCAGCAGATGAGTAAACTATATTTTAATAGAGCTTGGCTTAGTTTATTTAATGATCTCCCTCCCTGACTATAAAAGCAACTTTTAAAAGTCTTAGTTTTCTCAAGTTTACTTGTCATGCCGTACTTAGAATTCTGAATTCTACCTCACTGCATCTCTTGTTTTTTTTAAACCGTGATTTCCTTGCTGGTTTGTTGGAGACCTGGTCTCAACCTGTGCCAAGCCTGTGACTATTTTTATAGTTGCCGTCTTCAAATATTAATTAAAAGGGATTTTTTTCTTGTAGAGATTTTCCCTGAGCTTGCCTATCTCTGACTGTGGCAGGTATCCAGTTTACTATTTTATTGGCTGGCATAGAAAAAAAAACTTTGCTAATTAGCGTGCAATTGGTGGCTTATTAGTCAAACCGATCCACGGAGTTAGCAGTTTCTCAAAACCTATCACTTCTGATGAATGAAAGTGCTTCCATTTTCCTAGATCAGCTTCTTGCTAAACTGGGCAGTCACTTGTTGCAAATTGGAAACTTCTTGCTTAGTATGAACTGGGTTGGAACTTGCTTAGTTGTGAACTGGGTGGAGATAATCTACACAAGTATTTTGACTAGATCTATACTTAACTTGAACAAACTCACCTTTTAACTAGAGTTGGTAAATTAGGTATAGATGTCTACCTCATATTGTAGTTAAATTTAAGCATGGTATGCATTGATTATAGTCAGTGGTGAGATTCAAAAGTTTTTACTACCAGTTCTGTGGGCGTGGCTTGGTGGGTGTGGCACAGGAAGGATACTGTAAAATCTCCATTCCCTTCCCACTCCAGGGGAAGGTTACTGCAAAATCCCCATTTCTTCCCGATCAGCTGGGACCCGGGAGGCAGAGAATAGATGGGGGCAGGGCCAGTCAGAGGTGGCATTTACCAGTTCTCCGAATTACTCAAAATTTCCGCTACCAGTTCTCCAGAACTGGTCAGAACCTGCTGAATATCACCTCTGATTATAGTGTGTTGATGCAGGGGTAAAGACATAGAGAAAAGAACTGGTTGGCTGCAGTGTTTTATGTTACCAGGACTTTGAAACTTGACATTGTATATATGGATTTCTTTTTCTATTTTGAAATCTGTCTAGGCAAGATCATTTAATTCCTCTATTATATATTTTGATCATATTTTCTTTCATTTTTCTTTACTTTTTTTGCAAAATTGCATTAATATGAAACTTGGTTGACATCTGCTCAACCAAGAAACTGTTTACTGAATTTTTTAATGTTTAAAAAATGCTTGCTAATATTTAAGAAACTATTCAGACTAAGACAATATTTTAGGAATATGGTTCAAGTTTTAAAATCTTTGGTTGGTTTTTCATAAATATAATATTTTTTCATTTAAATCTCTTGAGAATACTCTGATAGCTTATTATCAGTTTATGTGAACTTTGATGTTCTAGAAAATGAAAAAAAGTATGTTGATGGTCTTATCGTTCAGAATTAATTTGTCCCGAAGAGTGAATTAATCTACATTGTTTAGGATTAATAGATCAGCCAACTGAGACTTATAAATTACACACTCCAGAAGACTGCATATACATACATATGCCTTCAGTTGGGGATTTTGTGAAATGGAAAATAAATAAATAAATAAATAAGATAGAAAGTAACTCCTTTTAATGATCAGGTTTTCTTGATTTCTGTGGCTTCATTTTTATGATTACAGTATCTGCTAGTTTTCCATTTTTTAAAAAGAAAAGTTATGTCAATTGATAAAAAATCAAGTTGGGAATCTCAATCAATTTATCTTTTATAAAACAGAAACAGGCTGCAAGCTATAATTATCACTTTTTCCTTTTTCGTGACAATAACATTGCTGAATAAAATTATAATGGCAGCAAATGGAAATTTTTACCTAATTAGAAGGAAATGAAGGTTGATTAGACTAAATAACAAATGTCACTTTTTTCTGATGAAGGTTGATGGTGAATATTGTATGAGTATACATGCTGGATAGATGGCAAGTTTATATAAGGAAGAAAGTAAGAGAAAGGATGCTGTTAATCTGGTAAACAGAAACTTTTCTTGCATCAAGAGGAAATGCATCAAGAGGAAACATGTTTCTACATGGAGTACATGATGCTACTCTTGGACCTTTTGTCACTTCTCAGTATAAATACTTGCTGGGTGTCCAGTACAAAACATAAAGCAACTCTTTTTTTAAAAAATCTACAATTATGATTCACTATGCAGGGTAACCACGTGGACTGAATTTAATCCTTTAATAGTATGTTGCATGCTTATACTTTTCTGTTCAGTAACTTTTAATTGTAATACTATTATAATGAGGATATGGTTTGTTTACAGTAAAAAAATAAATAGCATTCATCAGTCAATTTTTTTTCACTTGTATAGATTAAACAGATTAAGCAGTACATTTTATTGTTGATTCATTTGCAAACCTATGCTTATGTGAATAATTTCCTTGATTGCAAGGGAATTTTTACTGATACATTTATTTTGTTTACTTAAATCTTTAGCCAATCCATTCTCAAAATTTTGACCAGGTACATTCTTCTGCTGTAGCCCTTTAAATGTCACATAATAAGTGTTAGGATTCACCTTTAATGAAACCTCCCTGAAATGTAAATATACTTTAAGCACTGATACCCTGTAATTCAACAAATATTAAAAACAACTAATAATAGAAGTAAAATAATGTATATTGAAAAAAGATAAATATAAAACAAATAAAATGTGATGCTTAATACTGTTTCCTCTTTTTTTTGTCTCATTGATTTCTTCAGGATATGTTTTATGCTGAATTATGTTATCATTTTTTTTTTTGGTAATTTTATATTTTTTTGTCTTAAATGTTGGTTGCTCTGAGCAATATCATATACGGGAAAACATACATATTTGATATATAAATATAAACAGATCAGTTAGATCTGTTTCAAAATTTTCACAATTAGTTTTCAAGTATATGGTCATGCTGACTTTAAAATTTCAAGTGCTGAACAAATTAGACACAAAAGAATGAAGGATTGCTGTGTCCCTTTTCCCTGCCCCCAGCTATATTTAGTCAAACTAAAATGAGCTGAGCTATTTTGGAAGGATTTGGGGTGGATCAAGGCAATCAATCTAGTCTACAGTGAAACATTTCTCAAAATGGAACTTAAAATTGTGCCAGCCCTGTGACAGAGGAAAAAGGCAGCTGTCTTTTTGGGCTGCCAAGAAAGATGGGATCCCAGCATAAATAGAGATGAATACTCCTACAGAAAGGCAAATATGAATGAGTGAGTCAGAACTCAAAGCCAATAATCACAACTAGCACTGGTTATCTGCTATCTCAAAAATATACCCACCCCTCCATCTTAATTATCTTGTATCTTTTAACTAGCATTATATCGTGTTTGCTTAAAAGCAAAATGAATAATTTACCACTAGGTTATGATCTGTTGCTCTTGAATAAGTCCCTAATTTGTGCATTATGCTTGATAATTTGTTGTAATTCATGATCTATTTTGCAATTGAACCTTTATAAACATAATCTTTAAAGCCACTATTTATATATTTCCACTGAAACATATAATCCTATTTATCACACAAAATGAATAAAGCAGTTAAAATACAAATGCAATAAATAGCCACAAAATTACACAAGCCTGCATAATAGACAATAGAATTCAAAATCTACCCAAAGGAGTAGCTTCAGCTACAACATATTACAATGATTTAAACAGAAAGTAGTCTAATAAACTGAAGCTAGTCCTGCGTAAGGATGGAATCTTCGAAACTGTGCCTGCAATTGTCACTGTGAGCAGCCTATACTTAACTGATGATAATTAAAGCCCTTTTCTTTTAGTATAGGTCGGGTGTCAAATCACGTCGTCACTGTGATGTCACATGCTGTATCGGGACTTTTCCCCCTTTGCTAAACTGGGTGTGTGTGTGTGGCTAGCGTATGACACATCCGGCCTGTGGCCCGGGAGTTTGACAGTCCTGGTACAGGTGTTCCCTTCAGTATCTGTCTATACATGGTTGTAGGAAGTTAGCACCCACCCCTTTCCTGGAAGAATGAAATATTTTAGGAAATATTAAAAAGGCAGAATATTATATTTCCCTGGATGAGAAATAGAGAAACATGTTTTAAAGACAAAGCAGCTTCCTGCCTCCTCCACCCCACACCTTTGTCAATGGGCAAGTGGCAGAAACTCAATCTTTCAATCTTTGAAACTCATCTGCAACACAATAGGGCCATCTAGCAGCAGAAACTCACCACATGGCACCTGGGAAGATTATATCAGCCAGCAAAGCTAGCTAAGACCTCCACCCACTGGGAGTCTGACAACCAATCAGGAGACTCTTTCTGGGCTCCAGGAAGTTCAAAGCCAGGGAGAGCATAAACACCCATGGACTCGCTGTATTCCGCCCCTTTTCTGTTCAGGAACTCAAACCATGTGATCCTGTCCACCATTAAACCATCTTTCCACAATAGCCAGAGTGAAAATTGAATACATGGGTAATCAATTGCAGTTCCATATATCAAGGCATGCAACAGCAGAAAGCAAAACATGTTCTGGAGGTGTCTGTAGATTAACTTGATTTGGGTGTGGAATCGCAAGTCAAACAGAAACAGGAATTGCTCTTTCCTCAAATTGCTTATGCTAATAAGTGAATTAGTGTCTTAATTGTGGTAGACAGGTGAGTTTACTACAAACTGGACCTGAGAAATCTCTGCTAGACAACATCGTGAGCCAACAGAAATGTTAGGAAACAACTGTTTATTGTTGATAGCATAGGTATTGAGAACTGAGTCCTGAGTTTTCATTAGAGTTGGTTTGATTCACTGCAATTCTTCCAGTACTTGTTGTTCTCATTTTCCTATTCCATTCATTAAACTGCTCCTCAGTGCTCACTTAAGAGAAGAGGACACAGGGGAACAATTACTTCAGTTGCCCAGGTCATTTCATGAAGTAAAAACAAATGTATGTCAAAAAGAGTTTAGAATAAAAAACGTCTTGAGAACATCTTTGGAAAGCTGTGAACTCTATAAGTCCTTTAGAGAGTACCATCCAAATTGGCTTCCTCAACCTTAACTTTGTACAGGGAAATAGCTGTGGAAGTATACACTTCAATGGGAAATTGCTTAAGTGATTGATAAACTTCAATAGGAAATGCTTAAAGATTTGCATTTATTGATCTGGGGTAGTCTGTTTAGTTTCCTTTTTGAATTCATGTAATTATTAATTCTGATATTTTAATAAAAAGCAACATAACTGACCCAAATACGCTTTTCAAAAGGCAACAGGACTTCTTTGTTTTTTTTCTCTTAAAACTGTTCTGCTTCTCATCTAAGAAGCTTGAGTCAGAACTGAAGAAAATTCTTGGATGAGAAGTAAAACATTTTCAAGGGGGAAAAAAAAAACAAAGTCCGGTTGCCTTTTGAAAAGCATCTTTGGGACAACCATGGCCTGAATGATTGAGAATCTCCACAGGCAACAAAACTGTAAGTGAATTGGAAGCATATGGAATTATCATCAGACCTGACTAAAACCCATTGTATTTGTTTCCCTTGGGTCTTTCTGAGAGTAGGTGACTGTTGGTCAAACTTAATTGACAAAAGATTGTCTTTTATTTTTATTTCCATAAAATATATTAGCATATTAATTTTCAGGAAAGATTTTCAGATGACTTTGTATCTTCCTTAAAGCAAGAATTGTGTGTATGTTAAGGTCTTACATAATATTCAAATATAGTATATTACAGTTGAATTTTCATTGAATGCCTTCAGGCTTTCCCCAAAGCTTTTTTTCACAAAGATATGGAAGTTGTTCCTTAATTGTACTTGGTAACTAATCCAGAATTTTAAGGTAACAATTTATAAACTTTTGAGAAGCTTGTGAAAATATTATTGTTTGGATTCTATCCTAAATATCTGTAATGAAGATAATCCCATACAGTATAGTTCTTTATTTTATCTAATTCTCAGTAAACTACCATTCAGAATGACTGTTGTTGTTTTGTAATATTAATTTGACAAAGGAAATTTTCTGGGCTTTAGGAAGACAGAGAAAAATGTGAAAGTAAAATAAAGGAATAGTTTTTAAGGTCTTTTAAGTTAGGAAGCAAAAATAAGTGAAATTTATATTTAACAGAGATGCAGATTTCTGTACCATACATGGGCAGAGAGATACAAAACTTAACACACAATAATCATTGACACAATCTGTTTACAATTTAACTCCATATGTTTGATAGTTTAACATTCATTTCAGAAATACTTCTGGAACAAAATCCTGAATGACATGGTCTGCTTAAGATGGTCATAATGTAGCTTGTGATACAAAAATGTATAGGTTGTAGACCAGGGTATCAAATTTGTGTCGTCACATGACATATTGCAACTTTCCCCCCTTTGCTAAAACAGGGATGGGCGTGGCCAGCGCATGACACATCCAGCCCACAGGCCGCAGGTTTGACACTCCTGTTGTAGACCATCCCAGAAGGAGAGAGAGAATATTCCTCTGCATATTTGATGAATAATAATTAGATTTATTATCTAATTGTGCAAGATAATAAAGGTAACAATGATCAATTAACATTTTCTGGATTCTGCCCCATAGGCAAGTTGTTCTTTGGCCTAGTGATGGAGGACAAGACACATTAGCTTGAGTTTTATGCGGATATTTTCATTTCCATGACTTCATCTGAGGAGAAAGCCGAAAGTGTCTGAAGTGGCAGGTAGTGGCTTCAAAGTGATAGATGCAATATAGATATATATAGATTTTACAATATCTATATAAAAGACACCCCTTATCTAGAATATGAGTAATATAAAATGAAAAAGAAGATGTGTCCAAATAAGCTTCTGGAACTAGAAGGATAAAATAATGTGAGATTATTTGACTATTGGATTATGGTAAATAAGAAGAAAAAGGGGTGAAATTTACTTAAATTATTTCACTGTGTTGGCCTCCAAATATCTGAAACATATTGTTGGTATAGCTTCATTACATTGAAATGGCATTAAATCTAATGACCCCTTCATTCATCTTTGAATCTTTTCAGTTTCTTCAGCAGCAATGTGCAGGTTCATGTGAGGTTTACCTATAAGAATTAGGCAGGATTTTCACAGCCATGAAGCTCATTTACGTTACTTCCCAACATAATCAGTTTCATAGGGTTGATTACAAGGATAAATGAGCAATGGAACATATGGAGTGAGAGTATTCACTAGGTTTCCCAGTCAAAGCACACAAAATGGTGGGTAGTTAGGATTAGGGTTAGGGTTACAGTGGAAAGGATTTTAACTCCTATTGGAGGGTATCAGTTGTATCAGCCGTCATAGAATGTTTAATTTACAAATTTTAAATTATCACTTTAACTAAAGTAAAGAGTATTGGTAACTTTCAAATAACAGTCCTCTTTTTAACAGGAATTTATGGTTCTGATAGAGGCAGCCTCATAGTGTACTGTAACTGCACAGTAATGAAGATATTAAAACTCTGATTCTAAAACATGTTGAAAACACTATCTAATTGTTCATTGCACATGTTATTAAAACTTCCAGTGCCATTAAATTTCATCATTTGCCACTGCCAGATGGTACTCTGACAGAGTAGGAAGCAATCACTGAATAATTCAAAGAGAGAAAAAAAAGATGAATAATATATCAGAGAATTTCTCACCCTTGTTAGTTGCAATGGCCAGTTAAAGGCAGGATCTGATATACACCAGTGGGACTTTTGCTTGTCTCGGTTGGAGTTTCTTGCTGCCACAAATACTGATATTTGTTTTGCTTTGATGATGAGTTCTAGCTTATTTTCAGTCTATGTTGCTTACAAGCTAAAGCAGCTTTTTGATAATAGATGACAAAAGAGAGCCACCTGTTCCTATTTTAAGTTGAATATTACCTTGATTAAGGATGCATGGAGAGGAACATTGATGATTGATTGATTGCATTAAGTGCATATTTAAATTCATTTCAGCGAGTCTTCTCATTAGTTTGCCAAAAAGAAATGCATACTTTAATTTGCATTTCTCTATATATACATATATGTGCATGTTTTAGTCATTATTGATAATAATATATTTTAGCATATAAAATCCTCCATGACATAAAATATTATGCATTTATAATAACGGTATTAGCTATTTAGATACTGTGATCTTCTCACTTTAAATGTACAGTACATTTGAAACTTAATTGTATCTAACTTGGTGTGCTACAGAAATGTTTACATTGCTTCATAAGATTGTATCTATGACTACTTTTTTGCATTGCAAAGATTATGAACTGTTAGTCCACAGTAGTGTACTTTAAATAACTTACATTGTTTCCACGGTACTCCATAGATAATAAATTGTGCAAGATAATAAAGTTAACAACGATCAATTAAAATTTTATGGATTCTGCCTCATAGGCAAATTGTTGTTCTTTGGCCTAGTGATGGAGGACAAAACATATTAGCTTGAGTTTTATGTGAGTAGTTTCATTTCCATGACTTCATCCCAGGAGAAAGTCGAGAGTGTCTGAAGTGGCAGGTATTGGCTTCAAAGTGATAGATGCAACCAGATGATCCAACCCTCACTCCTTTTTTTACAATGCCAATAATGTAATACACATTAAAAAAGGGTGTGGCTTTGAGTATCTAGTTTATACCTACCATTTTGAAACCCTTAGCCATCACTGTGGATCCCCCTAACGTGGATCTAGGACCGTGATGGCGAACCTATGGCATGCATGCCACAGGTGGCACGCAGAGCCCTCTCTGCGGGCACACCAGCCGTCAGCCCAGCCCAGCTCCGCCTCTTACTGGCCAGCTGGTGTTTGGGTCTCTTCCAAGCATGTGCAGGGGGCAGGGCACATGTGGGGATGTGCATGCAGATGTGCAGCAGGTGGGGCACATGCACGAGGGGGGCAGTTTGGTGCCGAAGGCTTTCCAGGCCCAAAATGGGGCGCGGGGTGCCTCTGCGCCCCGTTTTGGGCCTGGAAAGCCTTCTGCACCAACCTGGAAGCCAAAACGGGGCACGGGGCAGTGTTCATGAGTTGTCCTGTGGGAAGTTGGCTGTGGTGAATTGGCAATGGTGAGTTGGCCATGGCAAGTTGTCCCATTCCACCCTAATGTTTGGAAACTGCCAGCCAAAGGGGGATTAACTTGAGTCCTTGTATAGCATCAAGAGGCATAAGGCTCAACCCTTTCCCCATGAAACCTTACCTGGTTGTTCCCAGGGAACAGCAGGCAGTCTGCAGAGACTCTCGTAATATAAGTGGAAGTCAATAACATTGTCGATTTAAGCTATTCACAGGTGGCTGTTGTTGCTTGCTTACCTACTTTTGTTTCCCCCCCTTTTTTTGAAATGAGTAAGTTGATTCTGCATGAATAAGAAAAAGAATAGAGTTGGATGTCTACTAATGCTTTAATCTGTTTTCTCTTTCCTTTCTTCCCACTTGAAGGAAGGTAGTCCAAAGATAAGGGGGAAATAGTTTTGTAAAAGTTGAAATCAATACATTTATTAATATTTTAACATTCTAAATATTTTAGACAATTTTTTGACAGATCCAAGGATATTACTTTTCAGTCAGTTTAGTAACTTGAAAGTATTCTTTCCTTAATTTAGTTTGATTCACTTTCCTTTTTTCCCCCAACAGGCCTGAGAATCCGCTTATTCAATTTTTCACTCAAACTTTTAAGCTGCATGTTATATATAGTTCGGGTGCTTCTGGATGATCCATATCAGCAACATGGATGGTAATCTTTTAATTTTTCTCTCAAAATGCCTGAGAAATTGTTTTACTAAGACCAGTCATGCATAATATATGATCTCCTAACATATTTTTAATTCTACATGAGTCATTTGTCATCCAATTTCACATTTCATTATGTGCTGTTAGAGAGGACTATAATATTACAGGCAAATCTTAATTATCAGATTGTTGATAAAGTAAAATACCGCTGTTAAGGAGACCAGAACATTGGTTGTTGTTGCTACTATATCTCACATAATATACATTATAATGCACTATTTTTCTATATGATGACCGAAATACAGGTAGTCCTTGACTTACAACAATTCATTTAGTGACCGTTCAAAATTATAACGGCAGTTATGATCATTGTTTCACACCTATGACCCAGCAGTGAAATCCCTCCCCGGGTTCTCGCCAAATTGGTAGCGCCGGCAGTGGGAGGCTCCGTCCACCCGCTGGGACATCATTATATCCAGTTTTTTTACCATCTGCACATGCACAGAAGGTGCGCACATGTTCCTGAACTGGTAGCGAAGGTAAGTGGATTTCACCGCTGCTATGACCGTTGCAGCACCTCATGGTCACATGGTTTACATTCGGATGCTTGACAATTGGTTCATATTTATGACGGTTGCAGTGTCCCAAGGTCACCTTTTGCGACCTTCTGACAAGCAAAGTAAGTGGGGATTCACTTAAAAACTGCGTTACTAATTTAACAACTGCAGTGGTTGACCTAACAAATGTGGCAAGAAAATTTGTAAAATGGAGCAAAATTCACTTTCTCACTTAGCAACGTTAATTCTGGGCTCAATTGTGATCATAAACCAAGGACTATCTGTACAGTGTCTTTCCATCTGTGTTGATACTTCTGTACTTTTCTGTACTATTTGATTATTGAATCATTAAATAGTTCTGCCTCAGTTGAGATCTCTCTCTAGGTCTGATGAACTAGCCAAATCTTGAAGCACTTGCAAAAATAGCCTGATCACAGTGGGGGGATCATGTTCCATTTGGCAAATGCCATGGCAATAAAGACTCATCTTTGGGATCCCACAAGATGTAGCTCTTTAGTAAACTGGACCTGCAACATACATCTTCTGCCAGTCATGATAGGACAGGCAGATATACTCAGCAAGAAGCAGTCCGTCAAATAACTTGGTCCTTTGTCATGAATATCTTTATCAGCTCCTCCATTTCTTGACTTTAGAGGCAGTGAGATACATGATGAAGCTTGGCCTATGTCAGATCTTTACTGTTATAACAGTTTATTTGTATTTATTTATTCAGTTCTTTCCCCCCTGAGTCAGTTTAGGTATTTTTTTGTGTGTGTGTGTGTTGTCTGTTCATGCTGTTCTTTTCTGGTTTTCCTATGTCCATCTATCACAAGTTTCTTCAAACTTTGTTTTGTTTTTTTAGGACTGCTTGCTATCCTTCTCTATGCAGTATTGCAGGTGTTTGGGGAAATGCTTTATTCTCCCTTTTTCACAGCCAAAGATATTCAAGCACCGAGGCTCTGGGCTCCCTGAAAAACTGATTTTAATACTTCTAAAAGTATTAAAAGAGAGGAGTCCCTCTCTAAGAGAGCGTACTGGCCAGTGGGAGGCTATTGGTGGTAGTAGGCGGTCCCGTAGATAACCAGGTCCTAAGCCATGGTCCCGTAGATAACCAGGTCCTTCTTCCATGTAATGGAAGAAGTTGAATAGAGCTGGGCAATATTGTAAAAGCTGATCTTTGGCTAGATGTCTAACAAGCTTTCAAATTCCCTTGTTGAAGGATTTATATTTATTTCAATTATTGTTTAATTATTTTTCCAGGATATAGAGCTTGACTATGACATTGTGTGTTTACTTTATTTGGCTGTTGTTTCTTTGCATTTTTATTATGAAAATATGTATAACTATGGCTGTCCCTCACATTCTGGTATTTTGTTTGTTTTTAATTGATTATTATGCATTTTGTTGACATTGCAGCTATTATTGCTGCTGTTAATATTATTCAGAGGACTTACCTAACTTTGTTTTGTTAAAGGGATTTTTGCATGTAAGTATAACTTTATTGTCATTGTACATATATACACAGTATACCCATACAACGAAATTCACATAACACTACAAAAAAATCCTCTGATTTATACCCAAATTGGACATTTTAGGAAAACCTATTGGATATAATGGTGTTGAGGGCAGAGCTATAATCCACAAATAACAGCCTTACATATGTGCCCTGTTGTTCCAAATGATTCAATACAGTATGGACAACAATAGACATAGCATCGTCAGTTGATCTATTACTCCTATATGCAAATTGGTATGGGTCCAAAGTAGATGGAAGACTAGCCTTAATATAGTTCAACACCAGTTTCTCAAAACATTTAATGACAACAGATGTTAAAGCTACTGGTCTATAATCATTAAGAGATACCACTACTGTCTGCTTAGGGACTGGCACTATAATGGATGTCTTCATCATGGGTGGGTTCTACTTACTTGTACTACTGGTTTGCAACGGGAGCATTTATCCAAATGCAGAAAAAAAACTTTCCCTTCAAAGCACTATCCTGCTTTAAATCTCTCTGCATAAGCCTTTGCTTACAATAAAGAAAAGAGACTAGTACTGTGATGCCCTTGGCTCCACAAGAGATACATTTTAAAGTTTAGCTTAATTTTTTCATGAAAACTGGTTTGGTTAGATCTGAACACAGCATTGCTTCAAATCGCTGATTCTAAAGAAGGGAACTTCAAATCATTTACTTCAAATTCCACTCTGATATTTTTTTTAAAATGGCAAGCTAACATTCACAAGAAAGAAAACTAAAGGCTGCTGAAGGAGAGGGAAAAGGGCACCCAAGCTCATTGCTTTGATTGAATTCATTCAAGCTTGTACTGCTAAATCGTGGGTTTGCATTTACTTTGACTAAATAGAACAATAAACAGGCTAACATGCTCTCAACTCTTCCCTGATTGTGTTTGCAGGATTGCATAATGAGTAGATTACAAAAAGTGCTATTGAAACCAATGGTACATATAGAGTAAATGTGCCAAGGTTTTTACAGCTAGTCCAAAATTTCTGTTGCTAAGCAAGGCAAATGAGTTTTGCCCCATTTTATGACCAGTTTTCCCACAGTTGTTAAGTGAATCACTGCAGTTCTTAAGTGAATCACACAGTCCTTAAGTGAATCTGGCTTCCCCTATGACTGCTTTCAGAAGCTGGCTGGAACACAAATGGTGATGCAATGGCCCAGGACATTGCACCTGTCATAAATACATGCCATTTGCCAAGCACCCAAATTTTGATCATGTGAACATGAGGATGCTTCAGTGGTTGTAAGTGTTACAGTGGTTTCAGTGGTTGAAAAATAGTTATAAGTCATTTTTTCCGTGCCATTGTAAATTCGAATGGTCACTATAACGAATGGTGGTAGGTCAAAATAATAGAATAACAAGAGTCGGAAGGGACCTTGGAGGTCTTCTAGTCCAGCCTTTTATACCATTCCAGACAAATGACAGTCCAGTCTCTTTTTAATAGCCTCCTGGGGATGGCAAGCCATTCCACGATTTATTGTTCTCACTGTAAGGAAATTTCCTTAGTTCTAGGTTGCTTCTCTCCTTGATTAATTTCCATCCATTGCTTCTTGTCTTGCCTTTGGTGCTTCAGAAAATAGGTTGACTCATTCTTCTTTGTGGCAACCCCTCAAATATTGAAACACTGCTGTCATGTCATTCCTAGTCCTTCTAAGATTAGACATATCCAATTCCTGCAACTGTTTTTCATAAGTTTTAGTCCCCAGCTCCCTAATCATCTTCGTTGCTCTTCTCTGTACTCTTTCCAGAATCTCATCATCTTTTTTTATATTGTAGTGACCCAACTATGCGGTATTCCAAGTGTGGTTTTATCAAGGTGTTATAAAGCAGTAGTAACACTTCATGTGATCCAGAATCTATTCCTCTGTTAATACAGTGTACAATTTCATTGGCTTTTTGGCCATACTGTTTTTTAGAACATAGGTAGTTGAGGACTACCTCTATTTGCCTCACAACCCAACACACATTATGCCAGGGGTGTCACAGGCCAGATGCGTCACAGGTAGGCCACACCCACCCCAGCTCTGCAAATGGGAAAAATGCCATGAAACGTCACCTGACGCGGCAAGTTTGACACCCATGCATTATGCTGTTGAGGTGTTTTTTATTTTTTCAAACTACATGGGGGGACGGGAAGGGGAGAGAATGACATCTCTATTACCTCAAAGATTTCTATTACCATCATGTAGAATAAGCTGAGAAAAACAGATCAATTCCCATTGTAAAAGAAGGCGATGCATTCTAACCTGGAGTAAATGACATTAAATTTACTATAGAATATGCATGTATACATCTGCATCTGCTAAGCATAGCAACATTGTTGAATTTTCTATAAAAAAATCTTGTGCGCTTTCTTTCCTTCCCTGCTCAGTTATTTCTTCCAGTCACTTCAATAGTGGCCTATTTTGCTCCTTCAATTTTCTTTCTTTTTCTTCCTTCCTTTCATCCTTCACAAATATGTGTGAGTGCATGTGCATATATTTAGGAAATAATGGTTTGAATTATTGTTAAATGCAGTTGGGGAGAATTTATTGAATTTATTAAAATGAGGTGCTTTTAATTGACAATTTTATTCACTAGTTATTTTGTTCAATTAAAAATAATTGCTTTTTTCCCCTAGTCCTTGTTTTATTTTTGGAATGTAGCTTCAGAATTATAGAAATAGGCAAACACAGTTGTGTATCCATTTCTGTCTTAAGGGATTTATTGACATGTGATGCCTTTATATTGACAATCTCATCCAGTAATTATTTATTCAATTAAAATTAATTGGATTTTTGTCTTGTCCTTGGAATGTAGCTGTGAAACAGGATGCCTAAACATATGCAAACATACAGTTATGTATGCAACTCTGTCTTGGGCACACATTTATAGTATTGGGAAGAAAAAGAAACTTTTAGCATTGGCTTCAGATGAAGTTCACAGCATTAGCTTGACTTTGTATAGAAATTAGACATTGCATAGGTACTTTACTTTGTGCAGTTTATTATTTTAGAGGTATCTCCCTTCCCTTGTTATTGCCTTTGTTTTAATTATGTTTCAAACAGATACAGTATACAGGAAACTTTATTAAACTTTAGAAATTTACTACTTTGATCACTTTGATGAAATGCATCACAGCTCAATCTTAATATTCTCAGTCATCTAACTATAGTTCCCTTTTCTTTTGATCATATACTTCTAACAGACCAATAAAAACATCATTTGTACATTTTATCCTGTATATTTTTTTAAAAAGTTGCAGTGATTTTAATGAAAAAGTTAGTATTTGTTTCCCATAATTATTGTATCTTCTAGGATCATAACTCTTCAAAGAATTCAAGACATGTTTATTTCAACAGGCTGGCCTGGCCTAACCTCCTTTTTAATTGTTAATTTTAAATTTGTTTTAAAATAATAGGGGTGTTTTAAATTGTTTGGGCCAAATTATTTAATGTGCTTTTACATTGTTTTTAAATTTTGTATTATGTGTGTTTTATCTTTTGGCTGTTCACTGCCCTGAGTCCTTCGGGAGTAGGGCGGTATATAAATTCAAATAAAGAAAGAAAGAAAATAAAGAAGAAAAAAGAATGCCAGAGCTGTTTATTTTAATAGCTGGAATATAAAATGTACTGCTTATAACCTAATAATACTGAAATAATTATTTCAAAAATGACAGTTATGTCCATATTGAATCTCATCTCTTGGGAGAGAACAACCAAGTAGATGACATATTGGTATATGAGACTGTTGGCACATAAATCTAATAAATAAAAATTAATGAATAAAATAGTAGGAGGAACCAGGAGATTGCTGCAAACTAGTGTGGTGCGAACGGAAGTTCCCATTACTAGATATCTTAGCAGTTTCCAGGGATATTGTTATTATTCCTGTGTATAGCTGTGCTATTTTCTAGGTTAACTGAAAAATTTCTAATATTTAAATATGGGATTGGCACATATATAGCTTTTAGTTTGCAGCTATTTCCAATTCGTATTTTTTTCCAGTGTAAAAGTTGTAAAGTCAGGATAATATATGTTTAAATCACCATACCTTCCCAAAATTACTACTAATTATATCTTTGTTTTGAAATTAATGTTTTTGTATTGTGATTGGCACCCAAAAGGAAGATCCAAACACAGTCCAAAACCTAAGTAGATTGTCGATAATAATTAAAAAATAGGATTCTGCCCTATAGAGAGCCAGGCTGAATTAGAAATTACAGTTGTTTCTTTGTATTTGCCTGTTTTCTTTTGTTGTTTTATTTTAGGCCTCTGTTAATTTGAAAACAAGTTCAGATTCTGTCCTCCCAAGGTTCATTTATATTAATGAGATTTTTTTTTCTTTTGAGAAACAATGCTTTTTAACAAAATTGCATGCATGCATTTTAATACATTATCCCTGTAGGTGTCATTAATTAATATTAAATCTTGATATGGAACCACTTTTCATCTGAATTCATTTGAAAGGCATTCTTTGTCCCTAATTTTAAAATCCAGCAAAGGCGATAATAAAGGTGGAAAAATAGGAAAACAAGCACGGGAGCAGCTGTGCTTTTGGCAGCCTATGGCTCTGGTGAAGTTGGCTTTCCTCTTGTCAAATAAATCATGATTTGATTTGAAATCGAGCAGTTGATTTGAATATCTTTTTTGTGAATGTTTACTGAAGGATTTTGCATCCCCCTGTATTATTTATTCTGTTACTACTTTTGAAAGAGGCTACTAATAACTCTGACAATGTTTATTTTTCTATTTAGCAAGCATATTGGTTGGCTCCATACTATTACTAAGGAAATATGTTTTTGTACAAAATGTCCTAAACAATTAAAAACATTTCTTTTAAAACAGGTGTGTCAAAGTCAATTTCATTGAGGGTCGCATCAGGATTGTGGTTGACTTCGGGGAGGCTGTGGTAGGCGTGGCTGTGGTGGGCATGGCTGTGGTGGGCATGGCCAGCTCCCACTGCTGCTGTGTTGGCTCTCCTTGGCCAAGTTGCTCATGTTGTGTGCAGGAGGGCAAAGTGTGTGGGTCAGAGGGAGGCCCATTCCCTCTCCTTGCGATGAGACACAGCTTTGTAACCAAAGCATCCTCAGTGATAGGATGGCAGACCATCAGGAGAGGTCAGGAGGAGGGGACAAGGGGATGGCAAAAGGCAGCAAGGCTGCTGGTGGCCAAATGGTAAGCCAGGATTTACCTCAAACCCTCACTCTCTCATTATCTCCTTCCTTCCTTCCTTCCTTCCTTCCTTCCTTCCTTCCTTTCTTCCTTCCTTCCTTCCCTCCCTCCTTCTTCGTTTTCTTCTTTTTCCTTCCTCTTCTTCTTCCTTCCCCTCTTTCCGTCTTTTTCTTTTTCTTTCCTGTCCCTTCTTGGATGCTCAAATGCAAAAGGGGAAACATTTCTCGATGCCTGCTCGCCTTGTGATCAAATGCCACTTTTCCGAGTCGTTTGTGGTCACTTAAAAGACTGAGAACACACCAGGCTCAGTTTACCCCATGCTTGCATTTCATGGGGGTGTCCACAGACAACAGTACAACAGTTTTGACAGTGCAAAACTGTCAGAATGATGGCTCTGATAGTTGATCAGAGCTCCTCTGTTTTTTATGTGTAACAACTTTAATGTTTAAGAGCAGAGGTAAGTTAGTTGCTTTTCTATATACATAATCCTTAAATGGGCTCTCCTGTAGGCATCCTGCCATGGTCTAATTCAGACTGGAAATAGAGCGAAGGAAAATATTTTTCCCCACTTGCTTTGTCCTGTTTTCCCCACTGGAAACAATGGAGAACTGGGCTTGTGCTCACACGCACAGATTGGGATGGCGTGGGCCAGGCCGAAGTGACGCGGGCCGGACCCTTACAGTTTTCAGGATGGCCATGCAGGCCGCATCCGGTGTCATCGTGGGCTGCATCTGGGCCGTGGGTCTTGAGTTTGACACCCCTGTTTTAAAAGATACACTGATTTGAATGAGACTGACTTTACTGAGTTTGGATTTTGTGCCTTTGAATTTGTACTATTAGAATATGATTATTATGATTAATATAGACATTTTCCTCAACTGGAAGAATAATTGTGGCTTGGGTTTGTTTGCTTTAGTAAAGTGCATTAAATTTAAGACTGAAAAAGAATATTAAAGTTTCAAATGCTAGATTTTAGATACCTAAGCCTCTTCTTCCTATTTCTTGTATTTTTAAGCACTTTTGTCATAATTCTAACTTGTGCAAATATTATCCCAGATTCCAGAGCAACTTTGGTTTCTTAAACAGAAAATGGGTTCTCATTACAGCTTCTCTCTAATCATACAGGCTGCACCACTCATTTCCAGCAGAATTGAATAAATATATAATATTTACAGGACATTGCAAAATATAATGTACATAAAGCAGAGAGCAGAGGTTTTCTTAGTACATTCATGATTTTTTTTTAAAAAAAAGAATGTTAACCAGCTGCTTATCAATTCATTTATATAGTGTGATGAATCATTTAAAATGGTTACTAACAGAAGTCTCTATAATTATATTGTAGATCAATTGGTATTTTTAAATTAGTAAATTTATCAAATGAATTCCTAATTGTCTATGAAGTCAATGGGGTTTTAAATAATTTTCTCAAAGAAATAGACAGACAGAGAGACAGACAGAGACTTTTCATTATATATTCTCTCTGTGTGTGCATGTATAAACTATCTATCTATCTATCTATCTATCTATCTATCTATCTATCTATCTATGGAATAGATATATGATATATATATATATATACACACATACATATACACACACATATACACACCTCTCTGGAAGGATGGATAGATAGATAGATAGATGGATAGATAGATAGATAGATAGATAGATAGATAGATAGATATAGATTTAGATTTAGATTTAGATTTAGATTTAGATTTAGATTTAGATTTAGATACACACATACACACACCATTTATATATATAGTCTATGACTGTCTATCTCTATCTCTGATAATGGGCCTTTATAAAAATGCTTACATGCCAATAACTTTGCTGTGGGCTCTGTATCAGTTAGCAATATGCTTTCGGATACAATTTAAAATCATGTATGATTTAACCCAGAAATCCCTCTATACCTTGGCCCTCTTCAGAACTATCTGTTATCTCAATATGAAACAAATCATATTGAGTTGCTTTGTTACACGACATTATTTTCTTAAATTGAGTTGAACCAACTTTGCTAGAAGAAAAACACCTTTCATTAAATCTGTGAGCATCCAGTACAATGATAGTGAACAAAATCATGTTGTCATGCAAATTATGTTAATTCTGTAATAATGCTAATTACATAATTTGTAATATTTGTGCATTGATATTATGATATCCTGTGCCTTACCCCTCCCTTTGACTTACATGGTTACATTCCCATAATTTGCAGCCAGCCAAAATCTTCATAGCAACTCCTTTGAAATATGAGTGTTTTTATTATTTGTTTTGTTTTGTTTTTGGTATATTAAAAAATACATAATTAAGCAAGGATATGTTCTTATATATGTTATGTTGCATAAAAGTTCATTTAGTTCTGTGTTCTAAATATCCCATGTTAAGATCTTAAAATGTTTTAAAATACAATATGTTTGACAATATATTTCTTCAATAACCAAGCAACCCTCATCCATGATAACCCTCATTTATCGTCTTTCATTTTTAAATTTTTAACCTGAATGATATTTTACAACCCTTTAAAATATTATTATAACAAACTAATGATTTTGTCTGGCTTTCTTTTTTTTTTCATAACCTATTTCGTTATGATATTATGCTGTTTTCTAAATGAAAATGGATTTTACATTTGGATGTCTGCTAGCAAGGAATTAAACCAGGGATGTTCCAGTCAAAACAACATTTCTGCAGAGATAGATTGGTAAGTTTAAGGATGTGTTTATAGCAGCAAATCGATGTTTTTAATTTAAATTATTAGGTTCTTTTTTCTAAATAATATACTTATTGATATTAGCAGGAGCTGTCCTTTGTGCAAAATGGGTAGCTAGATGATTGTAGTTACCCCCAAATGAACTCAAGCCTGATGTGGATAGGAAGAAATATTTTGAAACAAACTTAAATAAATTGAATTTAGAATTTACAAATATTTTAATAATCATATAAAAGCACTGGATTCTATATCAGGAAGGAAATTTCATTTTGATTAGTCAAACTGAAATGCTTCATAGGTTATACATTGGCTGTATTTGCAAGGTATACTGCAGCAAAACCAACCCTGTTATCTCCTCTCTGTTTTCAGGGTCTATTAGACATTCTGTCATTTAATTTTTTTTTTAAAAAATAGTACTGACTATTAAATAAACTTTTCTCCTACTTCAGGGGAAAAGCAGATCCGTTTCCAAAATTTGAAGTAATGTACAACTGTTACCATTATTCCAATGCATTACCTTAACTATTTCTTAAATTTTCCTCGAGTTATATAAATCTGCAGGATTTCATGGAGAAAAATTGCTAAGAACATAGAAAAATGTATGAATATGTATTGCATATGTATATATTTGAAGAAACCATGGTTGATTTCAGTTCTGAAAACAAAGACAAGAACATAGCTGCTACTTGCAGCATACAAATGAACACAAACAACAAAAAAATTCAATTTCTTTTTTGAGGGGGCAGTATTATTTTGGCCCCAAATAAGAACTGCTCCTAATCATTCTATTTTATGCCTACTATTCAAATGAGTAATGTATGAAGAGCAGTAATGAATTCCATAGAAAGATAAACTAGTCACTTATGACATTAGATGTGATTGCAGCATTTGATAGGAAAGTGAACCATGGATTACTTCATGCATTATTATCTGAAACATCTAATCAGTTTCTTAACTTTCCCTCCTGCTCTTCTCTCATAAATCGAAATATTTTGAATTCATGAGTAGAATTCAAGGAAACTAATAATAATTTCAAAGTGTTAATTTGGATGTGGAGGGAGAGTAGCTTGTTCAGATAAGGTTTTCTCCTCCCCCCCAAATAAATACATGAATTAATTCCCTTTGTTGCTGCAATTTTTCAGGTCACTTATTATTTGGGTGAATCGAAGCTTACCTTTGTGGGGATTACAGGTAATGTATACTTTCATTTTTATAGATTTTACATACGTTTAATAACATTTTAGAGTAAAACATGGGTACTTATTAACAGAATGGCAAATTTGTGAGTACAAAGGTTCTTCTACAAATATATATTGTATATTTTATAATATTTTTCACTGAAGAAATTTAGGATGATTATTCTGATTATCAGTCAAGAAGATACAACCAGTCCTTGTTTAATGTCTACCTTGTTTAAAGACTATTTGCAAATACGATACTAGGGTTTTTGTTTTTTTGTCTTTTTAAAATCCCAACCAATGTGTGCACTTATAATCAAATTTTGTGCCTAACAACAGTGCATGTGGAAGTGAGAGTAATGCTGGCAAAGCTGAATGAGAGCTTTATCTAAATGACCTGCAGCAATCAATGATCTTTGCAGCTTCTCTCTTTCTGTCTCAGCTACGTGTTCACACCTAGCAAACATTTTCCTCTGATTTAAGGAATGGATTGCAATTGCTAAACAAGGAAAGGATATACTCAGCCTATGATCATTCATTCACTAATTATTTGAAATATGACAGAACCAAACAGATGGTGGTTACAACTGATCCTCCAAGTTCTGGCTGCCACAGCACTCCTACAGTCACATGACCGAGAACTGGTTGCTTGGCTACCTGTTCACACTTACAACTGGTTGCCAAATAGTTGCAATCACGTGATTGTTATTTGACACCTTCCCTACTGTTATACCCAGAAAGTCAATTTCCTGACCTGTGCTATAATGTATTTTGCACATCCTCCTTGACCCATGGGTTGTGGGTTGTGGAGGGGAGGCCCACTCCAGAATTCTTGTGCAGTGCCTGACCCTCTTGTGTACCCTTCTTAGTTAGGATCTCTAGGATTCATTTATACTGCTTCCTTTTAATTTGGTGAAAATGACACAATAAATTCTTATGAACAATGTCAGATTTTTACTGAATTGGCTTGCAATAATTATTACTCTCATTTGCAAATTAGTATATGACTATAGTACCTCTCTCATTAACTTTGAAATGTATTGGCACCCACACACAGAAGAGACCCTGTCTTTCTAGTTAATACAAGAGGTCCACATATTAGCCATGCTTCAGTACCTTACAGTTTCTGAAGAAAGCAACATTCTCCCGGGGAAACACTTCTATGCCATCAAAGTTTTGCCACCTCAAAAAACTTTACAGAGTCAATGAAGAGATATTCTTTTTCCAGTTTTAGCACCTGATTCTATTACAACAATAGCAATGTTAATTCCTAACACTTGATAGCATTTTTTGCCCAGGATAAGGTCAGAAAATTAGACAAATATAACCTGCCCCCTTCTTAAGCTTCAGTTCATATTGTCAGCTGTCAAACATGTGTGCCCAAATATCATAGTTTTGTAGCAGAAAATAGACTCAATCTAATCTCATCTGTCAGACGAATAAAGGAAATAGTACAATTTTTCTAACAGAAGCAGCACAATTTCCCAAGCAGGAATTATGTTCAGCTCATCATTCAGCTTCCTTCATTTGTTTATCCTACTGCCTATTATCCTACTGAACTAAAGGCCGCCAGACTTTCAGGGGGAACAAGCATGCTATTTAGTACTCAGGAACTTTCATTAGATGTTAGCAACATCTGACTCAGCACAGCAGAACTACAGGTATCAGACTTAATATTTGACCTTGATCCTCCTGTATACTTACTGTTCGAAGACCATTTGGCTCACTTTCAAGGTACTTGGACTTCTTTAATTAAGGATTTGGGGGTTATGTTTGGTTGTTTCATAAGGTTATAGGTTTTATATACTGAGTTCACCAGAACACCCTGATTTTCAGAGTTATGCAACTCTCTATACAACATAGAGCACATTCACTAGAAATAGGGTTAAAAAGCAAGGTCAAACTCTATTGAACATTTGCCATTAAAAGTATTTTTTTAATATTTTAAATATTTTAATATTTTTTTTAAAATGCTCTTATTATCAGTATGGTATTCATTACTTCCATTCTTTCACATGAATAACACTTTGGCTAATGAGTCAATGAGACCCTTCCCTTCTCACAGTTCTGATTATAATTAATAGCAGCAATGACAAATGCTACTGTTGCTACAGCTCCTTATATTGCAGGTATAATTAAGATTGCCTTCCCAACAAGAATAAGAGCTCATGTAATAACCTACCCAACAGCTACAATTTCAGATGCTCAATTGGCTCATCTTCAAATATATCCTAATGGGCACAGTGTTGCTATTCTATTTTTTCAGACTCAGAAAATTTCTGTTCCTCCTTGAGTCTACCTAGTGTCAAGGAGTTTCACTAGACTTAATTCCCTTCACAACTCCATATCTCTTTACCATCACTGTTTTCATATGTGGATGGGAAGTTCACTTCAGAGTCATTTTTATCTGAGCTGCTTGGTACAGGCACAAGCTTCTCATAATATGGAAGGTATTATAAGATTCTGAAGGCTTTCCTGACGGCCAGATTTATCAGGTGATAACATAATTCAATCTGGTACAGAATAACAGAGTTGGAAGGGACTTTCGAGGTCTTCTAGTCCAATCCAGGGGTAGGGCGTTCTCTGTGGGTGCTCCCACCCTCTGGAATGAATTGCCTACTGAGCTCTGGACGGCTCCTGATCTCCGCTCCTTCCGTCGGGACTTGAAGACTTGGCTTTTCAAACAAATAGGATTAAAAATTTGGATTAAATTATGATTTTATTGTACTTGTTTCTTAACTTGTGTTCGCCGCCCTGTGTCCTTTGGGAGAATGGCAGCATGTAAATACATTTAATAAATAATAAATAAATAAATCCCCTGATCAGGCAGAAGACCCTATAACATTCCAGACAAATGGCTTTCAAATTTCTTCTTAAAAACCTCCAGTGATGGAGCATCCACAACTTCTGAAGGCAAGCTGTTTCATTGATTAATTGTTCTCACTGTCAGGTAATTTCTTCTCAGTTCAGGTTGGCTCTCTGTTTGATAAGTTTCTATCCATTACTTCTTGTCCTGCCTTCAGGTGCTATGGAGAATTTGGCTGTCCTTTGTGGCAGCCTCTTAAATATTGGAAGATTGCTATCATGTCACTCCTAGACCTTCTCTTCTCATTAGATTAGACATTCCCAGTTTTTTCAACCATTATCTTTATGCAATATGTAAATATAACATAATAAATAAATATAATAAATGTTATATATAGCAGTATAAATATGTATTTAAGCAATATGTAAACAAACAATAGTCACAAAGCACACAAAGAATGGTAATAGTTTCAATAGCAATCCTTCAAGGTATTATCCTACCTGGCTCATAATAAGACTTCAACTTTGTTTCCCAAGCAGTGGCTTAGATTTGTTCTTAACTGTATGCCTAGATAAAAAAATTATTGCATGCTGTTGTGGAGCTATTGGAGATAGTTGAATACCCTGTCAACATGAAGATATAGCTCCCTCTTTGCACCCAGTGAAATTTATTTACTGTTTCTATACCATCACAACCATAAGACTTTTGGTAAACAAAAAAAATAATAAAAAAAAATACAATAAAATCAGTATCAAAGTTCAAATGTATCATAATCTAAAACCAGAATAATTTACAAAGTTTAATTATTATGGTGCCCTTCTCCCCCAGCACTTCTCACTGAATCTGGGGTGTTGCTTGTTGACACAACATGACTTCTTGGCCCTGAGACACACTGGCCCTTCATTTGAAAACTACTTGAATTACATTAGGCAAGGACATGGATTTAAATCTTCACATTTATCGAGTTTTTAAAAAACAATTTAAACACATTGTTCATTTTTCAGTCATCTCATCATTTATTCATTCAGGAAAGAAAGACCCAGCTATGTATTTGAACCCCAGAGTTAATGAAAAATTGATAATTTACTGTGGTAATATTCACCACAGTCATCTGTGAATTCACACAATTACTTCATACCTCACCTACTCTCAGATTACTGCCCTCTTGGATTTGCTGTATCAGTTTTAGGAAAGGTATTTGTCTCTGGTGCAAAAAGCTCTCAGTGTACATTCTAAGCAACAGAGTAATAACAATCATAATAATAATAACAATAAGAGGTAGTACAGGAGATAAAAAAGTTAATAGTAATACTACAGCCATGCAACATAGGTAAATATATATATAATTATTAGACAGTACTGTAAGAGTTAGGTGTCCACCAGAATGATGGCACAAGGGAAAAAAACTGTTTCTTGTGCCTAGTTGTTTTGGTATGCAATGCTCTACAGTAGTGTCATTTTAATTTTGGAATGATGGTATTGAAAGCTGAGTTCAAGTCAACAAAAAGGACTTGAATCCTTGAGAATTCAAGATGTTGCAAGATGTAGTGCAGTGCCATATTGATAGCATCATCTGCCAATCTATTTGCTTGGCATTCAGGATTTTCCTGTTACTTGTTCAGTGATGACAGAAGAGGAAACTTCTATTGTTTTACTAAGTCACAATAGAAGACTCAATAGATGTTACACAAGAGATGTGTAGAGATATCTGGAGATAGATGTATGACTGCTATTTCTTGCAACTTTTATATCCTGAAAGTAATATTTAGTTAACTGTAGAACTAATTAATAAAGATGCACTGATGATATGTGGTAATGAAGTTCAGAGAACACCAAGAACTGCACAATTACAAAAGAGCTTCAATCTGGATGGTATCAGTAAAACCATAAGAAGATAAAATAGAAATTCATATATCGATCTAGACCATTTCAGTGTAGCACTTTGATGTCACAGTGGCCAACCAGATGCCTCAGTGGAGTTCAAAGCAGGAGGGGGAGGTTTACAACACTTGCACTGTTGTTCTCTTGCCACTGATATTTGATGGCTCCAAGCCTACGTAACAGTGCATAACCAATAACCTTTGCAGATCTATTCCCTATGAACCATTCAGTATTGAAACAAGCCAAGCTAGTGGCCATCCTCCTGTTTTGTAACATGGAGCTCCACAAATTAATTCTGGGCTGTGTGGAAAAATGTGCTTGCTTGTGGTTATTGTATTAAATTTAAAACTTTAAACAGTTTCATTGAATAATCTCTCTCCTGATTTTTGAGAAAATCTCCCTGTCCATTTTCTGCATATCATGCTTAATTTTCACTTTTAACCTACATTGAACTGTTTTTTTCCATATGGTTGTCCACTCATCCAGTTTAAATTTCCTTTCTGTAGCTCTTCACACTTTCATTATCATCAACTTGAATAGTCTAGTATCATCTGCAAATTTAGGCAGCTCAGTGTGTTTAGCCTAAGTCATGATAATTTATGAATAAATTAAGAAGCTCCAATCTCAGCAGAGAGCTCTGTGGCACTCCACTTCTTATTTCCTTCCATTGAGAAAATTGCTCATTTATCCCCACACTTCATGTTTCCCCCCCACTCAGTTAACAATCTATAAAGAACAGTGCCTCTTATCCCTTGACCACCAAATTTGTGTCAGAAGCTTTTTCAAAACCCAACTATACAGGGTTGATTATATCATCTCCATCATTTGCCTTTTATCACTTGTAAAGAACTTTAAAAGATAGATTTACTATTGCATTGTCAGAACTAATTTTACTTCAGGACTTGTTTCTTTGCCTGCTAATTATCTTTTTCCTATGATTACATTTTTACCACTTAGATATATTAGTGCATTTTGTGCCGTCTGTGGTTGTACAGTGCTGCTTAATGGCCCTTCAAAAGGATCTGGGAAGAAAATGTTTTCTCTCCCTTCACCCGCCCTCCTTATCTATCCTGTTTACTTAAATCTATATTTCTGAAATTGCTGCTGTATCAGCTTTGGAATATTGACTTCATATATTTACTATTCTTTTTCCCCTTAGAGTTTCTTTTCTTTGCCACCTTTTGACACAGTTGTGAGATGGATGCAATATAAATTGTTATAACAATACAATAAGAAACAAATGCTGCCAATTTGTGGCATTAATAACATTAATTCTTTTATTTGGTACTGAGATCTAGACTATCTCTCTGCCTGAGCACATTTGGAATGGAAAGGTACTTCCTACCAGAGCATCATGTTATTTTTCCTTGACAGGAAGGTAGTAGCACTACAGAATTTCCTTCTCCTTGTAAGGTTAAGGGAAATTCTTCAAACCTAATCCTTCTCTTCATTCACATCTTTTCTAACACATGAAGATAGGAGTGCAGGAACAGCCCTGCTGAACAATGGAGAACGTCCTCTTGGTTGGATAGTAATAGTAGTTTCTATAGTTGACATGACTTCTTATTTTTAAATCTATTGGTTCGGGAACACATTGCCCATAATAAACTGCACATACAACTGTTGTAAGATTTTATCGCCCTCTAAATAATTAACAGTGAAGTTGAGATGCTTAGAATTGAGCAGCTTAGTGGTGAAGATACTTGCCTCCCCCTTGGAAGGTTGAGAGTTCAATCCTAGGTAGCAGCAGGGCACAAAGGAAAAAATATCTGCTGTGAACTCCATGTGGCATCAGGAAGGGCATCCAAGCAGTAAATGCTTCGCTCCATCCAGTTGCTCACACTCTACCCCAAATTAAGGGATTATGGGATCGTAAAAAAGGAGTTGAGATGCTTAGAATTCTGAAGACATTGTCACCAAAATGAAGCATGCAAATTTCAGCAGCTAATTCACTTCAGCTAGAATTAGTGTTACTTATTTGGAGCCATTTCAACACTTTTTCAATCTTGCTGATGTTTCTTTACCTTCACAACTTGTAATATCTGTGCTGAATCTTGATTATGCTTTTGTTCCAAGTTCTGGTCATTCATTAACTTGGGATGGCGGTTTAAAATTAGAGTTGTTCATGCTAATCTTTTATTTAGAATTCCATACTCAGTAATGACATGTTCTGCAAATACCAGTTCTTAGAAGGTTGGGTAGCTAAACAGTTATTTTAAGCCATTTGTTTGGTTTTTAACACCAGATTTGAAAATAATGGGGCTGTGCTAGTTTGAAGTGACATAGTAAAATTCTTTTATAACATACTGTATTTTAAGATGTGCAAAGAGTCAAATTTATTTGGGAATCAAGGTATCAGCTTGAATAATATAGCTTGGCATTTATAATGATTTTGTAAATATAAGCCACTGAGGAATGCTACTCTGCAACTACAGTTAATTTCAGTATACATGTAAAACCTGAACAAATTCCAAAGAAGAGAATGGATTCTGTGAAGCATTAGTATATTGGCAAATGACTCAGGTAGTGGATGAAACACAATTCTATCAATTCTGTATATGACGTTAATGCTACTGATTCTCTGTAATGCTGCCTTCAGTTCATGTTAATTATTGTCTATTGCATAAAAATAAGGGAAGGTGTCTGAATATTGGACACTGTTGTCAAATAGCAGTGGGGAGCTATAATGTTCATACTATGTTTCTGGCAAGGCATAGGTATTAAGTTGGTCAGTATTGGAACAAGAATACAGAAATAAATCAAATTCTGGACAAAATCATTCTTAGTCTGATATGGCAAAACCCATTTCTGTTCACTGGCTTATTGTATGGATCAATACTTCGTTTTCACAAATTAGCTGTTGCTAAATGATTAATGTCTACAATGCTGTGGAAAATAGATAATCTTTATGTGTATATCGGCCAATTTCAAGAAAAAAACAGAACATATAAAAAGCACTGTTGGTTTGGATAATCAAAATGCAAAGGCATTTATCATCTCAATTATACAAAGAGGCACAGATTAAGAAATGGAAGGATTTTGAAAATTTAAAGATTACATTCAGTGCTTGTTGTTCACATAGTTTTTATTCCTTTTGAATCCTATACATATTTTTTCTATGCTTGCTTAGTCCTCAGAAATTGCTGAATTTCAAATGCATGTTATTCCTCTAGGTATCAGTGGCTTTAATAAGTCTGTTGGAAACTACGCTACTGAGCTATCTCAGTTACAAAGTAAGTACTTATTATTATATTCTTCCAGAGCCAAATTACATTGTGATCCATTCTTTTGCAGGGTGATACTCTAGGCATAGCAGTAGATTTAGTCTTCAAGTATAATATTTAGATAATAGCAGAATTTTCTATTTTTAAAATCTGATGCAATAAAAACCCTAGCAATTAAATATATGTACATCCTGATAAATATATAACTCTCTCTTTCAAGTACTATGAACACTTTAAATCTTTTTATTAATTTCTAAATATTTATTCAGAAACTAATATTGGTATTAGTTGTTTTTGCTTTGTTATGCACAACCCAGAGCCACTTGTGTGATGAGATGGGTGCAGTGGTGAAATCCAATTTTTTTTTACTACCGGTTCTGTGGGCGTGGCTTGGTGGGCATGGTGTGGTATGGCTTGGTGGTGTTGGCAGGAAGGATACTGCAAAATTTCCATTCCTACCTCAGTCCAGAGGAAGGATACTGCAAAATCCCCATTCCCTACCCAGTCTTGGCGGAAGGATATTGTAAAATCTCCACTCCCACCCTACTCTGGGGCCAGCCATAGGTGGTATTTGCCGGTTCTCCGAACTACTCAAAATTTCCATTACCAGTTCTCCAAACTACTCAAATTTCCATTACCGGTTCTCCAGAACCTGTCAGAACCAGCTGGTTCTACCTTGGATGGGTAGCTATATAAATTGGAGAAAGAAAGAAAAAAAGAAAGAAAGAAAAAAGAGAGAGAGAGAAGAGAGAGAGAGAGAGAGAGAGAAGAAAGAAAGAAAGAAAGAAAGAAAGAAAGAAAGAAAGAAAGAAAGAAAGAAAAAGAAAGAAAGAAAGATAGATAGATTTGATTTTAGTGGATGGTAGCACTTTTTTCAAGCAAATTTCTGCCAGATACTGTGACATACTATTTTTTGAGATGTAGCATTTTAATATCAGGAAAAAGAATGCAGATACTGTATAATTCTGTTGCACGCACTTATTAGAAATTAAAATATATTGTTGCTATATTGATCATATTTGACTTGTAAATGTAATTGAATATTTATTACTCTGAATAAAATCTCTGATACGTTTTTTGCGGTAAGATTTATCTGTATTCTTTTAAATATTAGGAAGCATTTTATACTTCTAATAATGGCAATGATAAAAAAATGGGAATTTTAGAAAATGGTTGAATTATCTATGCTTCTTATATTCAAATTAAATAAGTATTCTTCAGATTTATTTGTTTTGCTAATACTGTACAATTAACAGAAATAGTGCTTTGGTATACATTCCTTGGCCATTTTTGAGAGCAACATAAACATCTATATATTTGTTATCTACATTAAATATCTACATTAAATATACAGGTACAAATGCACACACATATACATACATACATGAAAACTCATGCCAAAGATATTTACTGTACATGTAGCTATTAGGAAATAGAGCTCTCTAGAGAATTTTAAGTTAAACTGGACAGAAGACAGAGCTGGTTGGTTTACATCTAGTCAAGCATGACATTACTACAGCTCCTTCTTCTAAAAAGGATTTGCTATGTAGAGCTTTATTTTGCTTAATAAGAAATTAGAATGTTTTTCAGTGAACTACAGTATATATAAATCCCGTATGCTGCTATGTATCACCCTTGATGAACTATGGTATTGCTATGGGAAAAAAATCACTGCTGGCTGTTAGTGTTGCATTTTATTTTACCTTGATTTTTAAAAGGGAAACATATGGGAACAAGTTGTACGCATTCCTTTTCTGCTGGAAATCATCAATGCTATTCCTTTCATCATTACAGTAAGTGTCTGTCTATGATTTTTATGGGAGAGGGAAGGAAACAGCGACTAGAAGATTGGAAAATTATATTCATGAAATGAAAAACCTTTGAAGCAAAGTTTTCTGTGAATCTATGGAAAAATTATGAGGTCCATCCAATTTTAATGCTCAGCACAAATTCCTTGACTTGATTTTTTTTTCTTTTAATATGGACAGATGACTTGTGATCTCTAGTTCTTAGGAAGCCTCATTCATTTTCCCTATAGTATTATTATTTATTAGTTACATAGTAGAGATTGAGACAACTCTTTGTATAAGAATTTGAGAAGGGAGGCAGGTCCGTTGGAGATAAGATTGGTTGATTCTGATTGCAAGTAAAGGCAACAGAAAATACATTTTTCATCAATTTCATTCCATTAATCCCATTTGCCATGTAGATTGTGCCTTTCAAGTTAATTTATAATCTATCAAATATGATCTTTACATCTCCACCCCAGGCCACCCCAACGATGCCCTTGAAGTGATGTCCCAGTGCCTGGAGGCCATGCGGGCCTGGATGGGGAGAAACAGGCTCCGACTCAACCTCTCCAAGACCAAGTGGCTGTGGCTTCCGGCGTCCCAATATAGCCAGCTGACGCCATCGCTGACTATTGGGGGCGAATCACTCGCCCCCACGGAGAGGGCTCGTAACTTGGGCGTCCTCCTGGTCGCACGGCTGTCTTTAGAAGATCATTTGACGGCCGTGGCCAGGGGGGCTTTTTATCAGGTTCGCCTGATACGCAAGTTGCGCCCCTTTCTAGATCGGGACTCCCTATGCACAGTCACTCAGGCACTCGTCACTTCCCGCCTGGACTACTGCAACGCTCTCTACATGGGGCTCCCCCTGGGATGCACCTGGAGGCTCCAGCTGGTCCAGAATGCGGCCGCGCAGGGGATTATGGGGGCGATGAGGCGCTCCCATGTGACACCTCTCCTGCGTGAGCTGCACTGGCTCCCGGTGGTCTTCTGGGTGCGCTTCAAGGTGTTGGTGACCACCTTTAAAGTGCTCCATGGCTTAGGGCCGGGGTACCTACGAGACCGCCTTCTGCCACCAATAGCCTCCCACCGGCCAGTACGCTCGCACAGAGTGGGCCTCCTCAGGGTGCCGTCCGCCAGACAATGTCAGCTGGCGACCCCCAGGGGCAGAGCCTTCTCTGTGGCGGCACCCACCCTCTGGAACAACCTCCCCCCAGAGATACGTACAATAACAGACCTCCGGATTTTTCGTCGGGCCCTGAAAACCTATTTATTTCAACTAGCTGGGCTGGCTTGAGTTAAATTTTAAATTGATTTTAAATTGGGTTGTTTTAATTTACGGCCAAAATATTTAATTATTTTAAACTGTTTTTAAATTTTGTATGTCCTGTTTTTTACTTTGACTGTTCACCGCCCTGAGTCCTATTTGGAGAAGGGCGGTATAGAAATTGAAACAAATAAATAAAAAAATAAATAAAATCTTTGAAGCATGATAAAATTACTTGTGTTACATGTTACTTGCAGATGGTTCTATTTGATGGATATCAGAATTTAAAATAAAGTATGCCCTTGTAAAATCTGATATCTGCTGTTCATTTTATGCACTATCATCAAAAGTGCCTTATGGAATCTTTTTTAATCATCAGCTTCCCCTTCCACACTCATATGTACACCAGTCTATAACTTCTTGATCCTAACTCAAGCGAGCAAACTACAGTACACTTAAACTTAGAGAAGCACAAATTGTAGTCATTAACCCACGGTTAATTCAGTTCTATCTACTTTGGTTTAGATCAGTGGTGGGATTCAGCCAGTTCGCACCACTTCGGGAGAACCGGTTGTTAACTTTCTGAGCAGTTTGGCAAACTGGTTGTTGGAAGAAATCATTAGGGCAGAGAACTGATTGTTAAACTACTTGAATCCCACCACTGGTTTAGATGTAAACTTCACTTCAGAAGTAAGTTTCTGGAGATTATATTGGGACAATAATTTTAATCAAAAGTAAGAATTGGGATTGAAAAAGAATGAATCAAGGATCAAAATTGTCTTTTTTTTTTTTTTTGAAAAAAAAAATATCAAAATCGTCCCTACTCAGGTGAATTGTCTTCTGTTATAGTTTGCTAGCTCTGCTGTTGTCAAGTCAAAAAACACAGATATATGAATTTAACTATTTTAGATGTATTTCCATTTTTATTTTTTTTTTGTATTTAGATGCAATTACAGTGAATGAATGTTTGGAGGACGTATGTAATATATTGTGCTTTTTCCTTTAGATTTTCTGTCCTGCATTAAGGAATTTATTTATCCCAGTGTTTTTAAATTGTTGGCTTGCTAAACATGCTTTGGAGAATATGATTGTAAGTATGACAAAGTAGCTAAGATTTGTTTGAAGGGGAAATTCATATTTTCTGTTTATGAGTCAATGCAAAAAAATGTCTGTTCTATAGTCCATGTAAACCATGGTCTTTAGATTCAAGCCACTGTAAATTAATGGGAATAAATTGGTTTAACTTCAGTTATGTTAGCTTATTTGTTTTTTGAACATTGATGTTGTATTGCTGGCATTTTCCATCTTCCTGTGATATATCTAGTGTAGGAAGTCAAATGTGTTATTTATTTTCATAATAAAATTATTGGTCCAGCATTAATTCAGTTGATTCCTTTTTTTTTCTAACCTCCACCTGAGGATCTTTTCATGTCCCAACTTAAAAAACACTAATTATACTTGGCTATTATACTATGCTCCTAGGCAGAATGGGGTGAGGAGAGAAATAAATATAGGGAAATGGCCAAAGAACTGTATTTATTTATGCTTGGTATGCTTGGCTTAGAGGCCTGCATTCATTTTGAAAAGATCCTTTCAAAAGTTCTTATTAAAAGGCATAATGGTCCTTCGTTTTTTATATGATGCAAATTTCAGTACTGTTGGAATCTAGGCAAATGTGATTATAAACATTAGCTTTGGTTCAAAAATTTTCATTTAAATTCAGATTTTATTGAACAGTCCCATTAATTTTTTAATTTTGACTTCCATCTGCTAAAAAGAAATAACACTAATTATTATGTGCTTATAGATTTTTGACAATATGGTCACAGATAAATCTACTGTTAGTCATACTGTGACTACATACTACAGGTAGTTCTTGACTTATGACCACAGTTAGAATCAGAATATCCATTGCTAAGCAAGGGGGTTGGTAAGTGAGTCACAGCTTTTTTGCCATCTGTAACTGTCATAAAAACATTCCGGTTGCAAGGCACCCAAATTTTGATCACAGCAATCCTGGGGATGCTGTGATAGTCGTAAGTGTGAGGACTGGTTGTAAGTAACTTTTCAGTGACATTGAAGCTTTGAATGTTTGCAAAACAAAACAAATGCTTGTAAGTCAGGGTCTACCTGTAGTTGGCTTATTGTAATTCATTCTATAAATTTGTCTTAACCCCAGAAGATACAAAATATGCAGAATTCTGTGTTCTTTCTCCTGTCATGAAAATATTGTAAAATTGAAGCGAAATTACCCACTGTTTTTCATTCTGAATCTAGTCTTCTTATTTACTTCTTAAGCTATCAGTGGCTCAAATTACAATGTAATTTTAAGGAATTATGGTTTCAAATATGGTTAGTTGATGTTTATTGACCCATTTTCTGATATTCTGTATGAAAGGGCGCCCCGTGATTTAGTGGTAATGTTAGCTTTGATGGCATCTCATTTCAGAAAGCCCAACTAACTGTTTCATTAATTAGCTGTACTGCCTTTTTTCATTTTAAAAAATTGCATATTTCTTGACTGCTCTTCACATTTTATTTAATGACTTGGTTCCTTAATTTTGTTGTTGGTTGGACTTTTCAAATAGAATGATCTTCATAGAGCCATCCAGCGCACACAGTCTGCAATGTTTAATCAAGTCCTGATTTTAATATCTACATTGCTGTGTCTTATCTTTACATGGTAAGTTCCATTTAATTAATTATTACTGTTTTATTTAAAACCAAAGTTCTAATCTTGTCTTGTTTAGGAAAATTAATAATGACAAAGAATACTAAAAAATAAATGTAAATAATCTCCATTATGTGAAAATATTACAGTTCAGGTACATATTCCTTTAATTAAGTGGGAGATAAAACCTCTGCCCCCTTTGTTTATATTGCTGTATGTCTTCCCAAGGAATTGGTACAGTGGGGAAAACTATTTCTGGGGAAACTTTTCTTTATACAATGCTAACATTGGGATGCAGGTAAATATTACAAATCACAACAGTAAAAGATTTAAAGAAACCTGACAAATATGGTTATTAAATCTGGTTTTCCCTCCAATATTTTTATACTTATTTCTTGTTATGATTACATGAATCCTGAAATCAAATATGAGGTCTAAAATGAACTTTTTTTTTTTTAATTTGATTTATATGCCGCCCTTCTCCGAAGACTCAGGGCGGCTTACAATGTGCTCAGCAATAGCCTTCATCCTTTTGTATATTTATACAAAGTCAGCTTATTGCCCCCACAACTGGGTCCTCATTTCACCTACCTTAGAAAGGATGGAAGGCTGAGTCAACCTTGAGCCTTGGCGAGATTCGAACCCTGCAGTAATTGCAGGCAGCTGGTCTTAATAACCAGCTTAATAACAGGGTGCCTTAAACCCCTGTACTACCAAGGCTCTTCAAACCTTTATAAAACACTAAAGTCACACCATTTTGCATTTCTAATATTTGCTACCTTTGATCTTTATAGAATACCTAATTGCTAACGACTGATAACAATATTACAAACTACGCCTTCTATTCTCCCTAAGTCTTCTCCCTTTCTTGAGTTACTGGAAACCAAAATATTTGACAGCAGTCTATCACTGATAAGGAGGCTAGTGCTGCTTGCCAGGGAACATTATGTTCAGATTCAAGCCTATGTTTTGTAAGTGACAGGAAAAGATGAAGAAAAAAGGCAAGTTGACCTACACCAATTATTGCTGCCTTCTGCATCTGCAGACACCAGCTTATAATGTGCCATTTTATTCTGGTCTTGTTCTGGCCCTGGTAGAGTAGGGAAAAAATAGACTAAATACTGACAAAAATACCAATGACACAGTTGTTAGCGAAGGAAATAAAGCAATTATCTATCATGGTAATTGAAATCATATTCAGGCTGGTTTAAAACAGTCCTCTGTTGATTTCTCTTTTGTTTATATTGCTGTTTCTTTGAATCTTTTAATTACTGCATTTATATTTTTAAAGGATTACTAGTAAATATTAATATTTTAGATAATTGCTTACATATACTGTTTGTTATACTCTGCCAGGAAACTGTATACAAAAGAGCTTGTACTACTCTTAACTGTACTGCTTCAGGCCTTAATATATGGGTGGCACTGGATTCTTGCTTCGTGTCATGAACATATGCCAAAGCCACAAAGGAAAGGCAGAGATCTCAAAAGACCAGTTGCCATGCGGTTAGGTAGCACTGTAAAGTGGCAGGTGCTTGACAGTATCCTAGTTTATAGTCTGATCACAATCTAATCATCTTCATAAAAACAGAGGGAGACATTCTGTGTCAAGACCGAGTCTTCTCATCTTCCAAGTACTTTATATTCACTCCTTTTCCATCCAACTATTAATGAAGACATAGAAAGCTTTCACACTCTGATACTTTTTTTTTTATTTTTTTTTTCTCAAACATAAAACATAAAATATAACTTTCAAGAACAAAGTCTTGATCCGGTCATAGATAGGTACAACGCTTACATTCCTTTAACAAGCTCCATTCCCATTTTCCATTACATCTTTTAAACATAAAAATCAAAACATGAAAAGAAGAAAAAAGAGTTTTAACATAAATTCTAACATCTTACTCTAAACAGATCTATTATATCACCGCAAATTTAATTTCCAAATAAACAATTCATCTTTATATCCATGTCCAACTTGTATCTGGTTCTTCTCCAATTTTTCTTCCTTACATCTTTTAGCATCAATATCAAAGTATAAATTTTAACAATATTCTAACCTCATAGTTTAATTATTTACCTTACATTTTTATCACCACAATATTAATTTCAAATTCAATACAACTCTATTTTTATTCCAGTTTATAAAACAAAGTTCTATTCATTTTTCTTAGTCTCTTGACCCATTTCATCAAATATTAAAATCTTAAACTTTATCAGTTTATCTTTAATTTTCCCCTGCTTATCATCTATTACACCTAACTCCTACTATTGTTTGGCTGATTTCCAGCATCTTTTATTTTGGCTGATTTACAGCATACTCTCCTCCATATCTCCAGTTTTTGTTTGACTGATTTCCAGCATATTCTATTTTGGCTGATTTCCAGCATAGTCTCCTCCAAACCTCCAACTACTGTTTGGTTGATTTCCAGCATATTATGTTTGGCTGATTTCCAGCATAGTCTCCTCCTGAGCACTCTGTATTGTTTGGCTGATTTCTAGCATAGTCTTCTCCAAACCTCCCCCTATTTTTGGCTGATTTCCAGCATATTATATTTGGCTGATTTCCAGCATAGTCTTCTCCAAACCTCCCCCTATTTTTGGCTGATTTCCAGCATATTATATTTGGCTGATTTCCAGCATAGTCTCCTCCAAAACTCCCGCTATTGTTTGGCTGATTTCCAGCATTTTAGAGAAGTAATTTTCCAAAATTTGTGCCTGGACTAGTGTTTGCTAAGTTGGGCATAGACATTAGGTTCTGTTTCATTCATCAAGCATATTGAGCCTTACGTCCCAAAGATTTGCAAAGACTTTGCACATGTACCAAAGTGTCAAGCATAAAAACCATAATATACAGCAGTAAAGTTATTCATTTTTTCTCCCCTAAACTCCATGATGAGAGCCAGTTTATTAGAGTGATGATAAGGTGTCAGGCTAGAAAATAGGAGACTATCTTAGATACAAAGTCAGCTGGGTGACCTTGGGCCAGTTTCTCTCAGCCCTAGGAAAAAGGCAAAGGAAACTACTTTCAAAAAACTTTGCTAAGAAAACTTCAGGGACTACTCCAAACAATCAGCAGGTATCAAAAACTGATTCAAACACACACACACACACACACACACGCACATGCACACACACGCACACACTGAAGTAAGAAAATGCTATAGGCAATGCTAGAATTCAGCATATCTTTAAATATTGGGTTAGGAGGAATTAATATATGTAATATATTATATATTGGCAAGACACATGGATTTGGCAAGCAATAGTTAATATTTATGTACCATACAATATAATTCAACAGTTAAATCTTGTGACATTTTCCAAGTATTGCTGTGTAACAAATGCAAGTGGTTAGCTTAATGGTAAATAATCTGTCTTGCAAGTTTAAAGTTCTAAATAGGGCTGATAAAGTCTTTGGTAGATGGACCTTAATGGCTCACAGTATAACAGCTTTTATATTCCTGTTTAGCTTAGAAACAAATTCAATAAGTGAAGGCCCAGCATTTTGGATAGACTGTAAAATTCAGTATTAGAAATTTACATTTTATGCTTTTCAGACCACAGTTGCAAAAGCAGTTTGCAGTGAGCCACAGTATGTCCTTCCCACGAATGATGACCTGTCACTTTCCAAAGTGTGGGAAACAGTTTATGTTAGCCTGTAAAGAAAGTGTTGCCATAAATGCTGCATCGTGACTTTTTTTTAATTTCCATATAATTGCATGTTAAAGAAGAGCCAAGCCTGACAAATCAATCATATATTTACACATTGCTCATTAAGTCTTTGCTAAAGGCTGCATTCTGACTTCAATTATGTAGTGAAGACTTTACATAAAACAAAATTATGATTTTGTGTGTCATCCTCTTGGCATTTACCTGTGCATTTATAAGTTTATAGGAATTCCATGGGTTGCTGATAGAGTTGACAGAAATTACTTCCTTTCCATGTGAATGGAAGAAGAGATAATTTGTAAATTCCAAGGCAAGAGATTTAAGGTAGGGAAGGATCACTTCTATGTCATAAATTTGCCTTATGGAAAAACAAAATTTCCAGGACAGGCCTTATCAATGAAGAAATTGGACATAGTATTGGACTAAATTTCTTGCCAATTGAATTAGCAGTAAGCAGATTAGTGTTAATATCTTTCGATGTGATTCTGAAAATAGGACTAGACATATATATGCATAACCTCTTCTTTATTGTTTATAACTACACCCTGAGAATGATCTATTAAACTTTTATTTTGTGAGGGAATTTTTTGATGTGGACATTTTCAAAATATTACTGAAGATGACTAGTTTAACAATTTTGTGGTATCAATTAGGTAATTAATATCCTCCCCATAAAACCAACATTTTGTTAAAAGAAGGATCAAAGGCAATTTAAAAAAAACCTGATAAAACTTCCTGATTAAATAAAAAGGGCCAAAATATGCACAGCCAATCCCAGGATTCTGTAATCCAATTCCATGCTCATTGCAATAAATGTATGTATTCTGAATAATTGATCTTGCTTTCTAGATTATGACCTGCCAGTGTGGCATGTCGTAGTTGCACAGTTTTGTTGTTTCAATCCAGCTGTACAGACTGCATCTATAGTTGCAGAAGGAAACTGCTTATATCTAAAAGTAGCACATCATCAATAACTCATCTTAAAAATAATAGCAAATATTATTATTTTGCTCTTAGTGTTTACTACTATTGACAGAACTGCAGAACAATACTGAGATGTATTATGTTTTCAAGAATCACTGGCTACACAATCACATAAAGTGCAATATTACAATAGTTTTCACTCTAAATTACAGACAGAATCCAATTTATGTGTTTGATTTTTCAAGTGAAGCAGCAGGATAGGCAGGCGGAAATCTGTCCTTTGGAGCATACAAGTGAAAAGAAGTAAGATAATACATGTAGGAAGTACAGCCTATTTAAAAACACAAGACAAACATTAATTTAAAATTTAAAATTATTAAATTATTAAATAAATTTGGTTCCATTTAAAACCCCAGAAATTTAAAATACCTCAATTTAAAATTATCATGTCGATAGCCCGGCCTGGCGGAACAACAGGGTCTTCAGTGCACAGCGAAATACCCGGAGGTCGGGGATATTACGAATTTCCGGGGGCAGTTCATTCCACAGGGCTGGGGCTCCCACAGAGAAGGCCCTCCCCCTGGGTGTCGCCAGCCGACATAACTTGGCCGATGGCACCCTGAGGAGACCCTCTCTGTGGGAGCGAACTGGCCAGAGGGAGGCTATTGGTGGCAGAAGTCGGTCTCGAAGGTACCCGGGTCCTATGCCATGGAGCGCTTTAAAGGTGGTAACCAGCTCCTTAAATCGCACCCGGAAGACCACTGGGAGCCAGTGCAGCTCGCACGGGAGGGTTGTCACATGGGCAGAACGAGTTGCGCCCATGACCACCCAGGCGGCCTCATTCTGGACCAATTGGAGCCTCCGAGTGCTCTTCAAGGGGAGCTCCATGTAGAGAGCATTACAATAGTCCAGCCGGGAGGTGACAAGGGCGTGAGTGACCGTGACTGCAGGGCGTCACAAGGGCGTGACTGCAACTGGCGAATCAGGCGAACCTGATAAAAGCCTCCCTGGCCACGGCCGTCATATGATCTTCTAAAGACAGCCATGCATCCAGGAGGACACCCAGATTGCGAGCCCTCTCTGTGGGGGGCAAAGTTTCACCCCCAATAGTCAGCGATGGCACCTGCTGACTATATCGGGACGCCGGAAGCCACAGCCACTCTGTCTTGGAGGGGTTGAGTCTGAGCCTGTTCCTCCCCATCCAGACCCGCACGGCCTCCAGGCAGCGAGACATCACATCAAGGGCATCGTTGGGGTGGTCTGGGGTGGAGATGTACAGCTGAGTATCATCAGCGTACAGATGACACTTCACCCCAAAACTACGGATGATCTCACCCAGCGGCTTCACATAAATGTTGAACAGAAGGGGCGAGAGGACCGACCCTTGCCGCACTCCCCATGCGAGGTGCCTCGAGGTCGACCTCTGCCCCCCTGCCAACATCATCACGGTGGTTGGGAGGGGCAGATATGGCGGGAGCAGGGGACCATATCATGTGTTGGGGGTGCGCACTTGCTATTTGAGAGCAATTGCATGTCCCGGTCCCCAAAGCTCCTCTCGGATACCCTCTCTGGTAGATGATCTCTGGAGGGCTCGGGACAGAGGTTGCTCCTCTGTTCTGGCCCTGTTAGACCTCTCTTGATACCATCGACCATGGCACCATGTTACGGTGGTTCTTCTCCTTTCTCTCAGAGCGGTCGCAGTTCGTGTTGGCAGGAGGGCAGAGGTCGACCTTGAGGCCTCTCATATGTGGAGTGCCTCAGGGATCGGTCCTCTCGACCCTCCTGTTCAACATTTATGTGAAGCCGCTGGGTGAGATCATCTGTGGCTTTCGGGTAAAGTACCATCAGTACGCTGATGACACCCAGTTGTACATCTCCACCCCAGGCCACCCCAACGATGCCCTTGAAGTGATGTCCCAGTGCTTGGAGGCTGTGCGGATCTGGATGGGGAGAAACAGGCTCAAGCTCAACCCTTCCAAGACCGAGTGGCTGTGGTTCCCGGCATCCCGATATAGTCAATTGACTCCATCACTGACTATTGGGGGCGAATCTTTGGCCCCCTCAGAGAGGGCTCGCAATCTGGGAGTCCTCCTGGATACGCAGCTGTCTTTGGAGGAACATCTGACGGCTGTAGCCAGGGGGACTTTTTGTCAGGTTCGCCTGATCCGCCTGTGGCCATTTCTTGATCGGGATTCCCTGTGCACAGTCACTCATGCCCTCGTCATCTCTCGCCTGGGCTACTGCAACGCTCTCTACATGGGGCTCCCCTTGAAGGGCACCCGGAGCCTCCAACTGGTCCAGATTGTGGCCGCGTGGGTAGTTACAGGAGCTGCATGGCACTCCCATACAACACCTCTCCTGCGTGAACTGCACTGGCTCCCAGTGGTCTTCCAAATTGTAGATTTGAGTCCTTTTAGAACCTCATGAATGTTTGTAGAATGCCTTGAATATTCTTACCAGAACATATTTCATTGTGTATTAGACTGTAGAACATTCTACAATATTATGTTTTTCCATAATTTTAGACATTTCAAACTAGGAGTGCTGACCATGGAGAATTAAAGGAGATGAAAGAGAAATTGCTATACATTTTGCATCTCACTGTAACTTTTCATGTATCTTTTTAGCTTTGAGATTTTCCATGAATAGTTTTATCTTGGAAGAACAACCTTTTTAAAAATAAGTGCTATTGTTAGGCTACGAATATCTGCAGCTGTAAGGAAATTGCTCTTGAAGTACTATAATGAGGGTGAGAAGAAACATGATAGTCATTTTAAATTTGCCACTGAGCATTCAGCATTCTGAAATGAACAAATAGAACTTTAGTCAACTCCTGTTCAGGGACTTATCTTCAATGGACTTTGTGAAAAAAAGAATTCCACAATGATAGGACAGCACAGAAAGGTATATTTCTTACATCTAATGAGAGTCAAATAAAGAGCTTTTCTCCATCAGCTGTTCAGAAAGGCATGACTCACATGCCCCCCAATATCTTCATCAAACCCCAATTCTATGGTTAACATTACGGAGAGGAAGCCATTTTTTTGACTAAAGCCAGAATTTAGAACAGTTGTTCTAAACATGAGGAAAGTTGCTGTTGTGCCATGATTTCTCCAACTTGTGGTTAAACTTTAACCTTACATTCAGGAAATAAATACTTGAAATGTTTTTTTCTTTGCTTGTTTGGTTTTTTGGGGATAAACATGAAGTGCATTTTTTTTTTTTTACGGGAAGTACTAAAGATAAAAAAACAGCAAACAATGACTCAATATTCTAAAGTTCAGACAGTACATAAGTGAGTACATAAGTGAGTACTCTTCAGTACATAACCATTCACTGATGAGCTAAAGATGAATCTTTCCCTTTCATAACTCCGAGGTCTTCCACATCCTCTTGAAAAAAGTATCAAAAAATAATTCAGATGTCAAAGAGTTTATTAAAGGAAAACAATTTTAATTATCTATGAAAAGCTGTTCTTTTCAGTAATGAGAAATCCCAAGCAGGTTTCCATGCCACAGAGTTCAATGTACTGCATAGGACCATTTGGGAAATGATCAAGTGGAACATATCCGTTTGTTTTTCCCCCGCATGTGACTGCCTTTGTTATTATAGTGTCAAAAATTTCAATTCCCTTAAGAACTCTTCAAAGGGATTCTAAGTCTGCTCAAGAGAGTTCTTTGAACAAAGCGTGATCTGTGCATTCAATCATAAATCTGTAAAACCTGGCTTACGAACTCTTTCAGAATATTATTTTCTTTTGGGATTTCACTTTGTTTTTTTAATTTCAAGTGGTTGATGCCCAATTTTTTAACCTTACCACTCTTTTTCCCTTAAGTATAATTCTAAAACACATGTACGCACGCATGCATGCACACACACACACACACACACACATTGTGGGAGTTATATCATGGGATGTTCAGGCAGGGAAACATTGATAGCTTCAGCCATGACCCATTCAAGTTGTGGAAAGATCAATTTGAGTAAAATGACATATCTGTACGGCCAAGAGAAGAAATAGCAGAACACTGAATATAAATGAATATTGTTGAGGTAACTTGCACTGAAGATATCCAAGCTTGTTTTATGTATGGAATCACTTCGTTAAGTTGTGCAGTATAGTATAACTACACATTCAAGCTTTTTAGGTTTTATTATCAAGTTTAGATAATAGATAATCAAGTTCAATTTCATTAAATTGACTGGATAAGGATAGGATGGAGTGATATATTCATGCTTGCATATGCTAACACTGTGTCTCTAAATACTGCTCAAAAGTATTTAGTAATTGAAGCTATCTGTTCAGTATCGTTTAATGCTGTAAAATCTCAGTTCAGCTGTCTTCTGCCTGCTGCTATGATAGCAATTATAGGTCCTATAATAGGAAAGATTATAATTTTAACATTCTTTCCAGAAAGGCAACTTTATGATCATTAAGTGACCATAATGGCTATTTAAGAGAAACATTGCTTTCATATGATCTCAAGTTGCTCAGTGTTTTTAAATGAAAAAGTGCATTTTTTTCTCTTGTTACATTCAGTTAATTGGGTCTCATATATATGTCAGTGTTTGAGATCAATGATAACATGGGTTCATTAATTTTGAAACTCACAGACTTTTGTGAAATATAAAACAATACTTTGATTTTTCTTTTACATTAATACAAATGTGTTTATGAGATAATTAATCCCTTGACCAAACAGAATTGTAATGCATCTAGTTACAGATTATTTTTTTAACCCATTCTTTCTATAGTATTTGTGGAATTCAACATCTGGAACGAGCAGGAAACAAGCTGACTCTCTTTGACTCCCTCTATTTCTGCATAGTGACATTTTCCACTGTAGGATTTGGGGATGTTACTCCCAAGATCTGGCCTTCCAAATTGCTGGTTGTAATTATGATCTGTGTTGCCCTTGTAGTATTACCAATACAGGTAAAATATTGTTTTCTTTATAATTTTTTTTTAAATAATAGCATTTTAATTTTGAATATTTTTAATGACTATACTTGTATTTTACATCATCATCTCAAAATCTTCATTTATATATAAAATAATTTCTTTGTTCTCTACTTACAGTAGAGTATTAGTATACTTCACTTAATATAATATAATATAGTATAATATAACTTTAACTTTGGGCTCCAGACTTGAACATTAGGCACTATCTAACAAAATGAAATTCAGTGGTGAAAAAAGTAAGGTTCTACATTTAGGCAAAAAAAAACAAATGCACAAGTACAGTATATGTGGTACCATGCTCAATAGTAGTAACTGTGAGAGGGATCTTGGAATCCTAGTGGACAACCAGTGGCGTAGGAGGCTAATGCCTACTAAGGCAGCATTTAACATCCAGCTGCCTGCAATTACTGCGAGTTCAATTCTCACCAGGCTCAAGGTCGACTCAGCCTTCCATCCTTTCTAAGGTGCGTAAAATGAGGACCCGGTTTGTGGGGGCAATAAGCTGACTTTGTATAAAATATACAAAAGTATGAAGGCTATTGCTTAACGCATTGTAAGCCACCCTGAGTCTCCAGAGAAGGGCGGCATATAAAAATAAATAAAAATAAAAATAAAAATGAGCCAGCAATGTGCTGCAGCTGGCAAAAAAGCCAACACAGTTCTAAGCTGCATAAACAGGAATAGAATCAAGACCATATGAAGTGTTAATACCACTTTATAATGCCTTGGTAAGACCATACTTGGAATACTGCATCCAGTTTTAGTCACCATGATGTAAAAAAGATGTTGAGATTCTAGAAAGAGCGTAGAGAAGAGCAACAAAGATGACTGGAGGCTACAAAATATAAAGAACGGTTGCTGGAATTCGGTATGTCTAGTTTAATGAAAGGGATGACATGATAGCAGTGTTCCAATATCTCAGGGGCTGCCACAAAGAAGAGGGAGTCAAGCTATTCTCCAAAGCACCTGAGGGCAGGACAAGATGCAATGGATGGAAACTAATCAAGGAGAGAAGCAATCTAGAACTAAGGAGAAATCTCCTGACAGTTAGAACAAATCAGTGGAACAACTTGCCTCCAGAAGTTGTGAATGTTCCAACACTAGAATTTTTTAAGAAGAGATAGCCATTTGTCTGAAATGGTATAGGGCTTCCCATCTAAGCAGGGGGATGGACTAGAAGACCTCCAAGGTCCCTTCCAACTCTAATATAATATAATATAATATAATATAATATAATATAATATAATATAATATAATATAATATAATATAATATAATATAATATAATATATATGAAAGTGTGTGGGAGTAAGAGGATTAACAATTTTGCTTTAGGAATAAATTGTAAACTTATATTTAATACTCAGATAACAAATTAGGAAAAAGCATGTTCTTTCCCACTTTAGCTCCTTCAATAAATATTAATTCCTTACACAAGCCTACAATATTATCCACTGTTTCTACAAGTATTTGTGCCTTTTAAATTTCTCCATCTATGTTATCTTTAGTAAACATTCTACTAAGCTACACTGGTTCATCTACATATGCTTTGCTGTTTTACTATTTAGAAATGAGTAACAATTGTTCTATTTCTCTTGTCAAAAATAGCTTCCTTGGTCAGTGATATATTAATTTTCAAATCCATATTCTTCCTTGCAAACTTTATCAGAAATCATTCAGATTCTAATCAACAATATCACATTATCTCCATGCAAAATTACATACACATGATAATGTTATCTAGTTTGGGTAAATGAAATGTTTGCAAGAAAACCACGACTTCCGATTGTACCAAGGACCCCTTGTTTCAACCCTGAGCTACAAATATTTTCCTCTATCGGTACATATATATTTACTTCTAATTTTATTAGAAGTAATTTTAATTTTAAACATTTTATCATTACACCAAATCCTTTTTTATTTCTATTTCCAGAACACCATCTATTTTTGTGGTGTTCAGTAATTTAATTCTTTTGGGTCTGTTTCATGCAGCTTCCTGAATATCTTGCATCTGCCTTCCATTCTAATGGCTCACCATCTAATAATCATTTATGGCTGTGATGTTCTTTTTTAAAAAAAAAACTTGATTTTTTTACTTTGATTTATTAATAATTAAAGAATTATTATGGAAATACAAGCCACGATTCCTTTTTTAGGGGTTGTCTTCTCTGACACTAAATCTTGACTCTCTCATCAACAAGGGAGTTAAGTCAAAGTGAGTGCACATACAAATTTACTACTTAAATTAATAAATTACAGCTAAAATCTTTACAGAAGAACCAAGAAAGCAAACATACTGCTGCCCACACTCAGCTAACTAGAAAATACAGTATGTGTGATATGGTAATACACATTAATATTCAAGTGTGTTTGACTGAAATGTGTACTGCTAGGTTATTCTTTGTTCACTTATTATTTATTCTGTATGTGAGATATTACTGTGAGCCATATTAAATAAAATCACAACAAACAAATATCTAGACCAGAGATGGGGAACAATGGCCCCTTTATGACTTGTGGACTTCAACTCCTAGAATTCCTGAGCTTTTAGGGCTAGGCTCAGTGGTGGGTTGCTTCCGGTTTGGTCCAGTTCTATAGAACCGGTACTAAAACCGGCGGGAGGCTCCGCCCACCCGCCACAATGTCATCATGGATGATCTGTGCAGAAGCGCAAGTGCGCGCTTCCGCTGCAAACCAGTAGTAAAGATAAATGGAACCCACCTCTGGCTAGGCTTCTAAAAACCCTAAATGCTGGCTCAGGAATTCCAGGAGTTGAAGTCCACAAGTCATAAAGGGGCCACTGTTCCTCACCATGCTCTAGACAGTTGGACTATATGGTTTTTTAGCATCTCCTTGTTGACTTCTTGAGGCCATACTTCATCTTGAAATTTATTTTATTGCAGTTTGAGCAACTGGCTTATTTGTGGATGGAAAGACAAAAATCAGGTGGAAATTATAGCCGACATAGAGCTCAGACAGAGAAACATGTTGTTTTGTGTGTCAGTTCTCTTAAGATTGACCTGCTTATGGATTTTCTAAATGAATTCTATGCTCATCCTAGACTCCAGGTAAGTCAAGCAGATCAGCATTTATCTCAATTCAGCCAGAAATATTCTCATTTTTAAACATTTTTAATACACATACGACTGAAATCTTAGGAGTATCATGGGTCAAAGACTTATATCTGTTAAATGTAAGTTATTCTAAAATTTAGAAAAGGGCTATAAAACATCCAGCACTTCTTTTTACTAGACTTATGTTGTTTCTTTAGAGCCAATTCTGAGCCTTTTCTAATGATTAATGAGATCTGTGTAGTAGCTACCAAAGCTGACATTTTCTGCTGTTGAACATAGATTCCTTTTCAGCGTGCGTAATGCTTAACATTTTTTGCCAGAGGAAGTGATTTAAACTCATCTCTCCATGAGGCTAAGCATTACAGGTTGATATCTGGCAGAGCAACTTTGGCATCAATATAATCATTATTGAAATAAATAGCAGGAACATTTTTCTTCTTTAGAAATGTTAAAAAATAAATTATCCTTCAACTATCCTTCTCTCAACTCTTAAGTTTTTCCAAATTTTAAATGGAAAATATCCATGAAATATAACCATGTAATATTTCTTTTAGTTCTTTTTGATTCTTACAACATGCATTTTTATAGGACTACTATGTGGTTATATTGTGTCCCACTGAGATGGATGTTCAGGTTCGAAGAGTGCTTCAAATTCCCATGTGGTCCCAAAGAGTCATCTACTTGCAAGGTTCAGCACTGAAGGATCAAGATCTCCTGAGAGCTAAGTAGGTACCAAACAATGGATAAGGATCTTAAAAGAATATATTGGTTACTTATGATTTTACCATAAAACTAATTCACTAAAAGACTCTTTTTTTCAAATATCCCAGAGAACATTTGTTACATGCTTTTAGATGTAAACTGCCCAGGGTCACAGAGGGAGATGGGCAGTCCTTAAATTTAACAGATAAATAAACAAATAATGCTAAACAGATATTTAATTAAAAACATTTCTTTGTGTGCTTCTTATCAGATGTGTTCTTCCTTCCAACTATTTTGGAAATTTACTTCTGAACAGAATTGATTGTCGTTCATATAAATCTGTCTCCAATGCTTCATATATTTTTATTAAAAGTTTACACTTTCTTTGAAACACCTTGGGGCAAGCATTCATTAAAGTTTCACTATGTTGTTTTCCTTAATCCCATTTTATGCACCAAGATTTTTTGTCATAACAAAGGAGAGTCTCAATATAAGCTAGTCATTCAGTATCTTTTTTCGATATGGACTCTGCCTTCCTGTCCATTCTCGGACAGTGCCAAATTTAAAATATTTTTTTTTTAAAAAAATAATCTTTATTTACATTTTCCATTAAAAAAACCCAAAAAATAATTTAAAATATTTGAGTCCCTGTGGGACCATGATATCTGGTATGGGCGGATTTGGTTCATAGATTTCTCATTTTACTTCATTTATCTGTTTTGTTTATATCCCTCGATTATTTTCATTAAAAAAAAATGGAGGCACAAACATATTTAATATTTTTCCTGCTCCTATTTTATTTATTTATTACATTTATATGCCACTCATCTCATAGTTTTTCCCCCACAACAGCAACCCTGTGAGGTGGTTTATGCTGATAGAGAACATGACTGGTGCAAAATCACCCAGCCAGCTTTCATGCCTAAGAAAGGGCTAGAACTCACTGGTTCCTGCTTTTTAACCTGGTAGACCAAATAGGCTCTTTTTGGCATTCATCTCTATTAACCGTGAAGTTATATTTTGATTTTAAAGAATTCTTAAAATCTATGTGAAAGACTTAATCCATGCAGATGGATTAAGCATTTCCATAATTTCATTTCCTTTTAATCTTCAATCATTTTTAGCTTTAACTACACCAAGGGTGTCAAACTCATGGCCCGCAGGCCAGATGGGTCACATGCTGGCCACCCCCACCGCTGGTTTAGCGAAGGTGAAAAAAGTCCCGATATATCACATGATCACGATGTGACGACATGAGTTTGACACCCCTGACCTATACTATTTGATTTTAACAACAGCCTGGCCACTGCTTTAATATTTATTAATGATTTTAAAAATAAATTATTGAATAATGAAGATAGGAACCCATTTGAAACAAAGCCAGCATTGCAATAACCATGTTAAGTATTATTTTATAATTTGTATCACTTAATTCTTATGACTTCCAAGATTTCCAAGTTTAGGAGCTGCAAAATTTCCTGTGGTGCAATCTTCTATATTTTACTCTGAAGTAATCTTCAGCGAAACTTACTCCTAGATATATAGTTATGGGATTGCAGCTGCTTGAGTATATGGGAGTAATACATAATCATTTTGCATAATTAGTTCTTATAAAATAGATGTTTGTTTTCCTATTAAGAATGGATATTTATTTATTTATGAAACTTATTTGATTCCCAACTCCCAATGATTCTTGATTGTTTTTAAAAATGGTGTAGAAAAGAGCCTTGGTGGTGCAGCGGACTAAGTACTGTTAAGTGCTAGCACTTAGCTGCCAGCTGCCTGCAATTAGTGCGAGTTCAAATCTCACCAGGCTCAAGCTTGACTCAGCCTTCCATCCTTTCGAGGTAGGTAAATTGAGGATGCAGATTGTGGGGGCAATAAACCAGCTTTGTATAGAACAACACCACTTAGGGGGGCCAAAAGTCCTAATAAGCAGGTATATACATAAAAGTATGCAGGCTATTACTATAATGCACTGTAAGCCGCCATGAGTCTATGGAGAAGAGAGGCATATAAATTGGATTAATAATAAATAATAAAATAATAATAATACAGGAATACAAATTTTCAAAAGAAATAATACAGGTAGTCCTAAATTTACAACCATTTATTTAGTGACCATTTGAAGTTACAATGACACTGAAAAATGTGATTTATGGCTGTTTTTCACACTTACTACTGTTGTAATCCGCATGATCACATGATCTAAATTTGAGCTCATGACAACTAGCATGTATTTTTGATAATTGCACTGTTTTGGGATCATGTCATCACCATGTGTGATTTTTCCCAGCTGACTTCCAACAAGCAATGGCGGAAGCCAGATTCATTAATAACCACATGATTTACTTAACAACTTCAGTAATTCACTTAACTGTGATAAAAAAAATCATAAAATGTAGCAAAGCACATTTAACTGCTTTGCTTAGCAATGGAAATTGTGGGCTGAATTGTGGTTGCAAGTCAAGGACTACCTGTATTATATGCCATTTAATGAATAAATCATTAAATAAGAAATAAAAAAAATTCAAAACATTTCCAATTTTAAATGTAAATTAGGGTATCTGTCCATGCCTGTTTATTAGTGATTGCAATAATAATTTATTTTCAATCACTAATAAACATGCATGGATTGATACCCTATTTTGCTAAAAAGAATCTTGTGATTTTCTCTGAGTTAGGTAGTAAATGTGAATTTTTATAAAACTGTCATTTAAACATACCTGCAGTATTATTTAGCCTTAGTAAATTCAAAGCAAAGCAACCATTAAAATGTATATTTCTCCTTACAAATTATGTAATTGAATGTACTTTTATCATTTTTAAACACTATAGGAAGCAGTTTAAAAGACCATTTTTAAGAAACACAGCATAAATGTAGGAATTTAATAGACCATATTGTAAGAAATGTAGTAGTAGTTGCTAAGCAGCAGTGAGCTTCTCTCTTTTTATAATGAGCATCTTATAATCACATTCTCTAATAATCTTTCTAGTAAATGAAGTGTTTAGTATGTTTTGGCTATACTAACTTAAAAAATAAAACACTGAGTTTTTTTGTTCCTCAGCATCTCGGTTTATATACTCTTCTTTTTTAACCCCTTTGAAAAACAAGGTATATAAGGGACTCAAGTTCATCTTTTGTTAAAATAACACCATGATAATTTTAAATCATAAAATTTTCTTTTTGTCTAGTAAAGGAGGTAATTTCGTGTTTGATAATTCCATAGAAAAGAGCAATAAAAAGGCAGAGAGCTGCTTCAGATTCAACATAATTGAGCTGGAGGAAATGCTGTTAACTTTGCCGCCACAGGTTATGATGATTTTTTGCTTTATATTTTAATGAGGGGATAACTGGTGGATGAAACAAGGTAGGATAACCCCGCAGTCTTGAAGATTTGCAAAATTACCTGTCCCTGAGGGTATCTGCCTGTGATATGTTCCACATCCTCTCTATTAAACAGTCTTATCTGGGGGACCTAGGATACATGTCTTTTCGATAGCAGTGCCTGCACAATGGCCTGCCTTGAGATTGGAGGCATCTTCTTAGCCTTTTGGAAAGCTATGAAGACTTGGCTCATCCTCTAGTTGCTGAGCTGGCATTGGGGTTGAACCCAGCATACGTGTATTTTGAGATTGGATTATTATGGCTCCTTGGCAAGAGTGTGATAGTTGTTTTTTTAAAAAATGGATGAACTTTTTAAAAATATATTTGTAGTGATTTTTTTGGTTGTTAGCTAGCCAGGGTTAATATAATAGAATTCTTTATTGGCCAAGTGTGATTGGACACACAAGGAATTTGTCTTGGTGCATACACTCTCGGAGTACATAAAAGAAAAGATACATTCGTCAAGAATCATAAGGTACAACGCTTAATGATAGTAATAGGGAAACAGACAATGTAAATCTTAAGGATACCAGCAACAAGGTTACAGTCATACAATCATAAGCGGGAGGAGATGGGTGATAGGAATGATGAGAAGATTAATAGTAATGCAGACTTAGTAACTAGTTTTACAGTGCTGAGGGAATTATTTGTTTAGCAAAGAGATGGCATTCAGGAAAAAACTGTTCTTGTGTCTAGTTGTTTTGGTGTGCAGTGCTCTATAGTGTCATTTTGAGGGCAGGAGTTGAAACAGTTTATGTCCAGGATGTGAGGGGTCTGTAAATATTTTCACAGCCCTCTTTTTGACTCATGCAGTATACAGGTCCTTAATGAAAGGCAGGTTGGTAGCAATTGTTTTTTCTGCAGTTTTAATGATCCATTAAAGTTTGTGCCTGTCTTTTTGGGTTGAGGAACCAAACCAGACAGTTATAGAGGTGCAGATGACAGACTCAATAATTCCTCTGTAGAACTGTATCAGCAGCTCTTTGGGCAGTTTGAGCTTTCTGAGTTGGCGCAGAAAGAACATTCTTTGTTGTGCTTTTTTGATGACGTTTTTGATGTTGGGTGTCCATTTTAGGTCGTGAGATATGGTAGAATCTAGAAATTTGAAGGTCTCTACTGTTGATACTGTGTTGTCTACTGTGTGTGAGATGGTTGGCATATAAATCTTATGAAGCTTGGATGTACCTTTTTGTACATCCAAGTTAGTAAGTTACTAACTTACTGTAGTGCCATAGAAACCACTTTTAAAAGCTTTTAGAAATGAGACTGACATATGAAAGATTATCAGAAGCTTTACTGAAATTGAGAGTTTATATTCACAGCATTTCTTTTGTCCACTAAAGAAATAACCTTGTCAAAGAAAGAAATAAGGTCTGTCTCATGCTCTATATTTTTGATGAAACCATGTTGACTTTTAGCAATGACTACATTGTCTTCAAGATGGTTATAAGTGGCCTGCTTTATTATCTGCTCTAACATCTTTCCAGGTATTGATGTGAGCCTCATTGGTCTATAATTCCTGGGATTGTTTCTCTTGAGTACACTTTAAAAAATATGTCCCTTTGCTTCTCTTCAGTTCTCCAGAATTACTCAAAGATTATTGAAAGAAGTCTTTAGCTGGGTTGGCTCACTTCTGACTCAAAATAGACAAATCTTAACAGATGATCACAAGAAGACAGATAACCACAATTTCTACTTCTGTTTTTACATTCAAAGGATATAAAATCTTGAATAGCATACACTGGGATTAAATATAATAAAGGAAGGTACAATTCAGTAAGGATGTCTTTAAATTCCCTAGAAAAATATCCTAGAATATTAAAGAAATGAGGCAGAGATGACTATTGTGAAAACATACCTTAAGACCAGGAAACGGAAGCTGTGAGAAAGAAGCTAATACTGACTTGTTCCTAATTCATTAAGAGTATAAGATGGTAGGCAGGAAAAACTCAGCCTTTCAAGATTCTGTTCAAATTGATCAATATCAATAAAATGTAGTCTTCACCTGGCTTACCTTGAGGGGTTGACAACATCTCCTAAGTTTTTTTCCTCTTTGATATTGTTTGAAATTGCACTATTCTTAACTTCATTTTAAGAAATCCCAGCTGGTTACAGCAGCATGTTTGGCTTTAAGTGTTTCTTCCTGTGATGTTTTCTTTATTTTATTTTATTCAAATTGTTCTTTCTGTTAGCCATGGTTTATTTTTTACTAGGTCTTTTGTTAAATTTTTTTTAACAACATGGTTACTTGCACCAAAAGTTCTTTCAGATTTAATATCTTCAGTCAGCTCTTCTTATTAGTAAGGACCAAATCCAAGATAGCAGATGCTCTGTTTACTTAACAGAGTCTGTTTGAAGGAGAAAATTATTACCAATACAATAAAATATTCTGACTTGTTTATGGCAAAATTAGTCTCCCAATAAATGACAGGGTAGTTGAAGTATCCCCATCACACCTGTTTTGGGTTTTTTTTGAGGATTCCTTTATCTGTTTTAATTTGATTTATTTGGTGGTCTGTAGTAAATTCTTAACAAGTGAGTTCTTCTGTTACATCATCCTTTTATCTTAACCTAAGTGGTTTCCACATCAGATCAGTGAACTTCTGTTCATAGAGGTTAATATATAAATCTATGACAAATTTTCATGTGTTGCCCTTTACTTTGAAGCTAGCTGTACCCATTAAAAATTTATTCCACTGCTGGAACTCATCCTACTATGTTTCTATAATCCCTATTATGTTATACTTGTCTTGATGCCATGATCCATCTGATTTTGCCTGTTTTGTGTGCAGTATATAGCAACATTTAAGATAATGGGTTAGACTTCCTATGTTCAGTCCCCTTTTTATTTAATGCCTTTATTTCCTTTATTTTTTGGTTAAACTAGTAATTTCCAGAACCCTTTGCCTTACTCCATTATTCAGTCCATTACTTGCCAATTGTCCTGAAACTCCTACCCCTTGTACTATAGTTTAAATAAATAAAAAGCATCTGAATTTCTGTAATGGCCCTAAATATAGTTCTGAGTAAAGAACAGAACACAGTGAGAAGGCTGGTAAATGTGCTTTCTATAATTCTTCATTGAAACAACCAGAGTGGCTCCAAGACAGCTCATGTACCAAGTTTATTTTTATTTATTTATTTTATTTTTATTTGATTTATATGCCGCCCTTCTCCGGAGACTCAGGGCGGCTTACAGTGCGTTAAGCAATAGCCTTCATACTTTTGTATATTTAGACAAAGTCAGCTTATTCCCCCCACAAACTGGGTCCTCAATTTACCTACCTTAGAAAGGATGGAAGGCTGAGTCAACCTTGAACCTGGCGAGATTTGATCTTACTTTAATTGCAGACAGCTAGTGTTAAATTACAGTGCTTCTGTCTGTTGAGCTAAACCAGGCTCCTGGTTCAAGTGATAATAAATAATTTTACAGTTTTTTGTAATGTAGAATTAAGTATTTGTAAATCAATTTAAATCTGGTTCATGTATCTGTTGTTAAGGTATAATATATACAGTAAGTTGCCATGAGGGAGGGAGGGAAGGAAGGAAGGTAGGTGGGTAGGTAGGTTGGTTTGTTCATGGATTTGTCCCAAATCAACAATATTAACAAATCATTTCTGTTCAATGGAACAAGCATTGTATACTATAACTTTTTTCAAAAAGTGACTTTACACATATTTCTTATGTGTCACTGCATATGAATGCAAATCTTGTTTTCATGTCTCAAAATCTGGAATGCTGTTACATACAGGTGAAACTCTAAAAATTAGAATATCATGCAAAAGTTCATTTATTTCAGTAATGCAACTTAAAAAGTGAAACTAATATATGACATAGACTCATTACATGCAAAGTGAGATAGTTCAAGACTTGATTTGTCATAATTTTGATGATTATGGCTTACAGCTCATGAAAACCCCAAATTCACAATCTCAGAAAATTAGAATATTGTGAAAAGGTTCAATATTCTAGGGTCAAAGTGTACCATTCTAATCAGCTAATTAAGCCATAACACCTGGAAAGGGTTTCTGAGCCTTTAAATGGTCTCTCAGTCTGGTTCAGTAACAATCACAATCATGGGAAAGACTGCTGACCTGATAGTTGTGCAGAAAACCATCATTGACACCCTCTGTAAGGAGGGAAAACCTCAAAAGGTAATTGCAAAAGAAGTTGGATGTTCCAAAGTGCTGTATCAAAGCACATTAATAGAAAGTTATGTGGAAGGGAAAAGTGTGGAAGAAAAAGGTGCACAAGCAGCAGGGATGATCGCAGCCTGGAGAGGATTGTCAGGAAAAGGCCAATCAAAAGTGTTGGGGACTTTCACAAGGAGTGGACAGGGGCTGGAGTCAGTGCATCAAGAGCCACCACACACAGACGGATCCTGGACATGGGCTTCAAATGTCGTATTCCTCGTCAAGCCACTACTGAACAACAAACAATATCAGAAGTGTCTTACCTGGGCTAAAGAAAAAAAGAACTGGTCTGTTGCTCAGTGGTCCAAAATCCACTTTTCTGATGAAAGCAACTTTTGCATCTCATTTGGAAACCAAGGACCCAGAGTCTGGAGGAAGAACGGAGAGGCACACACTGCAAGATGCTTGAAGTCCAGTGTGAAGTTTCCACAGTCTGTGTTGATTTGGGGAGCTATGTCATATGTTGGTGTTGGTCCACTGTGCTTCATTAAGTCCAGGGTCAACGCAGCCGTTTACCAGGAGATTTTGGAGCACTTCATGCTTCCTTCCGCAGATGAGCTTTATGGGGATGCTAACTTCATTTTCCAGCAGGACTTGGCACCTGCCCACACTGCCAAAAGTACCAAAACTTGGTTCAGTGACCATGGGATTACTGTGCTTGATTGGCCAGCAAACTCACCTGACCTGAACCCCATAGGGAATCTATGGGGCATTGCCAAGAGAAAAATGAGAGACATGAGACCGAACAACGCAGAAGAGCTGAAGACCACTATTGAAGCATCTAGTCTTCCATAACACCTCAGCAGTGCCACAGGCTGATAGCATCCATGCTACACCGCATTGAGGCAGTAATTGATGCAAAAGGGGCCCAAACCAAGTACTTAGTACATATGCATGCTTATATCTTTCAGAGGTCCGATATTGTTCTATGTACAATCCTTGTTTTATTGATTTCATGTAATATTCTAATTTTCTGAGATTGTGAATTTGGGGTTTTCATGAGCTGTAAGCCATAATCATCAAAATTATGACAAATCAAGTCTTGAACTATCTCGCTTTGCATGTAATGAGTCTATCTCAGATATTAGTTTCACCTTTTAAGTTGCATTACTGAAATAAATGAACTTTTGCACGATATTCTAATTTTTCAAGTTTCACCTGTACATTACAAACTTAGTTGATGGAATCCACATTGTGATATGCAGAATAGGTGAGTTTAAAATTGATATATTCTGGTTGACAAAAATACCATTGCAGGGAATGGCCCCAATTTTGCTTCCTTTTTTTTTTTTTTAGTTGATGCACATCATATCACATGGTCTAATATAGGAATTTTGCTCTGATCTAGAATGAGAAAAATACAGCTGTATAATTTCTGTTTAAATTTGATGCCTTATTTTTATATTTATGTAATGTATTTTTAAAAGAAGTATATATTTTGTTTAATATGATTTACTTTCTCTTTAAAAAGTGAAAAAAAAAAAGATTTTAATTTGGCCTAAAGTTTACATTTAAAGCAAGCACTTATTTAAACTATCTTTAGAAGTTTCCTGGGTATGTTAAAAGCAGTTTCCTAATTTTTCCCCCTAAACCTTCTGATTTTTAGAATGGATAATGCGGAGGCCTGTTTTATTTTAAGCAGCCGTTGCGAAGTGGACAGAACTGCAGCGGTAGGTTCCAAATATATCTATATCTGCATTTACAGATTTGTTTTATATGTGTATTTTTATCTTTTTATGGTTAAGTTAATTGGTCAGAAATAAAAGAGGTATGTGGTTGCTATGAATGGACATTGATTAGACAGCATATAATCAATGTAGAGTTTTGTGGGGAGTTTTGAACTGGTATGTTTATATATTCTGTTGAGTCTTCTATATATATATAAAGACATATATTATTAAAATGTATATTAAGTCCTCTTAAAATATGATAAATGAACCTATTTTAGTATCGTGACTTCATACAGTCAATTTTACAATAAAATGATTAGAATAGTAATTGCTCTCTTATAAGCAGACTATTTTTAAAACTAGACTTCCGAGTTTAATACCCTCATATTGTGAAACAATTCCATCAAAGGCAGTAGAATAGCTAAATCACTCAAGGAAGATCCAAGTAATAGTCATTACTTATCCTTATTCTAAGTTAGCTTTCTTTTCCTCTTCCTCTTTTTTTTAATCTTCAGGAAATATTTTACATATTGTTTTATCTGTTCAGTCACATATTGCAGAAAAAATTGAATCATATAGTTTATTATATATATATATATATATATATAATTAAATACAATCAGGAAGCTGTGAGTTCAATTCTAGGTAAAGAAAGAGGGGCGGGGGAGAGAGGGAACACTATATAAGAGAACACCTTATATAGATCAGATTTAATATATATTCTGACCTGAATGACAACACGGTCTAGTGTTTTCTGTAGTATGAATAAATATTAATAAAAATATTTAAGAAGTTTCTTAGGCTTGTCCTACCATTATTCTAAGTGAGAAGCCCTTAATAAATTTCCAGAGGATCCTAGATTTCTTTAACACAGTTTAACATAGTTTATTCAAGCTATATTTACAGTATGTTTTTGAAAGCCATGTTTCATTTCAACCTGGGAATTCTGGATGTTCTGCTTGCTTACCACATTTCACATTCTGCTGGTTAGTTTAGGTTTTCAGATTCATCTATCTCAGGGTTTCTGGCAACATGGTTGCTTGGTAGGAAATATTTGCTCTTCTAATTCCTTGCATATTCCAAATTGTGTCTAATGTTCAGAATGTGGGAAGAATGAATGACTGGTTCTTATTTTGCTTATCCTGATATGTAATGTTGACAACCTTACCTACATTATACATACAGAGAGAGAAAAAAAGCAAGACATTAAAAATACCTTGCCATTCTTTCTGCAAGATTGAAGCCATTATACTGAAATTAAAAACAATGTTTAATTTGTTGGGCACCGTGGCTACCACATTCCTTTTTAATCATCTAAGTGCTATTTTGGGAGCAGTCTTTAGAAAACCCTCTAGACTTTCTGATCAGAATCAGATAGAGAAAAGAACTGGGATGGATTTCACAATTCTGCTTTACTTGAATTTCATACATTAGGAGTACATGTAGGAGTACCAGGCCTATGTTCTTGTCCATTGTATCCACAGTAACATATGTATGATTTATGTGCCAGTGGTAATTGCTGTAGGAGTTGGGTAATTTTACATAGGAAGGAAGACTGGCTTATACCACATTTGTAAAAATAAAGATTATAAGACCAGATTTTGCTGTATCACTGGAGCCAAATATCATTTTTGTATCTTTTTTTCCCCCCTATAACCAGTGCCTATGGGGAAGGGCCTTGTCGTGGCGGCACTGCTTGTACTAACGCTTCCCCCTTTTTATGGTATTATATTTAGTATATTTATATATTAATCAAATTTATATAGTCACCCATATCACCAGAGGCAACTTTATGAGGTGCACAACAATGTTGCAAAATATGTCACTTCTGCACTTCAGTCCGGAAAATGCAACTTCAGCTAAATTGCTGGTCATAAATTATATCTTTCTCCCCTAGCTTTCTTTTCATTCTTCTGAGTCTCACTTGATTGCAAAATAAACCAAAAGGAAAAGATGTGGTTGCATAAAACTCTATGCTGATTGAAACTTATTTATTTCCACTATTAGGAAAGAAATAAAAATATTAGTGGTAAAATGACACTATATGGATGTAATAGCACTGATAACTGAGACAAAGCATAAGGCTCACAGTAGATTTATCATCAAATTACTGTGATTTGCTTTCTAATCTATCAAAGCCCTGTATCTTTCATCAACTGCACTGTTGTTTAACTGCTGCTTTTAGCTGTTTTTCCATTTGATTGCTATTAGTTTTATATCTATCATTTTTTGCTTTTATTACTTTATCATAATCTATCCTGACAGTTTTATTTAAGGGGAGCATGAACATTCATGTTTTAAAGAACTCATTTAGTTCTCCACAATAACATGTCTAAATTCTCAGTGTTTTTCCTACATCAGGAAGCTGGGTATTAGAATTTAGGCTATATGAAAACAGTGGCAGTGGCAATAATGATGATGTTAATGATTTATACAAAATAACAAAGCTGTATTTATATAATATGCATTCTGCTGATCAGAAACACAGAGAGAACTAGGTAGAAATTTTGCAGATACACATGACTATGATTTCAAAGAGAATAGATGTATTTCCAGTTTATTTCCAAATTATGTATAGTGAGAATTATTATCGTATCATAAAAAGTAAATCAAATAATTTGCAAAGAGGTAACTATTAATCATTTAGAGGAGAAAGAGAGAGAATTGTGAAATCTTAAACGCTAATTTTATTATTGCACATATTTTCATGGATCATCTAATCATCACCTGATGAATAAATGCCTATGAGAGAGATTTTATAACTGATAGTTTGGGATGGTTGATGAGATTTGGGATTGCTCTATTTTTACAACAACACATTTTTGTTTCCTGAAAAGAGAAATCATCATTTCATTTAGGACTAAGTATCCGCAACCTCCTTCCCCTCCCAAAAGCAACAACATCAGTAATAATTCATTGATTAACTTGACTGAAATAAGGCCATCTTCTTTGTAACATTTTTAAACTTCCCTTTAAAACAGAATTATTCAAAATGCATCAAGAGCATAAATAAAACACAGGATTGGTTTGTCCTTATTTTTAAAGATCTTTTCCTCTCCCAAACTATTTTAGTTCCAGGATTTTATTTACAATATACTTTTGTACGACAGATATTAACAAATGAATAAAAAACACAGAGAATTGAAAATTAGCTAAATAGGAATCTTAGATATTACCCAATCAAGATTGTTTTATAAAAGCAAAGTTTAATGTGTAGTTTTATATCATGTAATACTGTTTTAAATTTAAAATAAATTAAAGTTATTGGGATAGCTGTTTTCTAGCCAATCAAATTGTTGGTCCATGTAGGCTATTGCAGACTATCTGCAGATTTTCAAGATTTCAGGAGAAATACTGGATATTAATCCAATAAAAGTCTGTGTGACTGTAAGTGTAATACTTTTTTTCCTGAACATTCAGAAATTAGGTCAGCTCTGTATTGTCAGCGGTGAACCATAAATTTGTCCAGGCAAGTTGTCTGGAAAGAATTCCCTCTTAAATCAATTAGAATAAAATGACGTTAGTGTCTACTTTCACAGGAGTCTGTCCATATAAGCTGTAATTAGATAGAGAACACACTTTGATTTTTTAGCAACTGTACTTTAGCTTGATGTATTTATCATAATCTTCAGGCTATTAGGCAAAAAGTATAAAGTAGGGAAGTAAGATTAGTAAGATCCAGGGACTTATGCTTCGAACAATAAAAATGGTATAGAAGTAATTCAGACCCAACATAACACTACATTGGTAGTAAGTATCTCATTGTAGATCAGTTGCTCTCAATATTAGGTGAGAAGGACAACAAGAAATGCTCTGGAGAAGTTAAAAGTCAGCTGTCACAAAGACTGGTCAATGTACAATTTCAAGCATCATTTATTGAAGCTCAGCAAGGAAATTACAATATAAAGCCCACCTGCTAAAACTGTTTTGAAAACATTCCCCTCTGATTGTTTATTATTCTTTAGCATTCTCAGCTGAGAACAGAAATCTACCAATCAATTGAATTCATGCCTGAAGAGTTCAAAAACCTGAAATTTAGCCATGCTATGCTGCTTTTAATTCTAAGGCAAAATACTTCATCTTACTTCTGTTGGAATAATGCCTTTAATTTAGAAATATTAATTGTCCTTAACTTTTCAAATGATTTTTTTCTTTCTTTATCAGACCATAGAAGCCTTTCTTATCTGCTGACATCACACAATATAAATGAATTATACTATTCTCTTTCTCTCTTTTCTTACCCAAGCAACTTTATGACTAGACAATCCATTTCATTTCCTAGCATCATTAGTTTCTGTAAATTATTCTGTCTTGTATTTTTTAGAAGACAATTAAAAATATAAAAAGACTGATATAGAGCTCAAAAGAACAATGTTGTAGAATTTAGAAGCATTTTGAAAAGGAACATTTTAATGTGCTGAAATTTTGTGATTTTCTAATAGAACTTTTCAGTCAAGCTCTTTATGTTTGCTAAGAGCAACTGGTTGTAAAGTACTGAAATGAAAGTGAAGATCTTAAAAAAAAATAAAATAAAATGAATTAATTGATCTATTATTCTGTTGATAATTCTTCCAACAATTTCCATTTGTGTATATTTGCATCTGTGAAAATTTTCTGTTAAAACTGTTTTGATTCCAAATACTTAACAATCTGCTTTCCTTATGCATGGATATGTAAATCTCCCTCTCCCTCTCCCTCCCTCCCTCCTTCTCTCCCTCCCTCTCTCCCCCAAACAATAATCTTTTCCTCAGGTCAACTGCTTAATTATACCTATTCATTCTTCTGAGCCTTGTTTATGTAAATTTGTAGTAACTAGTTGTTAAGTTCTTAGGGTCAATGATATAAGGCTTTAAGCATTCTGAATGAGTAGCAGAAAAAAATTCTCTTCCTTTTTGTCCAGAAAAATTATCTATGCTAGAGATGCATTTCCTCGAATTATAATCATTAGCAAACTTTCCACGAAGGAATGTTTCCTCGCACATGAAAAAATATTCTGAGGTTTTCAAATGGATAGGGTAGGGTAGGATAGAGTAGGATGGGATGGGATGGGATGGGATGGAATAGGATAATAGAGTTTGGGAACAAGCCTTTGATTTCTCACTTTCATTGGATGTAACAATACTGTTTATTATATGGCAGTATATAGAAATTGCAGAAAATTATTGGCCAGATGCCTGCTGCATATATGGTTTTGTCATTGCTATTGGGATTCTTATTTTTATGAAAACTGTTTAACTAGTAATGCAGTCCAATTTCTCTTCAAAGAAGATGTCATAATAAAACAGGTAATATTTTGAGATAGTCTCAGAGGTACTTTTTTCAAGAGGCAACTGGACTTTCTGCTTTTTCTTTGAAGATATTTTGCTTATCATCAGAACTGAAGAAGCTTCTTGGATGAGAAGCAAAACGTCTTCAAAAAAACCCCAGAAAGCCCAGTTTCTTCTTGAAAAAATCACTTTTGGGACAACCATGACCTGTATGACTGAGAATCTCCATAGACATTGTGATATAGTGTAGTCTTATGCAATGGGATCTACAAGCCAGTGGCTCCCAGTTCAAATCTAAAAGTGCCCATGTAGAGATGATAATGTTCAAAAATGCATTATATAAGTTAAATAGAGATTTTAAAAAGAATATTTGCATTGGTAAGATATCCTGTTTTGAAATTGCTTTGGAAACATTCATGATCTACCTGAGCTCCAGAAGCTCAGATTGTAAGTCACATTAAAGTCATTTAAGGGAAAATCTGGTCTGAATCATTTTGTGTTATTTTTAACAGCAATATTTACTTATGAATTCTGCTATAATTGGCACAAAACTATGGGATATTCTTATGTTTGAAAAATAGTTTAAAGTATAGAAACTAGAAGCTAAAAGACTTGTTTCTTGCAAAGCATGTGTCAAATAAAGGGTTTTGTTTTGTTTTGTTTTTTGCTTTTTTAATAGCACATTGTCAGCTATACATGAGCATTTATATTCATTAATATAGTCAATTTTGTATTTTTGTCTTAAACATTCTGATGTGCTGTCTTGTATTTTATTCTAGGACCATCAAACCATTTTAAGAGCTTGGGCAGTTAAAGATTTTGCTCCAAATTGTCCATTGTATGTTCAGATACTGAAGCCTGAAAATAAGTTTCATATTAAATTTGCAGGTAAGTCTGATAGCTTATTGATTCTTGTTGAGATGTAGAATTGGATAATTCTTTCTGTTCTCATCAATGCCATTTAATGTTTTCTGCAATAAGAATGGTGTGGGCAACATTCAGGCCCATTGTGGCCCACAAGACTTAATTTATTCCCCAGCATTCATAGATCACTCTACTCAAACTCAGTAAAACAAACAAACAAACAAACTCACTGAATTTTAATTCAAAGTTACCCTTAAACCCTTAAGGCCCCACAAATGGCCCGAAACTGATTATTAGAATCAGTAATTTCTATTAGCTGAAATCCTGGTTCATTTGAAGATACTGCAAAAAGAGGACACCTATCAGAAATAAAGAAGGCCACCAGCAGAACCCTAACCTAGCCAGATACCAGTGCAAAGTTAGGTCAGGCAGAAGATGTTTTTTAATCACTTCTAACTCAGAAAATCCAGGGAGAGCTCCAAAGAAACATCTTCCCCTTTCTGTGCTGCAGGAAGCTTGAATTCATCACAAAACAATCAACCTACCAAATGTCAGCTGTGGGCTTTGCCATTTTAGGTTTTTAGAACAAAGTTGCAGGTAACCATTATCACATTTGTTTGGAAAATGCAGTTTAGACAGGTAGCCCCGCCATCTAGCCCCACTGCCTGGAACGGGTCAAAAATGGGGCACACAGAGGTCGAAAATGGGGCGCAAGAAGTGGAGCTAGGCAGCAGCGGTGATGGACAGTGGCAATTCCTGCAGCTTGGAACAGCTGATAGACAGTATTCTGGTAGGCAGATCCAACCACCAATCAGCTGCTCGTGCTAAATCAGGCTGTGCTGAAGCTGACCAGGCTGTTTGCTGTTTGTTGCAAGGAGGCAAATTGCTGGGAGGCAGAGGCCAAAGGGTGGGGACCGGTGGGTGGGTGGTGCTTCGGCAACATTTGCTGTATAAGATGCACAGCCATTTCTACCCACTTTTTTGGGGGAAGTGCATCTTATACACCAAAAAATACGGTAAATGGACTCCACGATTCCATAGAGCCTGATGGCAAACCAAGTTTGAATGGCCTTCTAAGAAGAGTTTGGGCCAATCTAATTTTAGGTGGAATGATGCAAATACTTGACTTGGATTTTTTTTCCCCCATTCATTCAATTTGTCCCATTGTGTTTAGAGCAACACACACATATGCACATCAAAAAAAAGACTTCAAACAGGCTCACTTAATTTCTTACCTCAATACTTGGGAACAGGAGGAAAGCCAAGTTATTAATGCAGCACAAAAGCCATAATGATCAGAAAAAATCTGGTATTTGGTGCTGCACAGAGCAGATAAAGCAAAAGACACATTTCCTGGTTCACATCAAATGGCATTATTTAATCAAGGGGTCTAAAACCATGCCAAGTTTGTCTGAACATGTGGGACAAGCAGAAATAATTGAAGACAGGAAATTCTGCAAATAATTCAGCCCTGTGCCATGAAAGGTTTTGTATATGGCAAGCAGCCCCTTGAATTGCACCCAGAAAGCTATTGATAATGTAGTCAGCACAGTAGAGCAGTGCTCATTATCCTGAGAAAGAGTCTTAACAAGAACATTGGGTCGACCAGAGGTCGAAGTATATAACTGATTATCATCAGTGTATGGATGATATCTGATCCTGTAGTGTTGGATGATGTCACTGGATACACAACCTTTTTAAGATCAGATGGGACCACCTGCTCTTGGAGAATGAATTTGCAACTGCCTGAACAATGTGAATCACACATTGTTTCTTTGAAAGTCTTGACTGAACAGGAGGTTCATGCCTGAAATAAAACCAAGTTCCACCAACAAGAAATTCAGTGATAAATTTGGATGTAGACCATGCCAGTTAGAATGCAGATAGGTGCTCACATAATTAATCATTTGAGCAAAGCAAGGAAATGCATGTTTTGTAGTGGGAAAAAAATTAGGCTATAAACAAATGACTTCCCACTTGTACAGAAACATTTTTTATTCATTTAGTATGAAAACACCTAACTGTATAATACCATGATATAGTCCGTGCAAAATTTATGATTTAATGTAAGCCTTCCAAAGAACTCTATTGATAATTAACAAATTTATGATACTGATTTTATGATTAATATTACTAGAATATTTAGAAAAAAATTGATGAATCATCAATAGACTTACAAAATAACTTTGATTTCTCCAAGCACAGTTTGAAAACTATTTTTCCTTCATATTCCATATAGTTTTCTTTTTTCCATTAGAAATCCCTAAGTGTTTTCTTTGTTATCCTGGTAGGGTTGACATTTAATTTTTATTTTCTGCACCTGATCCCATCTGTGAAGTCTTTTGCATACTGAATAATAAATATTAATGTTCTGTTATTTACTCAAGTTAAACAAAAGTGAAGTAGCTTTGTATGTGCCATATACAGCTGGAATGCATTTTCTACAATATTTGTCTCTAAGGAAAATATTTTGTTGAGTTGAAACTCCTCTGCATGTATCAGATTGTAGTCCTGCAAGCCATTTTTATGAACAAATAAAGGGGGAAGTTTAGCTTTTTTCCAAGAACACGGGGCACCAGTTTCATAATAACCTGTGCTCAAAACCTATCTAACACCCACCGTGTTTAATTAAAAGATTTCAAAATGGAATATAAGTGAAAGAATATACATCAATAAAATGATTGGACATTGGTTTTCTTGTGCTTGTATCTTAGATACCTCTAAACGTCAAGAAAGGTATAATAACTTACAATGGTAAAACATACAAAACATATAGTGGCATATATTTTTAGATTTTTCTACTCAACAAGACCACTGGAAGACCCACTAACTGAGACAGAAGACCAGGCAATATTACTAACTGCTGCTACTTTTACTACTGTGTTCTACCACGTACCATATGAGCAAGCCTCTGCAATGTCCAGAGGGTTGGCCAGCCAACCCTTTATCTAACTTTGGGACACTTGAAAGTGGGAAGTTAGAATTGACAATAGTGGGGGTGGATAACTTGCACGATTACTCATTACATAATCATCATCTTAGTTGACCAGCCCTGCCTTTTTCTCTCTAAGGGGTCTCTGAGCTTGGTTGTTTCCTTGCAAACATTTCCTTACCCAAACTATGTAACACCATCAGTGCTAGTAAGAAGTGGGGTTTGCTCTCAGTTTATATTCTAGTGGCTTGCCCTGTCAGTGTTGATGGGGCTGATCTTTGTATTTCTTTGGTTCAGCTCCTTACTGTTAACTTGTTTGGCAGTTCTTTGATTCGGGTATTGTTTACTCGATTTTTGGTCTGATGTTAATCTTGATCGAGTAAAAGATACAAATATTCTCCTTATTTTTTTCTCTAACTAAAGCAATATCCTATGTTGAGAGCCCATAGACTGCAAAAAATACAGAGCTAAAATGAGCTGTGATTAAGAGACCTTTTGTAATAAGGATTTAACTTTGAAGGTGGGTGATCAGCCCAGCTCAGAGGTGGGTTTCAGCAGGTTCTGACCAGTTCTGGTGAACTGGTAGTGGAAATTTCGAGTAGTTTGGAGAACCGGTAGTAAAAATTCTGACTGGCCTTGCCCTCATCTATTCTCTGCCTCCCAAGTCCCAGCTGATCAGAAGGAAATGGGGATTTTACAGTAACCTTCCCCTGCCATGCCTACCAAGCCATGCCCACCAAGCCAAGCCACACCCACAGAACCGGTAGTAAAAAAATTTGAAACCCACCACTGGCCCAGCTTCTCTTAGCCAGGTATTCTGTGGCATAGTAAGCAAATAAAAGCAATTTGAGAGGTGACTATAATCCACTAGGACAATACAAGATACAGCTTGTATCTTTTTATTTCCTGTGTACAGATTTTAAACAAAAACTTAACAGAAAACAGAAAATAAAAGCATAAAAAAGTAAAATTTATGTCTGAAATACGCTAGGGCCAAATAAATACGTCCAGAATATATATTGTATTGTTTTAAGATTAATGGTTCATTACTTCCAGCTCAAGGAAAAGTCAAATCTGTTTACCTTCTTGCCCCTGCTTCCCCTCATCCATTATGTTCTCATTTGGTAGTTTCTGTAGATCCTTCTAGAAATGAGCACCCTTTCTACATTACAAACTCTCAGCTTGATTCAGCAACTTTATGCAAATGTGCCCTTTAAGATTAAGATTTTCAGATTGCTCAGTCTTCTTAATGATGAATTTCATTTCATCTGAAATTCTGACATCTGACTTTTGGTCAACTGTCATCGCATACTTCAAATATAAAATTATTTGAAGTATTTACCTATTAATCAACCATGCAGATATGTAATTTAGGTAATGCTTTCCTTTCTTACTGTATCAGAATAATATTTGTGAAAGTTTAAAAATTTGTGTAAACAGTTACAATATCAAGATTTTTGCCCTCTTATTTTTGTGAAAGATACTTTCGTGCAAGCAACTCTGTCTCCAGTGGTAAGGAGGTCAATAATTCAATGTTGTGTCAGGCTCCAAAAACCAAGAAAGAGACACAGAATTACTTCTCAGCAGTTTTCTTTATTGTTTCTCACCTATAGACAGAAATCTTACCAAACTAAAGCAAACTGCTTTGCTTCATTAAAGATATACTCTGAAAACATCTAAGGAGGAGCTATCTTGACCTTCTTTCTCCCAATCAAACTATCAAAATTCTCTTGGTGATGTCTTTCTTCTTTGGAATGTAGTCCCAACCTCCTGGGAATCCAGACTACATTCCACCACACATTGTATCTATTCAGCATGTTTGTTAAGTGTCCAAAACATTTTTTTTCTGGTTGTGATCAAACTCAGAACCTCTTCCTGTTGCATCTGTTAAAAGAAGTAAAATTTCATTCATAAGATTGGTTTTGCTCTCAATCTTCTCAGATAAGAAAATGCATGCATGACTCCACCATTTTATCAGCTGCCCTAGAACTATTTTTTTCCCCGTCACTAAAACCTAAAGCAGAAAGACGTCATTCATGACACCAGGATATAAAACTGTAATGCCTTGCTATCTGAAGTGTAGAATTATTCAATAGGTCTTGCTGGATTCTGGAGGCTGTCTATTCTAAATTTGGCTTAATAAAATGAGGACCTATTCCCTGCTATGAAAGAATTATGTCTTATGACCTACATTCTAGCTGTTTCCCCCTTTACTTGGCATTCTGGATTACTGGCTAGCTAGTACATAATATTTCTAGAAGACATCAAAAGATAGGTTCCACAGGCAATTTCCTGTAAATAAAGGTGTTCCCATAAATCTAATTGCAGTGAGTATTATTTTTGTAAACTATTTCACATTCTTACTATAGCAGTGCTTTTAGGCGGGACATTAGACTTATCTTCCACATTAGCAAAAGCATATAGTTCTTCTTTCAGATTTATTTTATAAAACTATATTTCAATCCCATTCAAGTATCTAAATGCTTAATTCAGTCAGGATGTTTGTAGGGAAATACTGAGGTGAAAATAAATGGATGTTATCTACTCTAAAATAAATCAATCTTTGTGGTTTATGAATTGCACTAAATAAATGATTTATCTCTCTTGTTCATATTATTTTCCACGTTACATTTTGCCAACATAAATCCCTTTTGTTCAAAACTCATGAAATTTCTATTAAAAGCAACTGAATATCTGCAGTAAACTCTTTCACCCTTGTCAATTCTAATAAAATCCTGCATTTTATTATCATATTGATACGCTTACTCATGCTACAATAGGAACCAAGCAATTATTTTTTATCAAAAATTTACCAAGCAATGAAAATGCACAGAATAGTTTCAGTGCAAGCTGTTTCCAAACTTACCACTCTTGAAATACCGTGTTTTCCTGAAAATAAGACCCTGTTTTATATTTTTTTGAACCCTGAAATAAGTGCTTGGCCTTATTTCCATGCGTTCAAAATCCGTTTGCTGCAATACTGCATTCTAACCATTGTGCCACCAAACCTCCTCATATGCTGCTTTTTCAAACAAATCTGAAAACTTCACATAGAAGAGCATGTTGAGGTTTTACACATTCACATCTTCATTTAAGCTTAACGACGTGTCCTTTTTTCTGTTGGTTTGTATCCGTTCCTGTAGAAATGTTTTTGGTGTGTGTAAAATGCAAAGAAGGTCATATGTTAGCTAGGTTGTGTTTAATTTCTAGGATGTTGTTTTTTAAATAGCTTTTGCTTAGCTTTTAAACCATATCAGACTACTGTCTTTTCCTGGGAATACATTCTAGAAGTGGAACTTCATTGATAGGAAGACATTTTACTCTAATTGCCATCTTGTACATAAAAATAAGGGAGATATCATACCATATTATGGTACCTTTGTTTTCCACACCTTTCTGTTCTTTTTCCTTAGAATTTGTAAAACAACAAATTTTTATTTATTTATTTATTTTTATTTTATATTGAATTTATATACCGCCCTTCTCCCTGAGGACTCAGGGCGGTGTACAGCCAAAGTAATGAACTCACAAATGAACTCACAGACCAGTTTTAGTCTCCAGGATGCAAGCTGGCAATTCAAATAAACAAAAGTTGTTTTCCTCCTCCTCTTTCTCCTCCTCTTCTTCCGCAGATCATGTTGTATGTGAAGAGGAATTCAAATATGCAATGTTGGCTTTGAACTGTATTTGCCCAGCTACATCAACGCTTATCACTTTATTAGTTCATACTTCAAGAGGGCAGTAAGTATAACAATTATCTCATTGGATGGAGTGAACATGTGAAAGTGACTGTTATTTTGATTATTGCTTGAACAGGAAAGACTGTACATTGATCCTATCCATGACTGATTCAGTGTTTTGTGCTTTCTGCTCTTATAATTATATCAAACACAGGTGATTACTGGCAGTTACAGGGAATAAGGTATAGCACTTTTGGAAGTCAACAAATTAGGAAAGACTAGGTTAATTATTTTCAGAGTTTAGAGATTACTTTCTCCTGTGTGCTTTTTCCAAGCCTCTAAGATTCAAGACTTCATCTTGTATTCTTTCTTCTGAGAGATAGATAGCATAGCTTTCCTGTATTGGCACCCAATGTAGTTTTTGAAATCTTTACTCCATTTCACATGGTTATTATGGAATAAAAGATTCCTAAACTGGCTAGAATGGAGAAAAAAGCTCCTTCATTCACTTAAGAGCCTCGGTGGCACAGTGGTTAGCGTGCAGTACTGCAAGCTACTTCTGCTGACCACCGGCTGCCAGCAGTTTGGCAGATCGAATCTCACCAGGCTCAAGGTTGACTCAGCCTTCCATACTTCCGACATGAGTAAAATGAGAACCCAGATTGTTGGGGGCAATATGCTGACTCTTAGAGAGTAAACCGTTTAGAGAGGTCTGTAAAGCACCATGAAACGGTATATAAGTTTAAGTGCTATTGCTATTGCTAAATGGTATTTAATTTAGCTTTAAGTAAATGCATCTATCTATGCACCCAGTTAAATAGATAGTGTTAAAATTGTCCATTGGCTGTGGTAAAAAAAAAAATAAACATAATAAAAACTACTTTGTATTTATTTTTAAAAAAATATTCAGAAGGTTAGTATATAAATAATAGAGGTAATCACTTCTTGAAGATACTAAAATTGACATGTGATATCCCATGTACACTAACTATAATTAAGGCCAAGAAGAGAGATTTACTCCAGGAAGGTGAATACTTCTGAAGACATATTTGTCATATTATATAAATGCTCCCCCACCAAATCTATTAACTATACTTGCAAAAGGATGTTATTTTTACAAATATCTAATATCATACCCGTTTTCTCAAAATGTTTTTTTTTCCAATCAAAGCAGGTGAAATAGATTGTTTGTATTATAATCTGAGGAAAAAAGTTGACTGCTGTTCATGAAATGCCCTAAACCTCTAATTTGTATGTCTTTGTAAAATCCTATTATTTATACTTTTGTTTCTTAACCTATGAATCCTTCCCTCCTCCCTCCATCCCTGATGAAACCTTAAAAAGCTAGATAGCAGGGAACAACTGTAACTTTCCATTAGAAGAATACAAAAGATCTAGCTGATAGATTTCTACCAGCCCTCCAGCGTCTAAAACAAAAGAGTCTGTCAAGCAAAAGGTGTGAATTTCAGGGTAAAGTTATATAGCAGAGTACTTAATGAAGAACATACAAAAGTTGGAAATAAAAGCTATGGAAAAGCTAGAAATAAAAAATTGACGTTAACCCACAAGCCTGTTTAGCCTTCTGTGTGGCTGATCAGTATATCCCAAGGTAGATACCTTGCCACAATACTGAGCCAGGCAAATATCAAGGTGCATGTTATTGGCAAGCTGAAAAGCAGCCTTGCCTGCCAGCTGAAAGTGGCAGAGGGAAAAATGGTACAGTAACTTCATTAGCATTACTATGCTCAGCCAAGTATATGCAGAATTCTGAACTGGTGAAAATTTGGCAATTTTCGGTAAGTCACGTTGAAAATCTAGCAATTTTCAGTAAATCAGTAAGTCATATTCATTAACATATGACTTTATGCTAACATAAAAATATTGTTTCAATGATCATTTAATTACTATTCTGTCTTAATTTCAAATTGCATTTTATCTATGTTTATCTGGAATGTAACAAAACAATTCCTGACCTTTTCCCCATTGTGAACTTTCCAAACAATAACTTTATCCAATAATGCAAAATGTTTCAAAGGGCAAAGGGTAAACTGCAGATTAAAAAAAAAAAAAAGGTCTGTAATGGGGAAAAAGAAATCTCCATTTTTTTTCAGGTTGTGCTTTCTGTGATATGAGCAGACCAGAACTGAGTACTTAAGTATTGCTGCAGGATGCCATCTTTGCTATAAGATTGAACATAGTTGGGCATGGGATTATGATGATTCTCAATCATGCAGGTCATGTCTGTAGAGATGCTCAATCATCTATGTCAGGGGTGTCAAACTCACGACAACACATCATCATCACGTGACATGTCACAACTTTTTCCCCCCCTTTGCTAAACCAGGGCTGGGCCAGTGCGTCACGCATCTGGCCTATGGGCTGCAAGTTTGACACCCTTTATCTAGGTCATAGTTGTCCCAAGCTGATTTTCCAAAAGGCAACTGAGGTTTTTTTCCTCGAAAACCTTTCGCTTCACATCCAAGAAGCTTCTTCAGTTCTGAAGTTCAGAAATGAAGAAGCTTCTTGGATGAGAACTGAAACATTTTCAAGAGAAAAAAACCCCAAAGAAAGTCCAGTTGCCTTTTGGAAAATCACATTTGGGATTCTATTCATGTTACATATATCTACCGCTTACATGCACAAACTAATGCTAACTCACTGTATATATCTGTGTTTCAGAGAGGGCCAACAGTCACCAGAACAGTGGCAGAAAATGTATGGGAGATGCTCAGGGAATGAAGTATATCACATTAACTTGGAGGAGAGTGTGTTTTTTGCTGAATATGAAGGAAAGAGTTTCACATACGCATCTTTCCATGCACACAAAAGGTAGGTTTAGTTTCTTACACTGAAATGCAATCAAGATCCTTTTAAAAATTCCCCCTTTTGAATGAAACTTTTGACTTTGGGTTCCATTGATTAGATAGGGTTGTTGTTACTGAAGTGGCTAGTATATATTAACGTGTAAAAGTAAAAAACTGAGGCTGCAATGTTATTGCCATATTCCATTGCGCTAAAGAGTTGGTAATCAATGCTTTTCTTTCCTTTTCCCCTTTCTTCTAATTTTTTCCCCTTTCCTCCCCCCTTTCCCCAATAGTTTCATTTTCTTTTTTTATTTTATAGCCTGATAAATTTTTGCTCCACTGGGTTTTCATAGTATTGTTTGGTTCAATGTAAGAAGATGAGCCTACAGCTGAGGGGCTATTGGAATGTTTCTGGATGTAGCCTGTAGAAGTAATCTTGATTATTTGGGAATCTGAGGCTGTTAAATTGACTTCTTTCCCCAAATTAAACATTACAATGCAAAAAAACAAAAACAAAACAAGCCCGAAGGATGATTATAAGAGGCCAGGGTAGATGACTTATCAGTATATCTTTATCAGTATATCTTATCAGTATATCTTTCATTGGAAGCTTGAACTTTAGCGAAGGGAAGGGAGGCCTCTATAATTCAGGAGAGCCTTTCTTTGAGATGTTTTACAAAGCCACTAAATTTTCTAAAAGCAGAAAAAAACTCATTGCTCTAGACCTGAATTGTATACAGAGTCTTAAGCAGCCCAAATGAATCTAAAATATTTTCATATTGTCTCTCTTGATTTTATTGTAATATAAGATGTGAAGGAATGGATGTAAGCACATATACTGTATGCCTTTCAATTTTTTCATAACAACATTTCTTTTTTACTTTTGACATTAGGTTTGGTGTTTGTTTAATCGGTGTTAGGAGGGAAGATAATAAAAATATTTTGCTGAACCCAGGTCCCCGGTATATTATGAGCTCTTCAGATATATGTTTTTATATTAACATCACAAAAGAAGAAAATTCTGCTTTTAAGAAACAAGAGCATCATCAGAAAAATCACCAAACAAGATTGTTTTATCATGGTCCTTCTCGGCTGCCAGTGCACAGCATAATTGCTAGTATGGGTAAGCCACACTAAGTAATGTTGCCTCAGTAAGGTAATGGTATATGGCAGGACACTCCAAACCTGGCAATTTTAAGACTTGTGTGGACTTCAGCTCCCAAAATTCCATAGCCAGCATGAGGAATTCTGGGAATTGAAGTCCTCAAGTCTTAAAGTTGCCAAGTTTGTAGACTCCTGGTATATGAAAAAGACCTTGAGAGCAGGGGAGGGGAAGGGGAAGAGATGCTGCCTAGGGAATGATTAAATAAGCTGCATAATAGGCAGAAAAAAAGAGTCAGAAAGGAAGCTCCCTAACTTCTCAGGCTGTAAAAGAGACGGTGAGAAATTTGTACCTTCAGACTTGCAAAATTCTATTAGTTTAATCTTACAATAAAGCAGAATTAGTCCATCAGGTTGTATTCCCTGTCTGGTCTACCTGAGAATGCTGACAGTTTTAGAAGAGTATGTAAAGTATAAAAGAATTCATAAATATAAATTTTTAGTCTTCTTCAAATAATCCACCCAGTGAAATGGAGTTGGGGTGGTAGAAACAGAATACTGAATTTTCCATTTAAATAACTGATACATAAAGGTTTATTATTCACAAGCTAATTATATTTGAAATGGTGCTTACTTTTCATTCCATCAGCCCAAGTTTCCATGTTACTGAATCAAACATGAAACTGATTTTATTGTTCACTCTCCCATTCTGAGAAATGCCTTCCTGATGACCAGACTCCTTAAAGTAAATGAAATCATAATTATGGGTACTGTTGTTCAGGCTTTGCAGTTACTGGCAAAATGAAGGCGATGTCAGCACATTGTCTATATTGCGGTAGGTTATTTCGCAAAGGGTGGAATAGAAAGACAGAAGCAATGAATAATCCTGTCAAAGGACACCTTTATTTGTGTCATTTTCCTTACTCATGGAAGATTTCTCTGAACAAGGATTAACTTGAAATATAACATAAACAAAATATAGTTTACTTCTTCTCTTCTGGAATTATAGTCTCTCAATAATAAACAGTCTTCTGTTACTTAAGCTACTCCCTGAGCTAAGGCATTTAACAATAGCATATTGTCTCAAGGGAAAGTACTTAAGGGTAAGAGTGATAATGTTGTCAAGGGATTAGGTTCAGTTACACATTTCTTGTGTAAGACTTCATTCTATTGTTGGTCTATCTAGCAGCCTGGTCACTGAGATATTTCACTGACTTCACCCAGCATTAGTGTCTTTATCCATCCACATCCATCTTGGTTTTTCCTTGCTTCACTTCTTGGATGACTGCATGCTTCTTCCAGCAAGCCTCTGTTTCTGGGAATTCTCCAGTTTATTCTTCTGTTTGTTGTCTCCCATACTCTGTCCTTCTTGGCTCTGGTGTTGTAGCTGTTCCCCTGACTGATCCAAAAAGTTTTTGTTGCTGCTGTGTCGTGTGATGACTACTTTATTTGTGTCTATTTTTTTACTCGTGTAAGATTTCTCTGAACAAGGATTAACTTGAAACATAACATAAACAAAATATAGTTTACGTTTTCTCTTCTGGAATTATAGTCTCTCAATAATAAACAGTCTTTATGTGGTGACCATTCAAGTGAGGTGACAACGGGGGTCATAAAAAATAAAAAGAGGATGGAATTTGCAAACAAGCAGAAGGAGGAAATGTTGTCAGTGCCAGTGGGCCAACAACACCACCCGCTACCATCTAATAATGCTTGTCCACAGCCAATAATCTCCAGTATCAGATGGTGCACCTCAGATAGCTCCAGCCTGCCTGCAAGGCCTTGGAGAACTCACTAAACTGGCAGCTGAGTATACCAGCAACTTCAAGGAAAAAGAAAAGTCCTATACCTTGATCATCATACAGTCTTCTTCTCATATGTTTGATAGATTATGATGAATTTAAATATTTATTTAGGTTTTTTTAAAATATTTTCAATACTAGTGCTATTAATTATAGGCAGCTTGGGTGCAATTCCAAAGCAACTGGAATACTATTTGAACTCCATCTACATTGACAAAATCACCAGCAGTCAATTGCAATAAAACAGCTTTACTTAGAAAAGCTTACATCATGTAATGATACAGAATATAAAATAATGGATTTGGAAGGAACCTTGAGGGTCTTATAATCCAACCGTCTGCTTGAGCAGGAGACCCCGTAACATTCCAGACAAATGGCTGTACATTCTTTTCTTAAAAACTTCCAGTGTTGGAGCACCCACAACTTCTGAAGGCAAGCCTTTCCACTGATTAATTGTTTTCACTGTCAGGAAATTTGTCCTTAATTCTAAGTTGGATGACTATTTAATAAGGTTCCATCCATTACTTCTTGTCCTGCTGTCAGGTGCTTTTGATAATGGGTCTCCCCTTGTTCCCTGTGACAGCCCCTCAAATATTGGAAGACTGCTATCATGTCAACGCTAGTCCTTCTTTTCATTAGACCTTTTACATCTTCAAACAACATCTGTATATCCCAGATTCTTGGGAAGGACTCGATAAAAGGTGGATAAAAATGCAAATCCAGTCTAAACGTCTGTGCATCTAACCACTGTATTTGGACAAGAAACAATGGATGAACACTATTCAAGGAGAGAAGCAACCTGGAATTAAGGAGAAACTTCCTAACAGTGAGGACAATTAACCAGTGCAACAGCTTGCCATCAAAAGTTTTGGGTGCTTCATCACTGGAAGTTTTTAGGAAGAGACTGGACAGTCACTTGTCTGAAATTGTATAGGGTCTCCTGCTTGAGCAGGGGTTCGACTAGAAGATCTCCAAGGTCCCTTCCAGCTCTATTCTGATTCTGATTCTAATTACAGTTCCTGACCATTTTTTCTATAGGTTGGGTGGCAGGTAACAATCAGCATGGTCTAATATTTAATCTCAACCATAAAGCAAAGTCTTTTTTGTTGGTTTGTTTCTATAACGTTTTGTTTGCCTCACAAACCTACCAAAAAGCCCAGCATACCAACTGATCTTGTAGTCTTTGCTACAACTGAGTAGCAACCTTTGCTTAGTGGGCTAAAAAGAGTGTCTGCTTTATTCATGCATAAATAATACTAACAGTACACATACACATGCCAGACCCTGGCTCAACAAAGCAGCAAAATCTATCCTTAAATATATTGCAATAAGGCATGTACCAAGTGCAGCTATGCAGCAAAGCTAGACCTTCACTCTAGTCCTGGTAGTGACTTTTGAATCGATAATGTTCAGCCTTGGCAATACTTTTCAGTGAATCCTCTGAATTCATGTACCTGTCTTCCTTTTCCTTCCATTACCTATTTTCTTTCGTAGACTCTTTGAACCTATCCATATGTCTCTCCTTCTCAGCAAAGGATTTAAAAAGACAATAACAGTTTATCTACAGGGAAACAGCTGTGAATAGATTTTTTTTCTGCCTATTAAAATGGCTCTTTTTTGGGAGAGCCATATGCTTAGCAATAGTTGGTCTGCCACAACATTCCACTCCGCCCTCATATCATACCATTCAGTCTAAACCATGAGCAGGAAATATTGACTAGTTTTTGCTGCTATACTGGTTATAGTGTGGAAGGAGGAAAAACTCAGAAAGAACCTAATCACAAGCAACAAATCTAAGGTCCAATCACATTGTTTAAAAGAGTGTATACTTTTGTTCTGAATTTGAAAGAAAACACTCAGATGGGTTTTTTTGCTTCCAGCTCTGAATATTCAAAACAATCTTTGAATTCAGGTTTGTTAGCATTTAAAATCTCTTGCACACTCCTCCTTGCTAGGCTTTTTAGTTTTCATGGTCACATCTTAATCAATCAGAATTTATTAAGGTCGCACCCGGAGCCATATTGGTGGGCACGCGAGCGTTGCCCTAGCTCAGTTTTTTGTTCTCCCCAGGCTCCAGAGACTTTCTAGGATCCTGAGGAGGACGAAAATGGCCTTTCCCACCCCCCTGACTTCTGGTGGGCCTCCGGGGCTGTGGGGAAGGCTGTTTTCACCAGGCTCCTAGAAAGCCTCTGGAGCCTGGTGAGGCCAAAAATGGGCCTACTGGGCCCACCGTGCCATCACGTGCCAGAAGCAGGGGGAGCGAGGGGGGTCAGCGAGGAGCATTGAATTATGGGTGTGGGCACATGCTCTCGTGACACATACCCCCCGCGCGATCCCCGCTTTTGGAATGCGACAGCAAAAAGATTAGCCATCAGTGCTATATACCATTTCAGACTGGCTGTCCAGTCTTTTCTTAAAAACCTCCAATGATGAAGCCTTTACAAGTTCTGAAGGAAAAAATTCCACTGGTTAATTGTCCTCACTGTTAGGAAGTTTCTCCTTAATTCCAGGTTGCTTCTCTCCTTGATTAGCTTCCATCCATTGTTTCTTGTCTTGCCTTCTGAAGCTTTGGAAAATAAGTTGACCCCCTCTTCTTTGTGGATGCCCCTCAAATACTGGAATACTGCTATCATGTTACCCCTAGTCCTTCTTTTCTCTAGGCTGGCCATACCCAATTCCTGCAACTGTTCTTCATATGCTTTTATCTCCAGGCTTTTAATCATCTTAGTTGCTCTTCTTTGCAAAGAAGTTGCTCTTCTTTTAGTTGCTCTTTCTTTTCCAAAATCTCAACATCTTTTTTATAATATGTTAACTAAAACTGGATGCAGTACTCCGTGTTTTATAAAGCAGTACTAATAGTTCACATGATTTTGATTCTAAGCCTATGTTTATACAACCAAGGATTGTATAAGCTTTTTTGGCTGCCGCCGCCCACTGCTGGCTCATGTTTAAGTGATCGTACATTAGAACATCAAGGTCCCTCTCACAGTTACTGTTTTGGAGCCAGGTTTCGCCTACTCTGTACTTGTGCCTTTGGTTTTTCCTGCCTAGATGTAAAACCTTGCTTTTCTCCACATCAAATTTCATGTTGTTGGATAGGGCCCATTGTTCAAGTCTGTCAAGACCTTTTTGGAACCTGAGTTTGTCTTTTGGAGTGTTGGCTATTGCTGTCAGCATAGTGTCATCTGCAAATTTGATTAGTTTCCTCTTCTATTCCCTCATCTAAGTCATTTATGAAGAGATTGAAGAGAACATCATTTACAGAATATTGATATGGCTTTCCCTCCTCCCTTCAAAACCTAAATCATTTTCATTTTCGTCTGCTTCTTTCCACCCCAGGTACCGTTGCTATAGATTTGCAAGATACAGGCTGTAGATCTCCAAATGCAGCTACATTAACTCTTCCTTCAGAAGCACCTAAAACGGGCAGAAGGCCAAGCATTGCACCTGTTCTGGAGGTTGCAGACACTTCAGCACTTCATAGCTGTGATCTCTTAAGTGACCAGTCTGAAGATGAAGCCACACCCTCCGATGAAGAAGTGTTGAATGGTCTGGAGTATGTAAAATGTGCTTTTAATTGATTATGTTTTTAAACAACAATGCAGAAAAGGGAAATTAGTAGCTTGTTACAGAGTTCATTTGAGACATCTCCAGATAGCTTCTGCCATGGTACCGAGTAATGGTCCCAATCAATTCAAAATTTTGAGACTGTAGCTTTTCGCAAAAATCAATTTTATTGGGTACTTCATATCGGCACGTTCATATGTGACTCCAACTCTAAATATTTCCCACATTTTCAGTATAATAAAAGAAATAGATATCACACCCAGTGTCACTGGTCATGTTGACCAACCAGGTAGATGGCAGGCTACTCAGCTACTCCCTTCGGCTGCGGGAGGGCTCTCATTGAGATGACCTTGATTCCCACGGGCCTTATCGCTGTTATGTCTGGCACCTGGGAGGAAATTATCCCACACCCCATAGTTCCCCCTCCCCCCAATATGCATGGCAATTTAGAAATGAAGTAAAAAGAATACGGCTTCTATTAAAGTCATTTTGAGAGTTGACAGTTTTGAGGTCCACAATATATACAAGTAGTCTCATTTAGCAAGCACAATCAGGACCAGCCGTTTAGTTGTTAAATGAAGTGGCCCCTAGTAAAACCGCGACTGTGTTTTTAATCTTAATTCAGTTTTTCCTTGCTTTATACTCCTGCAATGATCACAAATTTACTTTTTCACCATTGCCATAACTCTAAATGGTTGCTAAACAAGGGCTGCTTGTGTTTAGTCTAAAGTAGGCCTATGCAACCCGTAATGGGGAATGGACCACGTTGATGAATTAAAAATGCCCTCCCCAGCCACAACCTCACACACAGATCACTAGCAGAGCAGTGGCAGCATCAGAGTGGCCACAGTGAATTTATTAATTTAAAAAAACCACTGACAGGCCATATGTTGTGCGGACTTAGTCTGAAGGGTTGGATAGTAACAAGAAAGACGAAATTAAGAAACAACGAGAAACAGCAGCAAAGCTACATAATACTTTTATAGTTCACAATAAGGTAAAAATAAAGGTTTCCCCTATCTAGTCGTGTCCAGCCCTAAGGGACGATTCTCGTCTTTGTTTCTTAGCCGAGGGAGCCAGCATTGGATGAAGACCAGGGGTGAAATGTAAAATTTGTTACTACCGGTTCTGTGGGCGTGGCTTTGTGGGGGGGGGGGTAATGTGACTGGGTGGGTATGGCCAACTTTTTTTTTTAACTTTTCAAAGCATTTTTTTCTACAACCACTTCAGCTGAAGAGGTTGCAAAAAAATGCTTTGAAAAGCCTCTGCCGATCAGGCAACTCGGTGGGATCATCAGAGAGGCTTTTCAAAGCATTTTTTTTACCACTTCTTTGGCCGAAGAGGTTGCAGAAAAAAATGCTTTGAAAAGCCTCTCTGCCGATCAGGCAACACAGCTGGGATCATCAGAGACTTTTCAAAGCATTTTTTTTTTACCACCTCTTCGGCCCAAGAGGTTGCAGAAAAAAGTGCTTTGAAAAGCCTCTGACGATCCCAGCTGAGCTGCACGATCATCAGAGACTTTTTTTTTTAACTTTTAAAAGCATTTTTTCGTTGGAAGAGGTTGTAGAAAAAATGCTTTTAAAAATAAAAAAACCAAAAAGCCTCTGATGATCGTACAACTCAGCTGGGCATGGTGTGGGGGGGGGCAGGGATTTTTGCTACCGGTTCTCCGAACCACCCGCTGCCATCGCTACCGGATCAAGCGATCCGGTCCGAACCAGGAACATTTCATCCCTGACAAAGACCCTTTCCATGGTCATGTGGCCAGCATGACTATATGCCGAGGTACACAGAACTCTATTACCTCCCCACCAAAAGTGGTACCGATTTATCTACTCACCTTTGCAGACTTTCAAATTGCTAGGTGGACAGAAGCTGGGGCAAATAATAGGAGCTCACCCTGTCATGCGGTGCTTGGGTCTCGAACCAGGAGGTCAGTTTTCCATCTGACAAGCTCAGCATGACAAGCAAGCTGAGCCCTTGTGCCTCTTTTACAATACATTCAGTTTACAATATTAAAAAGTTCAGTTTTTACAATATATAACTGAAATTAAATTATAAAATGAAAAGGCACTCCCAAATCCATTCATTTATATAGTACACTTCATGACAATGACCAAGCACAGGTGCAATTTATTGGAATCAGAGTAACTCTTATGCCGGTGTAAATACTGAAGAAATTGTTTTGGTTTGACAAAGGATTCAGCAAAACATCTCTAGAAATGTCACTGTTGGTGATTGTTCTCCAAGGCTTCCTTTACAGCTTCCCCTGGTGCTTGCAAAAGCAGAAGAGACTTCTGTGCATGTGCTATGTAGAGAAGCTTTTGCAAGTGCTGGGTGAACCTATGAGGTGATGCCACCAAACCTTCATGGAGATAAACTAGGTTGCTTAAACCAGACCCCCACTTGATTTCAATGCTGCGACCTTTGCGACCCAAAGTGTCTCATCAAAGCAAAATGAGGCCACCTTAGGTGTTGTATTATTATCTTTTTCATTTATGTATCAATTTTTTTTATGGCCACCCCTCTTGATAAAAGTGACTCTGGGTGACATATAATAAAATCAACATTAAATAAGTTAAACCAGGGGTCCTCAGCTCCCGGTCCACGCCATGCCAGCAAACGGGCTGCACAAACAAACAAAGCCCCATCCATGGGATGCAAGCAACATGCAAAACTACACCCCCTCCAGAAAAACCTCCATGGAACTGGTCCCTGGTGCCCAAAAAGTTGGGGGCCACTCAGTTAAACAATAGGCATGGCTAAAAACGAAATAAATAATCCTAGATCACAAGAGCGGCGATATTATCATTAATACAGCCACTTATTTAACTTATATAACTAGCAAGAGAACCAACTCTCACATTTAAGGATAGTGAGACTTTCTAGGAATACAGCAAAAAGGTACAGTAAATGCTCTAAAAAAGTAACAAGTTTATTACACGCAGAGGGAGGAGATAGAGACAAATACACATCATCCATATTTGAGTCAAGGCTGAACATTAGAAAGTTCAAGAAGAGAGAGATTTAACACAGAGAAACAGTGCTGCTTCAGAGTTATAGGGTTTAGTGTTGAGTATATCTCAACGTCTGCTTAAAAAAGAGAAGTTGCTGTACATCTCTGGCAAAAGAAACACAATGAACGGGTGTGCATATGCTGTTAAATGCAAAAAAAATGAGACCAGATTCTTCTTTGTTCTAGGTATTTAAAAGGCTATCCCCCTTATTCACCTTACATAGGAAGTTCTCCTACTTTCTGCCATTTGCTCCATGAAAAAGTGCCATTTTGCTGCCTGAGATTAGACAAGGTATGTAGATATAATACTGCTGTGCATATATTTGTTTAAAGAGGAAAAGCACTTAAGCCACGTTTTTGAATGCATAGTTAATACTGAGTCCCTACAGGTTGTGGTTTTGTTCTCCATTCTGTTTGATAAATCAACTATAAGACTGTAAAAACACTGTGGTTTTGACCATATTAAATTGAAGCGGATAATCTGCCCACATTCTAAAGTATTATTCCTGCTGAAATGGAATTTCATTTCAAAACTTGGGCTGGGTTCAAGTTTCAGTGACTGCTGTGAGTAATAGAATTGAAACATAACATACTCAAATTCTAGCTTTATTTTGTTTGTTTAAGATTTTGTATGCTTTTGTACAGCTAAGCACAGCCTAATTTTATTTCAGCATGAGGCAATGCATGTTGAGAAAGGAAAAGATTTTCTCGTCCATGGTGAGAAAATGCTTCTCTTGTTTGGTACAGGTAGTTCTCGGCTTACAACCATTCAGTCTACGAATTTTCAAAGTTACAACAGTGCTGAAAAAAAATGGACTTATGGCTGTTAAAATGCCCATATAGCATTGTATCGTGATCAACTTGACAGCCCACCCACACTTAAAACTGCAGGGCACTTCAACTCTCCCCTATCTCCCCCCCCCCCCACACACACACCTATGCCCTTTCAGCCATGCTGAACTGTGGCAATCCTTGGGGCCACCCTTTCACTTCCCAGACCTCTATTTTAGTCCTAATGCTACTGCTGCCACCTCAAGCTTCATACTGTGGCCAGCCACCACATTGCAAACCTTCGTTGTCCCCATCCTGTACTTCATAGAACCTGTCTCGTTCATCTTCTTCCTGTTCCTGAAGTGGAAGTTCCTGGTGTGACCCTATGTATGGAAGGCTACTGAGGTTCCAGTGGCAGCTCTGACTTTCTGTAGCCCCAAAAGCCTCTGAGTCGCAGTCTATTCTTGCGCTCGTGCCACACTAAAGCATCCCTCCAACCAGTGGTGGGTTCTACTTACCTTTACTAAGCTGAGTAAGCGGGGCCGCACACTCTTCTGTGCATGCGCAGAAGCGTTTTGATGACATCGGGGTTGATGGGTGAGGCATCCTGCCGGTTTTACTACTGGTTCTGTAGAACCGGTGCGAACCGGGGGCAACCCACCACTGCCCCCAACACATGTGCAGCCTGTGCTGGCCTCCCAGGGCCTCTGTCACCCCATTATGGCAGTCCTGCACTTCTCTTCCTTCTCTTCCTGCTTAAGGACCGGCACGTCTGTAATTATGACAATAAATAGGATTTCTGGGATTGTTGTCACCCAGCAACGTGGTCATCTGAAATCATGATTTAGACCGCATTGCTTAACTACAGAAATTCAAGTCCCAGTTATGGTTGTAAATCAAAGATTACCTGCATGCCAGATTATATAACCTTCCTATCTATTTCCAATCCCACCATGCAAATATAAAACCAAATCTTCCATGTTTTTCAGGGGAGGTTGATTATAATGAAACTTTTGCCAATCTAGCCTGGAATTAGTGTCAATAAATGTGTTATATATACTCAAATATCTTCAGTGACAGTAAATATCTTCAATTCAAAAATCAAGTGAAATATAGAGCACACATCAGTGTTTATAATTTGAGGCTTTCCTTAAAAATGGAGCTAGTGAAAATGTAAATATATCTTCAGTGATTAAAAGCTGAACATAAAATGCTACAAATACTTTCAATCTAACTATGGATATACTTTGAGGTATACTTTCATACTTTAAAAACATTTTCTGAGAAGCTAGAAAATTTTACAACAAACAGATGATAGGTATTGTATTGTTATTTTTTTATTTTTTTGGGGGGGGTCTGTTTTAATTAATTGGTGGCTCAGTGGCTAAGATACTGATCTTTTTGATCAGAAAGGTCGACAGTTCGGTGGTTCAAATCCCTAGTATAGGTCTCCTGCAGGTTGAACAGGGGGGTTGAACTGGATGACCTCCAAGATCCCTTCCAACTCTGTTACATTGTCCAATCTGTTGCTGTTGGTTCTAGGGATGCCAGCATAATTACTATGAAGATGCCAAAGCTTATGGATTCAAAAACAGAATCATTATAGTCGCTGCAGAGACTGCAGGAAACGGACTCTACAACTTTATTGTACCTCTCAGGGCTTATTACAGACCAAAGAAAGAACTCAATCCAATTGTGTTGCTGCTGGATAATCCGTAAGTAGAATGTTTGTTCTTTTATCTCAGAGCTACAGAGTCAGATTTGGAACTTTGCATGTATTACGTATTGTTGATACCAAATTTAATAAATGTGTTTTAATTCAGAAGGATTGTATCACCGGTACTTGGAGACAGTCATTTATAGGATGCATTTATTTTATGCATCAAAGATAGAGATTGAAATACCAAGATATAATTTTGCTTACAGACAAATGACTTTGGATGCCATAGTATCAGGCACAAAGAATCAGGACCATTCGTGTAGGTTGCAATATAAACAGTTTATTGAAGGCTATACACAAGAATCTGGTCAGCTAATGGTCAGTACTAAATTAGTGCTACATAAAAGTCAATGGAATTCAAGGGTGGGGATGAGACTTAAGAGTCTGAGAGGCTAAATTGATGACACGTTTTGCCCTGCCCTCCAGTTCCACCTCCTTTTCTCCTACACATAGTAAGGATAAACAAATTTTTCATGATTATTATATCAGAACTATCCTCCTCGTACCACTACTGCTGTTTTACTTGGAATTGGAGAGGTTTTGCCTCAACTATTTAAGTAACTTTCCACAGGTTGTGGGCTTTATGTACTTGCCTATTGCCATTGGAAATAAGTTGTATTAGGGATAATTTTCCATTGTAAACAGCAAAAGATCTTGATGCCATTTTCTTGAAAAAGAAATCTAATTTTGACATCACTGTCGGAATGAAATCTGTAAAACTTGAATTGCTGAATCTTTAAAACATTCCAATTAGGATCCAGGCTTGGCAGACCGTCATGCTTAAGAAGAAATTTTTAAATGTTTTAAATGTTTTAATTGGTAGTGAGTTTTAATTGGGCCAAATTTATATATCTTTTAATTGTTTTTTAATATTTGTACTGCATGTTTTTTAATTCTGGCTATACACTGCCCTGAGTCCTCAGGGAGAAGGGCAGTATAGAAATTCAAAATAAAATAAAATAAAAATAAAATGTCAGAATTTTAATTTGCTTTTTTATTTTGGTCCAATAAAATATATTAACAATATGTCTCTAGTGAAAGTTATATCTGAACACTTTAAATGTGCCCAGTTGCTTCACATTTATTTTTGCATAGATTGTTATTCTTTCTTTGGCAAAAACTTCTGGCTAATTTAAGCACTCAGAGTACAGCAAAGGATTAGGTTTTTATTTCTTATTCCAGAGGTGCAAAAAATACAGTCTATCACCATCTCTTCTGAAGTTCTTAGAGTTCTAGGAACTTTCTCGTGATATACTTACTGCAGCCTTTAAAATCCATGAAATGTCAAATAATGGATCAGTATTTTTGAAATGTAGCCCTTGACAGGTACAAAACCTGATATGAACCTGACTGTTGCTCATTCCTACTTTATGTCATATAATGCCGAAAAATTCAACTACAGATAGTTCTCGACTTCTGACCAAAATTGGGAATGGAATTTCCATCGTAAGTTATCACTGTAAATTATAAATTGAGTCATCAATTATTTTACAATAATTTGTATCATGGTTGTAAATCAAGTCATGCAGTTGTAAGTGCGAATCCAGCTTTACCAATGGCAAGTTTTGCCGGAAACCAACAAAAATCATAATAAATTGTGATCATGTGACCACTGAATGCCACAACCAGTCCTAAATGGGGAGCCAGAGTCAAGCACACAAATTGCAAACACATGATTATAAATTCAAATATAAATTCTAACTGACTTTCAGAGGTATCAGTTCAAACTGTTGTTTAAGCAAACTGTCATAAGTCAAGGACTACCCGTATACAGCCATTGGTATCTTGAATCTGTCAACTCTTATAGATGTTTTGGATTTCTCTTGCATAGGATATCTCATTCTCTCTCATTCTCCATCTCTCTCTCTCTCTCTCTCTCTCTGTCTCTCTCTCTCTCTCTCTCTCTCTCTCTCTCTCTCTCTCTCACACACACACACACACACACACACACACACATCCATATATATACATATATATGTTTGTGTGTGTGTTTGTGTCTTTAATATTACATCCAACTTTAACTGCAAATCTCATTGTGGACTAATATTTTTAGTGTAGAAGTATAGGGCCCTCTAGTGTTTAATTGAATTTTTTAAGGTTCATATTTTAAATGCTTTACATGATTTTTGATATATGATTTCTTTATTATAGTTTTAATTGCATTCCCTTATGGCTTTTAGCTGTGTTTTCTTTTTTCTTTTTTTGGAGGGAATTTTTCAGCGTTTCCAGCACCAGTTATTATGAGATCCAGCATCAAGCATAACAAATATGTTAGGGATCATTTTTATGTTTGTAATAAATATGGTTTACATGTAAGTTCCTTAGTCATCCCCAGAAGCGTAAGAAATATCTATTTGTGGTCTTCACTATTGCTTAAATTCCATTGAATTGATACCATTGCATTCAGCTCTTTTTGCACTCACCATATTACTGTAAATACTTGTAAACTGTTGTGTAAACTCTAAAATAAACTTAACACAATTCTTTAAAGATAAAAACATCCCCAATAACTTCCCATACAAAATTGGGAGATAATGAGAAATCCAGTCCAGACAACATGCACAATAGCTATTAAGCACAATAGACCGTGCCTTCTTTGCCCTAAGCAAATTTATAATTTTCAAACAGCTTTGCAAGCCCAAATGTAGCTTTTATTTGTATGTGTACATTGTTTCAAATTGATAACCAACTCCCAACGACTCTGCGCATCTCACAACCATCAAACAAAATTATTAGTGCCTTCTGCCGTGCCCTTAAAACCCACTTTTTCCAGCAAGCCGGGCTGGCTTAAGAAGAAATTTTAAATGTTTTAATTGGTTTGTATTTTTAATTTTGGGCCAAATTTATATATATTTTAATTGTTTTTAATATTTGTATTTTATGTTTTTTAACTCTGGCTGTACACCGCCCTGAGTCCTCAGGGAGAAGGGCGGTATATAAATTTAAAATAAATAAATAAATAAATAAAATTCCAGGTGGTCCTTCACTGATGACCACAGTCAAGGACAACATTTCTGTTGCTAAGCAAGACAGTCATTAAGTGAATGTTGCCCCATTTTATGACCTTTCTTGCCAACGTTGTTAAATGAATCACTGCAGTTGTTAAGTTAGTAACATGGTTGTTGAATAAATCTGACTTCCCCATTGACTCTGCTTATAAGAAGGCAGCAAAAAGTTGATCACATGACCCCAGGACACTGCAACCATCATGAATATGAGTCAGTTACCAAGCAACCGAATTTTAATCACATGACCCAGGGGATGCTGCAACGGTCGTAAATGTGAAAAACGGTCATGAGTCACTAAACAAACTGTTATACTCAGGGACTTCCTGTACATCAACATCAATAAAAGATGGCAAGTGTGACAGACCAGATGAAATGAAAGATGGGGCTACGCCCTCCCTCTCCAAAGGCAACAGCCAAGTGGGTGGGATGGCATCTGGGTCTCAGGGAGCACCTCATTCCAGAGCGCAGGCACAGGTACAAGGAAGGCAGACTTGAACAGTCCCGATAGATGACACTGTTTAATAGAGGGAATCCAGAGGGTGCCAATCCTGCAAGACCAAAGTGGTCTTTCTGCTTACTTAAGGCAGAAATGTGTACATAACTGCGTTAGAGAAATTATTAAAATAATCGTCAAATATATGAAGGAATTTTTCACACACACCAAAAAAAAAAAAAAAAAAAGAATCTCAATAGGTAAGAATATCTCTAAAAATGTATCTATCAGAAGAAACGTGTATAAAAAACCAAGCAGAATTTTACATACTGTAAAATTTTTCAAACTAACGAAGAAGCAGAAAAGAAACAAACGTGGTTATTAGAATGAAACATTAGCAATGTTAGAGATTTTTCCACTTTCCAATTGTATTTAACATAATTACTACTAAATAATTTCCAGTACCCACACAATTTTTGTGATATTATCTTTCACTTTGTGACCCATCTGCTATTTAGGCCAGATATGCATTTTCTGGATGCAATCTGTTGGTTTCCAATGGTTTACTACATGGTGGGCTCTATTGACAAGTAGGTAAAATGATTCTTGGTACACTAAATATTGTAGTGTATTGTAGTGTGCAGTACCATGTAGTTGCATGCTTTTATGTAGTGCTAGTGTTTTGAAGTTGTATTGTTGCATGCTTACTTGTTCTTCAACATACTGAACCTTTTACATTGCTTATCAAGTTTTCCTTTTTAAAAAGAGACTTCTAGTTTTATACATGGTCATCTACAGTTGAATTGATATGCAATTCAGTCTTCATTCATTTATTCATTACATTTATATATAGTAACTCTATATTTGACAGTTTATGTACACAGTACACACAGTGGATCTGCTGAGATTACATCAGCTCTCCATAACTGATTGAGTTAAGTAGACACTGGAGAACTATGTCTATGGAGATTCTCAATCATCCAAGTCATGGTTGTCCCAAAGATGCTCTTCTAAAAAGCAGCTGGACTTTTCTTTGTTGTTCAAGGAAAAAACAAAAACAAAGTCAAATTGTCTTTTGGAAAAGCACCTTTGGGACTGGAAAACCATCTTTCTAAAAAGCTTCAATTTGCACAAGAATTGAGCTGGGCTAATTGACCAATTTTCCACTTTCACCCATTTCTGAATTATTTCTAGAATCTGGTGATCTGTTGTTTGGATGTATAGTAAGGAATTCTCATCTCTAAGTCCTTATGCAAACTTATTAATTAATTGATTAAACCCTATATGTAAAATACTCAGATAGAATGCATATTGGGTGTTCTCCAAAGGCTGCCTTGTGCATTAGGACAGTGGTCCCCAAACGTTTGGGCACAAGGGACCAGTTCCATGTAGAGAGGTTTTTCTATGGACCGAAGAGGGTATGGTTTTGCATGCTGCCTGCATCCTGCAGATGGGGCTTTGCTTGTTTGCACGGACTGGTTGCTGGCATGCCACAGACCGGTGCCGATCCACGGACCGGGGTTTGGGGACCCCTGCATTAGGATATCCCCACCTCCACTCTGGACTATCCAAACTGGAATTGCAGTTGCTACAAACAGTTATAGCTCCCAATCCTACCTTATAAGGCCTTAAAAAAAAAAAAACCTCTTTTAAAACAAAAGTTTAAATTTTAGCTGAACCAGCAGCTGCTATTTTAAGATAATGTAGAATTTATCATTAAGCAAACAGGATGCTTCACTTTGAGATACTCATTTCGTTTTTATGATCCCAAAGAAGAAAAATCCTTCAAGATACTGCCATTTGACTGCTGTTTATCCTGTTTTGCTCAGATTTAACTTAGCATACCTCAAACTTAAAGTATCTTGTTTTTGTTTATAATAGCCTGTAATAAAATGTTTTTTTTAAAAAAAATATTTGTATCTTTCTGATTTTTCTCAAAGATGGGAAAGATACTATATAAGGATGTTCTAATACTTTTTATTAGAGAATATATTTGTACCCAAAGGCTGTTTCATATATTACATGGCAACAACCCAAGGTTTTAATTGGTTCATTTTACACTCAGCAGAGAATTCACTTCACTTTAATACCTCCTCAAAGAACATTAGTATAAGAAAAATGCCTCTTAACATATTTGGTGCAACTCATACTTTATTTCAAAAATTTTAGATAAAACTGAGCACTCAGATTAAAGGATGTAATACACGGAACAATTATGTTGATAATGAACAAAGCAAGAGAAGCAATGGGAGATATAGTTCAAAATACATTGTCACTTAAAAGAAATGCTTATCCAATCCTTCACCTTCATTATGCTACTTATCTTGCTACCATGGCACTTTTAACAAAAAGTCAGTGTTCCATATTATTCTTTTCTTTACCATACAGTCCCCAACCTTTTTGGGACCAGGGACCAGTTTCATGGAAGACAATTTTTCAACAGACTGAGGGTGGGGGTGGGGGAAGCATGCAACCTAGTTTCCTCATATGCTCAGTTTACAGTAAAGTGTCTGTGGAGATTTTCAGTCATCCAGATCATGGTTGTCCCAAAGGTGTTTTTTCAAGAGGCAACTGGACTTTCTGTTTTTTCTTTGAAGATGTTTTGTTTCTCATTCAAGAAGCTTCTTCAGTTCTGATGAGAAGCAAAATAGCCACCACAGGTGCCCCCCCCGACACGAGTCTCATGTCACACCCACCATGGCCACACCCACCTGGTCCTGTCTACCATGACTATCCCCACCCTGGCCACGCTCCATGCCCCCCCCCCGGCCCTCTGATGTCAAACAACCCTGATGCAGCCCCCAATGAAATTGAGTTTGACACCCTTGCTATATAGTGTTATAACTCCTCCCTCAGATTGAAAAATAGGTGAGTTAATCCTAGAGAGAATGTGTATATAAATAATGGGTAGTCCTCAACTCATGCCCACAATTGGGACTGGAACATCCATCACTAAGCAGTGCAGTTATTAAATGAGTTGTACCTGATTTTACAACCTTTTTTGCTGTAACTGTTAAGTGAATCCAGCTTTCCCATTGACTTTGCTTTCCTGAAGCCCACTAGGAACATCATAAATGGTGATCATATAGCCCTGGGATGCTTCAACTGTCATAAACACATGCTGATTACTGACTGCCTAAAAATTAATCATGTGACCATAAGGACACTGCAAAAGTTGTAAGTGCGAGAACTGGTTGTCACTTTTTCCAGTAGCATCATAACTTTGAACAGTATTTAAATGAATGGTCCTTAGTCTAGGATTCCCTGTAATAGATACATATAATTTCATCTAAGTAAGAAATATGTGGAGAATGAAATAATAAAAGATATCAACTGGCTGTAGTGAGCGAGAATAGATGGCCTATGATGGTAGGAATGTGCTCTCTCAAATATGTCACTGGAGTCAAGAAGCTTTAATTATACCATGCCTTGTCTGGATTATGTTATGTGAACTATTTCTACATTTTGTCTCCCTCCTTTGATGCAGATTAATACTGCGTAGAAAAATCATTTCATCATAATGATTTAGAATGGAATTTAATTAAGCGCTTAGGAAATACGATTCTTTGACTTAAAATAGAATTTTAATATAAATGCTCAAGCCTGTAAATGTTACATCTTTCATTGTTTCTAGCAGGTTTAGTCACTTCTGTTTATTGATAATATTATTATCCAGAAGGTAGTTCGGCTATTAGTAGAATTACTGGGCAATTAAATCCACAACAAATTATAACATTCCTTTGCACAATTTCTCCCTCCTGCTTTAAGTAATTCTCTTTTCTTCCTCACTTACCTATGGTTATATAGTTTATGACACTCTCTATCATTAACTAATGTTCATATTTAATAAAAACTTGTAAATAATAATAGTAAATTTCAGAGCTTCATTGAAAGGGAACTTAAGGCTGTACTTATCTGGTACTAAATTACATTAACAGTTTACTTTCCATTAGCAATGAACAAAACCTAACTTTTAACTATAAACAAACTGTTGCAGATAAAATTAATCGCAGTTACTAACTGAATTCTTTTTGAGAGGAGAAGAACAAACATGCATTCTCAAACTGTTCCTGCTTTGTTTGTTATAAATAAAATGGAACCAGATTTAGATATCTGCTCGCCTTTTCACACTACATCATTTGAGGAACAAATTAAGCATTTTGAAAACATGGCATGAATTTGTCCATTTGTCTCTATTTATTCATTCCTACAAATTATTAAAAAAAAAATCCTCTCTATATATAAAAAAATAAGGCTTTGACATTGCAAAAGGTAATATGGGATGAGTCCTGTCAATTGTAAGATACTGTAGGGAAGATAAAATCTATCCAAGCAGCTACTAAGAATAACTTTATGATTACAATTTAGTCACAATTACTTTATTTTATAAAACACTAAGCATTTGTCAAAATATATGGCTAACTTGTTATGACCAATATTTATTTGACTTCATGTAACTTTTTGTCCTGTTGCAAAAGTCTAGATGATTTGCTAAAATGTGGTGTGACATTTGCTGCCAATATGGTTGTGGTGGACAAGGAAAGCACTATGAGTGCTGAAGAAGAATACATGGCAGATGCTAAGACAATTGTAAATGTACAAACTCTCTTTAGGTAAGTGGCTGCACAATTATTTACTTCCCTTGTTTCTATTGAAATGCACTGTTCTATTTACATTCCATAAAAATGTATAATTTTAATAATATAAATAGACTTGATCATATCACATTTATTAGTGACATTAGTGATTAATCTGTCCATAAAATCTTTCACTTGATCTAATATTATATAGAAAAAATAAGCAATAAAACAAATCAATTTCTTCCCAAGATTACACCACAAGTCCTAGTGTATTTAGTTAAACCTGGTTTAGGAAGCAACAATAGTTTCCATTGGGTATCAAATGTTATGAGTGAAATCATCTGTTCAAATTTTTTATTTTATTTTACAATATATCCACATCAATCCACAGAGTGGCAACTGGGTATCATACATTTTAGTACAAATAAAAATCGTGCTATTAATCATATTTGTTACATTCCTCAAGCTTATGTAGTTCTAGTATTAATACACATACAGGTATTTGTATTAAATTGTAGACTTTCATTATTTAACTTTTCAATGTTTCAATACATTACGCCAATATCAATCACAATATTGTTTAAACATATATAATAATAGCATTATTCAATTTCTAATTTTTCTTTTTATTATTACTTTTGACTTATTGTATAAAAATGTGTATACTAATATTCCCCCTCTCTCTTATTTCTATACCTATTCTAACTTTTAATCATGCCATAATTATATTTAAGAACAAATCCTTTCTATCCTTCATCTCTTGCCCACTTTAAAGCTTTATTTTTTTGCTTTTTAACTTACCTCGCATATTCCTCTCTTGGATCTTTATCCCTTTCTGCATTTACGTCCTGACTATTCATTTCAAACATTTCTCCCATCTCTGCCCTTTTCCATTGTCTAGCTTCCAAAATATCTACCCCCGCCCCTGTCTTCCTTTCAAAAATGTCTTCCTGCATCTCCGGTTCCCTTTTTAAATGTCTTAAAATGTTTTCCCCTTGGTTTATTTCATCAGTCATTGTTGTTTTTGTTATTGCCTCCTTTTTGTCATCTTGTTTTGTTTGCTGGTTCTGTTTTTTCATCTGCTCTTTCAGTTGACTCTTCCTTTTCCTGGGTGTCTTGATCACTCATTGTCCTTTGTATAATATTTCCCAGCTTTTCATTCATGCCATGTATTAAGTTCTTAATCTCCTTGTGGTTTCCTATCAGAATGTCCTTGATGTTTTGAAACATCGACGCCATTTCTTCCCAAATTCCACTCATTTTGTCCTGATGTAACATCTCGTCTCAAGTCCCGCTCTTGTCCAGTAATCCAAAAACCATATATTCAAGGCTAAAGTCACTCCCCCAAAAGAATTCAGTGCATCCAAAACCTCCTTAAATCCATTTTATGCATTCAATCTTGTTTCATAGCGCTCAGGAGTCTCTTTAATGAAAGAATCTTCCTTATTCTCATCTTTAAATCTCCAGCAGTCATGACGTAGGTGCATAAAACATATCCTTGTCAGAATTTTCCAGGATTTAAGAATATGTTATACTTTCCTTTCATCATCTGTTTCTGATGATCTTTGATGCTTCATTTCTATTGAGCATATACTGTAAATATTCACAGTAGGTAATCAATATATTTTGGGCATTTTGCCTAGTAATCCTACAAATGAATAATTTTCAAAAAATAAATTACTATATTCTATTTAACCTCTTGGTAATCTGTGTGGGTAACTCACAGTGAAGCAGATGTCCATTGCTAATTAATTGTATTTTGTTTGTTGCTTTTAATAAGTTTCTGGTTACTAAGTAGTCCTTTTGCTGCTCATCAATGAACATAACCTGGTTAGGTTTGATCTATATGCCGTGCCTAACTTCTGCAGCAGTGAGAAATTCCTTATAAACTGGGCCTTTATAAAGCCAATTCTATTGGAATGGTATAGATTATTGAACAGCTTTAGGAATTCTCAAGATACAGAAATGAAACTATAGTTAATAATCAAACCATTTATCAACTAATATTTGGGATGATAAAATCAAAAAATCAAATAATTTGTGAAAAAATTAGAATATTATTCAGTTCATTGATAAAATAGTAAAGCATTCCAAAAGAAGAGTGTTTTGTTCAATGGAAAAAAGAGGGAAGTTGTAACAGTGACATACTGAATTTAAAGAATGATGGGAAAATTGGAAAGTTTGACGAAAGCATTTTCTGTGTACAATTATGAAAGTGGAAGGCAGGAAGAGAATTGTAAAGATTCTTAGAACAGCAAAGAAAGCCAGCATTTTAGATTTATGAAATGCAACGTTCACTTATGTGTACGTACATACAAATACCATATTTTTCAGACTATAAGACACACCTAGATTTCGAAGAGGAAAACAAGAAAAAAAATAGTTTTTGGCCTCTGTGCATCTCATTTTTGCGAAAAATTGGCCTGTTTTTGGCCTTCCAACCCCCCCCCCCCCACGTCCCATTTTTCCCCTCCCTAGCCCTAAGGAGCACTCTGCAGGCTCCTGAACCCCCCCCCCCCATGTTCCGTTTTTGCCCTTTCCAGCCCCTAGGAGCACTCTGCAGGCCTCCCAAACCCTCTGGGCATCCCGTTTTCATCAAAAATGGGATGCACCGGGGGGGGGGGTTCAGGAGGCAAAAAACAGTGCTGTATTCAGTCTATAAGATGGACAGAAATTTCCACCCACTTTTTTTTGGGGGGGGGAGTGTGTCTTATGGTCCAAAAAAGATGGTATATGCTAAGGGATAGTACCTTTGGATAGATGCTACTTTGTGTAGGAAGGGAGAATAAGAGAAAGATTCTGGATTTTAAAAAAGCAGAGGGGGAAGAAAATTCCCTTCCCCCCTCCCCTTTCCTTTATATCATGTTCAGAAGTTTGGGTCATGAAGATCATTATTAGATGACTCCTCAAACAGTTGGAGGGAAAGGAAGATATACAGTATAGTAGATTCTTATCAATAATGTCTTGCCAGTGCTTTTTTGGCTGAATCTGGTCAGTGCACTCCCCGGGCTCTGAAACCATGGCTGTCTTGGAGCAGGGGATTCAAAACAGTTCAAAGCTATATTGCTCCATTGTCAGATAGCTTCAGATGACTCAAAGAGGTTCCTCTGGATTAAACTCAGAGCTGGATTGCTTGCCCATAGTTGATTTCAACTATGGATGGAAATGAAAAAAGCAGATTAATATAACAAAAGTGAAGGCTTTCTTCTCATTCCATAGATATTTCTGTCTTGAGAAAAAAGCATTGCAACTACCAGTTGTCCTGTTGGACAAAATGATATCAGTTGTGAGACAAAAGACAAACAAGAAGTCTCAAGAACAGAGTAAGGTTTGGAGGTGACTAAGTTGGATAATGGCTTTCCTCCCAGGCTGAACAAATTGCCAAAACGCTGAAGACTCTAAAAAAGAAGTTCTATTAAAGACCCACCGTATACCAGTTGCTCTGATTAACAAAAAGGCTACCAAAGAGTTTGTGGACAGACAATATTATCTCATGCAGGTATTTTCTATGACAGATATTGTCTTACCAAGAACCAGCAATGCAAATAGAATTGAGGAGGATGTTTCTATTCCACAATCTTACTCTGGAAATGTTTTTGGGAAAGATAATATTCTTCATAATATGTTTCATTTTATGTTGCTGCTAGAATTATAGAAGACTTCCACATTTGTTTAATTAAGGTCTTCTTTTCCAGCTGGACATGCTTGCCAAACCAATTCTAGCACATAAAGGACTGAAAAAGAGAATTGTGCTCTGTAAACAGTGTTTTTATATTTCTCGTTTGGATCACTGCATTAAGTTTGTGCAAAACTTGTGTGAAACCAGGCTACAATTTAGCGTAGGTGAGGAAATCATGTAACAGATTGATTCAGATATTCTATCTCTTCTTAGAAAAGAGATCATTCATTGTGTAGATAATCATTCCCAAGCTGATAATCAAGCTTCAGATATATCTTCTTGTTATTTTGAGGAACTGAGGCAATGAATTAGTAAGGCCAACAACTAATGAAGAGCTAGCAGAAGTCTAACACAAACATGTTTCAGTTCAGACTGTTTTAGACTTTATTTTGTGACAGAGGTAGTTTTATTTTTCTATTAACCATTTCTCTAGGAATATTTTGGCCATCAAAGTCATCAGGTAGACCTATTTAAAGCCTATTCCAAAAAACACTCTATGTAAATCTCATAGGTTTATTATGTTATGATGATTGTACTTCACTGACAGACATTTGTATTTAATATCTGAACTTCCATAGATAGAAATGACTTTGACCTTGAAGTACAATCATCATAACATAACAAACCTGTGAGATTCATACATGGTGTCTTTAGGAAAGAGAGAGACAAATGAGAAAGACAAAAGAAGAGTATGAGGCTGGGAGGTGACTAGGTTTGCATAGAAAGGATATGCTTTGTTGGGATATTCTTATTATTTCAATATATGAACCTCAGGCCAAATATTTCAGATAATACACAATATACTTCTTCTATACACAAGAGGGAGTCACAAGATTAACTGGGGGAAAAAAACTCTAAGAGAGTAAGATTCCAGGGTACTCCTTGGTTCTAGGATACCTTTGGAGAACTTTAGAGCACCTTTAGAGAATGACAAAGACTAAATCTGTCCAAGAACATATGAGAGTCCATATTTAGGATTACATCATGATAGTAAGAGAGGTGACATGAGCAGTGTGGTGACCTAGTGGTGATGACACTCGCCTCCCACTTGGAAGGTTGAGAGTTCAATCCTAGGTAGCAGCAGATGTTTCTCTCCTAGGGTGCAAAAAATAACTCCACGTGGAGTCAGGAAGGGCATTCAGCCAGCTCCATCCAGTTGCCAATTCTACCCTAAATTAAGGGATTACAGGATTGTAAAAAAAAAAAAAAAAAGGAGTAAGAAAGGTGATATTTAACTATTTCTCCACTTTTACCATATCCAAGATAATTACCCAGTCACTTTGTTTTAGGGAGACATTACTTGTTTGGGAGAAGTGAGCTGCATGATCATTTGTAGAGAAAGATAGTTTGAACCTGAAACTCCCAAAGAAATGCACCAGATCTTTCAGACTATAAATCAGTCATCTGTATAGGTACATTTTCTCCAAGAGCAGTTTTGGAGGGCATACATTGCTTGTTGAGGCAAATCAAGCAACTTATGCCCCTCTTCTAGTATGGTTGGGTCTATGCAATGGTGTTAGCTTCCTTTAGGGAGGGAGTGGTGTGGTTGGCCTTATAGGAGATAGAATTACACTTTCTCCACCAAGAAACTGTTGCTGGACTCAAATGGACAACGCTCATCCAGTTTCTTTTCTTCCAAAGAAGGTGGTTGGGCTGTGGCTGCATGTGCCTTGGAGAAATGCATTGCTGGAGTATTTCAGTTGGGTTTCTTGCAGTGGTGGGTTTCAAAAATTTTTACTACCGGTTCTGTGGGTGTGGCTTGGTGGGCATGGCATGGCTTGGTGGGCGTGGCAGGGGAAGGATACTGTAAAATCTCCATTCCCACACCACTCTGGGGGAAGGATACTACAAAATCCCCATTTCCTCCCAATCAGCTGGAATTTGGGAGGCAGAGAATAGATGGGGGCGGGGCCAGTCAGAATTTTTACTACTGGTTCTCTGAACTACTCAAAATTTCTGCTACTGGTTCTCCAGGACTAGTCAGAACCTGCTGAAACCCACCTCTGGTTTCATGCCAATAACACTAGGTGGAGCAGATTAGGAAATCAACTCTGAATGAGTCTGATTAACATTCACATCTTTGTGGGGTGGAATTTGCCTATTTTTTCACCTATAAAAGTTCAATGGTATGTGCATCTTTTTTTTTCTTCCTGAGTTCCCTAAATTAAATTAGAGATTATTGCTGTCACCATTACCTGATTGCCTTTCTGTCTTCCCCAAAAACTGCTCTTCTTTCTCTTTTTTAATTAATCAAAATATTTCCCCTTGCTGTTGCTTCAACATTTCTCTAATGGTATTGGCCCAGTTATCTGAGTCTAGCCCCATTTCTAGCTGGTCTACGTTCTTCTTTGGTTTAACCACAGGCATAGGAGGGATACCTGTCACGACTACAGTAGCAGTCTCTTCTACAGAAGAATCTAACAACGTTTCTATGTCTGTGTGGTGCAGACTCTAGTTAATTTTCACAAGGGACCACATGAGAAGCTAGGACTGTTGTGAAGGGTCACTGCTGTTGCCATCCTGCCTCTGCTGCCAACTCTGCACTGATGCCCCATCCTCCACCAACACTGCCCCGCCTCCTCCACTAATGCCCCCCACCCACCCACCGCTAATGCCATCCTGCTGATTCCCTACCCACAATATCAACAGTGCCGACCCTATTTGCCAGACTGGAACTGCTCACAGGCCAGTTCTGGTGTGTGACCCATAAAATGCCCAGGTCTTCTCTAGTTCATTAGCATGTGCATCTTTTTTACGTCATTTTTCTATAAAAAAGTCCTGCATATTTGTTAATAAGGCCTTTCATCGGGGGGCTGCTTTTTCTGTTAGCATTTTCTTCCACCTCCTCTACTCACACAGCCGTAAAAATTGTCTTCAGATTCTTTGATTTAAAAAAAAATAGTGAAAAGATTCTACTCTGGAAACTTGTTCCCAAAAGTAGCCAGATATATGGGGCATGACTTAAGGCTAGTCTCTTCATCTGTAACTTGGAATATTAATAGTGATAAAAACACTCAACACAGAATCTGAATGTTAATAGAGGTAAAAATGTTTACTTTCATATTATGGTGTCCATAATTATTTCAACTCTTATTTTTTTCTACCCAAAGGAAAAAAAAAAGCCTTCTAGCAGTTTATTTGCAGTTATTCTCAGTTCAGTAGTCTCTTTTTCTTCTTAATTTAACACTAATTTTCACATCACTAGAGAAATATCCAACAGATACTGTAAAAATGTAATTTAAAGCTTACTTTCACAATTCAGAAAAGGTACTTGAGTAGCTAATAAAAATTGCATATCCTTAATGTAAAAACATTTGCAGGCGTGATTACTTTGTAATGAAATTGTAAGAGTTTGGATTCTTCCTACTTTAACTATAGCATACAACCACTAGATGGCAGCCTTTCTACATGTACTGGCAATTACACAAAAAGTAGAAAAATGTAGGGATTTTCCTTGTACAAAGAAAATAAACGATTAAAAACTAAAGATTTCAGTTCAAGTTTGACATAGTAGATACAGTTCACACACTATTAGAAAAACAAATATTAGCAATTTTGATGCTTGAAGTGTAAGGATCTAGCCAACACCAAAAGTTTAGAAAGATGGAACTTTAATATGCAAATAGTTTTACAGAATCGAATACTAAAATGCTTTGTTTAAACAGTCCCTTTTTAATAGCTTAGAAATCACATATTGGCAAAGTTATCTATATGTCAAAATAATTTAATATGCATCATTGATAAAAAAAAGAAAGAAAAAAGTATTATTTTAAAGACTGCTGCAAATTTTCTGTACTTTGAGCCTACTGTTCCAACAGGCGGGGCTGTCAAATTGAATGATTTTAAATTAGGTTTTAATTTTGGGTTTTAAAATTCGGCCAAAACTATTAAATGATTTTAATTAATTTTAACTATGATATTGTATATTTGTTTATTTGTATTTTAATTCTGGCTGTACACCGCCCTGAGTTCTTCAGGAGAATGGGCGGTATATAAATAAAATTACAAAAGTATGAAGGCTATTGCTTAATGCATTGTAAGCTGCCTTGAGTCTCCAGAGAAGGGCGGCATATAAATCAAATTAAAAAACAAATTTAAAAAATTAAAATTTTTAATTTTTAATTTTAATTAAAATTCAAAAAAAATATTATTATTTATTTATTTATTCTGGCTCGGCATTAATTGCTGTCAGTTTAATTAAAATAAACTATATAATTAAAAGTAAGATGTAGGATAATCTCATAATAATGTCAGTATGGCCAGTTGGAGCATCTGCGGCTGTGATTTCTAAGCTGAAAGAGTGACTCCATCAGATCCCAAGAACAACACGAGATCTCTCTATCCAGAAGACTGAAGTGCTAGTAATAGCTAGGACACTGCACAGAATCCTCAAACTCCCAGCCTCTGGAAGATGAACTGAGATTGAAGAACACACATTAAAAAAAGGGAATTAATTATAAAGATGACAAGTTTAAACAACATCATGAAGAATGAGAACATTTCATTGATAACAAAGATCTAAGCAATTCAATAAATCACCTTTCCAGTTGTGAGGCAGAGCTGTGAAAGAGTGAGAGGAATAAGGTATTATGGATTTTGAGATAGTGAGAGAACCACAGACTGAAGAACAATAAGTCTGAGATCACATTAAGGCTGACTTCTTCCTTGAAACAATTATCAGCATGCAGAAACTCATTTACTTTGGGCATATAGTACAAGCAGATCATTATATATTTTATTTATTTACTTACATTTATTGGGCACTTGGCTCCAGCTTTCTCTCTCTCTCTCTCTCTCTCTCTCTCTCTCTCTCTCTCTCTCTCTCTCTCTCTCTCTCTCTCTCTCCCTCCCTCCCTCCCTCCCTCCCTCTCCCTCCCTCCCTCCGTCCCTCCCTCCCTCCCTATCTCTCTCTCTCTCTCTCTCTCTCACACACACACACACACACAAGATTGGGGAAATAGAAGACATGATTGAAAATCAGTAAGAAGGATGAATGGGATCAAAGAGATTACAGAAATTGTAAGAGCTGGAAACTATGACTAAAAATAGTTCAAGATTTGATTGTGTGCTGCCCAAAGATTGAATTTTGTCTTGCAATTTGGTTGAGCATGTAACTCTGATAAAATAAATTAAGATAATCAGCAGGAATCAAAATTAACTAAGAGGGCACCTAACTAACTAGCCAAAGGTAGATTCAGTTACCCACATGAACAAAATCATACACAGCATCAGGGCATAACAATTAGGTAAAATTACTTTTCATATGTTACATTGTATTTTGAAATCAGTTTGGGTCCAGCAAATTTACTCCCAAGTAAGTATGTAAATAATTCCATTCTATTCCCATTTTCAAGCTTCTTATTAACAATGTGCTTCTACAAATATATCTGTAGTGAGGCAGATGATCTGATACTAACTTTTCTTGCTCTTTTATATACGATACTTGCAAAATCTGTCCATTTTCTACTTTTAAAATCCACAAGAGTGCAGTCTTGGCTAATAAACTACAGTTTATTTATTACAATTGTACTGAGTTAGTGTGGTAGAGACTAGTTAGCTTTATTTTATAGCTTTGATTTTTTGCAGAAACAAAATGCAGGTGGCATCATTATTATCACTGATACAGTTAATAGTTACACAAACATGATTTGTGTTTTAAGAACGCTGCATTGAATGCCTGGGTTATTCCTTTCATTTTCTTTACTATGTTGAGCTTTCAGTGTCCATATTAAGAAAGTCACTCAGTTATCATGTCAAGCCAACAATCACAAAACACTGATACTTGTCCTCAACTTCAAGAATAGTGGTTAAGTACTATAACATGGCCTGGGAACTTAAATATCAAATTCTCATAACTACAGTTGTCTTGTGATCATCTCAGTTAGCATTTCACTTTCGAGAAAAGGCTTTATTTTACACACCACAAATCCATGCTTCTTCAAGAAAAAAGCAAATGCATCATTTTTAGAAATGTTGTTGAATTCTCTTTCAGTATCCTCATGCTACTATAAATTTTTTGTTTTGTGAAGAAGATGTTACTATTTAGGGAGTGATTAATAATTTCCATGGGTAATTTTATTCCATTTAGGGAATATATATTTCCCAATATATATTTGGGGAATATGTATTCTATTTGGGGAGCGGACCAAATGGAAAATAGAATACAAGGATCTGAATATGCATTTCTTTAATCAAATTAATTGCTCCTTATTATCACAACATCTCCTTCCCTGTTACAAAACCTTATTTTCATCTCCTATACATAAGGATTAAGAATATTATCCCAAAGCCCTTGTCATCTGAACTTTGATGCAAATACTTTTTAAATGTCTCTTTAGATAATGAACAAAACCTCTCAATGAATGCTAATGGAAAGTGCTGATTGATTCTTGACTAGAAGGCTAATGTTTTCAAAATGCACAATTGCAAGTTAAATCTCAACATAGTTATAATCAGGGGTGAAATGTAAAATTTGTTACTACTGGTTCTGTGGGCGTGGCTTGGTGGGGGGTAATGTGACTGGGTGGGCGTGGCTAACTTTTTTTTTTTTTTTACTTTTCAAAGCATTTTTTCTAATGCTTTGAAAAGCCTCTCTGCCAATCAGGGAACTCGGCTGGGATCGTCAAAGAGGCTCTTTAAAAAATGCCTCTCTGCCGATCACGAAACTCAGCTGGAATTGTCAGAGACTTTTCAAAGCATTTTTTTATCACCTCTTTGGCCAAGAGGTTCCAGAAAAAAATGCTTTGAAAAGCCTCTGATGATCACAGCTGAGCGGTGCGATCATCAAAGGCTTTTTTTTTTTACTTTTAAAAGCATTTTTTCTACAACCTCTTCCGATGAAAAAATGCTTTTAAAAGAAAAAAAAAGCCTCTGATGATCGTGCGGCTCAGCTGGGCATGGTGGTGGGGGTGGGGGTGTGCAGGGATTTTTGCTACCGGTTTCCAAACCACCACCCACCATCACTACCGGATCGGGCAATCCGGTCCGAACTAGGAGCATTTCACCCCTGGTTATAATGTTATATTGGTAAAAGTATTTTATAGCTCATTCAGACAATTATACAAACTTGATATTTGTATAATTACAAGTATACAGTTGAATTAACCTTCTGAGCCACAAGTTCTCCTCCCTTCATCAGCTTAACTGCCTAACATGTAGGAAGCCCAAGTTCGAATCCGAGTAAAGGTATGGCTGGCTGATGAAAGCTAAAAAGCTTGAAATAGATCTATACTAGTCTCCCTTTATTTCTTTATCAGCAAAATATAAATTTGGTATTAAATGGTTTGTCGTGAATGCGACTGCTTGAGGGCTCCTGGATTGGAGCGGAAAGGCGAAAGGGAGCTCCTCTGAATCTCTGCAGGACATTTATCCCATTATAGGATTTAATTAGCTTCCACCAACAGGTGGCATTTTCAGGAGGAAAAATGACAGAATTTGAAATACTCATACAGAATCACGGGCATGTAATACAGAGATAGAACAAATCTAAAATTGAATGATAAATTGGTTGCAAATACAATAAAGGGAAAAGCTGGAACAAATCTGTACAATTTACACTGACTAATACTTAAGAGAAAACTGGTATAAAATGTTTTATAGGTAGTGTACAATTCTGCTTATAATTCTCAGAATAGACAAATCTAGTGATAAGGGCTGGAAATGCCATGAGGCAGAAGGAATGTTTTTGGACATCTAAAAAGATTAGATAGATAGATAGATAGATAGATAGATAGATAGATAGATAGATCAATCGATCTTCAAATAACTAAATAATGGAGACACTGTTGTTCAGTTCAGATTTTTTTCCATTTTTTGCACTAATTGTAGAACTTTTGAAATATCTTTGTCCACTTATTGATATTATATCTGCATTGAATATTTTCTATTTTTCTTTCTTTCCTTTTTATTTTCACTCTATTTTCTTTTTTCTTTCTTTCTTTTTTGTAGGTAGCATTTCCTTGCAAGTAATTATACTTTCGGAGTACTTGTATTAATTTGTATTATGTTACCATATTTGCTCACCTGATATTATTAGAAGAATAACTATATTATCTCCTTGGAAAAACATTTAGGTTGTTCTCCAATCTGAGCATAATTACTGAATTAACTCATCCTGCCAACATGAGATTCATGCAGTTCAGGGCCAAAGACTGTTATTCTCTTGCTCTATCAAAATTGGAGAAGGTAAGAAACCTTCATTGCATGATAATAAATATATGTAATTTATTGATTCGCGGATCAGATATAGTTGTCTTTTTTAATTTGCTCTGGAAACTGATAATTCAAAATAGTCTATGCCTAATTGATATAATTGTGAAATACCCATGGAATATGATTCAAGGGAGTGCTGGATCAAGTAGTAAAATTACCGATGGGAAACCAAAGAAAAGTGGCTGAGAATGAACTCCAAAGATGAAATTATAAGAAAACAATAGGTAAATCTTGTCATAGTGTTATGTGTGCAGGATTCTCTACTAGGCCTAGTAAAAAAGCATCATCTCTTTTCTGAGCATCCTTTAATCCTCATCATCATGCTGAGTCATTAAGTATTAATTCTGCCATTTTGAATACACAGAATATCATGCCCACTGCAAATAAGAGTCAGTAAGCATAATTAAACTAAAATAGAAATGGTCAAAATAAATGGTGGAACAATACTTTTCAACAGCAATTATAGCAATTGTCAATGCCAAACAGCTAGCCAAAAAGAAAGATCAGCTGAAACTGTCCATTGTTGTATTTGTTTTAAATGATGATAAAAAAGATAAATTCTTATACTGCAAATAATCAGGAGAGATATAACATGATTCTTGTTTGAGTTATGATAGAAACCTTTGTTGAGACAATAAGTACCATCCACATACATAAAAGTGCATGTCCCTTTCAAAAAGAAAGTGAAAAGAATCTGCAAAATTTGCAGAATTAATGATATTGATAGTACAGCCTAAATGTTGCAAATGAAACTGGTAATGCTGAGGTTTACTAAAAATAACACTCACAGGAGACAATTCGACTATGATTATAAATTCAATAGTTCAAGCATTTAAGTGGCAGAATTAGCGTATGGTGCTAACTATGACAAAGTGGCTACTTAACAAGAAAGGCTACTGTTTGTAATCAGCAGAAGCCAGTAGTGCAGTACACTTCCCTAGACAGAAATTCTTCCCTTAATCTGGAAAGCAAATGATACACAGATTCTATACAGTGGCAGAATTAGACCTTTAAGAAATTAATCTTATTGGACCACTGCAGGTGGAAATACAAATGAGCATAATTTTGAAGTTGTAGGAACTAAAACTAATCTTTCAAATTCCACTTACATTAGCTAAGTTGATTACAGTAATTTTCCCTCTGAGTTTGATAAATGAAACTTTTAATAGTTCTGTGGTATTGTCACCACATAGATAGAAGGCTGCCCTTGGAGGGTAATCTGGAAGATTTAGCTGGTGCAGAATACAGCAGCACAGACAGTTTCTAGATGAACATATTATATATACTACCTCTGCTCTGTGAGCTGCATTGGTTACCAATCAGTTTCCAGTCCAATTCAAGGTGCTAGTTTTGATCTTTAAAGTCCTACATGGCATGGGATTAGGTTATTTGACGGACCGCCTCTCCCGATTACATCTGCCATCCCACCAGATCTATGATCCATACAGGGTATGTCACCAACTGTAGGGCTATGCCTGAAGTGTCCTAGGTGGTGAGTGTTCTCTGGGCATCTGCTCCTTGGATTATACTTCATCCTTTCTCCTATTCACACCTCCGAAGTGAGGCTGGCTTCATCCTTAAAGATCTGGTTTTGCCATCAGGCCCAGGGACCTCAAGGAAATATTGAGGTGGCTCCACTGTTGTTAATATCTGTCCTTTGCACACTATTTATTCCTTTTTAGCTTTATGCTTTCCATAATTTTAGAGCTTTTAATAATAGTAATAATATCCTTGTTTGTAAATATTCACTGTTTTTTAGCTTTGTTGTATGCTGCTCAGAGTCATTTGTTTGTGAGATTGGCAGCTATATAAATATGAACAATAAATAAATAGTAGTACTGTTTTAAAAAATAACCCTGGGATCTGCTCCTATTAATTAGTGATATTGTACCCTTAGCTAACAAGCTACACCAATTTACTAGTGAAAAATAATAAAGAGACTTTAGTTATAAATGTTAGAAAATAATGATTAAGTTTCTTGTTTGCTTATCTCTGTGGACATGTCAGAACTTGGGAGATCCAGATATTTTTATATCTATGAAGTTATGAGTATCTATAATAAAAGTTAATAAAAGTGTCCAGATAGCCCTTATTGTACTTGTCAGGTTTAAAGTATCCAGTAATATCCACTCCCTTCCCTCCCAGCAGAAATTATAAACAGATTAATACCAAATACCAGTAATCTATATAGTGATGTTATTGGACTTCCCTTGTAAAGCATTGTGTGTTGTACCAAGAGACTTCAATGCCTGATGACCTTTTTCTTCAGCTGTTTCCATCTCTTTGTATGATGATATATTGGGATTTGATGAATCAACAAATTAAAGATAAAGGATGTATTAGGACTAACAGATTATATACATACATATATATATATATATATATATATATATATATATATATATATATATATATATATACACACACACATACATACATACATATATACATACATACACATACATACATACATACATATCAAGTTGGTAGAGAGGGATGAAAAGGGACAAAATATATTATAGCCTTGTCAGGAAGCCATTATAATTAATTATGTTTACTGAATCAAAAATATTAGTGATGTAATCATAGTAACTAAGAGTAGACATAGAATTAATAGAAACCATATACTACTGTAATGTTAAGGTTAAATACCAGTAAATTACATATCTACTCAAAAAATGGAGCTGTATAATTAATCCAATATGAATATGGAAATAACAGAAAGAGATAATTAAGGAGCACTTAGATATACCTGTACTGAATATAAATGAGATTCTTAAGTTTCAGTCTTTTTTAACAACTTTAAACCCACTGAAATAGCTGTACCAAATTGTAGTGAAATATACAAAAGCATCTTCTTAGTAATGAAATGGAATCATTTAAAATCCAAGCGCTGATTTGTTACGGAAATGTGTACTAACCAAAAAAGCACTTTTGGAAAATCAGAGTATACAGATTTAATAATTGTCCATCCTTACCAGTGGATCTGTTTCATTTAAAAGATAGTGTAAAGCATTAGTAAGAACAAAACAAGAATAGATTGTCATATTGAAGCTGAAGTTTGAGAAAGATCCCTTTAAATAGTCTCAGACAGAACCCTGTGCTATTCCTGAGATAATTGCTTAATGCATTGGATGCATTGCTTAAATCAATTCTTCTAGTCATGTTTACTAAAGTGATATCCTAAATGAAAATGGCAAGTTTCCAGGCGGGGAACATATAGCGTCTGAGCTGAATAAAAAAAATTATGGCTATTCAGACTCAGTTTTAGATATAAATGAATAAAACAGCATGTCTTCTTGAAGAAATACTACCTGTTATTTTCTCCATTCATAAGAATGGAACCATGTCTAGCCCTTCCAATTATTCATCAATCAGTTTAAATATAATTTGTACACTTATGCTGGGAATCTTATTTGCAAATAATTATGGTAAGTTAGAAAAATTTTTAGAAGATGAGTAGGCTGGCTTCAGAGAAGGAAAATCAACTATTAATGTACATTGTATATTATACCAGGTGGTTGAAAATATGGCCAAATCCAGGCATAAATTTCATGGGCGCTTTATTTACTGAACTCAGTCTTCGACACAAATTCTAAAAATAGATTTTGATATAAATTCTGGCCTTTTGCAATTGATACATCTGCTGCTCTGAAATTTCTATAAAAACACACCGCTTCAAATAACAATTATTTATAGCAGCTGATTAGGTCTACTCCAACTTTGAAAAGGATTAAATAGGATTTTATTCAAAACAGTTTTAATTTTCCAAACTGGCTAATTTTACTTCCAGGACTTTCATCTAATTTAGACTGCGGAGAAACAATTATTTAACTGCATCTCCCAGCCTGAATTCTCTCCATCCACAAAAGATTACTGTAACTTTATAAGATAATGTATTGTAATATAATAATATAATGTGTAATATAATTACCCATTATTTTAGCCTCTTTATTCACAATTTATATGTGTGTTTCTCTGTACTTCTATAAGCCTTTTGACGAAAGCTTCACATAAGCAGATTTTATCTTCTCAAATGGTGCCAATATGATTAAACTAATAATTCATGTGCTATTACACTGATTGTATTGGAAAAATGTTTTATTCAAAAGTATCACATCTCTCTTAGCTAAGACACCAGGAATAACTAAAGCCTATTATCTATAATACATATCAAATTCTTACTAAACATTCAATGTCCAAAAGGAAGAATTTTCTTCCGAAACATGGTCAGTATATAAATTGGTTATATATGAATGATATATGCCGCCTCCCTCTCTGTTACATATATTATATGAATCAATTATTGAAATAAGTTGCCTATTTTAAAATATTGCCATAATAGCAACTAAGCAATGTAAAGAATTTCTTAATAGTGAGCAAAGGAATGGTGTCGTTTACTGTGCATTAATATTTATGGATGTTAGTTTTGTCAGTTTTGCCAAATTCTAGGAGAAATGTGATATGCTGATGTGAGTTTTCAATGCAACAATTTGAATGTAAATGTATTAGCTTTGTTGGCATATCAGCATATTTTAAAGATAGGATTGGATCCTTGATAAGTTCATCTCTGATATTTCATGAACTGTCAATGGTCTAATATTGATTTCTGTACTGTACTGTGAAATAAAAAGTGTCATTATTTTCAGCCGACAAATATTGCCAGTATACCAATTTACAAAATACTTAAAACACACACCCTTTAACACATGTAGTTAGCTCTCTTCATAGAGACCATAGTAAATAAGCTTTCTTTCATGATAATTTGTACACTACTATTTTTGTTGATCTCTACAGCCTGGACTCATAAAAGTGTTAGAGTAGTTTCAGTTCAGAATGCTGAAAATGAGAAGCTCTCTATGTAAACTAAATGTATTTCTTGGAAATATCCTTTAGAACCCTCTTCAGAATGTGGGAGACTAACTTCATGTATAAACGACAATTTTAACTATAGAGACAAAATGTTTTGAAGCCATCGTCTTTAAAAATTGCTGTAGCCCTGACATGCTGATTTACAGTTAATAGAAACTGTACAATTTTTAATTGTTTATATCAATATACAAACAGGCATTTCCAATAATAAAGGCTGGAGAAAATGGAAATCAGAACACATTTAGCAGTTTGTTGTTTGACTATATTTGGTGTAGGACCAAATTAAAGATAATTTGATTTGTATATTTTTCTTTCAAAGTTACTGTAGTTACCCATGGCTTCTTGAAATAAATGGCATATATTTGCAGTTATATATTCATATAGCCATATTAAGCCTATATTTGTACACAGTGTTATACTATAATGTTGCCTTGTTTGTTTATCTATCCTGTTTATATGTTTTCATATTAGTGCGTATCTGAGACGATGTTATACTCTGCTATGGTTTTTTGATTGTTTAGAACAATATATTATTGTTACAAATACTTTGCTACTTTGCAATATTTTCACTTTTGTATTCAACAATCTGGGAAATTGTTGATTTTTATATTCTCCCATTCAGGGTTCGAATCTTGCTAGGCTGCTGTCCAGATTTGAAATAATTTTTGGGGAAAAATTCCCATAGGAGAAGCTGCGTCCATTTAACAACTGTGTGATTCACTTAATAACTTTTGTAAAAATTGTCTTAAATTTGGGTTTAACTTGACTTATGACCTTAAGCACTTATGATAGAAATTCCAGTCGCAGTTGTGGTCATAAGTCGTAGACTATCTGAATTGAAATCAAGTTTCATGGGAATACCAAAATATTCATAATAAAACTTATATTCTGAAAGTTTTGATGAGAATTTCTCAGGCCAAATTTGGTATGTCTTTTAAAGATTATGGAAGTCTGTCTTGTTGCAGAAGATCCTGAGTTATAGTTAATTGTATAATTCAGACTCCTGGCTACGTTTATTGAAACTCACATTTGGTCTTTTTACATTGATAGTATATCCACTGTACCTACTAGTTGGTTTTTGTGAAGATTGGAAGAGTTATATGTCTGCCCTAATTATTTCTAGGAAAGGTTTACACAGAATTACATTGTCTCTAATATAAGCGGATCCTGACATAGCGAATAATGCTAGGAAGAAGAAGAAGATATTTTCTCTAGTATAAACTGAAGCACAGTCTGGACACAATTGTGTAACTTCTTAAAGACTTCTTATTGTAACTTTCTTCCTGTTTGTTATTCATATTCTCTGGCATTAATGTGGGAAACCTGAAGAGTGCCACAATTTACCTTCCTGTCCACTGCCGTATGTTTGGGTCTTCCAAACATTCCAAACAAATTACTACCCATTCCTCCTCTCTTATTATATATAGCCATGTTCTCCCAGTTCACCATATGATTAATGATGAAACTGTGACTGTATGTCTCACGCCTTAAACCATGGACTGAGCAATCACCCTTGTAGTTGTTATAGTGAGTGCATGCAGTGGTCTTCTCCAATCTGTTGCCTTTCGCATCTGTTGGTCTTCAGCTGCTGTCATATCTAATATTTTATACTGTACAAGCAATACAAAATATTGAAATAGCTGTTTTGGATGTGAGGTGGTTGAGAAAAGGTGTCTTGAGGAACAAGCTTCATAAGTTATATCTAACCCTGGACCTGTTCTGACCCAGCCTTAGCAGAAACAAGAAACAGACTCCTGGTCACAAAAAAAACCCCTTTATTTATCTCTTATGAATTAAATGCATTCACCCACCGGGAAGTCCAGGCAATAGTCCTTCAAGGAGTTAAATGCAGTAACTTGTGATAATTGCAAGGCCATTTGCTCCCAGCCGAAAGGCTGCAAATTAAGTTCTGGCAAGCGGTCTTTGTGGCAGGAAACACAATGAGTAAAATCTTCAGAAATATGAATTGTTGTCTCCTACGACAACCACTCCCTTTTCCTTTTCCTTCTATTTATTCCCCAGCCAGGGAGGAGCCATTCAGCATCCACATGGGCTTTGCTTCCCAAGTCAACTTCTTGTCCTCCATTGTTCACCTCTCCTAACAGCTCTGGACATACGTGCATCTGGAACAGGCCCCAGCTGTTCTTCCTCCTCACTCATATCAGCCTCCAAAGGCAGCTGCCTCTCCGGTGGCTGGGAAATGTCGGATGGCCATGGCTCTATCTCTGCGTCCGACGCAGAGCATCCATCATAGCCTTCACCAGACTCCAGAACTGGCCCAAGTTCCTTCCCAACCTCCTCATCGTCTGAGTCTGCTGCCAGCTCTGTTGGCAGCTGGTGGGCCACAGCAGAACCCGGACAAATGGATTCACAGCAATTTTTATTGGAGTGGAAACTAGCTTTTCCTGTATATATTTTCAGATATAAAAATGAGGTACATAATGTACAAATAGCATAAGATGCTATTTTGCGGTTGCTCTTATTAAACACTTGGGAAAGTGAAAAATCATTCAGACATTTAGTAATCTTATTTCTAAAAAGAAGTCACAGAAGACATTCCATGTTTGGTTAATAGTGTATTTGTGTGGACATGTTCTCCTCTAAATTCTTAACAAAAACAGGTTTAGAAAGCAACCACGTATGATGTTAGGTTTTTAAGGTTAGTCCAAAGGTGCTTTTTCAAGAAGCAACTGGACTTTCTGGTTTTTCTTTGAAGAAGTTTTGCTCCTCATCCAAGATCTGGCTGATGGTGGGGAATGGAATGATTTATACTTCTTGCAGACAACTGGTCATTTGGAAGGAGTATAAATCCTTCTATTCCAACCATCCAGCCAGAGCTGAAGAAGCTTCTTGGATGAGAAGTGAAACGTCTCCAAAGAAAAAGCAGAAAGTCCAGTTGCCTCTTGAAAAAGCACCTTTGAGACAACACATATCTTTAAAATTAAACAGCAAGGCTTGTATTTGGTGGAGATACTCATTATTCTCTAAAGCTATGTTGTTTACATGGGTGATTTCAAGGAAAAGGATTTTTGTCTGACCCCATGTATTTTTATTAATCATGCATTTCCCCTTTTTGGTTGTTTTGGTGACTGCGTTATTTGCAATCTTTTAAAAAGGTATAATCTAACCAGGGAATCCTAGTTAATTTTTTAAAAATGAAAGTATAATTAAGACTGATAACATATCACTGTTACTCAAGAAGTTCTCAATATCACTTAGGGAACTAAACACTGTTATTTGTTCCATGCAAACTTATTATGGACTTTAAACAAAGTGTAAGTTTAAATACCACCTATTTAACACCACCACCCCTTTTAAAGATTTTATTTGTGTGGTCCATTTGTTTGTTAGATTTATAGCTGGCTTGAGTTAAATTTTAAACTGATTTTAAATTGGGTTGTTTTTAAATTACGGCCAAAATATTTAATCATTTTAAACTGCTTTTAAATTTTGTATGTTCTGTTTTTTACTCTGGCTGTTCACCGCCCTGAGTCCTATTGGAGAAGGGCGGTATAGAAATGGAAACAAATAAATAAATAAATAAAATAAATATCCCAGATTTTTTTCCCCAAGACCTCAAGAGAGTTTATATGGGAATCCTCCTTCATTTTACCCCCATAATAACAATCCTGTAAGTGATTAAACCAGTCAGTTTGTTCCTGGAAAAGAACTGGGAAAATCTGATTGAAATGAGAAATGAAAGTATATTTTGCATAATTTCCCATTTCTCAGTTAGTGTGAGCCCCAAAGCAAAAGCATTTTCCTTATTTGTTCCACTGAAATGAGGGGGTTAAAATTTCTTATGTTAATCAGATTGTTCCATAAATGTATTTGCCATTCTTGTCTTATCCTTTCGAGTTAAATACATAGAGAAAATAACTCCAATTGTTTAGTTATGTTTAAGAGATTACCCATCCATTACTATTGAAGTTATTTATTCCTTTAAAGTTCTCAAGTTAAAATATATTTTGAGCTATTTAAGTACTTTCCTATGAGTATACAAGCTTATGTATTACTGGATTTCTATAGGCTGTGGGCTGAAGTGATAACACCTTTCTTTGTATTTTTGAAAATTGTAAAACATGTGCTATCTGCCTAAAAGAATGCATTGACTGATAGCTATGGACAAAAGAATGAATGCAATGGCCTTTCTTAAAACAATCTTTCAAAGATACTCATGATTACAGTCCAGGAATTTTATCTCTAGATAAAGTTTATATTTCAAAGCTGCTTATTACTTCCGTGCAGGGTTTCAAGGTTTTTTTACCACACAGAAATCCAAGCCAAAATGTAATAATACTCTATTCAGTTCCTCATGCTTGTGCAGAGGGCAGAAGATTTTGAGAGCCATGATCCAGAAAAGAAACTATGCATGCCTTCACAGTTTCACTGCAGTGCCCATGAGTATTGAGACATAGAAGGCTCCTGGCAGAAATACTTATGATACCCACAGTGGCAAACTCAGTTAGTAATTTCTTAGTCTGAAAGTTCTATTCCTTTATGTCTTGAGAGGCGGAATATATGCGGGTTTTGTGTTTACAGAAATACATGTAATTTGGCTCACCTCTCATAATATGATATGTCATATTGAATACTTCCTATGACTCATTCCAACATATTGCCAGAAATGCATATGCATAAAGAATATAACTTTAGTGTTGAAGGGTGACCCACCCTTCTTTCCTTCCTCCCTTCCTCCCTCTGTTCTTTTCCAACAGACTGCCAAGAGGGAGACTGATCTTGGCCCATATCTGAACTGATTGCTTGCAAAAGGTATTTCAATTAAGTTGGGGGCAGCAGATGGCCCATTCTTAACCTAAAAATGTGAATGCTTGTGGAAGGCACAGCCTAATTCTACTTGCCCATAAACTGAAAAATTAGCTCAGTTTTTCTTGCTTGGGGCTGTGTTTATTGATGTATTTTAATTCACCCCACCTTTTTCAGTGAGCAATCACTGGTAGAATTGCAGTTCATTAAGCTTCCCAGAATTCCCTTGTACACAATGAAATGCAATTAAATATTTGACAGGAAATTGCTTTGTGTGATACGATGCGTAGCTGACTGTTAATTCCTGCGGTAGATTTTTGCAGCACAAAGGCACTCCAAAATGCAACTTTTGCCTTCAGCAAAAGTGTATAACGTGGAAAATTGACTTGGTGGCTTAATGGGCTTCTGAAGCAAGAATTCCCTAAGTCAGAAAGAGGACTCCATCTGCTGCTACAGCTGTAACTTCCCTTGTTTTTCTCTTTGGAAATAGCTAAGCAATCACAGTTGGCAACTGATCAAGCAAGAGCCTTTTGTTCAGCAGAAAAATGTGAGGATTCATATGCCCAAAGTCAAACTCTAACTTTTCTGGTTGCTTCATACCAGTTAAAGTTCAAGTGAACCCCCTCCCCCAATGTTTCTATGTATGATTAGGAAGATGAATATATTCCAGGAAAGACAGGTATTTTATTTTTAATTTTCTGCTGAAAAGAGGAACTGGCTATTATCCTAGATAGCAGAGGTATCCAACCTCGGCAACTTTAAGACTTGTGGACTTCAACTCCCAGAATTCCCCAGCCATGTTTAAAATTGGCCATCACTATTATACAAGTTGGCCATCCCTGTTATACAGAATTAAAGTTTTCCTATTGTGTTCAGTAGGATTAAAACAGTTAAGAATGTTGTTAGTTCACAACAGTGAGTATATTATTTCAATATAATACAATTGATGATGAGCTTCTGGTTATGTGAAATAACTTCAGTGAAGTGAAGAGAAATTAAACATTTCCCTGTACTTTCAGCTCTGATGCTTCAAGAAATTCATGCAAGAACCATAAAGTGATGAGCAAATATGTATGAATCAACCTTAACTTTTGCGGAATTTTTAAAAAATTTGTTTACCATGCGTTCAGTTTAGGATACAAAGTCATTTCCATAAATATGAGGATTTAGTTGATTGTTTAAAATAATTTCTGTGCCAACCCATTCATATGGATGGCTTCCATATGTAAAACAATCATAAACAAGCTGTTAAAAGAGCCATTATTTTTTTTTAAAGAGTAAACTCAGACAGTAAGGCAGATATAATGAAATTTTATGAACCTGGAATGGGAATAGCTATTTGCAAAATTCTGCTGAACCCTAACAGTTGTATATTCTTTCTATAACAGGGGGGAACATTTCAACCCTGTCAAGGGGACTATTAAAAAGATGATTAGAGAGAAAAAAAAAAAAGCTTTAGTGTACTCACAGGTAAATGAGAATGAAAGTATGAATATCCAGTTTCCAAGATAGATATTTTCCTTTCAATAAATCTGACTAATGAGCTCTTTGCATTCTTGGTTATGAGCAGTTGGTATGGGCTTGACAGCAACAGCAGCCCAAACAAATTAATATGTTATACATTATTATTTTTATTTATTTTTTAATTTGATTTATATGCCGCCCTTCTCTGGAGACTCAGGGCGGCTTACAATGCGTTAAGCAATAGCAATTTTTGTATGAACTGATAGAAACTCGCCCTTCTGCCGAACCTTTTTTATAAAAATATTCTTAATCCACTACTTTTTGAAGATAGAACCCGCAGATTGAAGGCTAATGAATTTTCTCCATTCTGTTTAAGTGTGTATTTTGAGAATTAAGTACTTTTAAGGAATGGGAGGTTCTTTTTCTTAATCTAGTAGCAAATAGACACTCCCTCCCCTTTACTGGAGATTTGGGTGATGTATACTTATATCTTGTCATATCCATGATTGTATCATTATGTATGACAACAGAAAGAGAAGAACATTTTGTTCATATCACATAACAAGGACTAGGCTGCAGCTTAAATTATCACACAATTGCTGACAGCGGGGGGGGGGGGGAAATGTGTGATCATAAGAAATCAGTGTTAAATTCTGGTCTCATTTTCAGATTTATTATTAAGGGCAAAAAAGACTGGACATAAGAATTAAGACAAGGAAACCTAATCCTGTAATATTTTTCTGAATTGTACCAACTTTGTGCAGCTGAGTTTTGGAGGAAGAAAGGAAGGAAGGACCCTTTTGTCAGATATATAAAATGATCCCTAAGATTGTCAATAATATGACAATAAGTAATGAAATACAAGTATTTATGGGGCTACAGTATTATTACTTTTGTTGAGGGGAAGGGAGTGTTTGCAACAAAGGTTACAATAAATTTGGTAATAGTTAAAGATATTCCAGCCCACATTTTACTGCTTACAAATAAACTTCAAAAATGATAAGCAATTGATAAAGTTAACTAAAATGCAATTAGTATATTTACTGGAATACAGTTCTAAAATGAAAACTTAAGGTCCAATTAAGGTTCACTCCTATGATTTCAGGAGTGAGGTTATTTCAGGTTTTTATAGTTTGGTATGCATATCTTTTGGTCTTATCAGAAACATACAGGCAAAGGGAAAGAAGCCAATTCTTAGAAGAGAAATTTTGGGCTCGCCAAATTCTACCAGTTTGTTAAAAGAAGTCCAGCAAATAAGTGATTTTTTTTTCCACCCCGGAAACCCAATTTCAGAACAAAAGAAGTCCAGCAAATAAGTGATTTTTTTTTCCACCACGGAAACCCAATTTCAGAACAAAAGAAGTTGATTTTTTAGTGTGAGAGGCTGAGTATTTTTAGAGTATTTTCAGATGTATTTCCATACTTCTCCCCAGTATTCCTTTAAATGGAAGAAACATTACAACAGCTCAGACATAGTGCAGATAATCTTTGATTACTTCACAGCAGTTAGAGAGGAAAACCTTAAAAGAAAACAAAGCAGAATAAGCAGGCAAGAACATAAAAATTAAAAGAACCATGTCCATATTTTACCAAAGCTGTTTTGTCTCACTTTTTCCTCCATTTTTACCTTTGTAAGGTCCTCCTGCTCTTTCAGTAATGTAGGTAGGATAAAATGAAACTAATTATGGAGTATTGTAGATTTTATTTTGAAAATCACAAATAAAAAAGAATAGAGGGCAATATTTTCTTTAAAAGAAAATACTGTCTAATATGGTCCTAATATTTGCAATTAAAACTGAATTAATGTTTAGAACAAATGAAGCATACATTAAATAGTATTTTCTGTGAAGTTCATTGGTTGGCAATTGGTTCCAACTCATTGATTCAATTCAATGTATGATCATATTCTAAAATGCTTGTATGATTAATAACTGCAGTGAAAAAGATAAAAAAGAATTACAATCAAAATGTAGGAAGGTACATAGACTTATGCAAATATTTAATCTTTCAACATGTACATGACATTTGTTTTTATTTAAATGTGCGTGAGAAAAAGATTAAGTTTCTTTAGCTGTCTAGAAAGAGAATAACTGCCCATTTGGAATATGTGGTCATAAATCTTGATACTTGCATGAAAACTTCACATGCTATATAATTAATCATCTATGCAGAATTTATATTTTATGAATGTATGAAAACTTTATTTCTGGTTTGATATGATTTAAATTTATACGAAGTGTGTTAGGTTCCCACTTTATTCCTACAAAGATGAAAGATGATTAGGGGACTGGAGGCTAAAACACATAAAGAACAGTTGCTGGAATTGGTTATGTCTAGTTTAATGAAAAGAAGGACTAGGGGTGACATGATTGCAGTGTTTGGATATCTCAGGGCTTGTCACAAAGTAAAGGGAGTCAAGCTATTCTCCAAAGCACCTGAGGACAGGAGAAAAAGCAATGGATGGAAACTAATCAAGGAGAGAAGCAACTTAGAACTAAGGAGAAATCTCCTGACAGTTAGAACAATTAATCAATGGAACAACTTGCCTCCAGAAGTTGTGAATGCTCCAACACTGGAACTTTTTAAGAAGAGATTGGACAACCATTAGTCTGAAATGGTATAGGGTTTCCTGCCTAAGCAGGGTGTTGGACTTGAAGACCTCCAAGGTCCCTTCGAACTCTGTTATACTATCTCCTTCCCTCCGTCTCTCCCTCTCCCTCTCTCTATCTCTCTATCTATCTATCTATCTATCTATCTATCTATCTATCTATCTATCTCCCCCTCCGCTCACTCTCTCTCTTCTCCCTCAAAAAGGGTTTCCCAATTTTCTTTGTCATTTGAGTCTTCCGAAACAAGGGAGTTGCCAAAGTGCTATATAACATACACACTTTCAAGGACTTTTCTCTTTAGAAACAATTCAATTCAAATGTTTGAAGGCTTTCTTTGGAATCTGCTAATCTGTTCATAGCTTGGAGACAGAATTTGTTTCAGGAGAAGCACAGATTTGGATAAGCAAGATCACTTATTGGCTTCAATTGACAAGTTTAGCCCTTATGAGTCGGCTAGATAACTTTCACTCAAATTGAAAGAAGACTTTGGAGATAAAACTAGACAACTATGGTCTTTTTAAATTATCTTGCAATCCTTGGACTTCTCCAAAGTTAAATATATTGCAGAATGGTAAATAATAGATATTGATTTACAGAGAAATAATGCTAAGAACCCAAAGAAATAAAACCTAAGGAAAACTTTTTCCTTGGATATTTTTTTTTTAATAAAATGAAGATATTGCAAAATACCACGAGGCTTTCATCTTAGCTTGTTTTAATACCCTAACTTTGTCCTTACTGGAAAGAAAATATTGATATATCTCTGCATGTGTTTTCTTCCTGCAGGTACAATTGATATTGTGTCACATTTGCTGTTATGTCATCAGTTTTATAATGATATCCATAGCTAACTCAAGATTATATAAATGTTTCAGTTTATTAACTATTACAAATTGATTTTGCTTTGGGATCATATTCTTTGTTACCTGTTTCCTGATCATTGACCATAATAAATTCTCTGATCTAATCTGAATCTGATAATAGCAAATGTAATTAGAGTACATCCCTTATTCCAACAGCAAATAATAGATTTTTGTTTTCTAATCAGGACATATGCTTTATACTCTTTGAAATGCAGTACTAACATCACCACCAAAAAGACTTTTATACTGATAAATTTCAGATTTGGTTTTGTAATTAATAAAATGGTTGACTGTATTAATTGTGATACCGTTAAGCAGTCAAATGCTCTATTTTTCATGTTTTCATTTGATTTATCATAGTTGCTTTTCATTTTGGGGTATAATGTTACTTTTGGGCTCAGCCCAGATGGATGACTAGTTTGGTGGTAGTGAGCATTATAGTTCAATAATATCTTACTGTAAAATATACAAACTGGAATGCAAATCAATTTATATGTTAATATTAAGATATGTTCAATATTGTTAAACTATGGAGAATGATTTTTTATAAAATTATAGTTTATTTTCTTGCTCACCATTTTTACAGAAAAATATATTTCATATCCTACAATATTGGCCTTGAAAGCAAATGGATTGAAATTTAAAATTGCTCAGGGAAGTCCTTAGGGAAGTCTCTAAAATAAATCTCGTACACTGTATATTAAGTGTCAATTTAAGTGAAGTATGACAACATAGAAAACAGGCCTCTATTCAGAAGATCATTAAAAGAACATTGTGTTGTGCTAATAATAGGCAATTAATATGGGAAACCATAATCTTTGCTTATACTCAAAGGAATCCTTGGTAAGAAAACTACAACTTTTAAATCAATAGCTATGTAATATTTTAGGAAATTGAAATGTTCTCTCATTTCTTTTATTAATTTTACAGCCATTACTATCAAATGGTAAGAAAGCTTATTTAAGAGATAGCTTGTCTGCCATTTGCAGTCTATTTTTCAGAGATGTAGTAGGTGTCCTTTCTCAATCACAGAGATTGATCATGATATCGTGTAGATCTCGTTTATAGCCCACATGAACTGAAATAGATAACCATGCCAAGATGCAGATTTAGCAAGGAATTTCCTGTGGATTGGCAAGTACTCGCGATAGAGAAACCACAGCTCATGATATTCAAAGTATTGGGTAGCTCTTTGCAGACTGAAAAGTGACATACCCTCATATGGTGAGACTCCCAATAGTTTAATTCATGTTGGAATTTGGTTTGTATCGCACTGGCGGCACAAGTTCATATAAGTGTGCACAAGTGTCCTATTTCATTGTTGTTTGTTTCAGAAGATAACTCTCAAAATGTTGGGTCCTGAAAAAAAAAAGAAATGCTCTTGAGATACACCATTACCGCCTTGAGTAGTGAATTAATGAATTCACAGCAAGGACTAAGGAAATGTTTACTGTGGCAGTAATGTTTCTCATGGACCCCTCTCAAGTGCAATTTATTTAAGGCATTAAAATGTTAACATTGTCTTTTTGTTTTTTTCTGTTCCACCTCTTTAAACACCTCCCCTCCCCCAATTCCCTCCGTATATTTCACTCTGATGTGAAACAGAAAGAACGAGAGAAAGGTTCTAACCTGGCATTCATGTTTCGATTGCCCTTTGCTGCTGGCAGAGTTTTCAGTATCAGCATGCTGGACACCTTGCTGTATCAGGTACTGTGAAGGGTAAAATGTATTCTTTTTTTAAAAAAAACACACCAAATCATTTTGATTTTTTGCAGGATCACTTGAGTTCCTATATTCTTAAGAATTCCTCTATCAACCAAATTTAGCCATAAAGAGAACTCTGTTTATCCTTGTTTTCATCAGGACCACATGACAATATACACAGTATTCCTTCTTCCTATTTTTCCCCTGTTGGACTGAGAAAGGTCCTGGTCCAAAGTTACAGAGAGATTTTTCTTTCCTGAGGGTAGGTTCTTGGTCCAACACCTGAAAACTACTCTATCACATAGTGTGCTGCTCCACTCACCCACACAGATGTAACCGTGGTTTAGTGAGTTTATTAACGAAGACTCAATATTGTCCCAAATAAGTCCAGCCATAAGAAGGCCAAGATTAGTCCACAAAGCAATGGGCCAATAGTCCATAAAGCAATTGGAAGTTGCTCAAACAAATAAGTCCACCAAACAAACTTAAATCCACCAGGCAAAACTTAAATGCACACACAAGAGCTCACTTGGCAAGAAAAGTTCAGTTTCCAAAACACAATTCCAAACATAATGAAGCAGGAAGCACAACAATCAAACAAACACCTACAAGACCAACTTATTGCTCCCAGCAACACGTCCCTCTACCTACTGTAATAAATAGCAATCTTTTTAGTGCAGTCGATCAAGATGGGTGAGGCCCTTTCCTCCCAAGTAATCTGGCTGACCTCCATTGCTCATGCCTTTTCTCTGCCCTGCTTGCTGTCAGATCAGGTGCAGAAGGCAGCTCCTCCTACTCTTTGCTGGCTGTCTGCCTCTGTAAGCTTTCCCCAGCTGAAGCCTCGTCCAATTCTCTTTCAGCCAGCTGTTCAGAGCCATTAATCAACTCCATTCTTGACATGCCAGGAATGAGCTCATCCTCCCTTGAGCTGACCTCTGAGGAAGAATTTGGGGAGTCGTCCAAGAGAGACATCACACATAGCTCTTAAAGCTTATAAATCTTATACTTAATTTCCTTATTTTGGAAGTGTAACTCTTTGGATTTTCCAATAATAATGAATAATGCCTAATGTTCAGTCATTTAATAACATTTCCATGTTGCATATTTGTTTAAATATTTGAAAGTGCTGTGTAGACATACTAGTACATCCACATCCATACATATTTATCATTTTTTAACTTTTAGGATTGCTCTAGATATAGCCCAACATATCTATACCATTAAAATTGCAGCCAAACAGCTATCTTGTTCTGGCATGTGAACTAAATGGGAGACCATTTTTCAAAAATTAGGGCCAGGGGAACAAAAGCTGGGCACGCAATACAGACAATTTCAAGATATTCATTTTTCATCACAGTACTTACCACAGAGTTAATGAATATGCTGCTACTGAGTTGTGTTTAGGGAGCTATGAGGTTTCAAACAACCGCATCATAGTACAACTAGGCTTCAGATGTTTGCTGCCATTAACAATAAAAATGATGCTGGTTTTTTTTCCTGACCTGAGTTTCACCTCTGAGCAACTAAATTGTGTTCTTGTCTTTTCCAAAGCTGATTATTTGTTTGAAAAGAAAGATTTTGAAAAACAGGAGTTCATCAGTTTTTTTTTAAAAAAAAACCTGTCGATTTGAAAACTAGAGTACAAGTTTTACTGCATAGAAAGGCATCTTACTCCACATAAACATCACCATCATGAGTCTGGGCATCTTATCAAACTGCATTAATTTATATGTTTTTTTCATCATTTTTAAAAAGTACAAGAAAAAGACAGGTCTGGAATATAGGATTGGATTAGGTTCAAGGCATTCACCATTTGACCATGTATTATTTCCCTGACTTAAAAATAGTTCCACCATCCCAACAGGGGAAATCCATCAGGCTTTACCCTGAAAACATTTTGCAACATGCTTGTAAGCCAATCAGGTCTCCAGTCCCTTGTTCTTCTTTAAACAATTTGTGTTTTCTTCTGGCATAGTATTACTATACCAGAAACTACCTACTGTTTCTAGCAGGCTTGTTTTCCAGTTATATAAACATGATTGAGTAAATGAGTCAACATCTTTTAAATGTATAAAAGCCATTTTGGGTTTTATTTGCTCCTTGTTTTGCTTTGGGCACCCTTTTTCTTGTTCCTACCTTTTGAGCCAAACTGCCAGTGGAGTTTCTGTAATGGAATGCAAAGTTCTTAGGGCAACTTTCTATCATTTAATTAGTTCATTTTTTGTCCATGCACAGGGCAAGGAATTCTCCAAGGTTTGAGTTAACTGAGATCCTTATGTTGTCAGGTGTACGAGGGCCTACTTAGACCATACTGTATGAATTAAAGGATGAACTGTACTACTTAGTACAGTGTACTTGCCATCCATTAGAAACCTTGAAAAGAATTAAAAAGCTTGCCAAGGTTGGAGAAATAAGTCATTTTATGGGTATAGCACATCTATAGCTTTCAAAAGATAGGCATTGCATAAGTCATAAAGTCAGGTTTCTCTCTATCAAATGAACATCCGCCGCCCACAAAAACAGCAATTTTGTATGTACACTTTCTTTTGTGAATATTAATGATTTAGGCAATGTTTTAAACATTTCTTACATTACTTTAAATCTTTAGTCATTCGTTAAGGATTACATGATCTCAATCACTAGACTTCTGCTGGGACTAGATACTACACCAGGATCTGGATTTCTCTGTTCTGTAAGTTAACACTTTTAAACTATTTGATTAAATAGTTATATTGCTCTTTTTCCTCTGCAGGGGGTAGTTGGGTATTGCCTCCATGAAGGAATGGTTGCCATTTATTTACTGACAGAAAATATGTTCATAAGGACTATTTACAAAGCACTTATACATTTTTTTATTGGGAAGACAAGTTCTTTCTAAAGCAAGGGTGTCAAACTTGCGATGACACGTCGTCATGTGACGTATCACAACTTTTTTCTCCTGCACTAAAATGGGTGGGTGTGGCCAGCACGTGACCTTCCGGCCCGTGGGCAGCAAGTTTGACATCCCTGTTCTAAAGTGATGAGAGGGAAAGAAGCTGAGGTAACATACATAGAATGTAACATACATAGAGATGTGTGAACTGTATTTGCAGAGACAGACTGAAGCAACTTTCAAATCAGTCATATCAACACTTTTTTTCCTGACGTATTTGATGGCCCTAGTATATAGGCCATTCTACAATAAGTTAAAATGTACTGCAGTTGCTTCATTTAAATTTAAATAGTACCTGTAACAATACAAAGCACAAAGTTTGTGATGATTTTTTTCAATCACAAGCTGCACTTTTCCTTCTGTACTTTGTTTGCCTTGTGATATATGGTATATGTAATAACTGCACACTTCTGGAACCTAGATCTGGATTGATATCATACATTATGCTCAGGAAGGACTGAAGGACTGTAGAGTACAATAAATAATGCTTTGCTTTGTAAGATTTGTTGCTTAGTGTAATATTTTGGGTGATCCCGTTTGACTGAATAAATAAATCAGTGATTTGAGCTATGCTGTTTCTGTTCTCATTGCTTAGATGAAAATCACAGAAGATGATTTGTGGATCAGAACATATGCCAGACTTTATCAGAAGCTTTGTTCTTCGACTGGAGATATTCCTATAGGAATCTACAGGACCGAATCACAGAAATTAGTGACATCTGAGGTTTGGACATTTTCATACAGACATTTGTAAAGAATGTGACCCATGAAATATTTGTAATGATTTGTGGGGGAGTAATCTTATTTAGCAATATTTCACTTACTTTTCACTCATACTGACTGATATTTCATTGTGGGATTATATTTATCCCTTATAGAATGCTTCTGTTTCATGATACACATAAAATATGAGCAAGTATCTTAAAATACTTGTTGACATGCTATGGATATGATTCACACAGCATTGATTTTAGCCTCTGACATCTATCTATTATGTGTTTGGGGATCACATACATATTCTACATTAATGTTTCCCAAATTGTTCTGCCAAGGTGAAAGATATAAATTGGTTTAGGTCCAAGCCCTCTGTTCCCAGAACAATGTGTTTACATGATTCTCTGCTCTGGCTTTTCTTTTCTTTTTTCTGGTAAATTCTGCTAGAAGAAAGCTATATCTGACTCTATATTGGGAATCACTCGGCTCACATTCAGTTACTGAAAAATCAGGCACATATGAATCTATTTACAGATTCTACAAGAATATTTGAGTATATAGAGAAAGAGGTCAAAGCTTGACTTTTTCCCCTTTGCCCTCATAAACATAGTTATCCCTACAAATTGACATGTGCAACTAAAACTCTTTCCATGAAAATTCAAAGAACACATCTGAAGAAGCCTATACATTACATCCAGAACATACTTCCATGAAATGTCTATGGAGATTTTCATTCATACAGGTTTTTCTTTGAAGATGTTTCACTTCTCATCCAGGAAACGTTGGCAGCTGAAGAGCTTCCTGGATGAGAAGTGACATGTCTTCAAAGGAAAACAAGAAAGTCCAGTTGCCCCTTGAAAAAGCACCTTTCGGACTTCCATTTGTTCAAATCTTATTTCCAAATGAGAAAAAATTATACCAAAAGCCTTCACATTTTGTATAACGTCAACCACCAATTTTTGAAGCTTTCAAAGTTCTCTTCCAAAACATATGCCATTTCTCAGATACAGTATTTAAGGGAAGAAATACCAGTGCTTTTATGATTAAATGATTAAATAATCATTGGTGAGGGGAAAGGGGTGAGCAAGAGACTGGATATGAGAACTTAACTGATTTGTTGTTGTTATTGGATTATGCCAACATAAAAATAAAATAAAAATATGCTTATTTAACTTAACCATAGCAAATATAAAGAACTTGTTCCTATGGCCATCTACCTGGAGATATAGCAACCATAATATTGTAAGAAATATAAATTGGAAATGAAAATTCAAGACAGCAAGGAGGGTGGAGGGGATCCATTTATGTAAGTTTGTTTGGAGGACAATTTTCAATCTGATACTAGCCTTAAATATTCATGCATAACTGTTCCATTTCACTTCAGTACATAAAGAAATGTAGCGTGCCATGATTATGCAAACTGTAATGGCTTTAAAGCTATGATATAGAAGATATTTTGGTTAAATAGCCCAATTTATCTGCAGAATTTGGTAATTTTCTCTTGGATTGCTTGAACTGGTATTTAGTATTAAATGAATAATATTAAATTGCTTATAGCGAAGCAAGTTTTCATGAAATAAAGCAGAATTGTGTGTTGTCAAGTGCATAATCCTACTGTTCTGTTCTTGCCTCATCCTAAGGCCGAGGGAGAATGACTGGCAAGGTCATCCAGCTGGCTTTGTAATGAGGCAAGACTAGAATTCATGGTCTCCCAGTTTGTAGCCTAGTGCCTTAACATTACACCAAACTGGCTCTCATTCTGACTTTAATAGTCCACAAGATTTGATAATGGGGATATATATGAATCTTTATGTATTTGTCAAAATGTGTATGCCATCATTTTGTAAAAACTCTTGTTAGCTCAAATACATATTTAGTCCATGTGTTACAACCATCCGTTAATATATGTCTGTGTAAATGTTCCACCCATTTGGATGAGGACTAGAGCAGTGCAGACATGGGTACTGATGCTAGCATTGCCCCAATATTCTTATCCATCTATTCTTGATATTCCTATGCTGAGTAGAAATACTCAGTAGGAATACTAATTCTAACCCTAATAAGGGTTAGAAATGCAACAGCTTCTTTTCTTTCCTTTTTCTTTCTTTGTTTTAGTATCTCAGTTTTGTTAAACTTGTTTTGTTTTAATGGTAGACTTTTTTAATGAAGGGGAATCCTAGAGTTGGAAGGATGCAAACTGGAGCCACCAAACCCATTTCCTCCGCAGTGCAAGAATCCATATTAGAGCAAGCTTGGCAGATGGCTGTCTAGTCTTCCCTCAAACTGATACAAAGAAGGAAATCCCACCAGTTCCTGGCTAACAGGTCCCATTATCGAACCTCTTGTAACATAAGGAGGTTTTTTCCCAACATTTAGAAGGAATCTACTGTGCTGTAACTTAAATTTACTCTTCTATGTCTTGTGCTTTGGGACAATGGAGGATACACCCTGATCTCGATAGGCAATAGCTCCCTTCTTGTGACTGGTCCTAATTCATAATCCCAGAAGACATCTATTTATTTAGCTATCTAGCTATCTAACTATCTAGTCATATGCAACCTGGCATGTCATGGGATGCCTGTCAAGATCTCTTCCATGTAATATATTTTATTATACACTGCTCAAAAAAATAAAGGGAACACAAGCAGAAGACATCTGAGATCTGAATGAATGAAATAGCCTTATTAAATACTTTGTTCGTTACATACAGTAGTTTTGTGTTCCCTTTAGTTGTTTGAGCAGTGTATAAACTACTGTATGTAAAGAACAAAGTATTTAATAAAGCTATTTCATTCATTCAGATCTCGGATGTCTTCTGCTTTTGTTCTCTTTATTTTTTTGAGCAGTATATTATGAAGGAGCATTGAATCCTATGGACATCCTATGGACCTGCAATCTAAAACATTCTAGCTGGGAAGAATTTTATTATCTCAACTATGTAGCATAGTATTTAATTTGAATCTGTTATTTATGTGTGAAATTGGCATTATTTGCCTGAGTTACCATTTTAAATTACTTGCAAATACATAAATTGCACAACTGGAATGGATTGTAACACTGAAATGTGGAAATATAGAATAATCTCATCTATATATTAAGCACAGAAATAATTATTCTTGTATTAGAATACAGTTCAGCTGTTATAGAAGTTAATTCAGGGATGTGTTTTCTCAAGTGCTTAAGAAAATTTTGAAGTAATTGTATTTTTAATTGTCCATACAAATATTATTTACTGAGGCAAAAGCCTTAATCTATAATATGAAGGCTTCACTGTTTTAATAAATTCACTTCCCTCTTTGTTAAGATTTAATGTAAAACAAATTTGAAACAAATTATTTGATGTTAAAATTGGTATAAACATTTATTAGTTAAAAAAAAACCATTAAATTTATTATATTCTTGATCATGTTTAAAATAAATTTCAATAGGAATTTGATCTTTTACCACTTTCCATATCATATGTATAATTTTGCTTCTATTTGGAGCAATGTTTCTCAACCTTGGCCACTTTAAGATATTTGGATTTCAATTCCCAGAATTTCCCAGCCATTTCTCCATGACTGGCTGGAGAATTCTGAAAGTTGAAGTCCATACTTATTAAAATGGCCAAGAATTAGAATCATATTACAGCTGGTAGAAACAGAAGAAAGGCAGTTAAGAAATCTGGTTAATCAGGTGATTTATCCTCTACTGAAACCTGAAGTTTGTCATGTCATACTATGCAAGGATTTAACTCTATATTTCCTTGTACAACCATAATATCATGAAATTGTCTGTGTTTTATTTGTTTGGAAACTGTTGTTTGAATGGTGTTTTGTTTTCTTTTCTCCTTCTGACTTCCATTTTTTGTCAGTCTCGAGAAATTGCTTCACAAGTAAGTATCTGTCATGTGTTACTATGTCCCTTGTATTGGCCTAAAAGGTAAAATCAGACAAATATATGTGTCCCAGGATAATGTTTCAAGATCCAATTTGGGTCCGAACTTTTGGACTCATGCTGGAGCCCATCTTCAGGGTTCTACAGTTCCCTGAAGATGAGGTCCAGAACATCTCTGGATCTCATCTTATTCAGAAAAATAAACCTCTGGTCACAGTGATTCACCCAGATTGGATCTAGCAATAAAATCTTTAAGCTTAAACTTTAAGTTTAAGAAGCATACAGAGAAAGGCTGTATGCTTCTAATCCCTGCTAGGAATCTCTTCCAAATAGTTTCATTTAGTAAGTAGTTTACAATATAGGTCACAGTCATAATGCAAGATGAAATATTATATACTTTTGTAAACATGTATCACTTGCATATTTAAGAGTCCTCAGGATTATGTGTTTAACATAACTAAACAGATTGGCAGATATATGTGGGTTTTTTGAGCTACTCCACTATATGGAGTATGTGCTTCTGCACATAGATACTGACATTATTAAAAGCAGGGATGTGATTTAACTTCCTTGAATACATAGCTTTACATATACTGTACTTCAGGGGTGTCAAACTCAATTTCATTGAGAGCCGCATCAGGGTTGTGTTTGACTTTGGGGACATGAAGTGGCGTGGGCAGATGGGCATGGGCAGCTCAACATCACTCATTTTGGGAACGCCTGTGGTGGCCCGAGCGCTCTGCCAGCGAAAATGGGCTTCTGAGCTCTTTTGGCTGCGATAGCCTCCTGCAGGCCTCTGCCAGTGAAAACTGAGCTCAGGAGATCCCCGGGGCCTTGAGTTTGATACCCCTGCTGTACTTCATATCAAGGAATGGGGGGATGGAATGAGCATAATAGTAGAATGGAAAAATTCATGAACAGAAATTCATGAATCTTCAGTGTTTGGCTCTGGGTGCGTGTGTGTGTGTACATAATAGGCACAGCATTAGTGGGTACAAAAATATGAAGTTACGAATTTATATCAACGTACATATAATCATACTTGGCTTTTTATATATAATTGCATAATATTGATTAAGCAAGTATCAAAAGCATAAACACATCTTTTTCTTTGCATAAATCATATTGTGATTTCATAGTGGTGGATATTGGCTATAGTAGTTATCAACCAGTGGTCTACGGAGTCTTGGGGGCCCACAATGTCATCACAGGGGGTCCGTGAAGATTTGAAGAAATGTTATGATTTAAATCTTGAGATTAGTCATGGGGGTCCATGACCATGCTCCATGGCCACAAAAGGCATTTAAAGGAGGGTCCATGGTGAAGAAAAGTTTGAAAACCTTTGGGCAAGGCTAGTAAGATTGGAATCAAGAAAATAAAGAATGGGAAATAGCATAAGAAATTTAAGGCAAGATTACTTATTTGGTGGAAAAGTATTCCCCAAAGAATTTAATTTCTGTCATGGTTTTCTCTTCAAAGTCTCAAATTTCTATCAGCGTGGAAGAGTGGGAAGACACCAAGGATAGTAAAGAACAATGTAACTACCGTAGCAATCACCGTAACTCAACATCAAGTGATCAGTCAGATCATCCTTTGTTAAGACGAAAAAGCATGCAGTGGGCTCGGCGGCTAAGCAGAAAAGTACCAAAGCATTCAGCAAAAACAGCAGAGAAAATAAGTCAGCAGAGAATGAATCTTTACAGAAGGTCAGAAAGACAAGAACTAGCCGAACTGGTGAAAAACAGAATGAAACATCTGGGACTCTCAACAGCAGGATATGGTAGGATACTATGATATATATATACCCACACCAATGTACATATGGTGGGGATAGATAAATGTTAGGGAAGTTCATTGAATCAAGACTAAAATGGTAAATATTCTCTCATCAAAAGTTCCTGAGAAAATTTAGCAATCATGGGTAAAAGTCACCTTCTCTTACAGATAACTAAATGTTTCAAGTAAAATCAAATGTACAAATTGACATTTTTTTCATACATTTATATATCCATCTCTTTAGAATTAGAACATATGTCTTTCAACATGCATAAATGACCTTCCTATTAAATTTCCTGCAGTGTGTGTGCATGTCTTCAAATCCACTCCCTAGGGCTGAGGGAAAGTAACCAGGCCAAAGTCACCCAGGTTTTTTGTGTATAAGGCTGGATTAGAACTCATGGTCTCCCAGTTTCTAGATTGGTCTCTTAACCACTACACCAAACTGGCTCTCCTCATGCTACAATAATATTTTATTAAATACTAATGCTTTAGAGTGGTATTTGATTGGTAATAAGCTTCCATTAAGAAGATACCACCTGAAATTTCTTCACTAAATTATTTACAGGCAAATGGAAACAACTATAGCTTTTGAAAAAAGACATTAAATCTTTCTCTCTTTTTGTAAAAAAAAAAAAAAATCCGAACAGATAAATTCCTCCCCTCTTTTTCCCTCAGAGTAACAATGTAGATAATAAGTACAGTACTAAAGCTTGCTCAGTGTTCTGCAGGAGAGAAGCAAAAGATGTCAACTAAACAACCCAGGTCAAAAATTGAACACATCACTCATGTCAAAATTCAGTAGCAAAGTTATCATCAAAGACTGCTCCAGCAGTCCAGACAAACAGGTCCAATATTTGTAGAAAATATGCTCAGTAACAGAGTGTTAGCTGGCAGGGGATAGAAGGAGACCCTTTTCTGTCCTGGCATGTGCCATTGGAACATTCTTCCCCTTGAGAATGATGTTCCAATGTGCACATGCCAAGGAAGTTCTCACTTCGCCTTTTTTCCAAGACCTTAAAAACATGGTTTTGTGCCTGAACCTGAGACCTGGGCATTTGGATTTGACCCTGTCTCTTGGTTGTATGGATGATAGTTTAAATTATGTCCAGCTGCTGTTTTTATTTTGTTTATTGTAAGCCACTTTGAATCATGTAAAAGTGAGAAAGCCAGCTCACTTTTATATGAACGAACAAACAAACAAAAAAACAAATATAAATTCAATCCAAAGTTTACATTGCAGATATTTTCCCAAGCGGAAGTGATATTGCTTAGCTATTCCCAAAACAATCACTACTTCTGAACTATTCTGTAAAACAATCTGGCAATTTTCCATCTTTCATACCCTGGGGCTCAACTTCACCAAATTTCAAGCAGATTAGTCTCCTCAAGACTGTTTAAGAAGGCCATAGCTTTTCAAACTTTGAAGAATAAAGGTGTCAGCAGTAGCACTAGATTCTGGAAACAGATTCAACATTTTTAAAATGAATTGATTGCAAAGAAACATACTAAGAATTTGCTGGACCTTTGTTCATATTGAGTTCATATCTCAATACCTGGTAAACTTTACCAGGTATAAAAGTATTGTATCTTATGCATTAAAGATAATTATAAGAAAAGTGACCATTTCCCTCTATTTTTGCTTGTAATTAAAGAGAAAGAGTCCTTTTTTAAAAAAAGTTTTTTCTGGCCACAACATATAACATAACCATGAGCTATTGGTCATATATTACTGATCATCTATGAGCTTTTCTGCTTTTCTGTCTTTCCTTGTTGTTTTTTTAAAAATTGCAAAAATATAACATTGCTTTTGATTTGACCAACTTTGATTGAGACATGACCTTTTCATCCGAGTAATGTTATGATCAGTTATTCAAAACAGCCTTGATATTCTCTCCTCCCCCTTGTAGATGAAATGAATGATCATCAAAACACCCTTTCATACATTTTGATCAATCCTTCTCCAGACACCCGACTTGAGCTGAATGATGTTGTGTAAGTATATAGTATTTGCCAGACTTCTGATTTGTATTTTCATGGAATAATTAAAAAAAAAAAAACACCTGATCTTTTAACTTTGAAAATAAATTTTCCAAAGAATAAAAATGTTTACAGTCTGCTCTTCACTTTTTTGCCATTTCTAGTTGTTCGGATGATCCTGGTGATTCAGGGCAATCACAGCCACTCCCATTGTGCACTATTTTTTTATTCCTGTTTTATTTTTATTTTTTAATTCACACATCCAGTTAAGGATGTGTTATTCTATACATTAAATGCCTTTGGAAAATTGGCAAAGTAAAATCTGGACTAGAGCCAATGAAAGAAGTAGTAATGAATCAGAAGATAATGTGCTGTTGCTTAGCTCAAAAACAACAACAAAACACTTCACAAACTTTTAATGCTGGGCAAGGAATTGTTTAATAGGATCTTTAGGTTTGGAGAAAGGTACTAATGTGAATTGTTGGATCTCACTGCTTGATTATCTTTCTTTGTTTTATATATATATTTAAACATGCTGCTTGTAATCATCAGTTACAGAAATCTTTTTAGTTAGTCTAAAGTGAAGAGTATTCTAGCATGTTTAAAGTACATTTGCAGAATTTAGAGTAGAATATTCTGTTCATCTGGATTTTTTTTTTTTGTATGTGTGTTACACCTTGATGAATGAGAATGGTCTTTCTTTGTTGTGTTTAGATACTTGATCCGCCCAGATCCATTGTCATATGTTCCCAAAAGTGCATCTAGCCAGAAAAACAGCTTCTGCAATGCCATTGGGCAAGACACCAGAGAAGAAACACAACTTTGATACATCACACGGTTCAGTGATGGAAAGACATTTTTATACAAATAACTGTTTTGGAATTGACTGGTGATGAATTTAGTATAACTGGACTCTTCTGAGAACTGGAACATAATGGTCAATGGATGTTAATAGAACAACTGTTTTATTGAAATTATAGGAATGATTCTGAAAAATTGTCTGAGTTTTTTTTAAAATAATTATTCAGATCCTGGAATTAAAATTAGCAGAACTATATATATATATATAAAAAAAGCTAAGCAGGTATGCTATGGTTTGCTAATAGAAAGTAGAAAAATAGTAATGCTGTACTCCAAATCATATTTGTTATTTTGGTTTCAATTAACCACTCTGCAATCATTTCTGACCACAATATCATAGTATATATTGTAAGTTCTGCATTCCAGATTTATAAAATTCTGGTTTGTGCAAATAAAATGATAATGTAAGGAAGTTTCGTACAATTTCCTTTTCTACTATCTTAAAATTGGAATTCCAAATAAAAGCTCAGTAAGTTTGTTGCTTGCTTAAGCTTTGAGCAATAATAATCAGCCATGTATTTTTATTGCCTCCTTTAGCCCATTATATTTTTATACACAACATATATTTTTCCAGAATTTTTAATTCCATGCTATTTTCAAACCATTGTTTGTTTCAATTTGACACCTTTTCACCACACACTATTAAAACATTTCACAAATAGAAAAATGGAAAATGGATCCCAAATGCTAAGAATGTAAAATGGTGTGGAAACCAATTGCCTTTAAATATTTATTAAAATTTGTACAGGAAGGAGGAATTTGGAAGATTTTGTAGGATTCATTGAGAACACCAAGTTATTTTGGGGGGAAAAGTTTATTTCTGAATGCAATACCAATAGCTAAATTAAGGACTACTAAAGATGCTTGAAGAGTGTGGACTCTGAAGATATAGCATTGCAGGTGCTTTGGGATAATTACCCAGTCTATTCCTTTGATGGTAGATCACTTGGAATGTCAAAACAGAAAATAAGTATTATATATCTCCAGATTTCTGGAGTAAAGGAGACAACAGTTTCTCTGGGAGAAAGACTTGGATTCCCAAAGCAATCCATAGATTTTTTCGGTTTAGTGTAAACCAACAGTTTTAGTCTTGAATACAAATTCCAGTGTGTATTATGTATACATGAAGAGTAGTTAGTATGAAGACTCACTAGCCTACAGTCTTATTGAATAAGAGGCAGAAATCTGGTAAGCAAAAGGTAAAAACAGGGATCATGTTTTTGATTGGACTTTAGTGATAATGTCTGTTGTGGAATTGTAGGAGTCACTTCGGATGGCCAGTGATATGTCAGACAATATCTTTGTTTTAAATGAAGCCATGTGAATGGTATCATCTTACTTTACAGATCTTGATAGAATCAGGCTGCACAGAAACATGGTCAGCCCTCAGCCTTTTTAAAGATGCCATCCAAAGTTTCTAGTGTGAGTTGGGATGTTTATATAATTTTTACTTCTGTAACATTAGTTAATATGTAAGCTTATTTGCTTTATATTATTAATTAATAGAAAAGCTGACATACATAGGACAGAGGAATAAGTTAGGAGCAAGGCTGAGAGATGTTTTAACTTATTATTCGCATTAAATGTACAGGTTATGTTTTCTATATTATTTGAAAAAACTGCTACCAGTTTATGTGTACAAATCAAATGATGCCAAAATTGCTCAACTAAATTATTCATGCATGTGATGATTGTTTACTGCATTTGACGGTGTTTTAAATGACTGTTGTATTCATTGTAAGGAAGCAGCTATGATTCCAGCCACATGCACTGATAATTTCTTTAGTTCTCTATTTTTTGTTTGTCAGCTGTGTGAATGAATAAAAGCCATTTTCTTATGTAGAATATTCCTTCTAATCTGTAATGATTTCTACACAATTCCCCCTCTGCGGCTGTCAGCTGAAGCCAAAATGCTTACATCAATGATGTATTTATAGAAAGAGACTGAAAAGATTATATTTTAAATCAGTGGATGTTTTCTTAGTTCCCTTGGAAAATGTGACTGCTGCCTTTATCACAAAATGCTTTGGATATTACCTGCTCTTTCAGAAGTGGTTTATCTGAAAATTTAATACCTAGATGGAGTTATGAAACTACACAGATTTTGGATTGCTGGGCAAAGCATTAGAAATATGGTGAATGGATGTCGGAGAGGAGGTGGACTCAAAATGTCAAGATGATGATTATAACCATATCATTGTCAGAACTTTATTGACTCTGTGTGAACACAGTAGAAAAAAAAAAAATTACCCATTTCAGGGTAGGTAAATACAATTTTCCAGAATGATTATGTAATGACCACAAGCATGGATAAAGTGTCTCTTGAGCACATTCTGCATAAGTACGGCATTGTAAAAATTCTGAATGTGTGTATATTCACTAAGAGAGGTATTTTAAGACAAAAATATTTGGGCTGTATTTCAACAGAAGAATCATTGTTCAGAGAGCAAAGTGGATATCATTTACTTCCTGTTCATCCATATCTTTACCTTCTGACTTAAGATAAAGAAAACAGTGTGTAGCTTTTCTAGCTGATAAACAGCAAATAAAAATGATATAAGTTCTTCCACAAACAAATACAGCCTTACAGCAGCCTCAGTAGGTACTGGCTGACAAAACATTGTAATTGTGAAGCACTGAGGCATGTGATCCTCATGCATATATCACTTCTTGGCATTGCACACTAACTTTTCTCAGTGTCCATTTGTGAAAAAGGGATGTTGTACGTACCCAAATAGGTCAGTTTATGGAATAAAATAATGATCCATTTTTAGTAAATGGTGAACTTGCCACTAGGAATTCTTGTTAAGTATCCAACATGGTTGTGTCAATTGCTGTGGTTGTTAATATCCTCAAGGTTACATCTGTGAACTCTTTGTTTTGTGTTAAATAGCTCAGAAAAGCACAAGAAAGTATAGGTGGGATGGCCATTTTGATTGCATTAAATTTAGTTTTTGTTATAACTCCATCTATTTTTTTGTTCTGGCTCCCACATGTTTTCTTGTATGCAAGTTTTGCATATCACATAGAAACCAAGTGTAGCCCCCAGCCTGAAAACCATCTGCAATCTCAGCATAGCAGGATGTGCAATACAGAACATGCAATATTCTTGATCCCTAGCACTAGAAAATGATACTGCATTGAAACAGGTAGCTAAAAAATAAAGTGAACGTTAACTATTTTGGCAAAGCAAGAATTCTTTTTAAAATGCTTTAAAAAAGAAAAAGATGAATGTTACAAGATGTTCTTAGTATCTTTTTTTAGTGAATGTCATAAGGTCATCTCCTCAAATGCATGCTGTCTCTGCTTATCCTTTTCTAACAAAAATCTAAGATTTGGCTTAATGCAGGGAAGGAGACTTATGAACTTCCAGATTTGAAATTTTCAGAAAAAATGGTAAATCTACCTTTCTGAGGTAGATATCCTCAGAAATCTTTGGACTTTGGCTCTCATTATATTTTTTGTCAAGATGCATGCTGTTTGGGACTGATGGAACTTGAAGTTCTTGAGAAACTGAGTTGTCTACTACTAGGTAGTGTAAATAAGGTGAGATTTTTCTGATACAGTATATATTCCTGGCTTCCTCAGCAAGGTCTGAAAGAACTCTGTTTTGAGTAGTTTTTTAAAAAACAATCAGGACAGGAGCACAAATGGGCACAAATAGGCTGTTCCAAAGGACTGACACAGCCACTGAACAGCAGTAATTTTTATTACATTCCCTGTAGTTGCAGTGCATAGATAGATTTTTCAGTGTGCCAAGTCTAAAGGATTGCCTTGGAATGGACTGGTGCATTACCTTGTATTGAGGTATTGATTTCATTTCTTCTGAAGCACATCTCTTCCTTCCCTTAGCTAACCCATTACAGTCTAATGCACTAGGTTTCCTAATATCCTACTGATGATATGGAGAAGTTTTAAGAATGTAGTCCACAGTGTTTGATGGGAGTGGGTAAATTTGATGGGTTTATATCAATTTTCCTTCTGAGGTTCTTCTTACCTAAGCTATTCCAATCTTTGGTCTGCATTACAAAGGATCGTTTTTACTATATGTTGGTCGTGCATAAACATTTCATTTATGCACATGTGTATAGAGATTCTCAGTCATCCAGATCATGGTAGCCCCAAAAGTGCTTTTTCAAGAGGCAACTGGACTTCCTTTGTTTTTTCTTGAAGACATTTCACTTCTCATCTAAGAAGCTTCTTCAGTTCTAATGAACTAATGAACTGAAGAAGCTTCTTGGATGAGAAGCAAAATGTCTTCAAGAAAAAACAAATGAAACGTCTTCAAAGAAAACCAGAAAAGTCCAGTTACCTCTTGAAAAAGCACCTTTGAAATTTTATTTATGCACTTTATTTAATATGTACAAGGAGATTCATGGTATAACCCATTTCTATATGAAGAGGAGGTTCTAGGAGAGGAAGATATTTCTTGTTTCACAATGCCAAACAGTTAGAGCACAACATTTTTCCAGTTTGTGACCATGTAAGAACCAAAATACTTCAATATTTAAGCTTCTTTGTTTTATTGACAGCAAAGCAAATGATAAGAAATATCTGTTAAGTAGTTTGACTTTGTAAGATACCTGTTATGTCTATTATAGTGGTGTATTCAGATCAGGACAATTGAGATAATGTAATAAATAATAGAACTTCTGATGATACTAGAATTTTCATTTTTTTTAAAAATGTAGTATCTTGTTTGAGAATTGAAGTGGTCAAGTCTGTCAGAAAATCAGCATTCCAGAAAATTTAATGGAATAAAATATTGTGATTCAGGTCTATAGTCCCATATAACATTCTTTGCTTTTTCTCTTTGATAGCAAAACCAAAATAAACAACACAGGTGAAGAAAATGAATTATGCAATATATATAGTCATACTGGCGCAGTGGTTAGAATGCAGTACTGCAGGCTACTTCTGCTGACTGCCAGCTACCAACAGTTCGGCAGTTTGAATTTCACCATCTCAAGGTTGACTCAGCTTTCCATCCTTCTGAGGTTGGTAAAATGAGGACCCAGAGTGTTGGGGGCAATATGCGGATTCTGTAAAAACCTCTTAGAGATGGCTATGAAGTGGTATATAGGTCTAAGTGCTATTGCTATTTGGTTTTATGTTAAACAAATGAAAATGAATAGATTTCTTCAGTTCCATCCCATAAATTGTTCTGTTTTTAATTGAAAAATGCACAGTTTAAATATACTGTATATACAGCTGCAAAGTTCAGAAATGAAATCTTCTGAATAATTACTTTTTTCCTGCATTCTAAGTTATTCCATTACTGATAGGCAGATAATAAAAGAGAACAATAACAGGCTTTATAGACAACAGATTTTCTAGACAATAAATACAATAATATAATGAAAATATAACTGAACAACATTACATAGGTATATATTTCCAGAATTAGACAAGTTAAGACTTCATTATGTTGAAACAATAACAACAAAATCCCTGCTTGTGCTTTGAGGATTTTCAGAAGTTTTGAAACAGACAGAATTGCTATCCGATGCCTCTTCAAATCAATTATACTTTGAATAACCTGCAGGCATTTAAAGTATTCTTTTAAATTATGTAATTATATGTGTCATTATATGATTTGCAGATTTGGCTTAAAGGGAAAAGAAATGTTTTATAAAATAGGAACGAGCTAAAATAAATTCCCAAAGCAAAAGCATCAAAATATTGCTGTGTAATTGTTTAGAATAAAAATCAATCTTTTTCTGAGGCAAAACATTTTAATTGCAAACTCCAGGAGTGTGAGTGTGTATGTGTGTGCTACTTTGAATGAGCAGCACCATTAAAAACTAGTGCATGGTGCTTCCTTCTGCATCTTTGGTGCCATTTAATTCTCAATCTAGAAGCAAATGAATCATAAATTGGACATTAAAGCAAATGATTCATAAATGTGGCTGTCTTGGGCTATTTGAAAAGTTATGAATGTCACTCACACTAAGAGACAAACAAAAAAATAAATAAATAATGCTGGTAACAAAGGCAATGGCACACAGGCTGAATTTGAAAGTCTTCAATATGTAGGAGTCTTTTCTTTTGATGATACAAAGGCATTTAGTTTCCACTTTTGCTAGTTAGGAAGATCATGATCTGATCACATTTGCATTTGTTTTTTGGCTTGACAGTTAGCGCGAGATGTCATTCGTTTCACATTCATATCCAGTGCTTGTCTTTTTCATCTTTTTCAGGTTAATGAATGTAAAGAAAGCTTATTTGGGCCATTTCCTAATCCTTCAGGTATTTAGCTTCATATGTTTATTTATGATATCCATGATAGCTGATAAATGACCTTGTCTAAGATTTTGTGATTGTATATTTATTTTCCCCCTACAATATAAATGCAATGAGGAGGCAGGGGAAGTACCATTTAATGCACTTTTGTTTGCATATCTGAGCATATCATATTATGAAAATAATCCAACAAAAATGTCTTTCAGCAGGTAAAGTTTAGAATGGGATTTCTGCTTATTATTATAAAGTATTTCCCTATTTGCATTATACTTTATCTTGTCTTTTTATTGGCTGAAGTTTGGGAGAGTTTCTCAAAGCATCATAAAATCAACTAAGTGGGTTAAGGTATGCATAACAAATATACGGAATTTCTGGAAGTTCAGAAGCAGAGGATATAATAACTCACCTTTTGAGATCTATAGGACTCTCACTAAAATCTTATATAAATGAAAATGGGCTTGCAATCTGAATTGTTTCTTCTTGTCAGCTCTTTAAGGCAGATGAGATCCTACCTTGTCCTGCATTTCTTCTTAATATTGTCCCAATTCTTCTCGTCTCTTTCTTTACATAATTGTTTCTGAATATTTGCTTCAAGGCCACCTTGCTGGCTTTTTAAACTTCCCAAGCTGTATTTGTCTCATCTTGCCTTTCACTTACCAACTTTCTGCAGTCCTGAACAATACAAAAGCATTTGTTAGAAATACTTTTTTTAATGGCATGGTAGAACTTAATCCTCTTTATGAAATCTCGTCAGGCATCACGCCTTCCTTAAAGTTCCCATTTCTTTTCACTGTAAAAGGCTCCATGGCTTAATGAATATCTAAATCTCTTTGAGGATTACACTCATGTGGAACTCTATTATTTTTTTTTTAAAAAAAGAGGGAAAGTAGGGGGAGAGAAAAAATGGCAATTAAAGTACTATTTTAAAAAAGTTACTGGGATATGTAAATCCCCTCCCTAAATCTAAGCACCACAAGTTTATTCTAATTCCATAGTATTGACGAGATTTCAGCATGGTTGCTAAAACTGCTGTATTTTTAAGCTCATTTTGAAAACTGAAAAAAAAAAGTTAAGAAGGAACTTTCTTTTTAAATTTATTTCTGTAACCTCAGATTGGAGGGAAAAGAAAAGAGAAGAAACAAACATCATTCTTACTTACACCTCATCTGTGTTAGTGAAGTGAAAGGAATTGATAATCTCCCTTCCTATGTTCCAAGTCATAGAAAAGAGAAGCAAGTACCATTCATTTATTCATGCATTCATTCAGCCACTCACATATGAATGGGAATCTCACAATTATTTTTTTTAAAAAAAATTAAAAAATAAAGAACAAACATACGCCAAGATAATAAACGTTGTCCTTCACCATAATAAAAAAGGACCAATTAGAGAACACCCACAGAACCATCAATAACATTTTTAAAGGAATCTAGTTTACAAGAGAAAAAGAAAACAACTACTTGCTACCTTTTCTGGACATCCTGATTAGCAGAGACCACAATGGCAACACACAAGTTAATAAACCTCTAACATAAGACACAATCCACTGTCCTGTGCAATGCCAATGATCTTCAAAAGCCAGCAAGATTAGGGCCATCCTATTCTTAAGGGCCATGCTGTTCTATAGGGCAAGTACTGTCACAAAGAAGATACACATGTATTCTGCTTCCAAATAATGCACAGGGGAGAATTATTGAGCTGATAAAACCTGATAAAATTCCTTTTTGTGAGGTACTTTCTTGAATTCAGTTTGAAGACACTCATCTTGAAAACACATTTTGTTTAAGCAATCATGATCCTTTCCTTGTGAATATGGTTGAACTCTATGTGTATGTTGCTTTTCAACTAAATTTGAGCTGAAAGTAGAGATAATGGAAATAAGAACAGCTTGATCCCTCATATGAACGGAGTAATTCCATTCCACTCAGGAGTGATTAATTTAGGAGTAATTTAGTAATATGTGCGGAAGCTGGGAGAACGCTGGTACCTTATATTTTGGGAGGTTTTTTTGTCTAAGTGATTGAGCATGAGAAGTTATGTGGAAATGATTGATTGTAGGCTTAATGAAAAATTGCTTTATATTTATAAACTGGAAAGGTTTTAAATAAGCCTGGTATGATATTTCAGATTACTTGGCTTTACTATCTTTTCCTTAATGTTTAATATCAAGAAATAAACTAGTGTAATATATTAGAAAACATTGTCATTGATCCAAACATTTCATAATGAAAAATAAAGATTCTGAAACTGCTGTGATTACAGCTCAGTTTTTGTCTAGTAGTTACATTTTTCATAATATCTATTCAACAAGAAAATACTTTACAAATGTTTTGGAAGTGTGTTTCAATAAATAGGTGTAAACTTCCATAATCTATAACCATTGTTGACACTGACTGTTGTTATTTCTGATGGATTTTGGGGAGGCGGGGAAAGGGGAAGAAGGTTTCTATTTGGAATAGAATAGAATTTTTTATTGGCCAAGTGTGATTGGACACACAAGGAATTTGTCTTGGTGCATATGCTCTTAGTGTACATAAAAGAAAAGATACGTTCATCAAGAATCATAAGCTACAACATTTAATGATAGTCATAAGGTACGAATAAGCAATCAGGAACAATATCAATATAAATCATAAGGATACCAGCAACAAAGTTACAGTCATACAGTCATAAATGGAAGGAGATGGGTGGTGGGAACGATAAGAAGATTAATAGTAGTGCAGACTTAGTAAATAGTTTGACAGTGATGAGGAAATTATTTGTTTAGCAGAGTGATGGCGTTTGCGAAAAAACTGTTCTTGTGTCTAGTTGTTCCGGTGTGCAGTGCTCTATAGCATCATTTTGAGGGTAAGAGTTAAAACAGTTTATGTCCAGTATGCTAGGGGTTTGCAAATATTTTCATAGCCCTCTTTTTGACTCATGCAGTATACAGGTCCTCAATGGAAGGCAGGTTGGTAGCAATTGTTTTTTCTGCAGTTCTAATTATCCTCTGAAGTCTGTGTCTGTCTCGTTGGATTGCAGAGCCAAACCAGACAGTTATAGAGGTGCAGATGACAGACTCAGTAATTCCTCTGTAGAACTGTATCAGCAACTCCTTGGGCAGTTTGAGCTTTCTGAGTTGGTGCAGAAAGAACATTCTTTGTTGTGGTTTTTTGATGATGTTTTTATTTATTTATTTATTTATTTTTCATATTTGTATACCGCCCTACTCCCGAAGGACTCAGGGCGGTGAACAGCCATAAATAAAATACAAAGGCATACAAAAGTTAAAAACTATTAAAAAGAGATTAAATAATTTAGGCTCAAAGATTAAAACATCTAATTTATATAAAAGAGATTTAAAAGCCAATTTAAAAGCCAATTTAAAAGCCAATTTAAAAGGGAGAGTTAGGCCAGACCAGCCTGTTGGAAAAAAAACGTTTTTAGGGTGCGGCGGAAGATGCGTAAGTCTTGGATCCTCCGTATCTCCGGGGGCAGCTCGTTCCAGATGGCAGGTGCCCCCACAGAGAAGGCTCTCCCCCTGGGGGCCGCCAGTCGACATTGTTTGGCCGACGGCACCCTGAGGAGTCCCTCTCTATGGGAGCGAACTGGTCGGTGAGAGGCTACTGGTGGCAGGAGGCGGTCTCGTAGGTACCCTGGTCCTGAGCCATGGAGCGCTCTAAAGGTAGTAACCAAAACCTTGAAGCGCACCCGGAAGACCACCGGGAGCCAGTGTAGCTCGCGCAGGAGGGGGGTCACATGAGAGCGCCACATCGCTCCCGTCACCACCCGCGCGGCCACATTCTGGACCAGTTGGAGCCTCCGGGTGCTCCTCAAGGGGAGCCCCATGTAGAGAGCATTACAATAATCCAGGCGTGAGGTGACAAGGGCGTGAGTGACCGTGGGTAACGAGTTCCGATCCAGAAAGGGACGCAACTGGCGAATCAGGCGAACCTGATAAAAAGTCCTCTTGGCCACGGATCAAAAGTCCTCTTTTGATGTTAGCTGTCAATTTTAGATCTTGCAATATGGTAGAACCTAGAAATTTGAAGGTCTCTACTGTTGATACTGCGTTGTCTAGTATTGTGAGAGATGGAAGTATGGAAGGGTTTCTCCTAAAGTCTACCACCATTTCTACGGTTTTGAGCATGTTCAGTTCCAGATTGTTCCGGTCACACCACGAGGCTAGTTGTTCAACCTCCCGTCTGTATGTGGATTCATCATTGTCTCAAATGAGACCGATTACTGTTGTGTCATCTGCGAACTTCAGTAGTTTAACAGATGGATCGTTAGAGAGGCAGTCATTGATATACAGAGAGAAGAGAAGTAGGGAGAGCACACTGCCTTGGGGTGGGGGGCTGTGCTAATTGTACAGGTATCTGATGCAATTCTGCTTAGCTTCACCTGCTGCTTCCTGTTTGTTAGTGTATTTATTTATTTGTGTATTTGTAGTGGAGTACAGATCAACCATGCCATGTGAAATGTGGCCTTTGACTTAACAAACTATTCAGTCCTTCTGTTGTACAATAGTAAGTCTGTTCAGATATAATACGATGTACCGTAGTTACAATAGGAAGTCTCAATAGAAGAGAAAAGAATAGGAAGTCTGCTTCTGATACTGAGCACGGAGAGGTTCTAATGCTAACGTATTGTATTTGTAAATTGTTATACAGTGTTATATAAAATGTTATATAAATTGAGTGGTACAAGACTTAAATTCCCAATAGAGAGTTTGCATCCCACAAAATAAAATCTGGCTATTTATGTTTGGTGATTCCTAATGAGGAATCAGCCAGCCTTGTTGAAAACACTATACAGGATATACACTATCAAATAGAGAAAAAACTCTCTTCCAGATCCATTGTACATGGGGATATTTTACTATTTATTATTATTTTATATTTGTATTTCATATTATATTTTATTTGTGTTATGTTTTATGCTGTGTTGTATTATGCTATGTTTGTTATTTTATTACTTTATTATTTTATATTTATTGTATTTTATCATTTATATTTATATTTATTATAAATAAAGTTAGTTACAAATGATTGTGTTGGTTAAATACAAATGAACTTAAGACATGGTCAGAAGTTTTATACATCAGAATATTAAGGTTAAATCAGATGAAATTTTACTATAAAGGATTGGTGGTTGTGTTTCTAACATTTGCATCAAATTCAAGTTAATAAGTAATATATTCCTTAATCTATATACAAATTTACATATCTCCTATTTCATTATATATCACGTATACAGTATTTTACTTGATAAACAGCTATACATATATTTAGTAAATCTATATTACATTCACAAATTCAATATATCTTGATATCTTGATATACATTGATATATACATTTCCAGACATTCATTATCCCCTTGTTTTTGGCATTCTTCCTCTTATCTAACCATATTTTCTTTTTGTTTATTGTAAACAAATACAATCTTTCAGTTTGGGGGTATTGTATTGTAAACAAACACATCTTTCAGTTTTGAGCTAATTTCCTAATCCAGCTATAAGCATTCCAACTCTAGATATTTTTTTTTATAATCTTCTGAATTTCCTTTAATTAAACAGCAAGGTAGGATTGTAGATACATGTGCCACAATAAGGCCTTGTTAAGTTGTGGCTGTGTATCAGACATATTATATTTTTCAGAATGGTATTCAGGATTATGATCTTTTTGAAATTCATCTTGAAATATGTATTCTGAGATACTAGACAGAAAGGAATGGCACCCTCATTCCTGCATACTAGATGAAATATTTGTCACTGAATCATTAAAGATCAATGCCATAAGGCTCATTCAGCCAAAATAGAAGCCATTGTTAGGCTAGAAGTTGACAAATCATATAAACAAAGGTAACTTACATCAAATCTTCATTGACATCCAGTACACAGCTCCAGGGATTATGATGATCTGTCCAATTTCTTTTGAATAATTACCCAGCAGACAGAATGGCAATCTTTCCCTGCCTGAGGGAATAACTTTGATAATGAGATTTCATATTGCAATCTTAGTCTTGTCATCAAATCAATAAAATTAAATTAAAACATAATTTAAATTATAGGCATAATTTTATATAATTTTGATTGCTATAAGTCCAGGAAGCTGCTAGATCATCTTTCACTTACATGTTTGCCTTTTCTTAAAGCACAACATATTAGATAATTTATTATCAAAGCAGGGTAACAAAGAGCTAGCTTTGGACAGGGGATCCTTGAGTCCCCTGCACAAGCAAGAAGCAAACTGGACCAGCTACTAGTTTTAATAAGGTTTTTGTAAAGATAACATAAAGTATCATGGGATCATCTGTTTCTTGGAGGAAGAACAATTATAAATTAAATAAGTCACTAATGCAAAAATAACTTACTAAAGGGATCCTCATCTTTTTTTCCCTGGCATCCTAACCAGTGGTGGGATTCAACAACTGATTTATAATTTAACAACCGATTCTCTGCCCTAATGACCATCTGGGTGGCTGTGGCCATAGTGGGTGTGACCAGGGGGTGTGACAGGCAGCACTCGGCCTCCTGCACCCCCCTGGGAGCAAAAACAGGCCATGGGGGGAGCACCACCACCCCGCGCCCCATTTTGGGCCTAGTAGGCCTCACTTCAGGCCCCTAGGAGCAAAAACAGGGCACATGGGGAGTCCTGGAAGGGGCGGAGAGAGGAGGGGCCAGCCAGTAATTTAACAACTTTGGCCAAAATGGTGTGAACCAGTTGAATCCCATAACTGATCCTAACTCTCCGAGGTTAATGGTTTCTACTGATACCTTCATCAATAGCATCTGTCTCCTGACTGACTTCCAATTTCAGTAATTCTCCTCCTTCAATTTTCACTATAGACCAGTAAGAGGTGGAGAGGAAACTTAAAGGCCTTCGTAGTACAGTGGTTTAATGCACCCTGTTATTAACACAGCTGCCTGCAATTTCTGCAGGTTCGAATATTACCAGGCTCAAGGTTGACTCAGCCTTTCATCCTTTCTAAGGTAGGTTAAATGAGGACCCAGTTTGTGGGGGCAATAAGCTGACTTTGTATAAATATACAAAAGTATGAAGGCTATTGCTTAACGCATTGTAAGCCGCCCTGAGTCTCCGGAGAAGGGCGGCATATAAATCAAATTAAAAAAAAAGGAAAGTAGACATAAATGACTAGGTGAAAAATGTTGCATCATAGCCATCTGATGTCCTGCTCTCTCAAGATGGAAAAACAAAGGAGAGAGAGAAGGGGGGGGGAGAGAAAATTTACATCTGTTGATAACTGTTGGAATGTAGGTTCTATATCATGGCTTTAATATAGTATTTTTCAAATTGGCAGATTCTGGAATTGAAGTCCACCCATTTTAAAGTTGCCAAGGTTGAGGAACATTGCTTTCCCCTTTTTACCCTACATTTTTTCCTCTTCCTCTTTTCCTCTCTTACTTTCTCATTATTTTCTTTTGTTTTGTATTTTATACAGTCAGGTCCAGAAATATTGGGACATCGACACAATTCTAACATCTTTGGCTCTATACACCACCACAATGGAGTTGGAATGAAACAAACACAATGTGCGTTAACTGCAGACTGTCAGCTTTAATTTGAGGGTATGTTCATCCAACTCAGGTGAACGGTGTAGGACTTACAGCAGTTTTTTATATATGCCTCCCACTTGTTAAGGGACCAAAAGTAATGGGACAGAATAATAATCATAAATCAAACTTTCCCTTCTTAATACTTGGTTGCAAATCCTTTGCAGTCAATCACAGCCTGAAGTCTGGAACGCATAGACATCACCAGACCCTGGGTTTCATCCCTGGTGATGCTCTGCCAGGCCTCTACTGCAACTGTCTTCAGTTCCTGCTTGTTCTTGGGGCATTTTCCCTTCAGTTTTGTCTTCAGCAAGTGAAATGCATGCTCAATGGGATTCAGGTCAGGTGATTGACTTGGCCGTTGCATAACATTCCACTTCTGTCCCTTCAAAAACTCTTTGGTTGCTTTTGCAGTATGCTTTGGGTCATTGCCCATCTGCACTGTGAAGCGCCGTCCAATGAGTTCTGCAGCATTTGGCTGAATGTGAGCAGATAATATTTCCCGAAACACTTCAGAATTCATCCTGCTGCTTTTGTCAGCAGTCACATCATCAATAAATACAAGAGAACCAGTTCCATTGGCAGCCATACATGCCCACGCCATGACACTACCACCACCATGCTTCACTGATGAGGTGGTATGCTTAGGATCATGAGCAATTCCTTTCCTTCTCCATACTCTTCTCTTCCCATCACTCTGGTACAAGTTGATCTTAGTCTCATCTGTCCATAGGATCTTGTTCCAGAACTGTGAAGGCTTTGTTAGATGTTGTTTGGCAAACTCTAATCTGGCCTTCCTGTTTTTGAGGCTCACCAATGGTTTACACCTTGTGGTGAACCCTCTGTATTCACTCTGGTGAAGTCTTCTCTTGATTGTTGAGTTTGACACACTTACACTTACCTTCTCGAGAGTGTTCTTGATCTGGCCAACTGTTGTGAAGGGTGTTTTCTTTACCAGGGAAAGAATTCTTCAGTCATCCACCACACTTGTTTTCCGTGGTCTCCCAGGTCTTTTGGTGTTGCTGAGCTCACCGGTGCATTCCTTCTTTTTGAGAATGTTTCAAACAGTTGTTTTGGCCATGCCTAATGTTCTTGCTATCTCTCTGATGGGTTTGTTTTGTTTCTTCAGCCTAATGATGGCTTGCTTCACTGATAGTGACAGCTCTTTGGATCTCATCTTGAGAGTGGACAGCAACAGATTCCAAATGCAAATAGCACACTTGAAATGAACTCTGGGCCTTTTATCTGCACATTGTAATTGGGGTAATGAGGGAATATCACACACCTGGCCATGGAACAGCTGAGAAGCCAATTGTCCCATTACTTTTAGTTCCTTAATAAGTGGGAGGCACATATACAAACTGCTGTAAGTCCTACACCGTTCACCTGAGTTGGATGTACATATCCTCAAATTAAAGCTGACAGTCTGCAGTTAACACACATTGTGTTTGTTTCATTCCAACTCCATTGTGGTGGTGTATAGAGCCAAAGATGCTAGAATTGTGTCGATGTCCCAATATTTCTGGACCTGACTGTATGTTGATAAAACTAATAAAAAGTTTCATTATTAAAAATCATTGCTCTAATACGTTAGCTTTGGAACTTTGAGCATGAATTTAGATTTCACAGTTCCTCACCTTTTTCTAAAATATATGCTCAATGTCAGGAAATCATGTCATAGTTTCCTTTGTTCCTGGACTCTTGCTAAGTGATTCGGTGACAACTGAAGAGAGAAAAGAGAGAGAGAAGATACTCAATTTACTGTTTAGCCCTTTCTTGAAAGAAATACCTTAATCACCTTTGAATGTTATTTTTCCCCTTTCTTCCAAAGAAGAAACTTTCCCATCCTAACACACTTATACATACACATACACGCACACACATCTGCCATGCAAACACACACACAGAGAAACACACATTACAAAATTAATAAAAACTTCCAATGCATGGATTGGAAGCATTTCTTTTCCTGTGGAAAACAATCTTTACTCAGTCTTAGTAAGCCATTTAACCAATGGTAGAATTCAAAACTTTTTTTTATTAAACACAGATGGAATATTTTCTCTGTGTGTGTACAGTGGGAAGTGGGGGGGAGAGTCTCCGTACTTTTCCCCTTTAAAAGGTTGAAAAAAGTAGCTTCTAATTTGCCAGTTAAATAAAAGTGGGAATTGTTGGGTGTGCCTAAGAAGCAGACATCTGTTCAGGAAAGCAAAATACATTTTCAGGATAATTAGTCCTGTAAGGAGGCAGCATGGATCAACAGATGCACCAACTATGTTGGTTTCAAGAAGTATTTCTGGGTCTCATTTACAGTTCTCTAGGGAGTTACCTGTTGATGACTTTGGGCACATCAGAGTCAATATAATGTAACATTTGCAAATCCATGTATTAACACAGGAAAAAAAAAGATGTCACACCTCTGGCATTAACACCTGATGAGAGGGCAGCTATATTTTTCTACATTTAAGCTATCTGTCTCCTTCCTTCTTGAGCCATTTTCTAATTTTTTTTTTACAACCCTGTAATTCCTTGCATTAGGGTGGAGTCGGGGTGACTAAATGGAGCTGAGCGTTTACTGGCCAGGTATCCTTCTGATACCTATATGGAGCTCACAGCAGATATTTTCTCTTTGCGCCCAGAGAGAGAAATATTTGCTAATACTTAGGATCGAATCCACAGCCTCCTGACTGGCAGGCAAAAGTTCCACCTCTAGGCCACCATGCCGCTTTCTTGAGCCAATTTTTGATACTGGTATGATATACAGGTAGAAAGGATAGAATGCAGTTAGACAAGCCAAAAGGAAAATCCTGCTTGTACATTCTTTGTACAATTAGAATTGAAACCCATGTTCCCCAGTTGTCCCCATAGTTAGGATTAAAGCTATCAGACATCCAGAAAAAAATAGATATGTTCTCTTTTTGTCCTCCTATCCTTTGTCCAGCAAGCATAGCCTAAAAATCAATTATTGTCCATTTTTGAGTATCTACAAGCTATTTGATAAGTCTAATTAGGGTAGAATTTGAATAAGGACTATTCACTGACATAGTAATGCCCACTTATCTCAGAGTTAGTGCTGCTAAATTTTGTGGAATATCTTTCTAAATAGACATATGTTAGACAGAATCTGGGGTGCCAAGATTTTCAAATTTCCAGCATACTTTTATTTTTTTTCTTATTTATAGTTATAGTTATAGTTATAGAATAGTTATTCATACAGGCCTGAATACAAAAAGCAGGCTGATCACCATCTGCAGTCCAAATACTCTGTGCCTTCCCCAAAATATATTGGAAACAGAAGCCTTAGGAAAAATAATAACTATTTTTGCCTAAAGTTTCTAGGTGAAACTTTGCCTAACTATCCAGGTGAAAATGGCCTTGTTATCAGGACTGAAAAGGAAGAAAATAGTTTCACTCTGTGCGCAGGACAATCCATTACAGTTCTTCCCCAATTTTTAATTAAGAACAGCTTTACTATGGCTCTTAGAAATATGGAGATAAATCATTACTGCCACATCTATTTGGCTCACTTAAGCTTCCTGTATGATTCAGATTGGCTGATAAGAAGAAATGGTAATCAAACACTTCATTTGCATCAACATCAGCTGATCCTTCCATATGTTCAAGAAAACAATTAGTGGTGAATGTCCAGAATGGAAGAGCTGAGTTCAATTTTATGCAGGGTTTTATTCTAAAAGATAGGACTTTAGGGCAGGAGTTATAAAAATAAATTAATTGGAACTATCAACAATATCCACAGACCTTATAAAATTGTTCAGCCGCAGAATTAATAGAAAAGTTTAGGTGTCAGCATCTTCTATGATTAATAAGCCTCCTGGCTTAAATGATTACATTCTACAGCTCCTGGTCAAGCAGCCAACAATACTATCAACAACTGGATTTTGAAACTATATTCTTTGTTCCTAGATTTAGATACTGAATTTCCAACCAAGTTAGGGATCACGTGACCTGAATTATCTAGTTGTAGAAATGTAATTTATAATTATGAATTTTGTAGTAGCAGGACAGAAAAGTAAAAGTATGAAAGATCTCAAACTTTTCTCCTAGAAGCCATCTGGGTCAACATAACCTGGCCTCAATTTCCTACCTTGGTGTAGGTGCTCGGTAGTTTCTGCTTCTGCCATTTGTCTTCTGGGAGGGAGTCCCTTCCCACAATACCTCCTGCTTAAATCCAATGTCAGCTTTGTGAGGTAATCTAAGATAGAAGCATATCTAGAAGTACTGGTTCTAGCTTCACAGTAAGGTTGAAATAACAAATTCTTGCTTAAAGTACATCTCTCCCTGTTTGCCTTTACAGTCCAACAAACTAGACTATGAGGAAGGTTCTCTTTTGAAATATTTTCATACCCACATTCTTTCGGCAGGCTCAGTTGCTGCTTAACTGACCATTGTCTAATTTGTGGCTCTTCCATCTGTATCCTAAGGCCTTTTTAGTATGTCTTTACAACCAATGAGTGAGAAAGATAGGGCTGGTTCTGATACTCAACTGCCTTTTCTCAAATATAAAATTTGAACTACATATAAAAACGAAACATTATATAGTACTACCTCCTGGCCCTATAACACTGGGGCATGTTACTAAATAAATCACTCCCTGTCCACTAGGAGACAAATCAATTTCATGAAGTATAAAGAGAATCAAACTTAAAAAAAAAAAAGAAGGAAAATAAAAACAGTGAAAATCTCTCTGCCTTTTCACATGGAAAAATTAAATGATAAAAATATAGAGCTGAATAGGAAAAATTAACACATGCTTGGTTTATCAAGGAATATATACTGTTCTTTATATATTGGGTGTTGGGCTGGGAGTGTACAATATATACAATAACTGAAACAGATTCGAATGGGAAGAAGATTATTATTGAATTTGTAGATTTTGTGTTTGTTTCCTTTCATCTCATTTTGTGGTCTGTCCTGCTGAGCTCTCTATCAAGCTGTTATATTGATGGGTAAGAAAACTGTCATTTGAATAATTGCTTTGACATGTGCTTATTGACCTAGTATATTTTTTTAATTGGAAAAGTCCAAAAATTAAACATAGATTTGACAAACTAAAGAATGGAGGGAGGACATTAGCTTGTGAAGTCATTGTTACATTGACTCTACATTCCTGTCATTGACTAGCTTTAAGGAAGGCAGGAACAAGTGAAACAATAGGATTTTAACAATACATATAGATCCATGTACAGCCCCACTGCACTTGTAACTAAATATCTGCAAAATCAACAAGAAAAATTCCAAACAGAGCACCACCAAAATCAAAGATGAGGGTAGAAAATAAGAACAGCATGCAAAAATTAGATGCAAGCAAGCTAGAATAGATGAAAGAAAAGAAGCTGAAGAACAAGAAAGGTAAGAAATACAAGATAAAGAAATATCACCTAGAAACAAGGAAGATCAAGGAAGCTGTGAAAATAATAAATAAATAGCTATTTTCTGACCAGATCAGAAAATACAATATAGTGTGAATTGCACACTATAAGGAGAATCTCCAATTTCAGTCAAATCAGAAATGTTTCTACCAATGAATCAGCTAACACCTGACAAGGAAAAGAAACAGTGCAACTCTGGGTGCAGCTATAGGATAACCTGAAGAAATACAACAAGAAAACAGTTGAGATAAGGAGGTGGATAACAATAAAAAACAAAAACGAAAGAATTTGTCAGGGCGCTAATTAATCCCATTCTGCTTTTGGGTAATCACATCTTGATTTAGAGACGTGGATCGTGACGTTTCCCTTGAAGCATACTTTTGCAAGAAAATAAACCCCGAAGATATTTTCTAAGAAAAACTCATTTATTTGTTATAAAGAAAATAAAACATCTTACTAATCTAAGTAATTACATTTTGGCAACGTTCCTGCCGGCCACCTCTCTGCAGCCGGACTTCTTGGCAAGAGAATGAAGAAAAAGTGAAGTAGAAAGAAAGGAATGCAGACATGCGTAGTTAGCTTACTGATAACAAACTTGGCAAGCTACGGAAAGTCTGAAAGTCCAAAAATATGAGCTCATCTGGTAAATACAAAAATGCAGTGACAAGAGCAAAAATGGTGGAGGAAAGGACAATGAAATCAAAAATTGGTCGACACTAGGTGAAGGTGTCGAACTACATGGAGAACTGAAGAAATGTCTTGGATGAGAAGCAAAATGTTTTCAACAAAAAAACCAGGAAAGTCTAGTTGCCTTTTGAAAAGCACCCTTGGGACAACTACATCTCATTGGACTATACCAGGCGTGTCAAATATGATTTCACTTGAGTAAATTGACATTTGAAATAAGAGAACAGGAAGATAAACAATATTATTTGATATGGGATTTGTTTTATCAATGGATAGATAATAAAACATGGAGATGAAATATGAAATATGAAGTGGAAGTTAAGATAAAATATGTGAAATTCTTTTCTATGGAAAATAAGTTTTAGTCATATATTGATATTTTGAAGATGGGATTGAGCACAAAAGGAGGTTAACCGATCGATACACTGTCTGTAATTGTTTGGAATGATGATGGTTTTATGTTTTGTTTTTGTTTTAAAATAAAAAATTGTTTTTTTTAAAAAAAATTTCACTGAGGACCGCATCAGGTTTGATTTTGACCTTGAGGGGCCAAGGTGGGCGTGGCCAGGGTGGGCGTGGCCAGCTCAACATTACACATTTTGGGGGTGCCTGTTGCGGCCCGAGCGCTCTGCCAGCGAAAACGGGCTCTCGAGCTCCATTTCTGGCCTCCCGTAACCCTGATTAGTTGTCCTCACTGTTAGGAAGTTTCTCCTTAATTCCAGGTTGCTTCTCTCTTTGATTAGTTTCTAACTATTGTTTCCTGTCCTGCCCTCTGGTACTTTGGAGAATAATTTGACCCCCTCTTCTTTTTGGCAGCCCCTCAAGTACTGGAATACTGCTATCATGTCACCCCTAATTCTTCTTTTCTTTAGACTAGCCAAACCCAAATCCTGCAGCCGTTCTTCATATATTTTAGTCTCCAGGTCTTTGATCATTTTAGTTGCTCTTCTCTGAACTTTTCCAAAGTCTCAAAATCTTTTTTGTAGTATGGTGACCAAAATTGGTTGCATTATTCCAGGTGTGGTCTTACTAGACTTTTATAAAGCGGTAGTAATACTTTGTGTGATCTTGATTCTATGCCTCTGTTTATACAACCAGGATTGTATTAGCTTTTTTGGCTGCTGCTGCATACTGCTGGCTCATATTCAGGGGATCATCCACTAAGACCCCAAGGTTGGTGGAGTGAACTGTTAGTCACAGTTACTGTTTTTGAGCCAGATCTCATCTAATCTGTACTTAAACATTTGATTTTTTTTCCTGCCTAAATGTAAAACTTTGCTTTTCTCCACATTAAAATTCATTTTGTTGGATAGGGCCCATTGTTCAAGTTTGTCAAGAACTTTTTGGATTTTGAGCTTCTCTTCTGGGGTGCTGGCTGTTCCTGCCAGTTTAGTGTCATCTGCAAATTTGATGAATTCCCCTTCTATTCCCTTATCTAAAGCACTTATGAAGATATTGAAGAGTACTGAGCCTAAGACGGAGCCTTGTGGTACCCCACTACTTATTTCTCTCCATGTGGATGTAGTACCATTAAGGACTACTCATTGAGTATGGTTTGTCAGCCAGCTACAAATCCATCTGGTGGTGATGTTGTCTATTCCACATTTTTCTAGCTTACCAAGAAGTAGGTTGTGGTCTGCTTTGTCAAATGACTTACTGAAATCTAAGTATACTATATCCACAGCATTTTGCTGGTCTACTAATTTAGTGACTTTATCAAAGAATGAGATAAGATTGGTTTGGCATGATCTGTTTTTAACAAACCTGTGCTGGCTACTAGTTATAACTTTATTTGCTTCTAAGTAGTTCACAGATCTATTTTTTTATTAACTTTTCCAGAATCTTCCCAGGTATTAATGTTAGACTGATTTGTCTGTAGTTTCCTGGATCTGGTTTTTTCCCCCTTTCTTGAAGATGGGAACTACATCAGCCCTTTTCCAATCCTCAGGTACTTCCCCAGGGCTCCAGGATTTTTGAAAGATATGAAATTATCATTAGTCAATTACAAAAGGCAGATTTACTTGGAACACCTTACATCCTGCGATGATACAATACCTTTAACACCATAAAAAAACAACACTGCCTATCACAGGTCCTTGGGAATTATTCGACAGGTGGATCAAAATGCCAAATCTAGCCTAAAAATCTAGCTGACTGTGCAGCCCATCATAATAATAGGTATCTGTAAAATGAACTTATGAATAGCTAACAATTTACTTAGCTATAGAAGCAATGGTGTTAAGAAGTAATATCCCACTTAAACTTCTATCCATTTTTTTTCTGAACTGTCTTACAAATATAGATGCGGGGGTGTAGTATCAGGAAGATGAAAGAGTGGAACAATCATATACTATATCTGAGAAAACATTCATATTGGAGAGGGATCTTGGAGTCCTAGTGGACAATCACTTAAATATGAGCCAGCAATGTGCTGCAGCTGTCAAAAGAGCAGCAGCAGTCACAAAAGCCAACACCATCCTAGATTGTATTAATGGAGGGACAGAATCAAGATCATGTGAAGTATTAGTATTGTTTATAAACTGTTAGTAACACTACACTTAGAATACTGCATCCAGTTTTGGTCACCATATTATAAAAAGATGTAGAGACTCTGAAAAGAGTGCAGAAAAGAGCAACAAAGATGATTAGGGGCTGGAGGCTAAAACATATGAAGAACAGTTGCAGGACTTGGATATGTCTAGCCTAGTGAAAAGAAATACTAGGGAATAGCAGTGTTTCAATATTTGTGGGGCTCAGCTACAAATAAGAGGGGTCAACCTATTTTCCAAGTTTTCGAAGAAACATTGGATAGAAACTAAACAAGGACAGAAGCATCCTAGAACTAAGGAGAAACTTCCTAACAGTGAGAACAATTAACCAGAGGAATGGCTTGCCTTCAGAAGTTGTGGGTGCTTCATCACTGGGCGCTTTTAAGAAGAGACTGGACAGCCACTTCTCTGAAATGGTATAGGGTCTTCTGCTTGTGCACAGGGTTGCACTAGAAGACCTCCAAGGTCCCTTCCAATTCCATTATTCTGTTATTTTGAAGATGACATTTTCTTCCTCTCCCTTCTAAGAATTATGAAGAAAAATATCTGTAGATTTTTACAAAGAGAACCATCTGTATTTTTAACAATCATTACATCAGTCCCTATCCTCAGACATATTTGCATGCTGAGTAACCAATATACCTCACACTACATAAACAGGTTGAATTTTCAAATACAGAAGCAAAGTGTCAAGGACATCAATACAATGATACAAGCAGCAAAACTTAAAAGTTTCAATTGTTGTTAAAACAATCTCAATTGTTTTTAAAGCCACATTTAATAGGAAGCATTTCGATATCAATTTTAAAAAAGCAACTGAGGCAAAGCAAAGCAAAACCTTTTACATAATTGATTTTATAAAATGTCTAAGGATCTCACAAGTACTTTAAAACTACCATTATTAAATCCTGGATAGAGACTGTAAACTAACTCCATACTATATTTTGCAATGAAATAAAATGTCGGCCTGCTGTTGCTGTTTGTTGCCTGTGTGAATAAAATGTTTTATTAACTTCACATTGCATTCAATAGCAGGAGAATAAAGTTTGTGCAGCTATCTTAATTGCTAAACTTCTTACTTCAGATAATGATTATTAATTTTTTCATCTCAGGAAGAAGGAATCTCTAAAATGTTCAGTTCCGGATGTTCTTGGTTTAACTCAGCCAAAACTATCATACAAATGCTATTCTGAATTCTTTGCAAGGAAAGTAAAATATTAATATTAGTACCATATAAGATTGCCTATTTATGCTGTTCTAGCAATAAGTATTTAATATAATTAAGTAGTACTAGATTAACTTCACTCTAAACATAAATTATGGCTGCATACAGTATATGGGTATAAATATTCAGATGATGGCAGCAAAAAAGATGCAACGAAAACTCATTGTTTGCTGCCATTTAGGTGACCCCTGATATTTTGCAACCAAATATGGTAGCTATAGACTGGTCATTTTATATTATCACTTTGAATATACTAAGTCTAGTCTAGTCTAGTCTAGTCTAGTATTAGTACAGTACAGTATACTATAGTACTATACATTGTACACTATAGATTATTGCATTGTGTACTACACTTTAGCATTGTATACAATGTATATCAGGGGTCCCCAACCCCTAGTCAGTGGACCGGCATTGGACGGTGGCATGCCAGAAACCGGGCCATGCAAACAAACAAAGCCCCATCCACAGGATGCAGGCAGCACACAGAAACCACACTCCCTCCGGTCCACAGAAAAACCTCTCTCCACAGAGCTGGTGGTTGGTTGCGGGCCACTGCTGCATATTATACAATACATTCACTTTATGCTATCATTGATTATAGGATCATGGATTGATAGTTTTATACTATCATTCACATTACTCTTTTATAATGGATTTTCTAAAATAAATAACCTGAAGGCGCAAAAGAGTGGAAAAAATGCTGTTAGGGGAACAAAGATTTTGTTATAATTAATAGTTACAGAAGTAATGTTCTTAATGTTACTTTATTTACTTTATCAATAAAACTGAATGGTTCAGACAAGAAGCTAATCTGTTTACAACTTCCTTTGTGTCAACAGACTTTGATTATTCATGACAGCCTCATCGCTATTCCTCGGTATTGGGGGGGGGGGGAGAAATCTTCTTGCTATTGTTCTTATGAAAGGCAAGTTTTACTGAATGCTTCGTAATCTGCTTCTCCCTGAGGCATTTTTTTTTTCAAAAAAAGCTTTATGATTGTCAGTGATTACTTTTGTGACATTTTCATATGTATTCATATTTTTTTGATTGGGTCAAATCTTCTAATTGTCAGGCTAGTTTTAGTTCCTCATTACACTGTATGGAACATGTCCTAGCACAAGTTGGTGAAGATTTTTTAGTTTTATTTATATCCCACTTTTTTATTTTTATAAACAACTCAAGGTGGTGAACATATCTAATACCCCTTCCTTCTTCTATTTACCCACAACAATATCCCTGTGACAGACTGAGAGAGACTGAGTTGTCTACGGTCACCTAACAAGCTTTCATGCCTAAGGTAGGACTAGAAATCACAGTCTCCTAGCCTGGTGTCTTAACCACTAAACCAAACTGACTCTCTGCCAAGGATTCATTGGCTGAACACTGCAGGAAAGAAGGGTCTTCATTAGTGGTGGGATTTAGCTGGTTCTCTCCAGATCGTGCGAACCGGTAACGGCGACTGCTGGAGGCTCCGCCCACCTGTCCAAACGTAATGCACAACTACTGCACATGCGCAGAAGGCCGTGCATATGCGCAGAGGTGGCACGTGCACTCACATTTGCGAACCGGTAGGGAAGGTAAGTGAATCCCACCTCTGGTCTGTACACCCAATTCACTACCTAGCCAGGATCTTCTGACCAATATCTCTTTTGGAGTTAGGTTTGGCTGCTTATACTGAAGCATCAGAATGGATGAAGTTTTTTTGTTTCAGTAATTATTATAATATAATGTGTTGTTGTCTGACATTTTATTGATGCACTCGGGGGGACAGGGAGAGAAACTATTTTGGGAGGAACATTTGCTACCTTTAGAGTCATTCCTGCCACCTTTTTTCTTATTGTTTCTTAGTGCAACCCACAGTGATGTTCTATGCATATTAGTTACTTCTTTGTTGGAAAGATTTGTACTACTTTGTTTCAAAATTTGGACTTTCATTAATGACTTGGCATTCTTTTAAAACCACTTTCACTTACAATGATTGCTGCAATTTGAATAACAAATAGCTCTATTGTGCATGAAGGGAATTAAGTACTTTTAAGATGCCGATGTAACTTCCCAATCATTAGTTATATTTAATGGCATTAATGATTTGGAGAATTTGGAAAGTATTTATTTTCTGAAGTTCTCATGAATATGTGTGTGTGAAAAGAGAGAGAGAGAGAAGAGAGAATATATACATACACTTATTCACATACATTCACACACAACTGGGTTACGGATAACGGTGTAACTTCAAAACTTACAAAGTTAGCATTTTTATATGCTGCTGACTTTGAAAATATTTTACTACGTATTTATCATTCTTTATTGACCATGATGACAGACATCTCAAAACTGTCAAGCTCTGTTTGCTCTGAAATCTGCCCATTTCTAAATCATACTCCAGTTTAATCTATAATCCTTTTCCATGCTATGGTAGGAGGAACTTTGTTTCCAATTTATTAAGCACTGGTCTAGACTCTTTCAAAACTATGTTTCATTGTCTATCTGGATTATTCAAGTTAAATCACTTTCCTTTTATCCTTATTTTCTTTTCTTCTATCACTGTCCTTTCTGTCCTTTTAACTATTGCATGTTTAGAAAGATAGCCATTGTCATCTACTTATGGTGCAGAGTAAGAAGCTATTGTGTAGCAAGGAAAGAGATATCCTCATGGCAAAAGCATGCTGAACCCCGTTCTGTTCTATTCTGTGGTGACTGTCGAAATTTATGACTTTAATTTTGTATCTGTGACCCTTTATACCAAGAATTGAAGGGGTGGGGGAGATAAGCAGAATCTAGATAATTCATTGTTGCATTACCTTTGAGAATTGGTAAACAATTGAGAATTGTGCCTTCCATTTTCCTACAAATTTCCCATGCCTTAATCCCACAAGAATCCTGAAGCAGGTATTGTTGAGCTAAAGATATTTCATCATCATATTTCAGTGACAATTTAATATTGAAAGTTGTAACTTTCTCAGAGAAGGAAGTAGGGAAGAAGGCTAAATTCTCTCTTGTCTGAATGGTAAATCCAAAATATTGAGGCTATAATAGAAAAACCTATTCTTTGTGAAGATTATTCCTCATCTCAAAAACCTGCAAAAGAATCTTGGAGAACCCTGGACCAAAATTTTAGAGAAAGAGTTCTAGCTTAGATAACTCTCTGTCAGTGAGCTACCAATGGGTTTAAGCAGGCTGTAGTTGAGTAATACTTCTTCCTTAAACATTATTTGCCTTTAAGGTGCCATGAGACTCTTCATCGCTTTTCAAATTTCTTAAAACTCAGGGTTTTTTTTATCTGAAAATCGCTAATTGGAGTTCTGATTATAACAAGTTCTGTACAACTTTTTATTGCCAACCCACAAACCTCTCACATAAATAGCTGCTATACTCCAGCAGAGTTGAGTAGGAGTTTTCTTTCTTTTTCTTCAGGAACATGAAAACAGTACATGCCGAACTACAAAGTGCTACTTTGCCTCGATTTGTAAGAGGATTGATTATTCCTGCAAATGAGTCTAGACTCAGAACGGGGAAGATTCTGGAATGCTACCCTTATTTCTCATTATAGCAAGTCAAGTATATTTTAGATTGAAAGGGGAGACATTGAAGTTCATGCTTATCTTTGGAAAATACTGGTTTGGAGGTTTATTGGGACTTTGGAGGACAAAACCAATCACAGTCACATTTTGAATGGTATCATGATATTACCTGGTTTCAAAATGAGTGATTTCTTCCTTCTTATCCATCATATTTCAGGTCACCAAAGCTATAAGAAGAACTGGGGTGAGGTCCTCTCAAGTCAATAATGAATTTCTGCTAATTAAGAGATTGTTAAACTCCAGGCAGACTCTTTATGCAAGACTCAGATCCAGTTGATGTGAGAAAAGGCTGGACTTCATAGCTAAATAACTAATTCTCAGCATCAATATCTGATGCTGGATTTGTTCGCCTTAAAAGTTTTGACAATACTTGACCTCTAAAATGCTGCAGTATTCACCATATGATGTGGTCCAAAAAGAATGTTTGGCTAATTAATTTCTTCACATTCAGAAAACATCCCTTTTGAGGGTTTTGTTTTGGTTCTTATCTCTTCTTTGTAGAATTCAATATTTGCTGCATGTTTGATGTTTTGTTTTAACTTCATTTAATATGCCACTTGGTATTTCAAGAATCTTTTGTAATCATAATAACTTTGAGAACAATCCAAAGCACTTTTTCCAACCATAGTTTTACTATGGCTGGAAAATAATCTTTGTTTGGGCCTAGCAGGTGATTCAATATTGCACGCAGCCCTTTGTTGGCAAACATGACCTGTTCTTGGTTTTTCTATCACTCCTCTTAACATGTCACACTTCATTATAAAAGAGAGGTTAACTTGCTGTCCCTGGCCTGTCCCTGTTCAGAAACCTGATGCTGGTGTAGGCATTAGTGATACAAAAAAGAGAAGGATTTCATTTACATATTTCAAAAGCACGGATGTCAAACTCGATTGTGTCATGTGATGTATCATTTTTTGCCTTTGCGGACCCAGCATGGGTGTGGCCTGCACGTGACGCATCTGGCCCATGGGCCACCAGTTTGACAGGCCTGACTTAAAGCAACTGAGTCCATTTTATTGGCTGTTTTTCATTGCTACAGGCTATACGGACGTCATTACTGAAAAATGCTCTAAAATAAGAAAATAACATAGAAGAAAACAAAACAAGAAATGTAGATATAGAAGGTGTATAAAGCAAGAGGGGGGAGTTGGAGACTTTCCTTTTTGGGCTATGGAAGAGATTGCAACACTTTTGAACTGTATAATGAAATATAGGGGGAAGATAGACTTAAGATACAATTGTAGAGGCGTTTGTATGAACATTTTGGGATTCTTATTGATATTTAGTAGCAATTTGTTATTTAGTTCATTTATTAAATCAAGGCTGTGGTTGTGGCTCTTATTCATAGGTTTAATTGAGGGCCTAATAAAGACTCACTGCTTTCTATCCAACTTCTCATGAAAGGAGTTGAAAGCACTTTTAATTATTCTGGTATGGGTTGTCTCTCACCTGAAGTCCTCTTGGTAAAACTTGGTACTAGGGCTTTTAAAAATGCTTCTCCCTCCCCCTCCCCCTCCCTCTGTTATTATCTTCCTACATTTCACAATCTGATTTCAAATACTTGCCCATGTATAGTACATGTCTATCCTATGTTCTCCAAATAAATAGCTTTCTGCAATGGCCCATGGCCCACACACAAGGTAGCAAGTGAGGAATTTTATTTCTCCATAGGTATGAGAATAAATGGGGGTGGGACTCTTTTGGTATTGTGTAGAGGCGTTGATATTGTTTTGAGTGGCAGTAAATCATGTTCTCTTGAATGGAATGTGTGACCAAATAGGTATTCATAGGATTATAACCTATGTTTAAGAGTCTATGGAGCTTCTCAATCATCCATGTCATGGTTGTCCCAAGGGTGTTTTTTCCAAAAAGGCGACTGGACTTCCTTGGAAAGATTGACTGTTTAAGCATCTGCTTTTGAACGATATATTATGTATAAGTTTATTGTTTAATGTTGTGATTTGATTAAATGAATTTAATCTATACATTGGTGACACATTTTAAGAATTTGAAATTCAAATTAGTTAATACAAATTAACTATTTACATGTAATAATATGCACATGAAATTAATAAAACATGAAATAGATAATAGGAAAAGAACAAAAGTGCTTTTTTTCAGCTGGTCTTTTAGGGAAATTGTTTTGTAATGGCCCCATCTAGTGGAAAATTTGAAAATAATTTAAAATATTGCTTAAATCCTAGTTTAAAAATCTTTCTTCTCTCTTCCTTGTCCATACTGTTGTTCTTAGGGCTACAAGCCTTGAATATCCAGCTGATGACAGGAGAAAAAAACAAAAACGTAGTAGTAGTCTCTTCAATCTTTCCAACCCAGATCTGATAACATTTAATTGAAATGTTGTCAGCGAGTCTGATGGTGTCTAAAAATAAATGTTATCCCCTGTGCCAATAAACAAACATTGGAGGAGAGGAAAATATTTCAGTTTAAGGGATGGAACATAAATGACAGTTCTTACAAGCTTATTGGATATTTTGCATCGGACTTACTGATGTCTTTCTTTGAGGAAACAATGCAAGATGTTAGAAGGAATTACAACTTTGAATAAAATTGGATGTTGCCCAATTTGCTTGATATTAAATGCTCAGTCCCTGATTTCTCGAAAACAACGTGCTAGATAGAAGCATTCAATATTTCTGGGGAAATCGGGGGCTACCTTCCATAATTATATGGATTGGGCAATGATGCAAGGTGGCTGAGGATATTTTCATTGTTAAAACCATTTTCATCTTTCTATGTTTTGCCATCTGTATATCTCTCTTTTTTCATGCAACCAACATAAACAATGTAAGGTGTGAATGTGTGAAGGATGGGCATGTATGAATGCGTCCTTGTCTTTTGCCTCATCTCCAATATTTGTACAGTTATTGTAACTTCTATTATTAGTATTTTAAGAGAGAGAGAGAGAGAGAGAGAGAGAGAGAGAGAGAGAGAGAGAGAGAGAGAGAGAGAGAGAAAGAAAGAAAGAAAGAAAGAAAGAAAGAAAGAAAGAAAGAAAGAAAGAAACTCCATGAGATAGGTTAGGATAGGATAGAAAGAAAGATTGGTAATGTTAATTTCATCTAATAAGTTTCCTTGGCTAAGAATGAACTTGAACCTGGAGCTTCTCATTCTTAGTCCAACAAATTATACACTACACTACAGTAACTTTCTTAAAATCTTTTGGTGTGATTATTATGCATGTGGGTGCAGTATGGATGTGGAAATCTGATATTATCTCTCGGTTGGATTACTGCAATGCCCTCTACATGGGGCTGCCCTTGGGGTGTACCCGGAGGCTCCAACTGGTCCAGAACGCGGCTGCACGAGTAGTTATGGGTGCATCCCACTACTCCCATATTATACCACTATTGCGCGAGCTGCACTGGCTGCCGGTGGTCCTCTGGATTCGCTTCAAGGTGCTGGTCTCACCTATAAAGCCCTTCATGGCACGGGCCCAGGGTATTTGCAGGATCATCTCCTACCGGCCTCCCACCACCCTGTGCGCTCACATAGGGCTGCCCTTCTCCGGGTCCCCTCAGCTAGACAGTGTCGACTGGCGGTCCCCAGGATGAGGGCGTTCTCTTTGGCCGCACCGACCCTCTGGAATGGGTTGCCCACTGAGCTCTGGTCGGCCCCAGACCTCTGCACCTTCCGTGCCGACCTAAAGACATGGCTCTTCCATCAACTTCCCTGATCTGCCACGGATTTTAATTTGGGTATTTGGGTATTTTTAATTTGATTTTAATACTATTTAATTTTCCCTTATTGTCAGGTTTTTCTGTTGCTGTGAGCCACCCTGAGTCCTACGGGAGAAGGGCGGCATATAAATCTGACTAAATAAATAAATAAATAAATAAAATATTAATATAACTTCTTAGTATCTATCTATCTATCATCTATCTATCTATCTATCTATCTATCTATCTATCTATCATCTATCTATATTCATTTTTGCTTTTTATATTTTTCTTTAAAATGCTTTTATTCTTTTTTTTTTAATAAAAAGTTTTTATTTTCTGATCAAACGAGTATACAATATAAACATTCATTCAAACTATCATCAAGAAAAAGAAAAAAAATCAATCCTTGGTAAACTCAATCTTCAACCCCTCCTCACCACCCACCACCCCCGACTTCCCAGAACAAAAACAGGGCATAGATTTCACCAAACATTCGCTAAAATAAACTAGCTAACTGCAAGATTTAATAACTCCCAAAACCCCTCAACTCCCCTTTTATAATTTCATCAACCTCCCTTTTTATAAACTCAAAATAGCGTATAATCCAATAACTCTAAGAGTTTTAAAACCTTTAACAAATATTAAACATTCAAACCTTAAAAATTCTCTTAATATATCAGTAAAGTATTCAATTGATTTGCAAAAACATTTTCCCCCTCTTACTTTTCTCAAAGTTCAGATATTTTGAGATCTCATAACAGAAAATAAACCTTAGGTATTCACTAATTAAATTTCTACATTTTTTAAATTTCTAAATTTCCCCCCTTCATTATTCCTCCCTCCAACTTTTAAAATTTTAAAAGATAATCATCAACATAATTAACCATTAATACATAAACTAAAAAACCAAAAAAGATTAATCTTACATTCAACCATTAATGCATCATATTTAAAAATCAATATTTAACTTTATACTTTTTCCCCCTCAGTAGTTATAACACCTAAAACATAATTATTTTTAACCATAAGTAGCAAAGCCAAAAGAAAAGGTTAATCTTCCATTCTTGCTTTCTTTTAATATTTTTTCCAATCTTTCTGCATCCCTCCTACTTCTATTTTGAGGAGGTTTTTCATTTTAATTTGAGGTTGATGTAACTTCAAAGATTGTCCCCTTTTTGAGAAAATTTCCTCTGATTTAGAGCCCCCAAATCGCCTCTTCTTGCTTATATAAATCAGTTCATTCCTTCGCCTGTAGGACCAAAGTTTGTCAAGAGTTTGTGAAAAAGTTCAGTTGTTTCTTTTCTATTAAATGTATAAATGCCACTGGCAAATCTCCTTCATCTTCTGAAACCTCGAAAGTCTGGTCATTTACTACTTTTTTCCAAACCAAGTCATAATTTTGAAAGATCCTATCAATTTTTCCAAAAAGAGCAGAGAATAAGCTCGAAAATTCTTGAGAAGATTCTTCTACCTTCTCTGCTGCAATCAGAATATCTCCTGAATTGTCATCATGCTCCGTACTTGTTTTTGTCTCCTCAGTCATTTCTGTTGTTATCCCTTTAAGAATTGCTATTTGATTACTTATAGCTGCAGTATGATTATTCATGACTTCTTTTATAAATTCTGTAAATTCTGCATCAAAATCCTTATAACTCTGTAAATCAGACAACTGTTTCATTTCTGAGACCTCCAAATAGCTTCCAGCACTTTCAGGATCTCCTTTCTTAGAAGCCATTTTATTTTAAAAAGATTTTCTTTCTTCCCACAACCATAAAATCATAAAGTCAGAGCCATCCTTTTGAGCAGCTTTCAGCAATTTCTTTATAAATCACCAAACGAAATAATCTTTTCCCAAACAGCTCTTCAAAATCTATTCCAGCAACTTAAAGTCAGTCTCTGAGCACGAGTCTATTAGCAAAAACTTTCCTTTCTAACTTTCACTTTTAAAATCGCAACAAAGAAACGCCATCTTTACTTCCAGCTCAGAAAATCCAATTAGAAACATTGTATCCCCGGAGTTAAGTATTATACTTGCAAAAAGCTTGTCCTCCTGCTTCTGTTCCGCCTGCTTTTTTGAAATCATTTAATCTTCTGTTTGACAGCAGAAATTGGATGCAACGCCTAGCTCTGTAAAAAAAAAAAACAGAGTCCCCCCGGATCCGGAGCTTCAGTGGGCTGAACGGGGAGCTCTCGCCCTCCTAACCCCTGGAATTAATCCAGGGGTTTTCGGGGAGCTCTACCCTCACCCACCTGCTCTCCTCCCCTTCTTTTCCCGAAGGGGAGATTTCCAAGCCGTTTGACAGCTGATTAACGCTGTCAGAATGGCTCAACGGGATCGCGGGGGCGGCGGTCTAAAAAGACCGTCAATGGCGCTGCGGAGCCAACCCGGAAGTCCTCACTTTTATTCTTTTTTTAATGCTGGCAGATGATTCATATGTATTGGGAAGGTAAGGTAATAATGTGATAATGATAATTTATGATTAATTTTGGATTACAATTAAAGGGACTTTTGGATCAACATCATGATCATCATCATCTCTTTCAAATTCTAATAAGAAGGCAGTGAAACTATCTTTCCTCCTATTTCATGCTCTTCTGACCATAACTTACAACTTACATCATAATGGATTGCTACAAGAAATATTGAATGTTGATATATGTAACATTTGATATACTTGTGACACATCTTAACATGAGTGACTCAAATTAAATTGCGAACTGATTTAAGTCAGCACTCTTAATGGTTGCTTGAAAGTTCTTTAGTCCATCAAGAAACAAAGTTAGGAAGGGCAGAAAAAAAGTTTCCTGCAAATTCCGCATTTTTCTGCTGAAATATAGCATGCATGTTTCTGCGCAGTTGAGGAGCTGTGGTTCTTCCTAGATTATGATCTACACATGGCTTTTCTCCCAAAGGACAAAATGAAGTCATAGCTTGGATCTCTTTGGAGACACAGCTTAGATCTCTTTGGAGCTTGGATCTCTTTGGAGACACAGGTATACTATGTACAATTATGTTATGCTTCAGAGATTCAGGACTCTGTAGATCTGAACGTGAGATTCTGTGCCATGTCTACAAGGAAGTAACTCATATTAGGGAAAATTCAATTACCGTAGTCTCACTGGACCAAATACACATGGAGAAGTAATTTGTTTAGCCAATGACCAGTCATCCATTGAATAAATTAAACTGAGCATTTTTTTTTAACATTATAAACTTTACTTCCTTCAGTGAATATAATACTATGGATACTTTCATTTTTGGTAATTAAGATTTGGATGAATAATTTTGGAAGAACCTAGAAACCTATTTATAGTGAATTAGCAGAATTATGTTGTATATTATCCTGATATAACATATACTTTCTTTCTTTTTTTAAATAATAAGACAAATCTAATGCTGCAATCTAATTATTCTTTGCTATTAGGTGGGGAAAATGTCACTTTTTGGGGTTTTTTTCTTTTTTCCTAAAGAAAATTGTAAAAAGTCAGCAAGATGCTAAGAGAAATACTGTCCATCTTTTCCCCAATCACATTGATATTCTTGAATTTTAAAAAATCATATAACTAGAGAACTAGGGCATTCTCTCTCTCTCCCTCTCTGTCTCTCTGTCTCTCTCTCTCTCTCTCTCTCTCTCTCTCTCTCTCTCTCTCTCTCTCTTCTTCCCTCGCTCCCTCCCTTCTCTCTCTCCCCCTCCCCCTCTCCCTCCCTCCCTCTCTCTTCTGCAAATTACATTGGCACGTGCCAACTTCCATGTATATTTTTCTAATTAGAAGCCCTCACAATGATTTGTTATTCATTTGCAGCATTACCAAAATTAGCATAAATGTAATTACAGGTCTTTCTGTATGCTGGTAGTTCATGAATGACTAGTCTCTGGAATTGTCTTGGTGAGCTGCATTATAGAGATTTTAGGGAATGCTGCAGTATTTCAGATCATAGCAAATATTGCCTTTCTATGCCCTACGTTTATTAATGACATGACTAATCTGATCATTTACTCCAGTGAAGTCCTTTACTCAGCAGAACTGTCAACCAGATGAATGCAGGTTATCACAGTGAACCATATTTTACATAGACCTGTACATTTGCATTAAAAAAAAAGTTTTATTTGTGCTAGATTTGTTAGTTTGGCATGTCCTTTGCTAGTTTGATTAGCTCGTGGGAAAAGAAAAGCACCATGGTTAAAAACGCTCTCAAATGATTATTATAAATCAACCTAGTTTTGCCAAGAAAAAAAACCTTATGAGACTTAATTTTGTCATGCAGGTTAAAATATATTATTTCCAGAACATTTTCACAAAGTACCCCATGACAGTTTGATGAATAAACTAGTTAAGTGTGGGTTATATAGGATGTCCATTCGGTGGCTCCATTGGCATCCTTCAGTCTCAAAAGACTATGGTATTGTGCTCTGGAAAGAGGTCCTAAAACAGCATCTAGTGTGACTAAAAAAGGTGGCTCCACAACTGGTTTTAAACCAGTCCATAGGGATTGCCCCTGTGACTATGTGTTCTGCCCCAGCTATGGACCCCAAAGAACGCAGCACACACAAAATCTATACAAAGCTTATTTTACTCAAATAACTCAGTCTTTTTCAACCAAAGGCTGTTTATAAACTTTCAAACAGCCTACAAGAATTCTAAGATAAGTTAATCACAGTCCTATTAGGGTTGGCAGAAAGCCCAGAAGCAATTTTGCAGAGAATCCAGACGCGGAGGAGAGTGAACTAAAGTTGTTCCCTACAGCTTGCTGCAATCGGCGTTCCTCCGCAATTGGCTAAGGGAGTGGCCAATTAGCCCCAAGCCTTACTCTCAAGGAGACCTCCTCCTGAGGAGCCACTCCTGCCTTTTGACAGTTCTGCGCACCCGTGCATCGAGAAGAGGCTCCTCCTCTTCGTCCTCTTCACTTAAATGAGCTTCTGCAGGTTCTGAAGGCCCTGGCTGAATCCCTGCCTCTGGCATCACATCTTCTCTAGCCTCCTCACTGTCTGACTCGAGCGCCAGCTGCACAGGCTGCTTGCACAGCACCACACCAGCCTCCTCGTCGTCGTCGGAATCAGCTACAATCTGCACAGGCCACTGATGGGCCACAACACTATGTAGGACAGGTGGGAAGGAAGCTACCGACCAGATTTCAAGAACAGAAGCAGGCGGTCAGATGAAGAGCTCAAACAGATTGGTAGTCTCACACTGCAATGAACAAGAACATACATTTTTGCAGCTACTAAGATTGTTGGACAAGCAGGCACAGCCAGGGAAGTGATTGAAGCCTGGGAAATGGGCCTCTTGTCAGTCCACGGGAATACTGATCAAGAACTTAGGAAGGAAGGGCTTGGCAGCACAAGAAAACAACAGCATTTAAAAAGCCACATTCAACAGGCACTATATAAATACCACACACAGAACAGCCCAAAGCACTCACTCTGCTAGAGAGAAGTTCCTTGAAGATGGGCTCCAGCATGAATCCAAAAGCTTGGAAGATAAAACCTCTGATCTTGGTTACTGACACAGATTGGATCCAGGAATATGTATATTTGCCTTCATTCAGTAAACCAGTCCCCACAGAGCACTGAATATCTGCTGTTTTGTAGTGTAGATTCAGTAGCTTCAGGAAAATCCATATAAACAACATAAAAGTTATTTTAAAAAAATATTTAACAGTTACTGACGAAATGTACAAATTAGTCTAAGGATGGCCATGGTCAGAATTTCTCCTGATCTCCACATGCCTAATTGTAGCCTTCTACTCTTATATTATAATGCTTCAGCTGAGGTCTGGATCCATTACATGGAAAAGTGAGTTTTTTTCACCTTAAAACATGTCAAACTCAAGGCCTGTATTTGCCCCACAGAGTGGTTAGATTTGGCCCACAGGACTTCCTGGAAATGGTGAAGGACCGGCTCATGATGCCTCTTCCAGCAAAAATGGAGCTTGGGAGGGCCACGTGCAGCCCTCCTAGGTTCCGTTTTCAGCCACGACGGCCTCTTGCCACCCTCTGCCAGCAGAAACGGAGCTTGGAGGACTTTGGGGGAAGCTCTGTTTTCAGTTATGGCTGAAAATGGGGCCTGGGTGGCCGCATGTGCCCCCCCCAACTCTATTTTCACTAGCAGAGGGCGGCAGGAGGCCATCACAGCCAAAAACAGAGCTCGGGAGCCTGTTTTCGCTGGCAGAGTGCTCAAGCCACCATAGATGCTGACACAAGTGATGTCAAGCTGGACACCCACAGCCTGGTCACACCCACCCTGCCCATGAGGTCAAACACAAAACAATTAACAGTTTTCTGTTGCCTGAGTTGTTCTATTGCATCTATGTTGAGGATCTGCATGCCACGCAATGCCATTCAAGCAACTTGAATGGCATGGTTAAAGCAACTTTAACTTTTTATATCCATCTGGTAAGCCATAAAAATTAAGGTCAAAACATGTTAAGATTGTGCATGAGAACAAGACTTGACCATTTAAGACAAGAGTCTACCACCTGCTGAAGTTCCTGATGAATCAAATATGATTCATCCAAGTTATAGATATATTCCCAATGACTTTTATTAAAAATTAACCAATGATAAAACAGAGAAATCTTTAAATTCACGGGAAGTAAACATGCAAACATCAACCTGAAAACTCTTCACTGCTTCATTAAATATTCAATTGTATTTAATCCATTTCAAGTAAATTACATTAAATTTCCTTTCCCAAAGCAATTTTTAATGGCAGCCACTGAGATAGTGATCCACTTGTTTAATAAGAAGGCATTTAGACATCCTCATCTTTTCATCTGAATGTTGTCTGTCTCTGTCTTTCTCTCTCTCTCTCTCTCTCTCTCTCTCTCTCTCTCTCTCTCTGTGTGTGTGTGTGTGTGTGTGAGAGAGAGAGAGAGAGGGAGGGAGGGAGGGAGGGAGGGAGAGTTTTGAGTTGAAATGCTCCACATCACTACCACTTTTTCACTAAAGGTGTCTCTATATGAGCAGGCAAAACAAACCATTTGCCTATTGCTGGATTTCATAATAGAAAGAGCTTTTATAAGGTTAAATAATTCATTTTGTACTCAATTCCAATTATAAGCAGAAATTTGCAGGACCAAATGGAAGAACATATTGGCTTACTTTATTGAATATTTTTTAATAGGGAATACATGCTATTGTTTTAAGTGGCTTCTGTTCTTAGTGAAAAATTCATCTATTAAGATTAACCAGGAATCTTTCTGATAGTTTTTCAGTTCTCTCTTAAGCCATATTCATCACGTGCTTAAGAGTGGCAATTATCTGCTGGGAACACCACAGAAATGAATGAGTTTCAGAATGTTCTGTTCTATGTTTTGAAGTGTCAAATTTTCTTACAATCTGTAGAATGAATATTTCATGGCTAATCAAGAAAGTTAACCGTATTCAAGGAAAGCCAGAGGTCTGCAGGCTTGGAGTCCTTCCCTTTTCCATATTTCTATATTGAAAATCCATAAATGGCCAAATTCCAAAATGCCTGTCCTTCCCTGTCTACCAAGAGAATGTGAAATTTGATTCTAAGTCCCCCTTGGAAAAAGAATTGTGAAATATCGATAGGGGAAGGAAAGGAGAAGAAAAGGTTTCACATACAGTATGTTTTACAAGAAATGGTTGGAACTGTCAGCCTCTTGAAGCAGTTCAGACAGAAGCACAAGCCTTTATTTTAATGTTGCAGTAACAGAACTTGCAAGTCTGAAAGCATCTCTTCTCTCATTGACTTTTACTTTCCAAAAAGGGCAGGTCCATTCTGAGAGCAGTTTTTATTTCAACAAGCCGGGTGGCCTAACCTCTCCAACTGTTTAATTTTAATTTTAATTTTAAAAGGGGTATTTTAATTGTTGGGCCAAAATTGTTTAATATGTTTTTTAAAACTGTTCTTAAATTTTTGTATTTTATGTGTTTACCTTTGACTGTTCACTGCCCTGAGTCCTTCGGGAGAAGGGCGGTATATAAATTTAAATAAATAAAATAAATAAACAATTGGAGAGGTTAGGCCAGCCCAGCTTGTTGAAATAAAAAAGTCTTGAGGGCCCGGTGGAAAGTACGTAAATACGGAATCCTCTGGGGGGAGCTCGTTCCAGAGGGCAGGAGCTCCCACAGAGAAAGCTCTCCCCCTGGGGGCTGCCAGTTGACATTGTTTGACCGACAGCACCCCGAGGAGCCCCTCTCTGTGGGAGCATACTGGCCAGTGGGAGGCTCTCAGTGGCAGAAGGCGGTCTCGTAGGTATCCAGGTCTTAAGCCATGGAGAACTCTAAAGGTGGTCACCAACACCTTGAATCTCACCCGGAGGACCAAATATATGTGTGTTGTGGTTTCTGGTAGTTATTAATGGAATTTCTTTTTGACCGATCATTTGACTGAATGATGAGGCTTTAATGATCTGTTTATAAATGGGGAAAGATTCTTTTGCATTATTTCTTAGAGAAAGAGGTAAGTTGGAATACAAAATTAATTTATTTGACTAAGGTGAAAATATGTGAGGTATGTTTCAATTTCTGTAAGTTCTTAACTGACTTTTGCTGATTAAAACAGAGTGATGAGCTTTTATAATTTGATTATTGATATGAGATGATATAAAGGAAGGTATTTTTAATTAGAAATATTAGAGAAGTTATTAAATTACTGAAGCTGTTTATCTTTGCCAAGAAGGAGGGTTGTCATTATTTTACAGTATATACCTTTTCCTTTATATTTTCTTTTTTCTATCCCATTGCACATTTTTTCTTTTCTTCTTACATTTTTCTTAGTTTGCATTAGTGACACTATCTTTGTATTTATAAATACAAATTTGTAAACTCTAATAAAATTATTGGATATTGGGGAAAAAAGGAACCTCAATAGAAAATGCTTGAAGGAGAAGCCAGGAAGAAAAGAGCAGCTAAAGGCAAAAAGAACAAGAAATGTGAAGAGAAAGATAAGGATGACAAAAAGGAGGGTGGGTGGATGGGTTGAAGACAAAGAGAAAACACTCATTTAGTTGTTGAGGTATGAGATGAAACTTGTCAGAGGCCAGTAAAAAAAATAAAAACAAATAAACTTGTAGAGTTATAGAAACAGCTTCCTCTGCATTATTGATACAAGAACATTATTTGTAATTAGCTAGGCTTCAGATTATAAACATGAGCTGAATTAATTATGATAGTTCAACAATCTGCAGCAGTTAAATTTTGGTGGGTGGGTGTATATTTGTGTGATACAGATAGATATGGCATATGAATTCACTGTGATTAACTCTGCCTCTTTTCTATACTATAATAGAACTCAGAAATTAACAGATTATGCAAATAGCATTCTGAATCTTATTTAAGGAAAAGACACAACACAGCCAGTGATGATGAATATAGAAAAGATCCCAGCTATATCATCTCCAGCTAAAGGGATTGGCAGCAGGTAATAGGAATTTGCTAGACACCCTAGAGAAATATTGTCAGTGACAACATTTCTTGTCTATTTGGATCAATAGTCTAATTTAAGATATGATATGTCCAAATCTGCAAAATTATTCACTGCCTTAGATCTCCTTTGACTTAGTCTGTAATCGTCTGACTGGAAACAGAAGATCTGATTTGTATTTATTTTACAAGGTACCAAGAACTGCAGTAACAATATTTACAGGACTGAAAAATGTTATTGGTTTTGTATTCTGTCTCCAAGGATGATCATAATTATCTAAGTGTATGTATCTATATCTATATCATCATCTATATGGAATATATATATCATATATAGTTTATTCCCAGTGTATGTATTTGTGTGTATACACACGCACACACACACATTATTTTACACTCAAACATATTTTTATTCTAGTGTCATTATAGATCAGGGGTGTCAAACTGGTGGCCCGTGGGCCAGATGGGTCACATGCAGGCCACGCCCACCCTTGCTCCACAAAGGGAAAAAGGTCACAATATATCACGTGATGGCAACGTGATGCGGTGAGTTCGATGCCCATGTTATAGATGAATAATATAAAAGCAACAGAGAAATAAAAATGTAATTTTATCTTATCTCATAGTCCATTTTGTATTTTTATTTTTATTTGTATGTCTGTATCTGTGTAGTGTTTCTAGTTAGTCATACTAGATTACATTTTTACTGAGTAAATGTCTGTGGAAGTTGTATCTATATATCCTGCTGGAAGAAAAGAGAGAATGTGGGGCCTCCATTGAAGGTTGGGTGGGTGGGTGGGTTGATAACAGTATTAGGAGAAACACCAGCCAGATTCTTAAAATGTACATTACATTCAGGATGCAGAAGAAATTTGTAGGCTGAGTAGTGTGAAGAAAGGCTGGAGCGTGTGCTGGAGAGATCAACTGAAAGACGTCTATCAGCTTGAGCAGTCCTGGAGGCACCTTGGCTGGAGCTCCCTTAGAACATGCTAAAAGTCTTCCAGGTTGGGCAGCTTCAGCAAAGGCTATGGTGATTCTAAAGTTAGCCATTTGGAAACACTTCAGCCAGCTTTGGGAAAGTGGGTTAAAAAGAGCCTTCAAAGTTCTCTTAACCCCTTAAAAATAGTACTACATTGATAGCCCATACATTAATGGCTGGATTTCTAATTTATGATTTCTTGGGAGTTAAACATTTAGAGCCCCAAATCTCAACTAATATGTATGGCATCTACCTAAATATTAAGATCTGGGAAGTGAAAAGAGATCCTACATCAGAAAGACATGCATTATGGGAAGATGCAGGAGATTTGGGAGACATCCTTCCCAGTTATGATAGCCATGTTTTTGAAACACGGGTGTACATTCCCCTGCTTGACTCATTCATCCTTCCACATATAATTGTTTTGTGATTCAATTCTTATTCACACTCTCTATTTAATCATACACTTCAACATACCTCATAGCCACCACTCAACTGTATCCAGTTAGCATTCATTCTCTCCTTAAGTACAACATTCTATTGCTTTGGTTTAATTACTTTGGATTTATCTTGCTTTTATGAACTGAAGTTACCATAAGATCATTTGAATAGTGGGCATAACTAGGATTATTTTAAATGAAAGATTAGTTGTTTTCCAACAAATTTCTAACTAATTAGTTAATTTTTAGCCCAGTTCTTCCAACTAGAAACTCAGAAATTCATTTTGAGACTTCATTTTATCTCAGGTGTCATACGTTAATCTTTAATACATAAATGTGTTAAGCTTTTCTTCATTTTTCTTAATTCCCAACAGAATATCTAAGTGCAACTAAAATCAAAGGACAGTATAGGTCGACTGTCAACTCACCTGTTTTGAATGAACTGTTCCTTAAGGTCAGCATCAGCAATTTCCAAAGAAAATTCACCTTTGAATGGATCCCTGGAATGTTAGAATTTCCATGAAACTTTTATTTAATTCTTTTGGTTTATCCTTGATTAGCTTTCTGTTTGAAATACACTCTTCTTCAAGAGAAAGGAAGTCTTTCAGGAAGAAAAATATTACCAAAGTGAACTTTTATTGAACAAATTTTGATGTACTGAATATTCATATTTTCATGTTTAAGTACCAGCAATATTTTGCATCATTATATATATTTGCCATGCTTACCTTATTTCATTATGACCTTAGTGATGACTAAAATTATTTATTTCCCATTTTTGTAAATAAAGGAAAATGGCTTTTCTGAAAGGCAATTCAGGTTATTGCTTATGAGTCCCATCAAGTTACAGATGCAATGAAGAGCTGTAGAAATCAAATACATTATGATTGCCTGCTATGATGATGTGCCTCAAAAGCTGAGGAGTTTTAATGCTTGTAATATATTTTGTCACTGGAAGCCACTTTCACAACTGAATGTTCAACAGATCATTTTAACTCTCACCAAACTTTGGTTTCAAACCATCAGGGTTTATATTCAGGTGGTTTTTATGCATTTTGATGTGTGTACAATATTCTTCTGTACTTCAGTGAGACTATCTTCTTCTCCATCCCTAAACTTTTGAAGGGGGTAAGCAATTACAGATAGAATTAGACTTAGTTAGAATTGGTTCATGCCCCTTTTTTGGCAGCAGTTATAAACTTAGAAAAACGCACAGAAATCATACGCTTTTTTATTTGTGTGTATATATTCTAAATTCTGATACACTGATTTTGTACAAAGCTTTGTAGTGTTTCATAACAACTTTTCTCTAATATGTGTTATTGTTTTGTATGTGTTGTACTCCCATGAATGATTGCAAAACTTATTTTGAGGTACACCTTGTTCATGTAGCTAAAAGAAATTATATGTGCCTTCAAAGTACTGCAGCCATTTCATCTCCTCCTCAAATTTAGGATGGTTTGTAAGCCAATTTTCATAGCTTAAACTAAAACAGAGGTGGGATGCTCGTATTCTGCCATATGTCACTTAATTTGAGTTCCTCAAATTATCCCAGTGAAACCAGCAGTTAAGAATCATAAAGTTATAATTGGGGAACTTCCAGTGAGATGGCGACACATGTACTCTATGTGAGCTCCGTCTGATAATTTTAAAATTTATTCTATAAATATTGGGTTGGAGGGTTTTTGTTTTGTTTTTGTTGAAAATTGAAGCATATAGCATCAGTATCAGCTATGGTTTGACTGCAACAAGCTACATTTACTGCAGAAGTGTGGTGTGCTGATAACAAAGAATGTAAAAGAAAAGTGGAATTCCAAGCTTCTTATCTGACAAACCTATTTACAAATAAATAAGTTTGTAATATCTAATACAGGCATCCAGTTGTAAAGTTGTACTATAGTACAGGCATCCAATTAGTAAAGCTGAGAGTACTTACTGCAGGCGGATAGAAAAATGATGGAGAAAATAATGAGAAAGAGGGCTGTCATTTAAATACTTAAAGTGATCCTCACAAAGGTGGCTTTTTCCAGCTAAATTTAGAGTCAGATACTGGGGTAATAGAAGATTATAAAGAAGCATTATATATAAAAAAATTCCCCTCCAGAAAGACCCTCAACTAACTCTTCTTTAGACAATGGCTCAATTATTCAAATGAAGGCCCTAGGGGGAACTCATCTCATGACTGGTCATTATAGCAATAGCAATAGCAATAGTATAGAGCTTTATCACTCTCTCTAAGTGATACAGAATCTGGCTCCTCATTTTACTGACCTTGAAAGGATGGAGGGATGAATCAACCTTGAGCCTAGATCTGGTTGAGTAAACTAGCCAAAAAATTTGCCTCCATTAATTCAACAGTCTTACGTATGAGTGACAAGTGATAGCCCTTTACAAGGGTAAAGTTATAATCCAGCATTATCTAATGGTAATAGGTTCCTCATTCCTGGATAAAATATTTTATTGAACATATAAATCAGAAAACTAGATAGTCAAGAATTAATTGAACATGCATAGTTGGATGAGACAGGATATTATTATTATTATGATTAGTTAATCTTTAGTGAGATTCACAGCCTTTGAGGCTGGTTAATAGCTCAGCAGCTTGAGTCCTAACCAAGGACCTAGGAACTGTTAAGGTATCGTCGGAGGATGTAAGCTGTTCCGAGTAAAGTGGTTTTTTGTAGAGTCAAAACGTTCAAGTCCGGCAAATTTAGAATTTCTAAATAGCGGGGTAGCCCTTTGGGTATTGCTCCAAGGGCTCCAATTACAATCGGGACAACACACGATTTCTTTTTCCACAGTCGCTCAACTTCAATTTGCAAATCCCGGTACTTTGTGATTTTTTTCTTGCTGCTTATCTTCAATCCGTGCATCACCAGGTATTGCAATGTCAATGAACCATACTTTTTTCTTTTCAACTATTGTTATGTCAGGTGTGTTGTGGACCAACTGCCTGTCAGTCTGAATCCTAAAGTCCTACAAGATCTTGAGTTTCTCATTCTCTAAAACTTTCTCAACCTGATGTTCCCAGTGGGTTTTGCTGTACTCAAATCCAGACTTCTGGCACAATTTCCAGTGAATGATTTTAGCAACACGGTCATGGCGTTGTAGGTAGTCAGTTTGTGAAATTTTGCTGCACCCACTGCACCCACTGATCAGGTGGTCGACTGTCTCATCTTTCTCATTGCAGAGGCGGCATTTGCTATTGGTTTTTTAATAATTTATATATTTATAAATTTATTTTATAAATATATAAATTTATAAATATATAAATTTATAAATATATAAATATATAAATATATAAATATTATTATTATTATTATTATTATTATTATTAATAATAATAATAATAATAATAATAATAATAATAATAATAATAATAATAATAATAATAATAATAATAATAATTTAGAAATATATTTGTATATACTTGCAGAATGATTTCTTCCAGCTCTGAAGTGTTTTGGAGATGTGCTCAAACATGATTAAAGAGTTGAAAAGATGCAATTACATAAGATTGAAGAGAAGAAAACAACTGAACAAAGAATAGTCAAGAAAACTGCTAGAGTGTATAAGTATATGTAGGTTGTAGAAGAGTATTCAACCCTGGGCCTTCTTCAGTGAATTGCCTTCTTTTTTTACATAGTAAATAAGTAAAAAAATAATGATGAATTTGGACAAATCACTCAGAAGAGATTCAATTTCTTTATGACCTAATTCCCCCCCCCCTTTTTTTTTTTTTGGTATGGCTTCACATTCCAATCAAAATTTAATCAGGAACAAAATAAAATCAGAAATTTTATGAAGGAAGGAGTGGAATCAACATTCTCACTCATAGTTCAAGTCAGGTACAGTTATTCTATTACAAATTTGTATATCTGAAAAAGCTCTTTTTGTGTCTTCCTATTCTTCCCTATGGCATCAGCATGTAAACTTCATTTTCTCACCTGTCTCACTGCACTGCAGACTAATATACTTTACATTAGCTATTACTTCTACATATTCTCATTTTCTCTGTCAAATGATGCATGAAAATTTGAATCATAGCTTTAATAGAGTAAGCATCTTATCAGCACATTCTATCAGAACACCCAAGGACAGTCATAGAATCTCCCTCCCTCCCTCCCCCCCTCTCTCTCTCACACACACACTCAAAATGGTATACAAACTCTGAAATTTTCCTTCCTTCCTTCTTTCCTTCCTACCTACCTACCTTCCTTCTCATATAAAATTTGAGGCTGAGGTCCTCTGTTCTGAAAGCCAAATTTATACTTGTGTAAATAATTAAAAGGCAAGAAGATGTCCACGAAGTTACAAATTCTAACTCAATGTAACTTAGATGAAAGCTGGAACTCTCTAGAGAGGTCAACATATTTGCATGCTATATATCTTGCAGCATTTTTCTTAGGTTTCTTATATTTTATTCCAAAGAAACAGAGATACCCAAATGTGAATGGAACTGAAAGATCAAATTATTCTGTTTTCAAAACTTTAATTTTAAATTCTAGTTCTAATGGTTAAGATTCCAATTATCTAGGTGGTCATAAAGTGTTTGGACAGATCTGACTTAGGAAAACCAACCAACATTTATATTGCCAGTCCTGGACTTTCTCTGTGTAATGTGTAATATTACACATTATGTGTAATACCGTGTTTTCCCGAAAATAAGACCCTGTATTTTTTTGGACCGTGAAATAAGCGCTTGGCCTAACTGCCATGTGCTCAAAACAGTGGTGGGTTTCTACCAGTTCGGACCAGTTCAGGCGAGCTGGTAGCGACGATGGTGAGCTGAGAGCGAACTGGTTCTCTCTGACGGTTATGTTGGCCCTCCCGCCCGCCCCTGCATTATACATACCTTATATTTGGTCATTTTTAGCCCAGCTGAAAGGTGTGGCAGAGCAGATTGCCGCATCTCAGCTGTTCTGTAATACATGGAGTGCAAGTTTGGCACGTGTGCGCGAAGCTCATGCATGAAGCGAATCAGTGGTAACACCAGTTGAAACCCATCACTGGCTCAAAAGCCCGATTGGGCTTATTATCAGGGGATGTCTTATTTTGGGGAAAACAGGGTAATATAATATTACCATGTACCAGAGAATGTATTCATAGCTTCTAGTTCAAACTGATTAAGTGACAATAGCAGATTCTAAACATGCAAAATGTTAACCCTGGTTTAGCAGGTCAAACTTGAGTATCTTGATTAAACTTTCATACTGCTCATTCTGAAATGATTATCTGAGTACCTGGTTACCTGCCTTTGTACTCTTGGATTGTATGCTGCTGAAATAAAGAAAAAGAAAAGGTTTTTTAAAAAATAATTTATAAGACTTTATATAATTCCTATACCATAAATATTAGAAAACTAGTTGGAAGGTAACTATATTTGGATGGCTACAGGTTTCCTATGTCTGAACTATGAAAAGTGACAAAGCTTATTATGCTTAGTACACATTTTTGGAAGTTAGTAAACTGAATTGGACACAGAGGAATAAACCAATCAATTAAAAATAAATTTCAGAAACTAGACAATAAATTGGGAAGTTTTGGACTAATTGTGTGGTTCTATGAAATGAAAAGAGCCTATCTCCCAATATTTTGCATTTATTTTTCTGATTTTAGGCAGGTTTCTTGCCAAAGTGCATCTACAATTACTAAAGTTTCCATAAAATTGCCTACTAAACAATATTTCTTTATTCCAAATCTATAAATAGCCTTCTACACCTCCAACCTTGCACCTACCTGTCTGAAATTTGGCAGGGTTTCTCCTTTCAGAACAAATGTTCCAAATTTTGTTCCAAATCAACACTTACAGGTTTTGAGCTTTTGTTATTGCTTTTGAAGAGATGTCAGATAGATTTAATCTGTCCATAAACTTAATCAAGTAGCCCCCAACTGGCTCATATAAACACTTTATATTCCTTGCATAGTGCTCCTCCCTTCCCTTCCCTTCCCTTCCCTTCCCTTCCCTTCCCTTCCCTTCCCTTCCCTTCCCTTCCCTTCCCTTCTCTCCCCCTCCATCCATGAATGTGGGATAGATATACATGTACATACAAAAACACAATGAAGTTTCCATCAGATCATGATAGTGATAAGAAAGATATACCAAGCATTATTCTTTTTCCAGTGGGGTCAAAACTGTACTAATTTGACTAGCAGCAGCACTCCAGACTTCAAGCAGAGTTCTTTCGCATCAACACTCTTAGAGTTTTCTTTCACAAATATGGAGATAAAGATGCTAGGTACATCATGTGCCCTCATCAAGAAACTTCTAGTAGAATTCCCAGTACTGCTGAGAGACAGATTAAAGTCACCTTATAGTTTAATTACCAGCCTGCATTAATATTTTCTTAGGACTCCATTGGGAAGCAGCTTCATATTTTAGTTCACAATCTGTTGTTTAAGAAGAAGGCAATAGGCTGTTCTGAATTACCTCTGAGACACAAGTTGGTCATAGCTGATTTTTTTTAAAGTGTAGTTATTCAAGATGTGGGAATGTTGACAATAAAGTTCAAGACAGATGAGCACAGACTTCTAGTATCAAACAGGATTTATGCCTATCTCAGAGGGTTTAAGATAACTTTGTCCAATCTTTCATGGTCTTGCATATATATCTAATTAATTAGAGAAAGTATATAATTTTTAGCAGGCAAATGTCCATTTACAGTTACTGTTATCCTAATAGCAGCATCAAGGGAACTGTATGTCCTCCAGAATGTTGTGTACTATTCTGAATCTCTAACCAGAATTGGCAAATATGAAATAATCTCTGAGAATTAATATGCTTGCAGGGTGTTCCATTCTACCCTTCTTCTTTTCAATGGACAGATAATTCTCTAGCAGAATGATGGAAACATAGTGTCATGGTAATTCCTACCTCTTATTTAAAATTCTACATCAGGGCTGTCAAACTCCCGGCCATGCTCAGATGCATCATGCACTGGTCACTCCCATGCCCAGTTTAGCAAAAGGAAAAAAGTTGTGATACGTCATGTGACTATTTCATGGCAACGTGAGTTTAACACCCCTGCTTTACATAATTGCAATGATAGAAATTGAATTTCTATTGGCTAATAATCTATGGGGAAAAGGCAGGCCTTGGTTTCCTTTTCCTAAGGCAAGCCTTTGTGACCTGTTGTATGTGAATTACACCAAAGTAATAATGTTCAGTATGAAAATAAAACAACACAGCATGTTATTAAAATACTTTTTCCTTTCTTCACATATTGTTTATGAACTAACGATTGTCCAAGAAGTGTATAAATTAATTTTTATTCTGAATCTGGGTATAAAAAAATGTTCATGAAAACACAACTTAGAAAACTTCATTGGCAATAGAGCAATTCAAAAGCCTCTACCTCAATCCTATTTCATATTTATTAGAGTTACTGTTTTAGTGAAATGTAAAAATTTATTTGGGATATATTGATGCGCCCCCTGGAAATTCTCCAGTTATTATGGAAAACTTCACATAAAAGTAAATAGTAAGGTTTCTGAATTTATGCATGCAGATATGTTCTCCTTGATTGAAACTTGTACTGTATTTTCTGGAGAACACAAAGAATTTAGATGAGCCCAGTGAAATTTTTTGGGGATTGGTTCTCATATATTTAAATATCAAATGCTTGTGATGATATATTTCAGTTGCAAAAATAGGGAAAGATCAAACTGGGAGATTGGGAGCTGTAGGAGAAAGGAGAAGGATCAGTTGAAGTTTACCATGATGTCTGATTTCTACAAATTATTGAGAATTCTACAAATTGAGAATTGCAAGGCCAGTACTCAAGAATGGAGCTGGTGTGGAGGTGAGGGTGGGGAAGTCAGTCTCTCTCCCTCTCCCTCCCTCCCTCCCTCCCTCTCTCTCTCTCTCTCTCTCTCTGTGTGTGTGTGTGTGTGTAAAATCATAATAAAAATCACATTTTCTTTTACTATAATGCTGAATGGTCTTTTCTAATGCAGTCCCATGCACGGAAGTAAATTCCGTGGATTTCAATTAATGGAATCCAGTACTGTATTTTTCTGAACAGAACTGGCTCTCCTCACAGAGAAGAAATGAGGAAATGTAGTGCGTATTGCCTCCTCTGCAGCTTCAAAATCTTCTCCGGAAGGTTCTCCAGAACTGTGACATTGAATTCTACTTATCAAATTTTACTTTTGAGCAGGCACAGATAATATATTGATGTTGGATTTTTCTGCTACCTAGTGAAAAGCAATTCAGGACCATGAAGCAGTCCATGAAGCAGTCATTGCTTATTTTCTATAGAGATCTCCCGTTCTATTTGATTGGAATAATCTGTAATTTCACTAGTTGATATTTACTATGCAAAAGAGCACAATAGTATCTATATCTTTCTGTTAGCCCATGCCAAGCTGCCCCTATAGGTTTTAGAAAAATAAACGAACCTCTAGCTACTAATATGTTTGAACCATGATTTCATTCATGGTTCATGTCAATTTCTTTCTTACAGGATTATTACAATGTGATGTCCTGCAGACCCATATGCTGACATCAGTGGAAAGAGTTATTGGCATTGTGCTTTGAAAAATTTAACTCAAATGGGTTGCTTTGTCTGCAGTTCACTATATGTCATGACAAAAATCAAATGCTAATATATAGAACCATGAATTGTCCTTTTTAAAAAAAATGTGATTTATATGCCGCCCTTCTCCGGAGACTCAGGGCGGCTTACAATGCGTTAAGCAATAGCCTTCATACTTTTGTATATTTATACAAAGTCAGCTTATTGCCCCCACAAACTGGGTCCTCATTTAACCTACCTTAGAAAGGATGGAAGGCTGAGTCAACCCTGAGCCTCTCCCCCCCACAAAAAAAAAATTATAACTGTCTTTTCAGCCCCGTGAAATGTATGCTAAATATTCCTCTTGCTATATGCTTTATACATCAACCATTTTAATGAAGAAGGCGGAATACTTTTTTCTATGTCCACCAGTAGCCATCTAATGGTGCTAATGTGATTTTTGCCATTTTCTCCCAATACATGTACAGAACCATGTGGCTAGATACCAGGGTAACATACAACAATGCCCCCTTCTGTGCCTGTGAGAAACGTGTGTTGTGTCACTTTCATCACTTGCTCCCTGAAAACATTCAAAGTCATAAACAATATATTTCATGCCTGCCACTGGTGGGACAATGAATTCAGAACACAGAAGTGACTTTCAGTTGCTTTAAATCTTTTGACGTTCAGTTGCTTTAAATCTTTTCCTGGCATTGTCCACCTTCTCCCTTTTGACCTTTTTGTAAAGGTTAAAGGCATAGACCCCACATGTGTCATCCCATACATTATCTTTACAAATAATTTTCTCCTCCTTTGCCAATTGTGTATGTCTTTGGAGGCAGTAGTGTTTACCCAGCCAAAAGTCCTTGATATTGTCAATCCTGTAATAATGATTTTGACAATAAAAGCATTGTCTTTTTTATTGGGCTACCTGTGATAAAAAATGCCTGCCTATAAAATGCCAAGATCTTCTTCAAAGGCAAGTATGTGTGAAATGTCTTTTCTGTAGAAATACCCTTCTTATGATAAAAATTGGCAGCTTTACTAAGGATCTTTTGTCTAGAAATGCAAAATCTTATCAAAACTGACTCTCTCTGTTGAAATTGACCAGACAATATTTCTCTCTCCCCACCCAGATTTGGCTGATCAAACACTTGGCTGGCATTTAAATTCATACAGCTCTCTATTCTGAGTAATGGGGATCCCCACCCCACAACATATCTACATATGAAACATGCATTCAACTTTTGAATCATTCCTATACCTCTAAAGTAAAGGAGAGAGGGATTGAGACCATCTGCATCCATCCTCAGTTTCACAGAATCATTTGTCCTAATGTCCTTAGAAATAAAATTCAAATGATTTCTGCATTTTGTTATGAATTACATCTATGACATAGATAATATTCTATCTCTGAATCAATAGCATTGGTAGCATTCCGTAGCATTCAAATTCCTAATAAGTCTTCCACACACTTGTATGCAGGGGTGGGTTCTACTTACCTTTATTACTGGTTCGCATCGCGCCTGCGAATGCACAGATCACCTATGATGACGTCCAAGTCAGTGGGTGGAGCCTCCTGCTGGTTTTACTACCGGTTCTTGCGAACCGGTCCAAATCGGGGGCAACCCACCACTGCCTGTATCCCTTCCATCTAAACCACCACTGGACACAGTCGCCTAAGAGCAGGATAGGACTGTTAGACATATTTGTCAGTAGATGAAAAGCTGTGCTCCCCTTCATGTCAATCAATGAAAATTAGGCTTTTTAGTTTATGCTTACGTGAAAAACAAACTTAGGAGCAAGGTGGATGATACCCCTGATTTATGTAATCAGCTGTCAGGCATAAAATAGTTTTAAAATTGACCTTTAAGTAAAAAAATGAAATTTGCTGAATGTTATTAATCATACAAAGTATAAATCCAGTATTTCCTTGTACCAAAATAAAAGTGTGAGGTTTTGTTTAAAATGTTTTCTCTTTTTTCTAAATCTACTACGTTATGCAAAACTCTCAGGTCATAGGAATAGATGAAAGAAGAAAGAATGTTGTGGTTTCACAATGCTTACTAAAACTCAGGGACAGTGTTTTCCCTGATTCCACGGAAGAAAAAGGTTTGAAAAACTTCAGAAACTGCTTGTTGTCCTAAGTCATTCTGGGGACCAATCCCAGATTACATCTTGGTTTACTGAAGCCCTTTGGGAAATAAAGCATAAGAAACAATACCTGGAGCATTGGTGAATGAAGTCGGCATCATGTAGGTTTTGTTTGAGGACATCACTATTTACATATGCTGATAAACTCACATCATAAGTTAGTACACACTGTGACTTCTTGCCGACATTGAGTCATGAGACATGTCATTAAGCAGAGTGAAAAATGCAACCTGATTGCTGCTTAATATGGCTCTGAAATGCCAATGAAGTTTCTAAAGCTGGGGGAAAAAATGAGTATATTCAAAATCAGCTAAGATGAATAGGGCAACAAGGCTTATCTGAAGACTTGGTTTAGCTAGTGCATTTTAATTTGGCCATTTAGATGCTAAACCAAGGCAGGCAAGGTAGGCAGGCAGGCACCTGTTAAGCTTTCAGGAATTCAGCTGTCATCACTCCCCTCCAGTAAGAATGATGGAACTATATCAAAAGATGTTGAAGCTTAACAGGTGTCTACAAGGAGAGATATTTTTTTCCCTACAAAATGAAGATGAATACTGTGACTCTGACATGTATTTTAAAAAGGGTAGGGCTTCAGTCACATTCTTACATGCACAATCTTTACTTTTTACAAATACACACAAACAAAACACCCTGTCTGATGATGCCCCTGAAACTCACCCTGTTTCTATGTTTTATAAGAATATATGCAGGCAACTCATGCCTAACTCTTGGATTAATTTTTACTGCCCATTTCATTAAACTGGGATAATTTATGAAAACTGGAGTCATTACATTTTTTTTCAAGCTGGTCTTGCTTCTGTAAAACTTATTCAATTCTTGTTGAATTGTTTTAAAATGAACATTTAAGATTTCTGGGTGTGCACACAGTATGTACCATTTCCCCAAAAATAAGACACAGTCTTATATTTTTTTTGAACCCCAAAATAAGCACTTGGTCTTATTTTCAGGGAGGTCTTATTATTTTGGGCAGCGTGGAGCAAGACAGGCCTCCTCTTGCCATCTTACCTGATTTCCAACTCTATTTCCCTAACCCTAACCAGAGGAAATGGAAGGGACCAGCTGTGCATGTGTTTAAATATTTTCAGGGAGGGCTTCTTTTCCGGGATGGCTTATATTCAAGGGAGGCTTATTTTAGAACATGCGCTCAAAAGCCCAATTGTACTTATTATCAGGGGATATCTTATTTTCAGGGAAACAGAGTATATATGCATGCATGTATGTGTGTGTGTTCGAAGAACTATAATACATAAAAAAAAAATTCTGAGAAACGCAAATACTCAATTATGCCTATGTTCTAATTCGTACATTTATTGAGGCAACACAAAATGAGCGACGTTTTATGAAAATGCAAAACCATTTTCCCCATCCTTTAGTTAAAATAATAACAACAATTGGGGCTTATCCACACTGCTTGATGGCCCCATTACCAAAACAGGCCAGACAACTATTTCTGCAAGAATAGAAGCAGATACTATCATCCTTCATTAATTCCCCACTCACCTTGAAAGTACCTCAGGGCATGTTTTGTTTTTCTGTTCCACTTCTGAAGTATGCTTTTCCCTGTTGCATTGCCTAGAGTGCTCCTGTTCAATGAGCACTTCAGCATGTTGCAAGCCAAACTCAGCAGTTCATTGTTCTTTACAGAAGAATGGCTGCTCCTTTAACGAGCTAATGCTTCTCATATATTCTAATTGGTTTTATATGTCCTCTTAAGAGAAGCTATGAGAGGAAATTTGCCTAGAGCAAATGGGCAAAAGGTATAAATGCCATAGTGCCAGTCCCAGACTTCAACCTTCATCTAAGTTAGATAAACACTTTTCAATAAAAAAACTTTTACTGGTCAAGAAAGCTGTAAATGCATCAGTTCCCATTTCAGCTTCCAATAGATTTGAGGTGCTTGAATGGGGTCATCAAACAGAACTAGAAAAACAATAGTGTTATTTTCTACTTCTCACAGAGATTATTTAAACTAAGGTCTATCTCCCACCACCAGCTACCCTTCATGGTTTTCATTACCGTTTCTAACTCATTTATCATTCCTGAAGAAAATAAGACTCTGCATAGACAGAACTAGAGAAGCTGTTCCTCTAGGGTGGCTCCATTGAAATTATGACTAAACATTGTCTTTTTATGCATCCAAACATGATGCAGTTGGAGCCATTTTATCAGTGCTTTTGGCATTCTGCTTATGGATGACAGGACATTCTGAGAAAGCTTCATAGTCTTTATAGCAAAACAAAGGGCATCTTCAAAGTAAGTGGTCCTCCAGTGTAGCACACTGGATCTCTCAGACATGCATCATTCTTTCAGTTTCCCTCAATTGGCCTAGCAGATTCCCCTGAGCAGGTGTTAAATTATTATCGGTTGGTTGTCCTTGTTGTTTGGGCTCCTTTATCAAAATTACCTTCACACTGTTCTAGCCTCCCTCATTTTGCTTTGCTATGATATTGATCATAGCAAAGCAAAAAAGACCTTGGTTGCAGTAAACACTTTCTGACTTAGCAGCTGTTCCGGAATATTGGAAAATATAACTTATAGAGCAAAAGGAGATCCACAAAAACCTTCTGGCATCAAAGGAAAATTTGAAACAGGATTAGGAAATTTTACTACAGCTGCTAAACTCAAGAACCCTTCTTGGTCCTGGTGCTTAGTTAACAGATATCTTAATGATAGATGTATTGGTCCAGATGGCTAAATTTTTGTAGAAACTTGAGAAAACTATTTCTAGAGTATTTTTATACTAGAAAATCCTTTGGAAAATCTGCTTTCTCTGAAACGTTTTCTTGACTAGCCTCTTGTGGCCACATCTGATATCAAAGATTTTATTTCTTAATTTAGGCTTGGAAAAATTTTAGAGATTTTATTCCCCTGAAATTACTAAGGGAGAACTAGGATTCCTGAGTGCTACTCTTGGATGCTTTCTTAATCCATATTAGTATATTTTCCATGTTTACCCCATTGTATAAAAATAGACTGGAGTCCATCAACTAAAGATCCTTCAATATGATTAACATAAAGCTATATGCCAGATATTTCTACCTACTGTACACCTATTGGATTGGATGAAAAATAGTAATAATAAGAAAAAAAAAACTTTGTTGAGGATTAGGCCAGTTTTAGAGGGTACCAATCAATTCTTGACCATTGTTTGATTCCCCTACCAGATACTTTTCCCAGCCTAGAAATCCCCTTTTCACTATCTTCGATTTTTAACCAGTTTTCAATTTTAATTTTACCAATGAGACTATGGTAAAAATTAAGGAGATTCTTGATAGTTAAAATATTACTTCGCATGCAATCCATTTATTTCAGTACCACCTTGGTAGTCAAAGGAAGACATCTCTCTGAGGTTGCTATTACCCAGAAGTAGGTGAGGCAGGGGTCCATGCTTGTTGTCCTACTTTTTCACTCATATATTATGTATATTAGCCCAGTCATCCAGACCCTTTCTGTATTCACTCACATCTGTCTGAATTACCAAGTCAAGTATTTACAGATATTTTGTATTCAGATGATGCTATGATCCATCTCTCAGATCCATCTTTGGGATGGGAACAAAAGGGCACTGAGCACTTTAGCCTCCCCCCCCTTTCACTTTTCTGAAATCTGTACAAATTTACCCCTTTTTTCTGGAGGAAAACCTAATTATAAACTCTCAGAAAACTAAAGTCTTAGTATGTGTAGAGAACTATGATAAAATCTATGTTTGGTAACTAAATTGTGCATTTATGGAATGCTGTTCCAGTCCTGGAGAGAACATATTTATATCTGGCAAGTATCTGGTAGCACTTTTTATCTTTTTTCCCCCCTCTTATCTTTGATAATGTATGTACCTCCAGCATTATTATCTTTGTGTTTTGATTTTTTTCTTTTTTTGTTATTAATTAAAAAGACAATGAAATAAATAAAAGAAGAGGAAGAAAAAGAAGTATTATGCAACCCAGCTCTTCAGATATTCTGAGATTTTTTTTCTGTATAAAGGGAGTTTATTTTATCCTTTGCAAGATGCAAAATCTTCATAGCGAAGGTCATTTCTCAACTTCTCTATGATGTCCAAGACTGTAGTTTTAGAAAACTTGACATCCTTGAAGTTGTCCCTCATTAAAGCTAACTTTGTATTCTCAACATGTATTAAGAATGCTGTTCTACATTTAGAGATAAGGTTGGTTGCTGTGGATGCTAGAGCTTCATGCTACCTTTTAAACTTTGGCTAATATTCTTCCCCAGTAGGTCCTACAAGTTCTTAGACTTTAGATCAATCTACTTTAAAAGGTTATTGACAAATTTCACCCCCTAAATTCATTCTTGGTGACTCTCTGTCCAATAAGTTTTGAAAGTATCAGAATTATTCTTAAGCAGTATATCTGGATATTGAGCTTTAAATCTGTTTAAGTGTGGCTTTCTGCCATGCACCTTGTGAAGTCTGTACAAATGAATAAAAGCAAGCTTCGTAGCTATCTTCCATCATAGTTTTGAAATTTTGTTTGGCCATGCCTTTGGGTGTTTTAATGAGTTTTTATAAAATACAGCACTACTGCACATGTTCTTATGGGGACAGACAGATCAACAGTG